>CAWVOI010000008.1:0-600000 GCA_963930915.1 Forcipomyia taiwana
AAGCAGTGGTATCAACGCAGAGTACTGAAGATGTTGTGGTCCTGGACGGAGCTTACACTCGTATCGAACCAGTAGTTGAAGTTGATGCCCGAAATGAAGTCCTCCGTCTGTACGAATTCTGCGTTGAGGGTGCGGATCTCGAGAGGTGAGTGGAAAATGGGAGCCGACAGAGTGGCTACGTTGTCGAAGTCGATGCCGTTGAGGTTTCCTATGGGGAGGGAGTCCAGGACGCGTAGGTTTTGGAAAATCGTGCCGTTGTTGCGATCTGTTGAGGTGTCTTTCGACCAGTGTTCTAAAAGCAGAAGGCACATTTTTAATCTAGATCTCTGAGGGTGTGACCAATAGACCAATCACCAATGGACCAATGACCAGAAGAATGATGGACCATTGATTAGACCAACAATAATAAGGAGCCTGAAAATTTTACTCTTTTACCTCAGACTGATCTTCTACAAATGGTTTGATTTTGGTTTTAAGAAGAGAGGGAAAGGGTTGACAGAAACTCGTGATGTCATTTTTCAATTCATTTTATTGCTTTTTTTAGATTTTCTTAAATAGTTTTCCTCTGATAGACTCTTGTGTTTCTTTATATCCACGTTTGCAAGTTCAGCAATAAGTACACAATATAATAGAAAAATGATATATTTAGGTTCTATTTATTATGTCTAAATTCTCTAAATGGGTTTCCTGAATATAGCGAAGGTGACGAGCCCTTATTAATCATAAGCGATTCCATTGGTAACGGTGGCGAAAAAGCTTGTTGCGTTCGTCTCGAATACAGAGGGGGAGGCGGCGAGAGGGGGTTATAGTGTGGCGTGTATGAAGAAGCCGTCGTTTGCTGAATGGTCATAGAGTTCTCGTACCGGTTGCCGTTAAGTCTCGGAGACGCTCCGCTGGCCCAGAATCTGCGAATATTCGTGAGGGAAGCTGTTGGCCCTGCTGGTGTTCGTGGAGGTCGCCGTCGTCATCGTGGTCGAGGTGGAGGAAGAGGAGGAGGAGGCGATGTTAGAAGAATCACAGAAGTTTATGTTGAGAGCAGCATCGGATCGGTGATGTCGCATGTCGGTGTCGAGTCTGCTTATGAAGGGGTTCGTCTCGAGAGAACGCGGTCCCCGGGGACTTCCTCGCCCGTTCTGGATATTGGCACTCGAAGCTTTTTGTACACTGTTGCATTTCTTGCACGTGATTTCACCCGTACTCTTGAGTTGTGATTGTTGGTGCACGTATCGCTTGACTATGATGGGACTAGTGTTCCCGCTGAGGGGCTCGAGGGCCTCCTTGAAGTCGCAGAAGCACTTGCTGAGGCCCGTTTTGTCCGCCACTCCTGCGGGCCGGGGGCGTCCCGAATGGGCTAACGTTCCTGCTCACGCTGTAGGACTCTTGCTTAGGGGCACTCACGACATCCACGAGAAAGGGGTTCTTGCTAACGGGGGGCTCCTCCCTGTGGGTCCCGTTAGACATTGGGATGGGGGGGAACGACAGAACCGGCTTCTTCTTGCGAGGGAGGTTGGCGAAGAAATCGTTGCTGGCTGTCACAGTCACTTCTTTGGGCTCTCTCACGGGCTCCTCTTCTGGGGGCTCCTCCAGAGGCGCTGCTGCGGTCGCGACATTCGACTGTAGCTCCCGGTACCACGACGAGACGTCCACTGGGGTGTCTTCATAGTACCTAAAAGCACAAATGTTGAGTTCAATGGTCTCTTAATGACTAAAGGCGGTTCTAATGTTGGACTAGTGAAAAAGGATGACACTTTTTGATCTCTAAAGACAAGGGGCAGTTGATAGACTGGAGGCTTATTGTCTCAATTATGCTTAAGAGGTTGAAACGTTCAATAGTTCTGTGGTTTCTCTCACCTTATGAACTCCAGCTGCAGCAGCTCCGCGTACTTCGGCCTCTTCGTGACATCTTTGGTCAAGCACTTCTCTACGAACGTGTGGAACCTCTCGCTGAAGCCCCTGTCCTGCGGCAAGCGGGGAGGATCCGTGTGCAGGATGGCGGAAAGTACCTCAAACTCAATGTTGCACTTGTGGTACGGCAGCTTCCCGGTCGCCAGCTCCACTAGCGTGATGCCGAGCGACCACACGTCCGCCCGAATGTCGTAGGTCCTGTTCCGGGGCTCCACTCTCTCCGGGGCCATGTAGGCAGCGCATCCTGCGGCCCTCGTGTTTGCCTTGGAGTCCACGAGACGCCCACTGATGCCGAAATCGCACAGTTTTATGTTGCCCCGCTCGTCTATGAGGATGTTCGAGGCTTTACGTCTCTGTGGATGACGCCATGTTGCTCCTTGAGGTATGACAGCGCCTTCACCGTGGCCACCGTCACCTTACCGAGAATACGCTCCGGAATAGGCTTGTTACTCTGCTTCAGGAGCCGGTCGAAGCACGTCGACATGAGCTCATGCAGATCCACACCTCCGAGTTGAAGATGAAGCAGCCCAGGCAGTGGACGATGTACTTGCAGTCTCGTGATTTGAGAACGACGTCCAGATCCATGCTGATTCGCTTCACGTCCTCCTCGTTGTTGCTCCGGGGCATCTGCTTCACCGCCATAAGCGTCCCCGTCGGCTTGTGCCTCATCTTGTGGACGTGCCCGCAGGTCCCGAACCCGATCTCCCCCAGGTCGTCCATTTCATCCCGCTTCCGTCCTGACAATCCTGCCCGTCGATCTCGAGGATCCCGTGGCGACCCCATTATCTGGTCGAACTTCTGCTTTATCACCGGATCGAGGCGCGGTCGCTTGCCAAATGTCAGATTCAGCTTTGCTCGGGAACCCATTTTGACTCTTGATTTTATGTGAAAGCAGTTTTCAAGGTCGAATTTCTCTGGCAAATCGATTGCCACAATATTTACATGTAAAATGTTGTGCAAGTTGCAGAATTTGTTTAGATAATTGGAATATTTGCATATCAAATACGTTGAAAAGCTGAAAATGACGATCGTCAGCAATCGTAACGAGGAAAATGCCCAAATGGACCAGCCAGCGGTCTCTTTTCGCTTCCCCCTACTTACTTATCATCCCATCTTTGGTGTGACGGCTTTCGATCGACTTTAAAAGCTCTCGGATGGCGGAAATGCGAATTTCAAGATTTCCTTTCAGTAAAAATTTACTTTGTTTTGGTAGAAAACTTGTGTGTGCAAGAGCCCAAGCCCGAAGAAGCCCGGCTGAGTTTCCCGGGTGCCCGAATTTATCCTCCACGCGTCATTTTTCCACTTCACTTTTCAACGAAACAGCAAAAAATCTCCGAAAAAGCCACAAATCTCACGAAATATTCAAACTCACTCAGAAAAATGCCTTATTTTAGGGTTTTTGTCTCGTCGGTACCGAGAGCTTCCATCTCTGGAGTTTGACGTTTGACTTAACGAAGTCAAACTTGACGAACAGCTGTCAGATTTGAAGTACAGTCGTTAAAAATACTCACCATGAACGTGTTTTCTCTCGCCAGCGGGAAATTGAAGCCGTTTACGAGGTTCCCAACGCGGATCTCGTTCGTGAGGTGGAGCTCCTTCACTTTGATGTCCACCACGTTGAAGTTCTGGGGCTCGTGGAGGGTCAGGAGATCATCCATTGGCTTTCCATTTAGCTTGATTGCGTCAAGCTGGAGCATGCAAAGTTCTCTGAGTTTAGAGTTACCGTTCCTGAGGGATAACAAAATGATGACAAACCATAGAGGCTCATTTTTTCGAAAACCCTCGAGCTCTCCCTCTAGAAATGGAATTCTATTAAAAAGGCTTACCAATCACATTCTCAGGCCTGTTAACCATGACTCCGTTGTAGACCCACTCCAGCGGACTGCAATCAGCAATGTTCTGCGTAGCCAGAGCCCCCTTGATGTCCACATACGAAGCGAAAACGGGCTCCGAGAACCGCACGAGCCCCTTGATGACTGTGGGGGCCTCAGAGTCCGCATCGAGGAGCACTATTTGGGACATGAGCTCGCCAAATTTCTCGTCGTTGAAGGAGCCTACGTTGAAGCCGCTCTCGAAGGTCGAGATACTCAGGAACGACTTGGGTCCTGTCACGTTGAAGCTTCTGTCGGCACGCACGATGTTCTTCAGTGCGTCCGCGATGTCGGGGATGTCGTTGAAGTAGCCCTGGACCTCAAAGGCGCCAACCTTGATGTGGTTCCCGAAGCTCAGTTTCGTCTTGACGACGTGCGTTCCCGAGGCCTCCTCGAACTCGTACAGCTCCCGGAGATTCTGGGTTTCCAGCGCCATTGAGGCTTCCCTTGACATTCAGATGGCCCACCTTGAGCCCTCCCTTGGCCACCAGGTTCCTGCTGAGGAAGTTCTGGTCACTCTTGAGCACGAGGTTCTTCACGGGCTCCTCGTTCAGGAACTCTGTGTCGACGCTCTGCGTCACATCGAGGCCGTTCTGGAAGACCTTGGCCCCCCGGATCCTGTGCGACTGACCTCTGAGTGCCAGGTCCTGCACGAATGTCCCGAACAGACCCTGGTTAAGATTTCCGTAGCTGCTAAAGTTACCTCGGACGACGACGGGGTGCACGAAGTTCACGTGCTCGCTGAAGGAGTTGGGCCTGTTGAGCCACAGAGCGTTCTCGAGGATAACGTCAAAGTCCCTCCCGTTGACGGACTTGAGGTCCACGTTGCCCAGCACGTCCATGTTCTCGATCAGGATCTCCCCGGAGAACATCAGGTTGCGCACGGACTGCGACTTCAGCAGGTTCTTGGTGAAAATGGAGGTCTCGTGCCCGTTGATCCAGGCGTTCCTCAGGTTCCCCGTCACCTTCAGACGCTCCAAGTAGACTTGGTGGTCTAGCACCTGGGGCAGATTCACGCTCAACCGCGTCCTGTCGAACTCCTGAAGCGCTACTCCGTTGATTTTGTCGAAGCTCTGCACGTTTCCGAGCACATTGGCCTGGTGAGTGAGGAGCTTTCGGAAGCTCGTGACCCCCGGAATTTCGGGACTTGTCTTGATGTTCACAAAGTCCGCGGTTCCCAGGTTGTTGAGGTGCGTCTCGATGACGAGAGAGTGAGCTCCGAAGTACGAGTCGAGGCCGCCTCCAAAGACTAGCTCGGCCTGGGTGTACTGATCTCCCGACAGCTTGATGGAATTGAGCGCCAGCTCGGTCACGTTGATGCCATCGAAGAGTCCGGAGAGCTCGAGTTTCTGGAACACGACGTCCCCGTGGAGCTGCGGAAGACCCAGGTGCTGCTCTGTACTCTTGGTGGCGATGTGCTTTACCGCCACGTCGTTCAGGAGACCCGACTTTAGCTTCACACCCTCCGCAAAGGTGGCGGAATCGAAGGACTTGTACGAGTCCACGACGATTTTGGCCGAGTCCTGGTACACGACGCGTGAGAGGAGGCCGTCGAGGTCGAGATTGGCGAACTTGCCACGCACCTTGATGGGCCCGAAGACCTGGAGGTTGTTGAAAATCACGGCGGCGTTGAGAATCCGGGTCTGAAGGAGGCTCAGGTTCTCCTGGAACTCGTCCAGCTGCTCGCCCTCGATGTTTCCGTTCACCTTAAATTTTTTGGTCAACAATTTGGATTGAAACGGAAGCTATTTTTACCTCTAGAGCCGAGGAGACCTCGAGGTTGCTGAAGGAAGTCTTCCCCTCGACGGTTCCGTGGTCCGAAAGCGTGATTAGAGTGGATGGGAGGATGCCGTCTATTGACTCGCAGTCGATTTCGTGGGCCACTGAAAGAGGATTCGTAAGAGGACTCCAGAGAGCTGCGAGAAACTCACCTAGGCTGTCTTTGAACTTCTTGCGTCCTGTGATCTGGATGAAGGGCTCCTCGTTGCGCGAAAAGACGAGGTCCTTGAGGAAGTTGTGCTGGTTCAGGTTCTGGATGTCTAACTGGGCGTGATTCACTATCACGGACTGGAAGAGAGAGTGAGAGCGAATTTTTCAATGAAGCTTAAATAAATTTGAAAATATTTCCTAAAGGAAATTTGATTGGCTTTTAGATTATCTGCTTCTCAAACTGCAAACTTTAACTTGTAATATTTTTGTGTGGGACAAAATCACACAAAATAGAGCCTAGCAAAGCCCAGGGAGAAGCCAAGGAGCTGAATTTTGGTTTTTTCATTCAAATTTTCGATTGTCGATGGATTAGATTTTCATTGAAATTTTTTACCCATAAAAGTTTTTAGAAATTTCAGACAGACAGACAAAAATGAAACAGTCGACACTTACCCCCTTCACCGTGAGATTCAAGAGCTTCCCGGGGAGGTTCCTGGGGGTGATTTGGCGCACAATCTCAGTCCATTTCTCGCCGTTAATTTCGTCGACGTTGAGGTTCCCGCGAATAACGACCTTCCTCGCCTGGACCCTCTCCTCCTCGTTGGCCCGGAAGCTGCTCTTGCGTCCGGATCCGTTGATGTCGCCCAAGTAGGACTGGTTCCGGACCCTCACAGTCTGCAGCTGCAGCTTGTCGATCTTCGCGAGTCCCGTGCGGAAGCTCACAAAATCGTTCGGAGAGATCCCGTTGATCTTCCCGGTCTCACCCAGGTCGAGGTTCTCCACGCTCAGCAGGTTATTCACGACCAGGTGGCCCAAAGTGACCTCGTTGTTGTTGGAAAAGATGAGGTTTTTCGCCGGAATTCCGTTCACGTTCTCGACCTGGAGCTCGTGGAGGTTCAGGGTCTCGAACACCACGGGCCCGTTGATCTGGGTGGCGCGGGCCAGTCTCCGATTGCCAAAGATTCCGTTAGCATGGACGGGTATGCGGGTCTCGGGGGAATCTGCATCGGAGGCTCTGAGGTTCCGACGCAGGAACGAGTCCGTGATTTGGTCCAAGAAGCCCTCGGAAGCCGCCAAGTATTCGTGCAAGCTCTCGACCGCGATGTGTTCGTCGTACGCGGACCAGCCTCGTTCCCCGAAGAGCACCTCGTTCCAGGCCACTTCGTCGTCGACGTGCACCACTGGGGCCGACAGAAGCCCGATCTCGAGGTTGATGGCGCCACTGACGGGCGTGTGGGGGTCGAAGACGTTCTGAAGGGCCTCGAAGGCGTCACGAATCACGGCGTCCTGATGCTCCTCCATCCTCGCTATGACCTCGTACGTCTGCTCGATCTCCCGGAGCTCGTCGATGACGGGATCGCTCGCGGGCCTGAGTTCGTAGAAGAGCTTGTAGAGCACGGAGGGGGCGTTTTTCTGTGGCACCACGAGAGCTATGCTGTCCTTTTTTTGCACGAATGTACTGCCAGAGAGGCCGTTGGGACGCCGCGCGTCCAGGATGCAGCTGAGGCCCTGACTCTCGTCCAGGTCCTCGTCGAAGCAGGGCACGAAGGGCGATGGGCTGAAGGTCTCCCCGTTCCAAACGAAGGCGCTAACGACGTTGCTGGAGTGCGTTCCAAAGTCCAGGGAGTGTTCTGCGAGCAGGACCAGGTCGTCTCGGTAGGTGTGGACGTTGATGGGCAGCCAGAGATGGACGTTGTTGATGCTGAGAGTCGCCACTTCCTCGAAATTGTGCTCCGTGAAGGCCAGAATCTTGGGTTTCTCGCTTCCAACCGCAAGGAACGCCTTTCCTCCGACCTCAAAGCCCCGAATGACGGTCAAGTCGGGCGCCTCTACCGAGTACTGGTGAGCCAGGTGTCTCTTCTCGAGCGCTCCGTCCTCATTTGCGTACACCAGGACCTCGTGGGGCTGCGAAATGCAGAGTACCAGCTGTCCCGCGACCTTCAGCACTCCCACACTCCTGCTGGGACTCGGAAGGACGATCACCTGGGCCACCCAGAACAGCTTTTCTGGGTACCGGAACTCATATAACTCCACCGTGGGCTCGGCGCTGAGGAGCAGGAGAAGCTGGGACCCTTCGATGCTGACTCTCCGGACCACGCTGACGCTCTTGTGCAGCTGCCAGCGCCACATCTCCTCCAGACTCGTGAAATCAGCGTTTGTCTGGAGCCAGATGAGCTCGTGGCCGACACTCACGACAGCAATTCCGACCCGTTCTTGTCCCACGACATCCTCAAAGATCTCGAAAGTGCGAGGCGAGGCCCCTAGAAGGACCTCCTGCACCAGGTTGTAGCCCGACTCGGTCTTCTTCACCAGCACCACCCCCTTCTCCGTCATCCCCACGAGGTTCACGGGTCTGCTGACCCGCCAGTTGCTGCGGAATGCAAGCCACTTCTCGATGTTCCGATCGTAGTCGACCTCAAAGTCCAGCACCTGCTCGACCTTCGACAAAGTCACGAGCTCGTGGAACTGCGCGCTGGCCCCGAAGTCTGGCATGTGCCACACCTCCTCGTCGTGGAACATCTTCTTGCGGCCCTCGAGGGGCTCCGTGAGACCAAAGTACTCGGGGTTCGTAAAGGCGTTGTGGTTCATGAAGGTCTGATTGCGGATGTAACTGACGCTCTCCTGCTCCGCCCGGACCGTCCCACTGGAGGTCTTGCTGCCACCGAGGCTCTTCAGGAGGTCCAAGTTGACTGGGTTCGTGGTCTTAGAGCTGTGCAGGATGTTCCGGAGCTGCGCCGTCTCCATCTTCGAGTGCGGGCTGATGTTTAGCCGGTTCTGGTTGCTGAGGCGCTGACGGATGTCGTTCACCTCGTCGTAGGTGCCCTTCGGTTGCACGACCTGAAGAACTCGGCTCAGTTTTGGGTATTTTGAGGGCTGGAATTTCTCACCTGACCACGTGCGGTTCCTAAAATCACGACAAATAGTAACATAAACGAGCTTCTGCTCGCTCTGGGAGCAGTTTTTCTTTTTGCAGTCATTTTTCAGTAGTTTTGCATAACTTCACAAGTTTTCGCTTATTTTCAGGACTATTAATTTCAGACTTTTCACTGGCAGTTCTTCTCATGCACTGAACAAATGAATGTCTAACGACACCGTTGCTTTTCTTTTTATCAAAAGCTCACGATCGAAGCAGCCAGAGAGAAAACCTTCAGAGAGAGCATTTTTATTCTTGCAGCAATTCTAAATCAGCAATCGTTTTAACTTAATTGCAGTTAAATGGCTAGAAATCGAGGCATCAAAATTATCAATGAGATCCTAGTCGAGAATCCCAAGGCTTACGTAAGTCCGTTCCAAGCTTCACTTCCTTCTAATGAAGACACTATTCCTCCTCAGACAATTCTTCAAAGTAGCTCCAACCCAAAGAGGCCAATGACCGTTAACTTCCAGGCTCCGGTCGAGAGAAACCTCGTGCGGCCCTTTTCGCAGTCCCTCAAGACCAAACCGGCCGTCGAGACCCGAATTATGCCCCCTCAGCCCTCCATCCGGGAGATCTCCCAAATCCGATCGCGTTTCCCAGAGCTTCCCAGGAACACGGGGTCCAGCTTGCTCCAGGAGCTGACCCTGAACCCCAGGAAGAAGAGCTCCAATGCGAGCTTCAAGAAGTTCCTGAAGAGAAGAAGCCCGAAACAGTCCAAGACGCTGGTTTCCAAGGCTCTCGAGAAAATGCCTTCAAAAAAAGCTCCCACCCAAGCCCCGGAGCGGGAAAAGGCGAGCCCACAGACGAAGCCGCAAAAGCCTCCCAAGAAAAGTGACAAGAAGCCTTGCAAAGTCTGTCTTCCGGAGCCCGTTCGGATCGCCAAAAGAGTGGCTTCACCCCGCAAGAAGCCCACCGTCTCCATAACCCACAGACTCCAATCGTCCGGCCCGAGACTCGACGTGGACCAGATTATCCAGAAGCGGATGGAGATGAGCAAGTCTCAGGACCCCAAACCCGTCAAAGTGAACCCCCTTCTGACCACCTCCATCGATGGCTCCGAGTACCTGGCGAAGCAGCTGCAGTCCATCAAGGCAGATCTTCTGAATCTGGACAAGAAAATATCCATCAAGGACGCCGTGGCTCTCATATCGGACGTCAAGCGAAAGATTCTCGAATTCACGCGTCCCGCCGAGAACCCGAACAAGGAACCTCCGAAGCCACAGACCCCCAAGAGGCCCAGGGTCTTGCAGGAGAGAGAGGCTCGTGAGAAGCGGTGGGAGGACCACGCTAGCTACGGGCCCAGGAAGAAGGGAACGAGCAACGTGAGGAACCCGAACGAGCCCAAGTACGAGAGGACCGACAGGAGGGTCGGCAGCAAGGCGGGGGTGGCACGAGAGAAGAGGCTGAAGTCGCCGCTGCAGGAGTTCGAGCAGTCGCCCTTGAAGTCGCTGAGCAAGGTGCCTTCCCAGAGTCAGTTTTAGGAATAAAATTCACGGCGAAGTAATTTTTGAATCTAAGCAAGCGGGGAAACGGGAAATGGGTCATGCTCGCGCATGCTTTCTTGGTCACCATCGTAACTCAGAGATATAGGGTTCCAATACAGGCTTTAGTCAGACCCGGGATATTTTCAGCCTGTAAATTTTTTAGGGATATTTGTCGAGCTTAACCCTCTATCGGACAATCTGGAAGTTCTCCAGTCAAGATTTTTCCGATTTCCCGGAAAACAGTTGGTCTGAATAAAAATTATTTTGATTTACATTGAAGCTAAAGTTCTCAGTTATTTGCAAAAACACCAGAAATTATTTAAAAATGGTAAATAATATTATTTGGGCCGCCATCTTTGATTAAGGTTTCTCACGGTAAAAATGATTTTCTTTCTTATTAGGGACCTAGATGGCCGGAAAATTGGCCTAGTATATTTTTGACCGGTAGCTATATGTGATTCAATTTCCCAAATAGTACACATTCGAACCAAAAAAGCTTGTCCCGGTAGAGGGTTAAAAATTTATATCGTGTCCGGACCAAATATGAGAGTTGGCAACCCTACTAAGGGCGATAAAAGTCCACATCTGCCTCGGTTATTTTCGTCACTTATTTAGTGAGCTCTGAGACCCCTTCTGTGAACTCTGGACGCACGATTGTGTGCCGGAGCTCTCGCAATGCAGTCAAGAGACACGACCAGCATTGAACGAAAGTAAGTACGCAAACACATATGGCCCCTTCCTGCCTGCGCTTATCAGCTCATCGTCGTCACTCACTTCATTTGTTCATACATTCTCGAAACCGGGACTGTAGTTAGGGTTCTTGCGTGCTCTCGCGCTTCCTTCTTTCGCAATTCTCCCGCAAAGAACCTTGACGACGGGCCTCTCAAATGCGTAGTCACCCGGTTCTGGTCCTGCGGCCTTCATTTCTTGACGCAAAACGCGAAGAGAAGACAAAGATGGGTTGGCCGTTCTCGCGAGAATTCAGTCTTGCGTCAGTTCTCGACAAGGAAGGACTTCGGTAGCTTCTGGGAGCGAGAAGGAGGAGACCAAAACAGTGATTTTTCCCACATTTTCTATTTTCCAGGTGGGAAATTTTTTCTTCTCGTGAAAAATTTTTCATTGAAACTAGACAAAATTTTTAACTCCCCCTTGAATTTTCCCTGCTCCGAAACTCACACATTCACGCATTTCCCTGAGTTCCCTGAGTTACTCCCTCCGCATACAGCGCCCTAATCGTAACACACCACATTCATTCAAACGCCGAGCAAATTCTATTAATCAGCGAGCAGTCTCGTCGAGAACCTCGCTCATTCATACTGACGGATACCGAGTATTCCATTCACAGACACCATCCATCCAACATGAGCTGTGCCCTGGGAGTTTTCGGCACTCTAGCCTCCATCGTGTTTGCCCTCCAGCTTTTCCGGCGAGTTTTCCCGTGGATTTATGAGAACTTTGTTGGACCCCGCCTCGCGAATGGACCGAACCTCAGGAAGTTTGGGAAATGGGCAGGTGAGTTTGGGTGCAAAAAAGTGACGTGTTTTCCACGGAATCGCCGCAAAATCGATGACCCGTTCCAGTTTCCGCGAGTTTCGTGAAAATGAAAACTTGACTTGAACTTGAGCTCGCGGTGTTGATTACCGGGCTGTGAGGGAAAAAATGCGAGCTAAAGTGCATTCGTAGGTTGCAATTATAATCTAAATATTTGCCGAGTCGAGTGCTTGGGAACTTTGAACTTGGGGACGACCTTTGAGTGCTCAAACAATGGCACGAGCTTTCTCGAGAATTTCCTTGGGCCTCTTGAATTCGCATTTCGCCGGTCAAGGTCCACTGAGCCGATAAGGGGGAGCTCCGTCTGGACTTCGGCTAGCCTTAAGAGTCGACTCATGACCCGTCGTTCCAAACCCGAAATTGCTTAAGTAATCACAGTCCAAAAATTATCATTCGCTATCAATTAATTAGTTTATTGTTTTGGAATCGGTTCCGTAGCTTTAAAAATTATAGGTCGTGAGTGAAGCGAATACTGAATTTTGATGAGGTGTAGAGACCTGAGACTGGTTTTTGCGGGCCCATCATTATTTCAAGTGACGGGAAGGCTTTTATTGGGATCACCAATATTAATAAAGACGCGGTCCTTGACTCGTGTCGGGGTTCTAGATAGGCTCCGAACCCCCACTAGAAATTTCGCTAATCGCCAGAACTTCAGAAGTACTCATTAAATTTACATATTTGAGCACCTCGCAGTGATTAATGATGCAACTGGTGCCCCTGCGAATGCACTTTCCATGACTTTTTATGATTTCGAATTCAGTGTGTCAGCAGAACAGGCAGTGGCGTAACTCGCTTTGTGACTTCTCTCGCGAGTGCAGAGCTCTTTAGTCCGGATTCTGTCACTGACGGGGTCAGAATGCACCTAAAAGTACACACGAGCACCGGTCAACAATGAACGAGCTGCAAAAACAAGCTAATAGCTTGACAAGTCATTAACGGTGACATTAGGGCACATTGCAGAAGCTGTTGGGGCAAAAAGGCGATAAGGCTTGTTGAGAAGTTCTGAAGCGTGTAAAAAGTGCCGGCTCGTACTAACCTTGCATTTTATCTGCTTTTCAGTGGTGACTGGAGCCACCGATGGAATCGGGAAGGAGTATGCGAAAACCGTAAGTTGATTGCCCGAATTCCTTTTCCTCTAAAAATCCTCTAAAAATTCGGAACAAGGGAAAAAATATATTTTTACTAAAGAAAATTTTTTGGTCCTCAAATAGGTCCCTGAAACTCAAAATGAAAAAGGAATTGGAGGGAAAAATTATCAATTAAATTTCAATGTCGAGATTTTTGACAGAAATTTTGTTTGGAGCCCTAAAATAACTTTAGCTGATTTTTCTAGTGATCCAATTCCCGCGCTTGGGAAGCCCTACAAGTCACTAAACCACAGCAAGAGCAATAAAACCTCAATCTCATTTCAGTTGGCTAAGAGCGGCGTCAACGTCGTCCTGGTGAGCCGAACTCTGGCGAAACTCGAGGCCGTCGCGAAGGAGATCGAGGGCGAGTACAACGTGGAGACCCGCATCGTCGACGTTGACTTCAAGAGCGGCCAGGAGATCTACCAGAAGATTGAGAAGAACATCACAGACCTCGAGATCGGCGTCCTCGTGAACAACGTGGGAATGAGCTACTCCATGCCGGAGTACTTCCTCTCCATCCCCAACCGCGACCAGCTCCTGCAGGACCTCGTCGAGTGCAACGTCAACTCCGTTCTCCACATGACTCGTCTCGTGCTGCCTCGCATGGTGGAACGCGGAACCGGTGCCATAATCAATATCTCATCTCTCTCGGCCATCATTCCGGCGCCTCTCATTACCGTCTACGCCGCCACCAAGGCCTTCGTTGACAAGTTCAGCGATGACCTCGACACGGAGTACAAAACGCGAGGAATTCTCGTCCAGAGCGTGATGCCGGGACCTGTTGCCACGAACATGTCCAAGATTAGGAAGCCCACCTGGATGGCTCCCTCAGCTCGGACCTACGTGGCCTCCGCCATCAAGACTCTCGGTGTCGCCCGCCACACCACCGGCTACTATCCCCATGCCTTGCTCCAGAAGAGCGTCGACGTCCTGGACTTCTTCTCGCCCACTTTCGCTCGCACCACCTCCCTCAAGACGGTGGAGAACATCCGACGACGCGCTCTGAAGAAGATGCAGGCCAACAACAATTCCAAAGCCAATTAGACTCTTTGTTTGACCTAATTTTGACGTAGAGACTAGCTTGTAGATTTGCACTGTGTTTAATTTATGGAGATCTAAATAAACTTTGGAAAACTTAATGGTCCTGTTTGAGTACACAGTTCTATCCGTGGTTCATGCAAGAAGTCAATTAAGAAGTGCTGAATGACCGACACGGAAGGAAAATAGCTGGACATGTTTCCTTCTCTTGAACCAAGAAAGGCTTTGAAGAAGTCACAATTTATTGGATCTTGGAACCTTAAAAGATTTCAATTCCAAAAAGTTAATGAAAATTAAATAGATGCGCCTATAAGAGTCCAAACTACCCAACAGACAGTTCCCAGACATGGACGCCACGCTCAATTTCCGTCCGTGACTGTGCAAGGAATTAATTAACAAAACAAACAACAACACATTTTATTGTCTCCCGCGGTGACATCCACTCAGTCGTTCCTTAGCCATGAGCCTGTTAACACCGGAGGATATAAAAGTCATAAATCAAACGTGGAGTTTGGTGCTGACGTCGAGACCAACCATGGAAATTGGGAGCTCAATTAGCTGCTGTTTGTTTACGAAGAACTCCAAGCACCGAATCTACTTCAAGAAGCTGCGTTCGGGGAGTTTGGAGAAGATCATGGTGAGCAGACTTTTGCCAATATTTTTCCTCTCACACAAAAATTCCTCAGAACAAGGGATCCTTCAAGGATCACGCCACCAAAGTGATGAACCGGCTCAGAGTGACCATCGCCTGTCTGGAGTCCGAGGGCGGCTTTGACGAAATCGAAACGGTGTGGCGCGAAGTTACTCAGGTCCACCAGAAGCACAGAATTCCCATGGAGGCCTTTCTGGACATGAACCAGGCGATATTCGAGACCATCGACAGCGTCTGCCGGCTCACGGACGACGAGAAGAAGTCCTGGGAGCTGCTCCTGTTTCACATCGACGGCATCATTCTGAACGCGCAGAAGAACATGACCAAGCTGTGAGCGCATTGCATACCTTTAGGAGACAAAGACGGATTGAGGAATAAAAATAATTTATTAATTTTCGAGTTGTTTCCAAAGGGTCTCTTCTAAACTATTTTTAACACTACGCTGTTATTTCTTGCTTATACACCTACAAAAATCTGCTTTATCTATCGACTTTGCTTACCCTAGCTCTGATATTATTTTGCTTAATTCAACTAACGATTTGAGCATTTTACTCAACACTTAAATCAATTTAAAGAGGTTCAGTAGCACTAATAACATAATACATTTCTCTCAAGGGAATTCGTGTGATGCAAATAAATTTTCTTTACTCGGTTCTTCTGACCAACTGCAGCTATTTACAATGCAAGTAAATTTCGAGTGAGTTTCAAGTCTTTTGTTGAGGCGTTAAGGTAAATTTACGTTACGATTATAGATTTATTTGTCTTATTTTCTTTTTATTCTACTTTTTTTGTGGAAGTCTCTGACAAACGGGTTTTCTTGAGAGTCTCTGCTCGGGAGCAGAGTTCTCAAAAATACCTCAAGTCCTGAAAAATATCATATAAAATTATTAAGGCACCACAAGGATCTGTTTCAGTAGATTGTCAAACGTGGAAGACGCACTTAATGTTCGTATGTTGATTCGATTCGTTGCTCCGTTCAATCTCATTAGTTCGTTCAGTTGCCAGCTCGAGTCCTCAGTCCTCTAGTAGTTGTAGGGTCCGTATTGAGATCCGTGATAGTATGGCGTGGGGTACATCTGGGGGAACTGTGGGTAGGGGTAGGGCTGCTTCTGAGGGTAGACTGCAAGGAGAAAATCACGCGTGTTAGGGAAACGTCCAGACCGACGGACATGCTCCCATACCTGGCATCAAGTACTGCAAATTGAGCTGCTCCTCCTTCTCGCGCTCGCTTCGAAGACAGACGGCTGCTCCCGAGAGCAGGATGGCGGCGATCAAGCTGGAGGCAACTCCCGCCCAGGCCACGATGTAAGACCAGTCGTAAGCAATTCGAGTGTTGTCCTTCAGAACCTGCACCCAGATCACGTTAAAGAGGTCTCAAGAAAGCGAGAAAGGCTACTCACCGGAATCCACGACTGGTAGTACTCCTCGCCGACAGCCTTTTCCTTCTCGAAGAACTCCACGGTGTGCCAGAGACCCATGGCACCGGCAGCCAGCAAGCAAGTCACCAGCATGAGGATGGCGGTAGCCGTGATTGCACCCGCTGAGCGCTTCCAGCATCCAGACAAACCGGTCCAGAAGGCGCAGAAGACCGAGATGAAGCTGCAAATAGAATATAGAATGATGTCACGCCCCGTTTAGTAGATGCTAATGTCATGGAGAAGAGAATCAGCCTCACCTCAGAATAAACAATGCGATCACGGATCGCGCCAAATGTAATCGAGTCATCGCATCATCCGCCGAAGCTTTGTCGTCGAAGTTGGCCGGGAAGTAGTCGATGTTGGAGCAGTGCGTCTCCACGGGCGAGAGATAGATCTCAACTGCAAGGAAAGTGAGTCATTAGTGGGGAGGCTTGGGGAACGAGGGACGTGTGGACGGCGAGTGGGGGTTTTAATTAACTCGAATTAATCACCTGCACTGCCTTTTGAGACAACGAACGTGGTTTCTGCATTACATTTCACGTGTTGGCGTCGTTGACGAGTAAATCTCTAGTCAAGGCGGATGCCGGAAAGGCGCTCGTTTTGAATCGTGACATGTCTCTTTTTGCTCTCCTTTTCTCAGGTCAAATTTGAGGTAGCTCGTAGCCAGGAGTGCCTTGATCTTACGGGCCTTCAAAAATCGGACTTTTAATGAATTTTAATCCGATTTTTTCAAGTTTTATTTTTTAATAAAAATCAGGTTTCTGTCACATTATAATAACAGACGTTGGACCCAATTTTCTAGGCCCTCACACGTTTAAATCTGACTTGCAAATTCGGGAGTTGAAGCCAAATGCCTGTCAAACTCCGAAGAAAAATCTACGGAAATCGACAAATATTTCCAAAATTTGGATTCTAATGATTTTTTTCTTTCGATTTTTGAGCCCCATTTGTCAACGCTCCATAGCCCTGGATGTCGAAACTGTCTCAAAACGCAATCTTCTGCGTACAAAAACAGTTAATTTACACGTGAAAGAACTCTTGTTCGACGGAGAATCCATCAATGGCCAATGGAATCAGTCCATCAGCGGGGCGAAACAAAGAAAGAAACCGTTCCGAAACTCTCCAAACAAATCATTAGCGATTCTGAATAAAAGACGCGCAGACAATACACACTTTATAACAATTCAGAGGAGCGTGCAAACGTGAAGTTCATATCGAAACTGTAGCAGAAGATGTTTATAACCGATTCCAATTTTAATTACGCCTCTCGCGTTACATGCTCATATCTATGCCTGCCAGCTCCGCGATGAGTTACGTGATCTACTTTGTGCAGTCTTGGGTTACGGAGTTTCAAGAAATCGAATTCAATTCGGAGATCTCATCGGGCCCACGTCCACATTACTAATTAATCATTTCTGGAACTAATATCGGAGGCAGTAGCGACTTGTGGCCTACGACTGCTCTTGAATTATTCAATACCCCTTAAGTATTCATTATCTAATTGTCTGATCTCATTGATTGCCAGGTATCTCGGTCACTCCGGGCTCGAATGTGTCGCTGACCACGCATTTTCGCGAGTATTTCCTCGACTTGGGTTCTAGCCCATAGTTGCAGCAGCTTTGGAGCCACTGACGCAGGCGAAACACAACACTTCTAAGTCCAAACAACAACATATCGTTATTAATAGCTTTCAAATATGCAAAAAGGCGAGCAAAATATCGCACTCAACAATACTGGGGCTGTTCTGTTATTCTTAAAGTCGGCAAAACTGCTGTGGCAATCATAAATTATAGGTGGTAATGCGAACTGCTCGCCAAGTACACAATTTAGTAGACAAATAAAGCAATCGGACCCGTTTATCGACGCAAGAGAATGCGGTTGGTGCCTGGCCTGGGACACACATGGCTCGAAATTCCTGCCAGCCCACCATTTGCATAATTCTGCGGTCGCTCGACCCCGCAAATGCCTCTTATCTGCCTCGATTCACCGACCATCGCCCAGTAATTAGCCGCCTTTCTTTCCTCAGACAGACATTGAAGGTTCTGACGCTTCTTCTCGCTTTCGACCGATCCGCAAAGTGCAGTGTTTACAAGTCATTGACATTGAGCCGAGGCAAAGTTGTAAAAGCTTGCATTTCTTATTTCTCTCTGCGCTTCGTTGCACCTCTTATCGTGAGGATTTTTCGTTCATTACTCACTCGTGTAAGCTGCTCGCTCGCACACAAAAGACCCACTTGGGCTGAACAAAACGGGCCTCTGTTCTCTCTCTCGCGGCTACACAAACCGATAAATGACACATTTTCAAGTGTTAAAATGCAAGCACTGCCGAGAAATGCTAATGAAAGACATGATTTTTATGTAAACGAGACACAAGAATTCCCACTGTCTGTCGGTATTCGAGTTATGATAACATTTTGAGGCTTTTAGTGTGACATTGGGTGCTTTGTAATGATATGGGCAGAAGAAAAAACATTTTTGACCCGTGACTCGGCAGTTCTCGTAGTCACGCAAGGTGTTGTCTTTCTGAGAAGTCTCCGGAGCGAGCATGCATCTTAATTGCCCATTAAGCGGCTCTTGACGGAACATTTTCTGCGAAAAGAGCGCGTCGAAGCCACCCAAAAGGCCTCCATGTTGAACTTTTGGGTCTCAAAAACGCTCGGTCTCGATCTTTCAGGTCTACAAAGAGCCAATTTGGGAATTTTACATCAAAAAAGAGCCTGGTCTCGAGATTGAACGAGCCTTTTCACCTCTAAAACGCCAATCAACTGGGATTCTGCATCTCAAAAGGGCCCGAAATCATTCTTCAGGATCTAGAAAACCCCCCTGAAAGTTTCTCTCAGATCAAAACAGACCTTGATCTCGAGATTCAAGGCTTTTCCACCTCAAAAACGCCAATCGACTGGGATTTTGAACCTCAAAATGCCCCGAAAACATTCTCTAAGATCCAGAAAACCCCCCTGAAAGCCTCTCTGCTGCGCTTCCGTAGCTCAAAAGGGCCCATACTCGACCAGCACGTCGCCTAATGCCTCATAAACGTTCCACCTCTCCAAATTAGAAACTGCCCAAGTCGCCTCTTAGCACAAAAACGTGAAATTTATCGCCCACGAGCGCGAGTCGAGCACGTCTGACACTTGTCACTGCGTTTCCACAATCATCACTCAAAGCCAGCCGAGTCACAGCTCTTTCTCCAGCACAGTTGGCGCTTAATTATGATAGTTCACCTTCTTCTTTTTCTGTCCCGAGACGACACCAACGTGAGTGTATCAGCGACACGAAGTGCCTCTCAAGACCTCGCGTGAAAGCGATATTAACACCGCGCCGGATGGGCGGGCGATTGTTTGCCGATGCTTTCGTGTGTCAACAAGTAATGGAGCCCTAATCTTGGGGCGATGCTAATGGAGGCATTCCGCATTCCTCAGAACCGACTCGAGTCGAGGAAGGAACCTTCGGAGCGCCGAAACAACGCTGGGACATGTGAAAGTTTTCGAGCCAAACAATGACTTCAGACAACACATTTTTATATTATTACTATAAACGATGACGATAATGATATTATTTATCGTCACATTGCTGCCATTGTTGGGTGCTGGAAGTGCTACCATGTGACTCTCAGACACGAGGTCTGCGGGGGCAATCATGGGAAATATTCACACGTTGACGGGAAGCAGCAAATTGTCGTTTTTCATTCAGAAAAATTTCTATTTCATTCAACACATGTCATCGAGCCTCGAGTCGATACTCGAGAGTGCCCCTGCTGCTACAGCAGCGGAGATCAATGAAAAGGAGCAATGACTGAAATCCATTAACCTCGTAGAAACAAAAGTTTTGATGGGGGAAAACAACAAATCGAATCAGGTTTGACCACTTGCGATGAGATTTCTTTCCCGCAAAGTGCTCGCACATGTGCGAATATATTCAACCTGCAAGATTTTGAAGTGGAGAAAAATTTCACTCTTTCTCGTTGCTTATGACTGCTTATGCTTTGCGCGCATCGTGAATGAATGATATACGTCGACGGCGCGGCGGATGTTGGCCTACATAACGGATCGTACTATGAACCGACATCTTGGGCAGCCTAGCTGGTCGAGACACCTCGACTCTCGCCTCGACTCGAAATTCATCAATTTTAAAAATTTTATTCAGGGAGTCTTGTCTTGTAACCCCTTTTTGACCAAATGTTCAGACCTGAAATTCATCTTTTAGTCACTTTCACAAATATTCGTTCTGAAAAATAATCTGAGGATAAACTTTTATCTCTATTTATTAGAAAAGGAGGGGGATGTCGAGTCTTTTAACCCCTTTTTGACCAAATACTCATATTTTAACCTCTTCAGAAAAATTACCAGATAGTCTTAGTCTACCATTTGGAAGATTAAGGAACAACAATTTGATCATAAATATAAAATAAATATAAATATAATTATATTGAAATCCTAAACCTCTTTTAACCCTCTTTTGATCGAATTCTGACCAAATAAATTTATTTATCAAGCACAGTATCAATAACTTTGGAGCTTATTCCAAATCAATGTTCATCATTTTTTCAGCCTCAATGGGATGAGGGGTTAAAAGGTTCACAGGAACCTCCCAATAGGTTACTGGTTCCAAGTTCGGCCCAAAATGGGTTAAGACGGCACGCACTCACTCGAACTTTGCATTTTAATTAGGCTCGCTAAAATACCTCGGTACTGCAATTAGTCATCATGTTGATGGTGTGGTGTGGCAATTTAGTGCAACGATGGTGTGTACAAGAGATACGGCACACAATTATGGGAGTAACTTTCGATTGATAAAAAAGTTGCAGCGTTACTTCGCAAAGTTTTACTTTTCCCTCGCTTCTCTACTCGGCAGTCATGCACGAAAATATGCTGGTGTCTGCATTTGAATGAGTGCCACTAGGGGATCAGGTTGCCGCGATTTGTTTTTGGGGAGAAACGGGTTTCGGAGCTGCTCAATAAATCTTCTCTTTGATTTACGATAATGTTTGAAATGATTACAACAATGAGACAAAAACATAATTATCGCCTTCCATTGTCTGGCAGTTCCGAGTCTCATTCGGGACTTTTCACGTTTTTGCTCCAGGCGAGGAGAAATTCGCGCAAAATGGTACTTCACACAATTAAGATGCCGTAAAAAAGCGAAATGTAGAACTGTGTCGGGTTCCCAGCTGCGACCTTGATTGACGAGCCCAATGATCAAGATCTAATCTCCGCGATACTGTAACTGTGAATTCACGACGACAAATTTAATTTCAATTTAGAAGCGAAAAAACTCCGAATACCGGTCCGACGGGTTTTTCTGCAATGTCTTTAAAGTGCTAATTCAATGGCTTTTGAACGCACTGCCTAATGGCAAGTGCGCGCGCCGAGCAATTTTAATGCTCACCAGCAACTTAATTGATTGAGACAGAGTGGCCAAATTGAGTTCTAATGGAGCGAGACTTGAATACCTCCATTTAGAGGACGGACCATCTGGTCTTCCAAAATTTATTTAGGCCACGGACCCAATAAATTCGACGCGAGAAACGAGACCACTGCAGCTCCTAATTTGAATTTCAAATGCCGATAGGAGAACAAATCAAATGTAAAAGTGACCGACCGGCGCGGCAACATTCACTTTTTTGCCATGCACTCAAATCCATTCCGATCTGCGACTCGACCTCGGGGCTGTCAACTGGGAGGAGAGTCGAGAGTGTCCCTCCTTTCTTCAAATAAGCTGCCATTCAAAGCGTGTTGCAACAATGTGGTAACAGAGCTGAGCTCAACGTGAGACTCGAGCCCATCTGTATATTTACGATAATGTTCAAAGCTGTGTCGAACAAATACAAAGTGAAATCGCTAAACTGGCCTGGCAGAGAGGCATGTGGATAGAGTCGGAGTCGAAGAAAGTTATTAGCATACAATTATCTAATAAACTCAAGCAGTTAATCATAATTTTGCTTTCTTCTGAGCTGCATCAAGTGAACTGTAGACATGTTTTTTGTGCTCCGTGGACAATGACCTGCCCTCTGATACTCTATTTACTCACCGGCAGTCGCTGGGGGCCGGTCCTTGGGGTAGCATATCCGGAAGAGACCTCGGGTCCGGGTGTAGAAGAAGTACTTGGAGTTCAGGTTCTCGAAGAGGCCGGGGGCGTCCGAGTGTCTGTTGGCGAATTCCTGAAATGACAAGAGGAAGAGCATGAGTAAGGGCTCGAGAGCCGGGTTCAAAGCCCCCCAGAGGTGAAAAGACACATTGTGTGACACAATGAAGAAGATGAAGACCACAGCCGCATCATTATTTCATCTCAAGCAGCGACGACGATCAAAACAATGGCACGGAACTCGACTGGCGGAGGCAAAACAAACCTACCGCCATCATGGCAAATGGCGATGGACTGTAACAGACTCTATCCATTGTTGGCTTTTGATTTAGCGCACTGGCTCGCAGAAAAATATTTGATTATCATCATTCCCCCTGCCTCATGCCTGACAAGTGGCAACACGGCAGAGAGTAGGCTTTTTCCTCTCAAACAAAGCCTCTCGCAGCTTGAACTCCATAAATTGCATAACTCGGATAAATGTATGATAATTTTCGATTTTAATGCCATTTCGCAAGTCATATATTTATGTGTGGCTCGGGCTCGGGCTCGGGTAGACAAAAAGAAAGACGCAATAAAAACAATGTAACATAAAAAATTAATTAAAATCTGCACTTGATTGTCTACGCTTGAGGTGGAGCTAAGTAAAAAAATAAATAAATAAAATACGCTAAATAATTCTATGATTATAGTTATTACGAAAGTGTGCGCAGGTTAATGGTTACGCTAAATGCTTCCGTCTTCCGATTACGACACCCCCGAAGGTTACTCGACTGACCTGCTTTGATGCCGGGAGCAGAATTGTATTGTAAACCCGAATTTTAAGAACTCCAAAGTCGTTTCTAGTACCCTAAAATCCTTACTCCTCCTCAGCAAAGAGTCAGACAAATACAAATGAGATTTTTTCAGAGAGCTAACTAAATTATCTAAAACACTAACGGATGAGAATTTCGAAAAAAAAAATCGTGGGGCTGAGTTTTGGGGCCAAACCCAAGACACTCATTTTACGTAGATCTAAAAATTCATATTTTAGCTGTTTCTGGACCAATTTTGATGCGTAAGCTAATGGCATGGTTTGGGACCACGGAGAAGCGTTTAAGACAGTTTCCAGGCCCCGGGAGTCGAATTTTTGGGAACCGATTTTTGTGGATATTATCGACAGTTTTGCGTATACAGGCGGCCCTTAAATGGTCAAGGATTTATTAAGAGGACGCTAGGATTCTATTACGCTCATATATCAGCAATTTTTAAAAGAAGAAAACATTTTTTGGCTTTTGAGCTAAAAATCTGGAGTCATATTACGACTTCTGTTCAGTTAGGTTTGAGTGTTTCAAAGAGAAAAAAGACCTCCAGTCTCTGAAGTAAATTAATAACTCCACCCCTAAAAGAAGACACTTTCTCCGTTTCCTTTGATATTCCCACCATCTGACGACTGACGCCCGTGAATTATTAATTCCTCCAACATTATATATCACTTAGCCGATCGGTACAACTTTTTAATTCACAAACCGTGAGACAGACGAAAGAGCTTAATTGATACGAGGAACTAACTCAACATAATTCGGCCGGGCAGCGGAGTAAAAATAAGCTGAGCGGCAATGGCTGCAGACCAGATCGAAATTTCTGATAAAGTCGGCACCGAGTATCAAGTTTCTTTTCATTTCTCTTTGTTTCAATCATCATCATCATCAACTTCGTAATTGAGGTTCGAAACGTAAACAATCCCCGCTTGTTTGCCCATCTCTGTGCGGGTCTCTCTCTCTCTATGAACGCCACTCACGATTCTAGCATTCCAATATTTGTTGATTTTCGCACACAATAAGCTCCATATTGCCCAAGAGAGCCACGACAGGCGTCCTTGGAAGACGTACGTATAGACTCGAAAGTCGCTCAAAAGTGTCCCGAATACCCCAATTCACGTGCCTCTTCGTGTGCAGACGTAACTCGCGTATTTAAATTCACTGACCGCGAGCTGATGATAAATGGCGGGTAATCATCAAGTGCAAACACGACCGAAATTATGTAATCCGGTTAATGCCTTAATTGGCCATATTTTTCGCGACTCTGTCACGTGGCACGCTCCAACGGGGTCAGAATGTCTTCGCAGTCTCCTCACTCTGCTCAGACGACGCCGCTTTGAGAGAAGTTAGTCAAGCTGAAACAACAAACGTGTTTCCGTTCTCAGCAAATATGGGGTTTTGACTTCAATCAACATGACCTTCGGCGGCAAATTGGAGAGGAAACTTGTCATTCTGGCTGCCATCTTGTATTTCAAATTTTTATTTCGCAAATAATGATCCTAAAATTCACCATCTAGATTTTTTGTTAAAATTTTTTAGGGATTTTTCATTTCCCGAAAATTTATTTCCTGTTGGAAAGTTTATTTCAGAGTAACCGAAATTCTCGAGTGTGGCTCCTTATATAGCCATCTAGGAATCTTAAGGCTAATTAAGTTATCATATTATAAACCTGTCAGCCTAACTACTAATTTTAACATTTCCTAAAAGCCGATCGTTAAATGCAGAGGAAGAATGTAGCCTTCAGTAACAAATTAGCGAAAAATTTCACGAAGATGATCGCCCAGAAACACGCCCTTGACTCCTCGGAATCTCCGCTTTAACGCCTCATTGGGGCGTTGGCACCGAAACACCTCACAACAACCAGAACCAACACGAACCACTCGATTTCCATTCAATTCACATCTAAAAATTTGTTTAGCGTTTTTGTTTCGTGATTTACCGTCTGTACATTGTTTTACGAGTGAGGAATGTTTTTTAATGGAAGACGCGTAAAAAGCCAGCTTGCACGATCTTTTACCGCACTGTCGACCCTCGCAAGCCCCCTTCCCTCCCCGAACTCTTTCGGGACAACCTTCACCTGCTATGTAAGGGAACTCGTCTACTTAGACAATGGCCCAAACCGGGCTTCAGTGACCTCTGATTATCTCTCGGAATGCGCCACGGACATAATTGGACTCCGTCTACGTCGACTGCCGACCGTTTCGTTGCGGTGAAAGTATAAAATTTGCTTAATAAAGCGTGAAATATGTTTTATGGATTGCGATTATTTTTATTAATTTTACGATCTTTTTGACATTGTGCCTCTGACGGAAACTCGAGACTTTAGTTACGGTACCGACCACCAATTTAGTGGGTTATGATACGACCTATAAGCTGATTATTATATTCGGCCTTTTGTCCGTCAGACCTCACGACAGAGACATTTCGAGTGGTCAGGTGAGCTCGCGAAAGACTTGCAGATTTTGGGTTTCTCGCTTGGTCGAGCGTTGAAGTCTTTCGTTCGCGTGTCGCTCCGAGGACACACAAGAATGGCTTAATGAGAGGGAGGTCAAGTGAAGGCAAGACCACCTAGGGGAGACTTCCTCTAGGCTCTTGAGGGGCCTCAGATCAGAGTCAGGACTAACCTGAGCACAGGAAAACTTTCTGGAATTCTTGGTCTAAGTAGTGATAGTGGTCTGAGACTGAGTCCGTATTTTCTGTTGGTATCTTTTTCTCAAAAAGGATCTGAGCTCAGGAAATTTTTTCAAATTGACAAAAAAATACGAGTGCTTGGTTTACGTAGTGATAGTGGTCTGAGGTGTAAAACAATAGTCAGTAGATTTCTTTTAGGCCCATGAGAGGCCTTCAAACAGGTTCAGGAAGGATTTAAGGTCACGAAAATACACGAATGCTTGGTCTAGATAGTGCTGTTGGTCTGAGGTGCCGAACTGGGGTCAGATGTGAGAGTCCAGGAAGAGAAACACGCGAAACCGAAAGCAGTGACTGGCCCAAAACGAATTTCTGTCGTGATAAATCTCCAGAGTTTCTTCTTGCGTGATTTGCAGGTGAACGAAACGCTGTCGCGCAGAGTTGCGCCGCGCCGCGCGCGCGCGCGGTACCGAGAGACTCGAGCCGTGCGAGAACCGCAAAATGAATTTATTGGAATGTTGTGTTGCCATTTTGCCTTGCTTCGCTTCTTTATTTTTTTCCTTCGAAACGTGTTTTTCTCAATAGCCACTAGCTCTTATGTGTGTAATGTTGCACAACAACAACGTCGGAGAATAGACTCTGGAATTCTTCAGCTTCATTTAGATTGCCGTTCGCTCTGCAGAGCTCTGCGACTGCGAGTAGGTATTTGTACACGAAACGCCAATGAATAATAATTGAGAGATGATAGAGAGTGATACGGAGAGCCGCTCTACCTGCTCGCTCCATACACACGGCAGCAGGATGAGGAATTCAGGTAGGCAATTGAAGCGCTTTGAGGATGCTTGTTGGGCTGCGGGCACAAAGGAAGGTGTGCTACAACAAAACACGAGAAAACAGGGGCGAAGACTCGACGCGACGAGTGGTGCAACAGCTGTCGAGCAACCTGTTTAGGGCCGGTCTTCAAATCAGCCGAATCTTGCGTGACACACGACTTTTCCCACAGCTCCAAAACGTGCTAATTAATTTCCGCCACGCACCACTGCCCGACTCAGCACCTCCGTCCCTTACAATTGACGTTTCTATTCAAATTAGCGAAACCTCTTTTTGCTCATATCTAAGTTTGGGCATGTCAATTTTCGTACACACCTTTGTGAGCCCCATGGAAAATACGCTAAAAGTAAAATAGAAAATAAAATTGAATAAAAAATATTGGAGGTAATTGTTGATTGCCAATTGATAATCGTTTTCACTTTCGCGCGCCTCGACTCGGCGATGTGAATGCAAACAAAAAATCAACAAGCTTATTTAAAATCGTGGTGGCCGATGCAAGCCTCATGGGGGTCAATAGAAACTTCTCTATATTTTTTTAGAGCTTTTTAAAAGACCGTCTCAAGAAGGTTGGCTAATTAGTTTGTGGGTCTAGACTGCGTAGATTGAAGGTCCAATCAGACAAACCGACGAGAAGGAGGTTTCTGCGCCTGAAAAATCGCACTGAAATCAATTTGTGCCAAACAAGCCACTTGACATTGAGCACGGAAAGAGTGTGAATCTATTTGCCGAGCCATTTTCATTCATGCTCTCGGACGTCGGACCTTGACTCAGATATTCGACGCTTCGCGCTTCAAAACCCCATCAAAAATGTTGATTGAGTGGAGGCAACATGTGGTGAGGTGCTCGGACCCAAAAGGTCATAAGGTCACC
The DNA here is from genome assembly GCA_963930915.1 of Forcipomyia taiwana. Classification (NCBI taxonomy): domain Eukaryota; kingdom Metazoa; phylum Arthropoda; class Insecta; order Diptera; family Ceratopogonidae; genus Forcipomyia; species Forcipomyia taiwana. The sequence goes on from CAWVOI010000008.1 coordinate 27,102, forward strand.
TGACTAATGCATCTTCGTCTCCGCCGAGTCCGCTCTTCGACATAATTTATGTGGTAATTTTTATGAAATCCCCGAGCATGTGTTCGTGCCTGGCTCACAAACACCTTCACACGAGAGAAGCGAAGAAGAAGGAATTTCAGAGGAGAGAGAAGAAAACGACGAGATGTGAATGGAGAACAGGTCTGAGCTTGCTTCACTTGATTCAGGCTTTTCTCATCGATGAGCGATGACGGGATTGACGGCTTTTCGGGGGTTTATTCGAGGGGGTTCTGCGAGATCATTAATTACCTTGATGTTATCCCTTTTGACTTCGTAGCTAATCCAGTTATCGGTGGAGAAGGCGATTGCCAGCAAAGCAACAGATATTATGGAAATTATCGTGGCTATCGAGAGACTCACTGCAGAACACGGCATTTTGCTTGTTTTTGTCTCGGATTCGTGCTTTTCAGAACTTAAATACTTTCGTGTGATTTTTTCGGAATTTTGCTGGTCGCTTTTCAGCGGTTTTTCATGCTATTTTTCACTGCAAACTTCACTTGGCACACAAACGTCTTCAACCAAACGGATCACAATCTCAACTAGCTCATTTCTGTGTTCAGCTCGACCCTGCAATCCTGGAAAGACACTGGAAAGCTGACAGTTGCTGAACAAGTTCGGCCGACTTTTGACAGTTGCTGAACACAATGTCGCCAATGTCGCCGCGGTCGTTCCAAATACCTCCGTTTTCCCCAGATAACTCGCGAGAACAAGCTTTCCCAGCGGTTTTATTCAGAGAAAACGATTCAATAGTCTCTTTTTCACCGAATAAACCGACATTTGGGTGAAATCTTCGCAAAAAGTAAGTCGGTGAAGCGCACTCGGACCACCCTGAAGTAGTTCATGATTGAAGGAAGAAAGAGTTGCGCTATTAATCCAAGTTTTCCCCCCAAGAAAACCTCCATAGAAGCTTAAAACGAACCAAAACCTTCAAGAATGGCTACCCAAGTAGAGCAGGTAGAGACGAGCCACGAGGAGAAGGAGGACTTGGCTGAAAAGGTAAGAAGCCTGTTGGGACTCGAGCTAACCTCAAACGACTGCGATTTCCGAAAATGTCGAAATTCGCAGGTGAAGGAGCTGGAACTGAGAGCCGACGAGCAGGGAGCAGTAGCCCCACCCCCCAACATTCCAAATGCTGTACCCTCAGCGCCGGTCGACGAGACGCCTCCGAATCCTCAAGAAGCGGCTCCTCTGAACAGTGAAGACACCGACAACCTGAAGTAAGTGGCTTTGTCTCCTGTACGAGGCGTATGCTGATACGTGTACATTTGCAGACCCGCCGAAGCCAGTTTGCTGGCAAAAATCATCCGGAAGGGGCTTGTGGAGTCGAAGCAGGACCTCGAGATCCAGCGAAACGACCCCAACTCGCCTCTCTACTCCGTCAAGTCGTTCGAGGCGCTTCGTCTGAAGGCGGACCTGCTCAAGGGGGTGTACGCCATGGGCTTTAACGCTCCGTCCAAGATCCAGGAGACGGCTCTCCCGACCCTCCTGGCTGACCCTCCGCAGAACATGATAGCCCAGAGCCAGTCGGGGACGGGCAAGACGGCAGCTTTCGTTCTCGCGATGCTCAGTCGAGTCGACACGAACAAGCCGTACCCACAAGTGCTGTGTCTGTCGCCAACGTACGAGCTGGCGATCCAGACGGGAGAGGTGGCAGCTCGCATGGCGCAGTTCTGTCCCGACATCAAGCTCCGCTATGCCGTGAGAGGGGAGGAGATAAACCGGGATGACAAGCTCTCGGAACACATAATCATCGGAACGCCTGGCAAGATTCTCGACTGGGGTCTCAAGTTCCGCGCCTTTGATCTGAAGAAAATCACCGTCTTCGTGCTGGACGAGGCTGACGTGATGATCGACACGCAGGGTCACCAGGAGCAGTGCATTCGAATCCACAAGGCGCTCAACCAGAATGGCGTTCAGATGATGTTCTTCTCCGCCACGTACGACAGGGAGGTGATGAAGTTCGCGGAATTCATCGTGAAGAACCCCATCATCATCAGGTTACAGCGCGAACAGGAGTCTCTGGACAACATCAAGCAGTACTACGTCAAGTGCCGCAACCAGGAGGACAAGTACATGGCCATCATGAACATCTACGGCGTCATTACGGTGGGGCAGGTCATCATCTTCTGCCACACTCGCAGGTGAGCCCTTCGTAAACTCCCAAAATAAGCTCTATGGTTAAACTCCCTATTTTTCAGGACGGCTGGCTGGTTGTCGGCCAAGATGGTGAGTGACGGACACGCAGTGGCCATTCTGTCGGGCGACCTGACGGTGGAGCAGCGCCTGGTGGTCCTGGACCGGTTCCGAGCGGGCATCGAGAAGGTCCTCATCACCACCAACGTGCTTTCCCGAGGCATAGACGTCGAGCAGGTAACGATCGTGGTGAATTTCGACCTTCCCATGGACCAACAGGGCAGAGCCGACTGCGAGACTTACTTGCATCGAATTGGACGCACAGGACGCTTCGGGAAGAACGGCATAGCCATTAACCTCGTGTCAACGGATCGGGACATCCATATTCTGCGGTACATCGAAGAGCATTTTAAGAAGAAGATCTTCTTGCTGGACGCAGAAAACGTGGATGAGATTGAGAAGATCGGCGCTTAGAGGTGTTTAGTTTTTTTTTCTACTTTTGCATTCACGAGACCTCAGATGAGTCCGGAAGAGCCACCATATTGATTTCCTTACCATTACTTACTATGCAGAATTGTTAAACTCCGTAATAAAATTATAAATGAAAAGCTGCGATTCAGGCTTTTGCATGAAAATTCGTACTTTTATTACCTACTGTAACGGGTTTAAAAAACCGACTTAAATGAATTTTAATTTTATTTTTTGTACTGTCGCTCACACCATCTTAATCACAAAAGCAGTCGCCTTCTCGTTCACCAGCGCGAACTCCTCGGCCTTCACGACCGTGATGGAGGTCGTCTCGAACTCGCTCGAGTCCACCGCCTCAACGCCCGCCTCCACCCTCTTCAGCCGCTTCTCCGCCGCATTCTTTTCCTGCAGCTTGCTCAGCTCCTCCGGGTGCATGTTCTTGCGGTGGCTGTAGAAATTGGAGGAGCTCGCAAAGGTCCTGCTGCAGAAATTGCACTTCCACGCCTTCTGGGTCTCCACGTGGGCACTCTTGCGGTGGACTGTGAGGGCTCTCTGGAGCTTGAAAGTCTTCCCGCATTCGGAGCAGGCGAATGGCATCTCGTTTGAGTGGTGAATGATTTTGTGGCGGTTCAGGAGGTTTCTCTTCTTTGTCGTGTAGCTGCACCGGTCGCACTTGATGTCGGGTCCGTAGTGCAGGAGCATGTGGGTCTTGAGACAGCGCTTGTTCATGAGCCAAGCGCCACACTCGTTGCACTGCAAATTACTTAGCTCTCTGGACTCTTGGTGGATCGTGCTCATGTGCTCATTGAGGCCCGCTCTCTGGGCAAACGGCTTGGCACAGATGTGACAGACGTGCTTGATCTTCTCTCCCTGAAAGTGGTATTGCAAAGAATTGTTAATTAAAAAAAAAAACACTTAGGGGAGACCCCCTGCTCGCACGTGCTACACTCGCCCATACCTTGAAGTGGCAATGCTTTTTGTGAGTCGAGAGGCCTCCAGGCGTGTCGTACTTCTTCTCACACTCCCGGCACTGGTAGAACTTGCGCTCCTCCGCGGGCTTGTGGGTCGCCACGTGGACATCGAAGGCGTACTTCCAGACGAACCGACGCGGACAATGCGGACAAGCGAGGGGTTTCTCGTCCGGATCAAGGTGAGTCTTCTTGTGGTTGGACAGAAACTCGGGGCGAGAGACTATGAAGCCGCACTGGTCGCACTTGAACGCCTCCGGTTGGATGTGCCGGACCATGTGGAGGATGGCAGTGCGGTATTTCGAGAGTTTCAGACCGCAACACGTCACAAAGGGCTTCTCCCTGTGTCCCGACACGGCAAAATGTTTGCTGAGGGAGTTGAAGTCATCGAAAGAGGGCTTCTGAGGGCACTCGCCACATTGCAGCTTGTAGAACTGGGCGAAGATCGCGCTCAGCTCCTTGCCCTTCACGACCAGGTGGCCGTTCGAGATGAGGGTCTTGGGGAACTTGGAGAGGTCGATGGCTGGGAGGTCCCAGTCCCCCTCAGACTCGTTCTCCTGACTAGTTTCGGGCTGACTTTCCTGCGTCAGCTCTGGCTCGGGTTCGGGGACCAAGTTGCTCACGACCTCGATGGTCTTGGGACCAGGCTCTTTGAGTTCCTCGTCGCTGACATGCTCCTCATCCTCTAGGACTCCGAACTCTTCAGAAACGTTGATCGTGTAGATAGGCTGGAGCTCATAGAACCGATACTTGTCGCCCAGGATCTGTCTCTGGGTCTGAGTGATCTGGAAAAGTGAAAAGTCTTGTGAAAAACTATGAGACATTTTCACTCAGCTCACCTTCTCGCTGAAGTGATGGAAATTGTCGAGGTAGTTGGCGCAACTCCAGCAGACCTTCTGGGACAAACCGTCGTTGCTGTTCACTCGCAAGTAGAGGTACAGGGAAATTTTCTTGTCGTATCCATGTTCGGTGTTGAAAATGTCTCTCAGGTCGTTGGAGATGCCGAAGCAAAGCCTGCAGTTCTGCTCCTTGTCCAAACTCATCGTTCACATGTCGAGAGAGCTTTGAATTTAATTTTTAAAATCAGAGAATTTTTATAGTTGTGAAAAATTTGTTTACTGGTGTAGTTTCGGAAATCACCGCCAGGTGGCCAACATATAGAAAATATGGAAGAGCCAAGTCCGAAGCAGCTCGCGAAGAAAAAGCCGGATAATCGGCCCCGAGTCGATGACAAACCCAAGAGATTCTTTTCCGAGAACCACGAAATGAAGAAAAGGGAGCCCAGGAAACCGTTTTCCCGTGAAAACGACATCTATATCACGAACAAGAGCGATTTCAACGTAAGGGGGTTCTCGCGAATGAAATCTGAATCACTAAAAGCCTCGTTTTAGTTCCAGTTCCGAAAGTGCCTCGAGTTCCTGAACTCCGAGCCCCACGAAGTCTTCCTTCACTGCATCGGAAAAGCCATCAATCGGGGTATCAACTTGGTTCTACGAATCCAGAGCGAGTCAGAGGTGTACCGGTACGAGGCCAATACGTCCACAATTGAGCTGAAAGACGACTTCCATCCCCTCCGAGACGACGATGACTTCACGATCCAAAAGAGGGCCAACTCGTGTCTGCACATTCGCATCTTCCGGGATCCTCAGCTCCGGAAGCCAGAATCTTCTTAGGGAATAAAGCATTTTTACTGTCTAACAAACGTCTCTAAAAACTCTCTAAATATTTTTAGTCCATTTTCATCAATTTTGAAAAAAAATGCACTTATGTGTCCGATATGTCCGTCCGTCCGTCACTCTGAGTCGCAAAGGCTTCGAAACTACAAGAGCTAGAGACCTGCGAATTTTTGCATGTTGTCATGTATGGTCTGGAGGGTGGCCCAAATGATTTGGTTTTTCCGAAAAGCTGCCTGGGGGGTAATTATGGGGGTTTTCTCGTTGTATGAAAGTTCCATATACTTCGTCCGATTAAGTTGAACTTTGGATATGTTATACATCATGTCAAATCTAGCAAATCATGGAACACATGTTTGCCCTTATCACTTAAGGGGGTGGGGTGAGTGACCTCTAAAGGGGGGAAAAATTTAGTTGCTCCGATTGAGCTGAAATTCAGAATGGTCATGTAAAATGACAAAATAAGCAACTTTTGTTTCGGGTCATGAGCTCAAAAATGTAAAATAACGGACTCTGGGGGTTAATAAGTGGCCACCCCTGGCGAACTGAAGGGCGAAATTTCAAATTCAACCGATTGAGCTGAAACTTTGTCAACTGTTAGATGGTATTAAATCCAGCAAAAACAGTTCTACAGTAAGTCTCTATGACCTAAAGGTGTGGAGCTGAGGGCTCCCAAAGTTAGTATGAGGCGAAAATTTTCTAACTCCAATTGAGCTTAAACTTGGGCAAATGTTAGATGACATTAAATTAAGCTAAATACCCTCCTGTATAAAGGCTCTATGACCTGTGGGATCAAAGTCAGGGGTCCAATAAGTATCTGCAGTGACGGAATTCGGGACAAAATATTTTATAAGTGAATTGAAAATGCACTCAAATCCGTTCGTCCCCGACTAAGCTTTAAACATGTTTTGTGAATCTTCGAGGACGAAAAAGAAATTTTGCTCTTGAGGTTCTTTTATTATTTGTCTTTACGATTATAAAATAGCTTCTAAACCTAATTTTGATGTCGTCACGTACATAAAAAAGCCTAAAAAGCCTAGTGTTGAGTGTCGTTACTGCTTAAACTGGGTCAATCTCACGTAAATGCTTCATGAATGGAGGGTCAAACAAGACTGGGATGCAATTCAATACTATAAGTGTGTGCAGACGAGCTGTTTCTAGTCGTCGAAATCGATGTCCGAGTCGTCGGAGTCGTAGCCACCCCTGATGGTCTTCTTCTTCATGTGGGTCACCGTCTTCTTGGTCTTCTCGTCCGGAGGCGTGAGGAGGTCCCCGGTGTAGTCGATGGCCCCCGATTGCGCGATTCTCCACTCCAGCAGGTCCGTGCTAAAGTCATCACGGTTCCCGAGATCAGTGAAGCCCACGATATAGTCCTTCGTCTTGCTGTCTTTGATTAAGGCAATGCTCGGTATGACTTTGATGCGCAAACGCTGCGTCAAGAAGGGACACTTTTCGGCATTCACTTTGCAGAACCGTGTCTCGATGTGCTTGGGGGCGAGAATTTTCAGGTGGTGGTCCACAATTTTGCACCGATCGGTCGTGTCTCGGTAGAAGTGACAGACGATGTTCTTGGATTTCTTCGAGACCTCGAAGAACTCCTTCTCGTCCGCCAACTCCATGTACTCGCCGTGACCAGCATTGCGCCACTCTTGCTTTTGCGCAGCGAGCTTTTTCATCTCCTTCAGGCGATTTTCACGAATTTTCTCGAGATCGTCGATTCCCATGTTGTCGAGGCGCCCGATCTCCTGATCGAGTTGCTTCTCCAGCTGCAAGGCGGCTGAGATCACTTGATTTTGGATCATTTGCTCCATTTTGTTGCGCTGAAACGGCAAGGGGTCAAAATTTTCCGACACATGAAATTTTACTCGGGTTTTGAGCCGTCTCTTGAGCATCTCAGGACTATTTTTCCACTTCAATCGGCGGGACCGGCGCCAAAATAAAGAAAAGTGCTGCAGGCCCGACGAACTTACCTTAGAATATCAGATAATTTGTTTGAGAAGTAGGAATTTGGGTGACTTCGACGTGTGAAAATTTTACAATTCAATGTTATTGTTCTTTGACATTTGAGACAGCTCTGATGTGAACATTTCAAAAATTACGTTTATTTGTCCAAGAGCCCTTACGATGATCCAATAATGATTTTTGAAGATTTTGGAGCAAAAAATTGTGAATTGAAAAAACAAAATTTTTTTCACGGGAAATTCATAAATTTCATTCCACTTACTAACGGAAACTCGATTTCGGGATTTTTGACCAAAAATTTTTTGTCTCGAAATTGTTTTCGGAAGGCTTCAATTTACTAAGTTTTGGCTCTGAATCACGTTAACAAAGCGTTTTGGACGAAAAAAACGGGTTTTGGAGAAAAAAAATTTCACTCAAAATTTGAAAAATGACCAAACCTCCGATCGTTAACGAAAATCGGATTTCGGGATTTTCGGCCAAAATTTTTTTTGTCTCAAAAAAAGCCCCAGAAGTCTTAGATCATCTAGTTTTGGCATAAGAAACATGTTTCCGAAGTTTTTAGTCCAAAAAATTGGAAATTGGAGAAAAAAAAATTTTTCACTCAAAATTTGAAAAATGACCAAACCTCCGATCGTTAACGAAAATCGAATTTTGGGATTTTCAGCCAAAATTTTTTGTCTCAAAAATAGCCCCTGAAGCCTCAGATCGTCTAGTTTTGGCATAAGAAACATGTTTCCGGGGTTTTTAGTACGAAAAATTGGAAATTAAAGAAAAAAAAATTTTTCACTCAAAATTTGAAAAATGACCAAACCTCCGATCGTTAACGAAAATTGAATTTTGGGTTTTTCGGCCAAAATTTTTTTGTCTCAAAAAAAGCCCCTGAAGCCTTAGATCGTCTAGTTTTGGCATAAGAAACATGTTTCCGGGGATTTTAGTCCAAAAAATTAGAAATTGGAGAAAAAAAAATGTTTACTCAAAATTTGAAAAATTATCAAACCTCCGATCGTTAACGAAAATTGAATTTTGGGATTTTCGGCCAAAATTTTTTTGTCTCAAAAACAGCCCCTGAAGTCTTAGATCGTCTAGTTTTGGCAATAGAAGCATGTTTCCGGGTTTTTAGTCCGAAAAATTGGAAATTAGAGAAAAAAATTTTTCACTCAAAATTTGAAAAATGACCAAACCTCCGATTTTGGGATTTTCGGCCAAAATTTTTCTGTCTCAAAAAAAGCCCCTGAAGCCTTTGATCGTCTAGTTTTTGAATAAGAAACATGTTTCCGGGGATTTCAGTCCAAAAAATTGGAAATTAGAGAAAAAAAAATTTTCACTCAAAATTTGAAAAATGACCAAACCTCCAATCGTTAATGAAAATCGAATTTTGGGATTTCAGTCGAAAAATTTTTTTTCTCGATATTGACCCCCAAGCCGATTTTTCCTTAAGAAACACGTTTCCGACGATTTTAGGCCGAAAATTGCAAATTTAGTTTTTTTTTTCACGGAAAAGTCATAAATTGGACAAGAAGGAAAAAATCAAAGATGACAATTTCAAGAACATTTTGAGATAAAAGCCCTTTTTATGCAACATATATATTGTATTTATTTATGAGTTTTATGTTTTGTTATACATTCATTCGCAAGTCATTTATAAAATATAATCAAGTTCCTTCTGTTGTTTCCACGTTAACTAATAATGATATGATACGGATATAAAATAAAGACAAATGATGAAGTGACACATGAAAGGAGACGAGGAGGGGGAAAAAGAAGAGTTACCGGCGGCTGGCGAAGCGCGGGGACTTGCGCGACATTGGACCTGCCTTCAGCGCCCTCTTGGTCGGGGTTCTGTTCTCGACACTCCCGGGGAGGGCTCCCTGCAGCTCCGACACCCGTCGTCTCTTGATCTCTTGCACCTTCAGAGCCAGCATCGCCTCCTGCTTTCGCTGTCTCTTCGACGCCCCAATGGGCGAAACGACGGACGGCGAGTTCAGTCGCAGCTTCTGACGCTTCAGGACCTGCTGTCTCCTGGCAGTCCGGGGCGTCAGACTCTTGCGAGGCGACGAGCGAGGAACATTGATGGTATTTTCTTTCAGCACCCGATTCAGAAATCTACGTTCCTCGCTGATTGGCACCGGGTGCTGGTTGTTGGAGTTTTTTGGAAACCCCACGGAATTTGTTGTTGTTGCTGTAGTGGCTTTGGGGCCTGTCTGCTCCGCGACAGTGGCCATGTTGTCGAAGAGCCGGGCCTTGGCGGCGACGTGGCCCGCGTTTTGGCTCCGGATGCGGGCGATGGAGGCGCGGCCTGTCTGGATATCGGGCATGGCGGCATGCGGGGCGAATGAGAGGGCGCTCTTGGGAGGCAGAGTGGGCGTTCGGGGGGTCCTGCGGGGCGGCAGGGAGGGCGGAGGCGCCATTGAGTCGTCGGTGAGGCCCACGGAGATGGACGTGACGTAGCGACGAGGTGTGCGCTCGGTGGAGCGACCGACCCGGGAGCTGGAGGGGGGCAGGATGGGCGTCTTGAAGATGACCTCGACGGGCTTCACTGGAGTCACGGGCTCCTCCATCCTGGCGTCGTTGGAGGGATCTGCGAAAAACTTGTCGGCCTCCACCCACTTCTCTGTCGGTGACGAGCTCGAGTCGTCCTTACGGATGGGACTCGGGTGTCGGAGTCCCGTCAGGACAGTGTTGGGACGACCCCTCTTGAGGTTGGAGCGCAGACACAAGCTCTCCTTGGACATGTGGTCGATCTTCTCAGAGATGTTCCGGGACGTTGTTCCCACGTGCCACGTCGTGCTTCGAGACAGCCTTGATCCGGACCCATTCTCGCGGGACCTGCGTCGAATCGTGCCTATCTTGCGGGCGCTCGGGCTGCGGCACTCCGTGCTGCGTCTGATCTTCAGCTCTCTGGACAGTCTCTTGGCCAGCTGGTCCGTCGTGGAAGCTACAGAGTTGATGGGCGTCGTTTCGTCCAGCGTGCGCTGGAACTTCTCTGCCACGCCCTCGGGACCTCTGTAGAGGTCAGCGAAGGAGTCGTCGTGTGGCTTCTTGTCAAACTCCTCCGATATCTTCGACTCGATGGCCTCGACTCGCGTCTTAATGGCCTCGTATTCGCTCCGGGGTACCTAGAATTCAGGAATTTATTAAGATTTTGTATTCGAACCGATTTTTCTCTTTCAAGGAGTCAGAAAAGTTCATAAAAAATTAGGGGAAATTTAAGACCTTGGAATGAATTCCAATTTCCTTTGGCTTGGGTCTTTCGAATCGGAATTTTGGCTCGTAGTTTTTCAGAATTTGTAGACGACCAAAACCGGAAGTTGGACCATAACCATCTAGAATTTTTTTTCTCCAGAAAACAGAATAATGGGAGTTGACTCAAAGTCATTTATTGTCACGTTATCCCTAGAGAACAGCTTGTGCATAATAGACTCCAAGCTTTCTAGTGGTATGGATTATTTTTTATGGGTTATTTTCAGACCAAAAACAACTCCTTACCTGGATTAGCGACACCTCGGACGTCTCGGGCGACGAGTCCCGCATGATCTCCTCGGACTTGGCCTTTGAGAGCTCACAGGGTTCCTCCTCGATGAGCGACCGACGTCTCTCGGGTGTGCTGAGCGACGGCAGTGACACCACTGGAGACAGTCTGGCGTGCGGGTTCCCCTTGTCGCTTTTCTTGCGTGGCCACGGTGCCCCCACGAGGCTCCAGCGGCGATCCATGGCGCTCGGCATCGACTCTGACGCCTGTAGAGGCAGCTTTTCCTTCTGAATCCCCAGGCTGATGCGTTTCTTGGACTTTCCCGGGACCTGGGCGGGCGTGTTGGGCAGCAGGGCACTCCCCTCTGGCAGCAGCGACAGCAGATCCTTCTTCTTCCGGGCACTGAACGGGTTCTCGTTCACTCGTCTCTTCTTCGTCGTGGATTTGACCACAATCGGAGCGGCAGCTTCTCTGTCCATGACGTCTGGCGTCTGGCTCACGGGGCGCTCTTCGAGGCTCTCATTGGAGGAGCCGAGGGCTCCCACGATCTTCCGGAACCCATTGAACATCCGCGTGAGAGACCCGCTTCTGCGTTTCTTCTTCGTCTTTTTCGCGGCCGTGTACAGAAGAGCCGCCTCGTGGACGTTCGGGAGCTGCTGCAGCTGGTCCAGGATTACCTCTGGCACGACTCCGAGCTCTGCGGAGTTCTCAATCAGCAGCTGGATGATACGCACGTGCGAGTTGTGTCTCTGCTGGATGTTGTGATGGACTGGCATAATGCTGGGGACCAGAATGATGGCCAAATTGCTTACGGTCATTTTGTTCGTATCTGAGTAGAGAGCGACTTGGGAGAGGAATTGGCAGAAGTAGGCAAGAGTATTGAGTACGAGGGGTGGCAGCAGTAGGCAAGTCAGTAAGGTACAGTGTTTTGCGGTGGCCTCGTTCAGGAGCCCCCGGATGAGTGTTTCCTGGACATTCCCGGGCGGGATGAGAGGCTCCGGTAGGCTTCGGAAGAACGTCTTGAGGATGCATGCGATGTCTATTACATTGTCCGATTCTTCAAATGGCAGTCCACGTTCGAGGCGAAGCTGGAAAGTCGAAGATAATATGAGTTTTTTTCACCTTAAAAAATTTTTAGAGGAAAAGAGTTTTAGAAGGAAAAGTTACATTTTTTTTTCATTTATTCACTCAATCGTATGAGATTCCTACAGGTCTCGTTATTGAAATGTATCTGCGGTAACTTCAGAATTTTAAAATATTTTAAGCAAATTTTTGAATTTCCTTTTTGTCAATTTTATTATCGAGAAAAATTAATTTAGGCCATTTGCATTAAGACCAACGGTTTTTGTGTTTGCAAATCTGTTTAATTTACCTTAATATCCCCTGATAACGCTTCGATACTGGTAGCTACCGGATATCAGTATTTTCTAAAAATATTTTGGCTGAGAAAACCAGCGAAAAGTTCCCAACTAGGACAAACAGACTCAATTAATTTTTTTGCGACTGAATTGGCCGATTAATGCCGTTTCCCGCTCCCACGACCAACGGATTATGGGCAAAGCAAGTGAGAAACTCCAACAAAGCTTTCACTTTCCGAAGTCGCTTGGGCGGAAGGAAGAAACGCAGAAGAAGAAACCCAAATAAAGTGGATTCCCAATATAATGAGCTGCGCGTATCGAAGCAGAAAGAGAAACAGATCAACAAATGCTTCAAGTGCGCCCAATTGCTTCCTCTTATCAAGATCGACACGCGTCTCAGTATGACTCACACTCGGGCAATTAAACATTTGCTAGACAGACTAATGAAAATGATTGTCCATGGTCAGTTGCAGTCCCGAGAAATCGGTTCTGATTCATTTTTTGTGTGTGTCCGTCTATTTGCAACCCTCGAATCGAGCGCTAAGTCAATGGCCAGTTAATGGCGTGTGGAGTCTTAGATGCAAGACAGTAGGTCACTGAAGCATTGCACGTATAAAATTAAGCCTTGGCAAGCAATCAACTTTCAAATAAACGCGATTCTAGACAACCGGGGGTCGTTCACGGATGACGTGGTGGAAAACTCCATTTTCCCGCATTCGTGAAAACCCAGGACGAATTTCCACACCGAAAATCGTCACGCAATCTGTGAACGCCCCCAGAGTCTCAAGGTTACTCACAATGATTTCCTTTTGCCTGTTCGCCGACCCAGTTTTGCGGAACAGTCCGAGGGTCGATACTTCCTCCAGGATTCTCCGGCAGGAGTTTACCACGAACGTCGGTACTTTGACACCTTCAATTGAGAAAACCAGGGCTCACTATCTGACGGACCTTGAAGGGTCACTTTGAGTCAATGAGCTTCCTGCAGCTCGACTCCAGCCATAATTGGCCCTTTACTCACCTCCGATTCCAGATAAATGAACGTCAACCGAGTCCAAGTAATGCAGGGGAATGTAGAATATTTTACCGTACGAAATTTTGTCCTGAAACCCAAGAATCAGCGTGAGCTGGCGAAGCGAATTACGAGATAATCCGACTCACTTGTTTTTTGTTTGGCTTCGCTGCTGGCTCCTTCCTCCATTTAACTCCGTGCTGCTTCAGCTCAGAAAACACCAAACTCAAAAGCTGCTCGCGGTTCTCGATGTCGTTTATAGAGACACTCATTTCCACAAAATAGCACTCTACTTAAAGGAATATCATGAGTTTAGGGACTTTTTTGTCGGCTGGAATGATTAAAAAGCAAGCCTTCATTTATGTTTGAGAGATTTTGTGTCGTTGGCGAGTTTCTAGACTGGCAGACAGCTGTCAACCGTGACTACTAGACTGGGAGGTTTGCGTCTGGAACTCTCTAGACTGGAAGGGGCAACCGCATTTTGTAAAATTAATTGTCGGTTTAGTTCGTCATCTGCGTTGAAGTCCACTAAACAAGGATAACAGCCTTAAAACAGGGCATCCGGGTAAGGAAAATCATCCTTGGAGCTCGAGCTGCGTGTGGACGTAGGAGATTTCAGGAAAATACGCCGATTTCGGAGGAAAAGTGCGAAATTGAGCCCCTTCGTAGTTTTGCTGGGCTTCGAAATTTTCTAATGATACATTTCCCAGGTTTCCCGAGGACCCACGAAGAGTGAATCGGGCTGTGCGAGGCTCAGAGTTTTTGAAAAGTGGAAATTTTGGAAAAAAGTCGAAATTTGAAATGAGACAAGTCGTTGCTTGCTCAAACGTGATGACGAGGCGGATGAGAGAGTGTGAGTGCGAATCGAAAGCGAACAAAGAGTGCAGTAGTGTGAGTGGCATGAATCTCAAATCCCAAAATTCTCCCCCAAAACTGCATTTGTGGGTCTCAAAGGGCAGTCTGGGTCCGGGTTGAGGTCACAAAAGTGTTCTGGTGCAGAATTTTCCGTGTTTGGACCAGCTTTAACGGAGCAAAGTCGCATTTTGTGCAAGCGTAGCGAACAAGGTCGCGAAACGCCACTGATTCATTCGATGCCGTAGACACGCTCAATACGGGGCGCGGGCAGAAGAGGAATACCAGAGAAGTCGAACGATTCACGTTCAGTAACGAAGAGTCAGGCAAGAAAATAGGTTTCAAATATATTGTACACAAAGCGAGTTGTGAAAAGAAGAGAAGTGAAAAGAGGAGATAGAAAATTTGAATTTAGATGCAATAATCGGGGAAAAAGGAAGCAAAAACTCTCAAAAAGCCCACAAGATCTCATTTTAATTTGGTACAAAGGCCCAGAGTTGCCATAAAATGGTGCTATAGTAGTAAATATACACAACCCCTTTCAATAAAGCCAAAATGGCTGATAGCTTGTAGATTGGCGTCCCCCAGCAATGAACTACAATTATTGGTACGTATAGTTTGGAAAATCTGGAAGCTCTCTTGGCTCACGGAGTGCTCTCGCGATTTGCTGGCTTTTCGAGGGCAAAATGGGCTTTGTTGTTGTGATGGGCTGTCGTTTTGTTTGTACAAGCCGTCGAGTGTGAAGGAAAAAGATGATGCAATTCTGGACTTGTTTCTTTGTTTCTCGTTCCATTTGGGCCCGAAAGTCGCGCTAATGGGGCCTCAGAAGTACTGAAATGACAAAATTACGGCGGATTTCGTCCGTTACTCTAATTTTGCTTGTGTTTGCCCACCTCACCCAGGTGAAGAGACACTCTGTCACGACGGATTCTGGACGGCGATATTTGAATATTTAATTAGGTACGAAAAGTACCGCAGCTGAGGGTGCAAAAAAATAACAGCTGAGGTCAAATCTTGGTGAAATTTTCAAATACAAAAATTTCAAAAAAAAAATCGATTTTCTCTAGCTCCCAAAGTACGGGGGCTAGAGCTCCCATCTTTGTTGACAATCAGTAGAGGGACCCCTAGAAACAGCCACCGGAGCCTCCGGACTTAAGTACTTTGCGAGATTTTTTTTTCGATCCAAGTAGGTCTCAAACCCCTACTTCCAAGAAAATTGGCTGAAAATTTTGCTCTGTTTGTCCACTCCATGAGAAGAGCGACCGACCAAAAAATTTCCATGCTCGAAGGCAAAACTCATGCAGCTGACGGTAAAAACTCGCAAAAGAGGTCACTTGACCGCAGCAGAGGTCAACTGAAAAAATGGCCGTTAGTCTGAGTGTAATCGGAAAGGCCTTGAGATCTACGAGGGGCTCAAAATGAGAGCCTCTGAAGTCTGGGCAAAAACCAGTTTCGAAATATCGAGTCGAGCATTTCGTAAGGCTCGTTCGCATGGAGCTTCATTTTGCGTCATGTTCATAGTCCGTTTCATCATCATAACTGAAACATCAAAACCACGAGAGTCAGAGAGGAGAGTCGGGAGGGCTAGTTGCAGTGGGTGAAGGCTTGGCAGGAGAAATGTGTAAACATGATTGACCGTGAGGTGACTCACAGAGTCACAGAATATAGTGAATGAAAGTCTTTCAAAACAAAATTGCATCATCTCGAGACTTATATTTGGATGTAATAATTGGGTCGCTTCCTTGATTCCTGGCATAGTTTCAAAGACACGTCGACATTGTTGTTGAGTGAGAAGACACTTGTCAGACTACTCGGACCCAGAAAGGAAAATGGGGTTGAAAGAGGCCAAAGTGCAGGCGTGGCCCTATCTTATCACTATCACTGGTGTGTCTACAATTCGTCTGACGGTGCTAGCGGTGTTAGATTGCGTGAATCTAGCGATATCACGAAGTACACGAATGACTGCAATTAACATCTTTACCTGGACATTTTTTATAACTTTTATTTCCATGTATTTCCAGCCAACGTAAAAATTGAAGCAAAGAAAAGCTCGAAAGCTATACTTGTATATTCAAAAATCGGGAAAGTTAGCCCAGATTTGATTTAATATACAAAATAGCGATCATCCAAAAGCATAAAAACAGTACTAAGGTCGCTTGAAAGTCGCAGTAGAGTGACCAGTGTGTACTGATCTCTTGAACGAAAGTTAGCGATTAGGAGCAGCAGAGCAAGCTAAGTCTCTTTGCCGCACCATAAAAAGGGTACAAAGGTTTTCCGGTCCGAATAAAAAGACCAGGCGAACCAGTGTGTACTCAGGTTAGGAAGAAAAGAAGAAGGGGTAGTATGGGAAGAACGTCAGCAAATCGTCGCCAAAAGGGTCGTCGGCCCAAGTTCACAAAAATGAACGCCTTTGAACAATCATCCGTAGGTACTAGGCCAGCCCTCAGTATGTCTGCACTCCCTGTCTGCTACTCTGCCGTCGTCATTGGAGGAGGAAGTGGAAGTCCCGCGACCGCTCACCACCAACCGATGGACGAAGACCAACCTCCACACCACCACCAGATGATGACGAAGCCCACGTCGAAGCACAACTACGGGGCTGTCCCCAAAATGGCGTCATCTTCGAATGGAGAACGAGGAAAGCAGAGGATTTCGGAGGGTCGGCTAGTTATACCGGATGCTAGCACCAACTCATCATCATCGTCGTCCAAGATCAATAACAACAACAACAACGTCGCGATCGGCCTCAACAACAACATGGTGGGCATGCAGGAGCCTTCGCTGTCACCAGAGGAGTGCTTCACGAAGTTGCACGAGGTTCTATCGTTGGAGCCCAAGTTCCAGCCCAGCCTGTACCTCCCCCAGGAGTCTCCGGTGAGTGCTATTTTGTGTGTCTCTTTAAAGATATATGATGTTACGTAAGTGAGGGCCCAAAAGTGCGAATAATGAGGCAATGTAAGACAAGACACGTACGAGCAGAGTGGTAGTGGTTGGCCTTGACAGTCAAACGAGACGGCGAAAAAGCTCGCAACAACGAAAACTAGAATAAATCAATCAAGGCGAGGCGTAGAGGAGACTAAAATTAGCTCTGCTGGTGGAGCAAAGGTCGGTTCAGTAGCCGATTCCCTGTTGTCAGGAACGGCGGGAACGTACCAACTCTCGGTTCAAGGCCAGCCATTTCACCTTCCGAGAATTCTGCTGTTTTCGTTTGTTTTTTCCCAATGAAAGCGGCAAAGTTTTTTGATTATGTCAACAAAATAGTCTATTTTTAGGGACAGATGTTTCTAGGCAGTCGAATTTCCCCTTTTTCCACCCACTCATCATCAGCTGTTGCGTGACTGCCGTCACCTTGCCAATTTTTCTCGCGAAAACCCCGAACTTTTTTTTTGTGGCATTTTCAAAACTGACGATCCGTGACGCAAGTGCGAATCGATCGAATTCAGGTGGGGGTCCGAGGCGACAAAGCGGGGGTTGTAGGCCTCGCATTCAGGTCAGAAACAAGTTTATGTGTCTCGAGTCAACAGCATTATCACGCCCGTTCTTATCACCGAAAGTCGTCTCCCTTTATCGCGCGCTTTTCGAAAATATGCCCAACTTTGGAGAGCTGAGCACACATTTGCTAGCTGGCTTGGGTACATATGTAGAGAACATGATGTACTCAAATGTCCTAGATTTGACCTACTAAACGGGCGAGCGCGAAAAGCGGGGCGCGGAGTGAAAAAAAAACTCGCAATGCCCAAAAACGACAAAGGCCATATGTGTAGTCGGTTCTCTCTGTATGGGGCACGAAGCAACACACTATGGGTCATTAATTTCAGTTTACACTCAATTGAATTGAATGCGAGTGTATGGGGCCAGGGGTGGGCTCGATGGGGCTTTGGATGGGTTTTGAGTTTCCAAAACATATTTTGGCTTTTCCTAAAAAAATTTTTGTTTTGTTCCAAAAGTCAGAGACGGACCTGGAAAGCGACCCAAAAAATGGGGTCTGCGTCACTGATTAAAAGACGTTAAAAATGGCGAACTCACGAGTGATCTCATGAACGCCGAGAGGGCCGTTGGCTTGTTTGTTTGGCCGTCCCACGCAATGTTTTTGATATTTTTTTCGGTGCGAGCTCTTCGCCAATTAAGAACGCGCCAATAGTCGAGCGATTCGATCAAAAAGCCGTTCTTTTGCGCTCGAGGTCGAAAGAAGAGGGGGTCAAAAAGCTCCTTAAACCTTAAACGGCGATAAGTCTGTTGTTTACAAGCTCAAGGTTGCTGCTTTTCCTCAGCCCTTATCTCGAGGCGATGAGTTTTTGCGCGCGCAGTTGCGAAATAAATAGAATTGTTTCCGAAAATGTCGTTGAACTGGGGCTTCGTGACGATAACTGTGGGAGGAACGTGAAACGGGATACGTTTGGAGTGCGTACGTGCGCAAAAGAAGCAGGAAATGGTAATGAGCAGCTGAGCGAGTTTCCTTTCTCGAACGGTCGACCTCCCCGATGCGTTTCAGGTTTTGAGGTGACTTGAGGGGCTTCTGGAACGCCCCAGTCTCGCCTGACTCGAGCGGAACGCGAAAAAGGCACGTTTCGATGACATGATTATTATTATTATCATCACCAAAACAAATCTTCGGGTGTTTTGCGCTTGTTTGTGCGGTATAGAGAGCGCGCTCATCGGGGTCAGCGTCGTAGCGACTCTTGTCACATGGATATCATGTCCTTGAAACGTGATTGCTGATTGCAACGTGATTGGGAGATAAACGCGGGTTCAATGTATCTTAAATCGAGCAGGTTCAGGGCCAGCGAGGGGAACGGTAGAGAACTGGACGCCTCACACCCCTCTGTAACGTGACTGGGGAGCCGACATGTGCCTCGTTGTGTAACTGAAACTATATTGATGATTGCCTTGATGATGTTTCACATGCAAATTAGACGTTACATCAGTAGCGAGGCATCTGGCGCGGTGCAGGGAGGAGATACGACCCGATGCATCATAATGAGTTCGCTCGAGTAGACCCAAGTGCGCCAGCCTCGTGAGCGCTCGCATGCTAGCGGTAATGTATGCTAAACGTTTCATGATTCGGCTTCAATTAGCGAGTGGATTTGTTTCTAATTTATCGCCTTCGGACTTAGCTCTCAAAAATTATCGTCTCTGAGTTGATCTTATTTTTTAAAGTTTCCTTGGCTGAATTTATCTGAAATTTTCCATGACTGAGTCATCTATTTTCTGACAGTCTGCGTCTCTGAGAGCGGGGACTGGAACGCAGGGCCCCGAGCAGCGGAAAACAATTCTAGTGGGTAATTGGCAGACTCATTTGCGCAGTTTTGTTTCCGTCAGATGTTGAGAAAGAGCTCGAGCAGCGATGGGAAAAATTCCTCGCGCCCCGCAGAATACCTAAATGCCTTTTGTTCAGCCTAAACTCCCATTGCATTTGCAGTAGAACGCAATTAAAACACGACGCAGGCTGCTCAAGTTCCAGCGGCACCAGACGGCTCAAATAAAAACTTGTATTGCGATGTGTGACCTTTTTATCAGCAGCTCTGCAGCTGTTCTGTGTAACAGATGACGGTGCAGAAACTGGATGGTGCAGTTACTGCAATGTGTCGGTCCGGAGAGGAGGTAGCGGGGCCAGTGCCCCCTTCTCCGATTGTTTCTAACACGGCCATTGTCTTGAGCAAAATGTTCTTTCACAAATTTATGGTTTTTTGTGTTTTTGATATGCAAAAAAGTCACGCTGATGGGTATCGCGTCGAAAATCAGCGACGTAGAAACGCGTTCTAGTGAATAGAATAGCGGCGCATTTGGGTACTCGCGTACTCCGATTCGGTTGAGGTTCCAAGAATAGAAGGAAGGGTCGAAGGGGATCTTAGAATAGTCCCTGAAAGAGATGAGCTGCTCAGCCGTACCCAGTTATTATTGTTATTGAAGCTATTAATTTTATTGATTGCACGGGTGAGGCTTGCTGCATTTGCACGCATTTCGAGCTCGAAATTTATGGCTCGTGTGCAGTTTTCGGAGAGAAGACTCGCGAGTTGGTACTTCGAACTTTCGAGAAACAGGTTTTTTATGTGCGGAGATACGGTTCGGCCATTTCTATTTAAAAATATGCAAATGTTCTGTAAATATTGAGGTCTTATCACGACGTTTTGGGTGGAGGATTTTTATTCTCTTCAATCTTGAGCAGAAATAGTTTTTGAGACCTTTCTTTTCGCTCAAAGGGCTAAATATTGGTCCGAAAGGGGTGTAAAAGTAAATACAAAATAAAGAAACTTGGCTTTTTAACCCTTTTCGGGTAGAAATAAATTTGTAAGGCCTTTCTACTTGCTTAAAGGGCAATATATTGGTTTGAAACGGGTTGAAAAGCAAACACGAAAAAAAGAAACTCGTGGGATGATCGATGAAGAAAGTAGCCGAGTTGAGCCGAGCCTTGTTTTGATCGCAGTTGGGCCAAAACAGACGCAGGCGTGTCGTCACCAAGCTCCAGCCCCTGTTTACTCGCGTTTTTTGAATGAATTGCGCAGTTTTCCGTTTCTTTTGCTCGACCGACGTCAGCCCAATGCCGTCGACGATTTCCCACATTTTGGCCTCCACTCTGTCTTTGGTGCGGAAAAGTACCCTCGAAATCGCAGAGCTCATTTGAATTCTACGCTTTACTTGGCCAATTAGGTACACAAAAGCGACGTCGATATGATCGCGAAGCGACAAATTTGGGTCATGCATACGCACCTTCGTGACGATATTTATCAACTCTCGACACTCTTATTCCGTAAAAGAGTATTCATGTGCAGTAGAGCTTCTCCAACTTTCTTGAAACCCGATCCGGAACCTAGAAGGTTATCGCTACTGACGACTTGTGATTCAATAGGATTCAAGTCTGACCCAGATTCTTCAAATTCTTATCGATGACGCGAAGGTCCGCAAAGTCTTACGTAACACAGATGCGAAATTGCGCCCCAAGAACGTTTTCTAACTCGAATATTTGCTCCCGCAGGATGGTGGCGAAATCACAATCGGAACCCGCGATGGGGCCGCTCACGTGCTGCGGTGCCTGAAGGTGTGGTACGAGCTCTCCAACGACGTCCTGTTTGCTGCCATCAACCTGGTGGATCGCTTCTTGACGAAGATGAAAGTACGGCCAAAACACATGGCCTGCATCTCGGTCAGTTCATTGCACTTGGCAGTTAAGCAGCTTAGCCTGCCGGTCATCGACACTGAGGATTTGGTTGCTATTTCTCAAGTAAGTAAATTTTAGTCTAGTGGGAATCAGAAGGTCCTCATGAGACTCCTCTTTTGCAGTGTCGTTGCACGTCACGCGATTTGGAACGCATGGCTGACATAATTGCCAACAAGTTGGGCGTCCAAATGCAATCATCGCCAGTTACGGCGCTCACCTTCATTCGTCTCTTCTACTACATCTTTAAACATGCTGCGGACCAACTTGGGATCAGTGCTTTCTACAACGAGGCCATCACGTTGGAGGACCTCGAAGTGCGAGCTGAGATTCTGGCTTGTGACGCAAGTTGCGCCAGCATCAGGGCATCAGAATTGGCTCTCGTGCTCATCTGTACTCAAATGGATGCTCACGTTAATGCCATCAATGCCGGAGCTATCAATCAGCAGATACACGGATTGGTTGACTACGCCATTGAAATGCAGCGCTTGTGCAGGGTAAGGATCACGTGGAGCTCGGGGCTCAGATTTCTCACGTTTCTAGCCGCACTTGCGGTCGATAGCGAGTGAAGAGGCACATTTCTTTGTCCCCTTATCGATGCGGAAGGCACTCAGACTTCTCCAGGGGCTCCTTGAAGATATTTGCACTCTCAGATTTTATCGCTTTCTAACCCATTTTTGACCTTCAACTTTGATTGACAGTGTTGGGATAAAATTTTAATTCCTCGAAACAATGACGAATTAGATTTAAGCTCAATATTTACCCCTCTGTCTGGTCATTGTGTATCCAACTGCACCCAAGAGGTCACTAAACTCTCGCTTTTTTCTTTCCAGATCCCAGACAGCAGCTTCTTTCACAGTCACAGCACCGTTGCTAAGATTCTCTCGCAGTACAACGGACAAAGCAAGATGCCGTACAAGCAGCGTCTCGTTTGGAAGTTGTCCTCGAGAACTTTGCGCGTTCTGCGCCCCACTGATAAGTTGACAAGTCTCTTACCGACGATCGAAGAACACAACGCTGCAGCTGCAGCCGCAAACTCTAACAATAACCTACGTTTAAGGTGAGTTTCACGACACTCTTGTTATTGAATTTGTTCTAAATGTTTCTTGTTTTTACAGAACTGGTAGCGTAAGCTCGGAAGATGGAGAAGATTGGCCCACGTCCCCAGTTGTACCAGTTTGTGAGCAGTGTTAGTCGTTTGTTTTACTGTCAGAAGTAAGGAAGTTTTATCAGAGACTATAAGAATCGGTTTTCTTGACACCCCAATAAAACAAGAAGAAGCTTAAGGCTACGAAAAGTGTTTAAAGTGTCTCAGTAGAAGGACCATTGTCGTAATCATCGTCATTCATTGTATGTCGTCACTTATTGATCATCAATTTTATTCAAGTACTCACAAGATTAAGGGAGAAATTAATCTGTAGAGTAAAAATTAAAGTACGTTCAAGATAAGAAAGTTTACATCAAAAAAGCTAAAAATTTCAAAAAAATCACTAAAAATTTTAAAAAAGTATATTTAAAATCAAAAAAAGTACAAAAACCCTTTAAAATATGATTAAAAAGCAGTTTTTGTGTTAACATTAGGAAGTGAAATAAACCGTGAGAAGTTGTGAGCATGTGTAGTGAGCTCAAAAATCAAACATCAGCAAACTTGTCTTTCTTTCGCAACTGTTTGCAAAGTTGAAGAGGAAAACACAAAAAAAAGAAGTCTAGAAGTAAAATTAGCGAGTAGGCGGAAAACTTCAGTAACATCGGGAAAATTCCTTGTTTTGGCGCCACACCATCAGACGAAGTGAAGGGATTTGCTCATCCCGCGGTTGAAAAAAAGAGGCAAAACAAATCAATCACAGTATCAGTATCGAAATGAAGAGTAAAGACAGTTCATGATTTTGGTCGGGGGCGGCTTTCGCTCCCGGAAAATGAGAAGCTTTAAGTTGAAGAAAATTTTCTCAAGATCTATATGAACAAGAAAATCCCACTCAATCAAGTAGCGCGTAGCAACTAGAATAATGCCCAGGGCCGGAACCCGGGAGACGTCTTACTAGCTCCCCGGTTGCGTCCCTGACAATCTCAATTTTTGTGTTTGAAAACTCGCCCGTAACGTAACGAGAGTTGAACATGAATACAAAAGAAAAAAATGTGATTTACTTAAAGTCCGAGATAAAGAATAAATTGTTAAATTTCCAATGAACCCTTCTTCTCTATGAGGAACGCTCTATATTTAGTAGTCAAACATGAACAAATTGACTCGAAACGAAATAAATCCCTTTACTCATCGCCCACCTTCATATATTCACCTAGAACATGAAAATACTACGATATGCTAACATACCAAAATCGCCATTTTGTAAAATCATCAATCGTCGGAACATTAGGGGTGTATTTAGAAAAGTTGAATTTATTTCCTCTTGATTTCCCATGTCATTCTCATATTTTCTTGAGAAAGATGGAGTCTTTCATGTATGTGAATGGAAAAATGAATGAAAATCCTTAACTGAAGAACTTTACGTAGTCATTTGTTTGCAATCAATTAATTTTACGAGTGAAGAGGATGATTTTAAATGATAAGGAAGGAAGAGAGATGTTTAAACTAAAGCTGAGCTTGTTTGAAGAACGCAGGAGAAAAGATTCAGTTTATATGAAAAAGAATATCAAGGAATTTTCCAATTATTGCAAAAGCATCTACCTAATTTAGTCCTAAATTGTATTTTTATTTATTTACAACCACACCTTTCGCCCTTGCATCTTAAACTTGGTGATTGGACATTATGTTTCGATGAACCCGAACGCAAAAAGGAAAAAAAAATCACAAAACCTCTTATGCTATTTCTAAGAATTACTAATAATAATACACACAATTCATAAGACAACGTTCATTTCTGATTTCACGAAAACAAAAAAACAACAAATAAGATGTCTATTATTAAAGCTTTATTTTGTAAGTGGAAAACGATGTGAAAAACAGAAGAAAAAAGTTTCAGAGCAAAAAGAAAAGGAAAACACAAAAACAAAAATAAAAGAAAACCTGAAAACAGACTTGGTGGTTTTGATTATTATGATTTGAGGCAAATTGATGATCAATATGTAAACATTGTAGGTAGGTAGGTGGGTTTTGTTTCCTCATACATGCTGGATCTCAGAGACTTCAAAACTGGCAATCCAATTTCCAACGGACAGTACACAACATCTTGAGTCGGCCCTCTGGCGGAAATAAGCCTACTTTTCAAAGCGTCGCCTTAACATATCAACGCTCAAAAACGCACATTGATCGTGCGCGCAGTTTTGGCCCAAATGCGGAACGCAAGACTTTTCTATGAGAGAGTGAAAACTCCGAATCTTCAATGAAAACTGTCGCTTTTCCCTAGAAGCCACTAAAGTTCCCATTCCTGGCCCCGTTTCTCTTCCTTTGGTAATTTTTTCCGCGTGATTCTTCATGAAAATCATGAGATTTTGAGGTATTTCGACCGGCTCGAAGTTCATTGATAAAATACGATACTACGCTCAGCGTAAATTATTGAGATGGTGTGCGTGGATTTCAGGGTGCTTCACCAATTTCTGTGGAAAATTTCCGCACATCTCTAATTTTCATTTTTACGGGAAATTTAAGCAACAAAAAAAATTCGGGGCGGTTTTTGAACCCAAGAGGATGACATTTAGACCACGAATGACCGTAGGAGGCGGCGTAGAAGCTTTGTTGGCAGCACACCAGAGGTAACAACGTGTGGTCGTGAACCCCCCGTATCTGCCGCACTTGTACATAAAGGCACACCGGGTCTTGTTTTGAAAACTTCACTTCACGTAAGGCTGTAAAGTCGTTCCGAGTGTTGGTTCGATCGGACGTGTCTCTGAGTCTGGCGCGAATATTTTTACACACTAAATTTTTACACCAACTCTAACAACTAATGGCGCAACAATAAAATAGTGAAAAATAGGAAATTAATTAGAGAATTGATATTTATTTACTTTTCGTCGTTGAGAGACCCGAAGTGAAGTATCTGATTGATATTTGGGATTGAACGAAATCTCGAGTGTGTGGATGGAGTTCAAGAACTGTGAATATAAGTGAGTGCTTTGTGTAAATTGGTGAAGAGATTAATTGCAGCGAAATTGAAATTGGGAAAACAAAACTAACGAATTGAGGCTGCCCCGGACTAATTGGACTGTTGCTGAAGTAAGCATCCCACTTCCCTACTAGATAAAGTTAGCCATGACTTCTCAAAACAATCGATTCATTGAGCTTCGGTTCGTGATGAAATTATAAATAAGTCGATTATTTTCGTGTTTTGGAGCAAAAATGTACCAATTAATATACACGTTGCATAAGGCATTTTTGCAAATCACGAAGGCCTCAGTGGCGTTGCTCGGAGCCTTCCTAAGCCCAAATTTTAAAAATAAGGAAAACTATTCTTCCAATAATTTACCTAAGAGTTGGCTGATTGAAGAGTTAGTCTTTCCCCCACCAAAGCCTCCACTAGTCACGCCAAAGCCCAAGGTTAATGTGTGTTTTTTTGGATTTCCAGGTTTTCAAATACGATTAGACACAGTACAACGTAAGCAGTAGTTGTTAAAGAGCGTAAAAGTGTAGTTTTATAAGTTTACCGAGGAGCCGGAATTTGGATACGAATCTCAGCAGAGTTCGGGTGAGTTTCGAGTTTCACCTAATCCTATTAAGACACAAGACCCGACTGCATTGTCTGGAGTCTGCTTTTCCTCTCTCCCATTGTTTCTATTGGGATTTTTTTTAAAATTTTTTTTACGCAGTCAAAGTCTGCTTAGTGGGCCATATGTTTCTAATTTTGGTTACATTTTATGATCTATTTGATGTGCCTCCACTCTGTGTGTCTGTGACGTGGAAGTACATGAGCAAGTCGTTATCACTGGCTCGGGTCTGGGTTAGATAGTTTGTATGGGAATATTTTAATCAAGACCGAATACGATGAGTGAACGTGAGACATCAAAGGAGCTGGGTGATAAGGGAGATTCGAGCTGCGATCTCAGTTCCGGTACTTCCCATTAAAGTGTCTGTAGAGAAAGAGGGAGATTTAAGAGGCAAAGTAGCGGCCAAAAGTTACATTTTCTTCCTAATTCGTCGCTGGATGGCGTCCAAAATTTTACACAAATTCGCACATTGTTTCAGCGCGCTATTCGCATGTCAGTGCACTCCCAGGCTGTGATGTAACACGCTGTTTCGTAGATTGTAGTGCGAAAAAAAATTCAATTAAAAGTGTAAGAAAACAAGTCGGTGGCCGGCGTGTTTGTGCCAACAAATTTGCAGAAAAATCCCGGTGAAGAGTCTTTTTGTACACCATTTAGCTGATTAATATGCATGACAAAGCTTCAGCTCCACGTTTTCTACCTCCTCGACCATTATGAGAGAGAGTACAAAGAGTGACCGCACCGTAAGTGATTTAATTTTGATGATAAGCTATTGTTTCCTGCGCTGGAGCTCCGCACCAAGTACGGCGGCGACGGAGTGGGTCGGATTGTGGGTCGCCAACTGAAGATGGTTTGGCGAGCGCCATTATCGGCTAATTGGGTGCTTTTTGCATCCTCTGCTCGGCCAATTACTGGCCTTTGGAAGAGGTCTTGACTCTCTTGATTCGTGTGGATGTTTTTTTTAATAGTTTTTTTCGAGAATCTTTTTTGAAAATTCAAAATCCCTTCAAGTGGTCCCAGAACTCTCAAGTTTCTTCTCTATTTTGACCTCGGAAAACTCGCTATTTTAGCTTTCGGGGCGAAGAAAAAATTCGGGATCTTAACATCAGAACTTTAAGTCTCGTTATGGGTGAAGAAAATGACCCAGACTCAGACCAACAGATAACCAGGCAGGAGCAATCGTCTCAAACCATGATTGAATGGGAAAAATGAAGAGAAACTCATAACACGGCAAAATAAAGAGCAAAGTGTTGAAAATAATGAAGGTGATTGTTAAGCTATCTTCGCTCGCCGATCGCCTTGCCGCGGAGTTTCCCAAATTGCGGGGGCTGCAGATTGGATAAAAACAACGATGTGCAGCTAAGCTGTCATTTTCACAGCTAGCAAGAAGCAGTAAGTGGTGAATGTGAGTGCTCATATTTTGCTACGAGTCCCAGGGCGATTAATCGCGTGAAAGTACCGTGATGCGGTCGGAGATAAAAAACTATATGATGACAAAAGATGACTTACAAGTAGTCGAGCTTGTGCGTGTAATTGCAGCAATTCATTGTCACATCCATGTTATCATTCCAGCTGCGTGCTGCATTTATTTACAATCGCCATGAGCACCAGCGAGAGACGATCCAGTTTTGTGAGCATCGTCATCTAATTGAATTATTTATTCCACGAGGGAGCTCTTCTCCGGACGCTAGCAGTCGGAGGCCGAGTGTGGGGCTAGAAGAGTCCCTCAGTTGCGCCAAATACCACAGCTCGTGCTGCGTTTATGCTGCAAGTTGTCATTTCATCTCCCCAGACCATGTCGTTCATGAATTAGCAGATGCAAAAATCACATGTAGCTGGTCCAGGAAGTGAGTCTCAGAAGTTACAGCCCCATGACGAAGTCTCGAGAGATGTCATCGCCTGAGACGCCAGAGATAGAGAGAGAGAGAGAGCAAAAAATCTTGGAGGTTTCGCACATGAGTCATCAAGTTTGGGGCTTAGGAGTGTCTATCCGCAACCAGTTCGTGTTCTTCTCGCAGCATGTCGTCCGCACCGGTGAATTATAGCTTTCGGCTACAAAGTTATGTTGGTGAACAATAGCTTGCTAACATCACCACATATGAGAGCGGAACCTTCTGACACATAGGGTTCTCGGTCCGTCTCGTAGAACGAAGCCAACCTTTTACACATTCCGCTGGACAAACTTGAGTAGCGAGCGCGCTTTTCAACAAAATTCACAAATATTATTGTTGTTATTGTCAGCAGCTCACGACGTTCCTTACCTTCACCTGAACAAAAAGAGCGTGACCCAGGAATAGACTCGATAATAATGCAGAGACAATATAAATATTCAAATTTCGGGTGACACTCTTCGGTGATTTATTGACTTCTCGTTGGGGTTCTCACAAATTGAGCTCTTTTTTTTCGGTGCGTCTGTTTGAGCAAGACAAGTGGACAAGTGTTCGGTAAACAGAGCTCTTGTGGGGCATATTTGGTCAGCACTTGTAGCTTGTGTGGCTCCGACACTTTGTCTAGTCCATGTTTGGTAAAGCTCGCGTCTCGCATTGGTCGAATTAGACGCCGCTACGGCACTTTTGGGACCCTAGAAGGGCGTCTGGAGACGCAGATTAATTTTTTTAGTCTCTTTTGGCCTCAAGGAAGGTTTGGAATTCAAAATTTGATCTTTGAAAGCCAAAAAACTGATCGAGAAAAATTTATGGAAGCTTCAGGAGGTGACAGAAGGGTTTAGACTCAAAATTAAATCAAATGACCTCTAATAAAATTTCAGGAAGCAAAAGAAGCCGGATTCGAGGTTTTTCTGGCCCAAAAGCGCCGCATCACCCCGTCCTGCGGGAGGTTATTACCCGCCGAGACAGCATTGAGCTGTCATTCAGGCATTTCTTTGCTCCATTTGGTCTTAATATCACTTGATTGGCGACTCAAAAACCACAAATCGCTAGCATTAACGATGCCACAAATAGATTTGCGGCGATCTCTCCGCAAAATGGCAAAAAGCGTGCTACAATGATGAATTGCAAATTTCGGTCGCCGCACCGGTCAAACTTGTGGCTTCGCACTGGCGCGCAGGCAATCCGTGTTTGCTTGCTCGACTCCGAGCCACGACCACCTTTGAGGCTCCCCAGTGCCTGAAATGAGATCTCTCCGACTTATTCCGCCCAATAAATCACATCACTTTTGCCGGCCGGTTTTGCGCTCTCGAGCTCCGGAGTCCGGAATCCGGAGATAAGGAAAAATGTACAAGGTGTAAATTATCACACGCAGCGGGTGCGAGTGAGCTGATTGCTGACTTTTATCAATTGCAAGAGCTACAGCACCTGGGAGGTTGCAATCCGTTATTTTAATGCACTTCGTGGACTTATCGTGATGTAGTGCAGCTTTATTGGAATGTTCTTCGCACTTTTTTTGATCAGATTGGCGTGAGACAATGGACGGAGAAGAAAGAGAAGCGTATCGGGAGGGGGATCGAGTTGACGAGCGGAACAAAGAAACTGAAGAGTTCCTGATAAGCCATAAAAGGGTTAGCTGAGCTGATCGGCGGGCTCGATAGGGAAGAGCGCACTTAACGAAGGGACTTAACCCATTTACTGACTTGAGCTTAGTTCTAGGGTTTAAACTATTAAGTCTTATTCATGGTTGGATAGGAAATTGAATTGGCTTTTTTAATTATCTGCATAAAAATTTTTCTTTCCTCCTAAATTTCCATTTTAGGAGGGTTTTCTAAAACCCTTAAAAATCAGTCATTTTTTTACAAATTTTTATTTTTGCTTCAAGTTTAAATTTGAACTTAAGTAAATTTTTTACTCAACAAAACTAACCCAAATTTTAAATAAAAAACTTTAAAAAAAGAAAAAGAATTTTGGAATGGGAAAACTTATATAAAAACATGTTTAAAGCTTAGTCGGGGACGAACGCATTTGAGTGCATTTTCAATTCGCTTTGTTGCAAAAGTTGGGTTGAAGAGAATATATTTTGTCCAGAATTCCGTCACTGCAGAAACTTATTGGACCCCTGACTTCGATCCCACAGGTCATAGAGCCTTAATGTAGAAGGATATTTTGCTAAATTTAATGTCTTCTAACATTTGCCCAAGTTTGACTCATTTGGAGTTAGAAAATTTTCGCCTCATACTAACTTTGGTAGCTCTCAGCTTCACACCGTTGGGTCATAGAGACTTACTGTAGAACTGTTTTTTGTTGGATTTAATGCCATCTAACAGTTTCCAAAGTTTCAGCTCAATCGGTTGAATGTGAAATTTTGCCCTTCTGTTCGCCAAGGGAAGTCTTGGGTGGCCACTTATTGACCCCCAGAGTCCGTTATTTTACATTTTTGAGACTATGATCCGAAACAAAAGATGCTAATTTTGTCATTTTACATGACCATTCTGAATTTCAGCTCAATCGAAGCAACTAAAATTTTTACCCCTTCGGGGGCCTCTCACCCCACCCCCTTAAGTGATAGGGGCCAACATGTGTTCTATGATTTGCTAGATTTGACATGATGTATAACATATCCAAAATTCAGCTCAATCGGACGAAGTATATGGAACTTTCATACAACGGGAAAACCCCCTTAATTACCCCCCAGGCAGTTTTTCGGAAAAACCAAATCGTTTGGGCCACCCTTCAGACCATACATGACAACATGCAAAAAACCGCAGGTCTCTAGCTCTTCTAGTTTCGGAGCCTTTGTGACTCGGACAGACGGACGGACGGACGGACAGACGGACGGACATATCGGACACATAAGTGCATTTTTTTTCAAAATTGATGAAAATGCACTAAAAAGAACGAAGCCCAGAAAGGACCAAAAGAGCTGATTTTTGATTTTTTGAGAGATAGAAAAATAAGTTGAGATTTTTAAAAATTTCGGTGATCAATGGGTTAATGTCTGAGGGAACTTTATGGGACGGAGAAGGTCTATAATTGGGTCACCGAGAGCCGGAGAGACGCACCAAGTGCTTTGTGCCGATGCAAAACGATTCCGTCAGATCAGCATTCAATAGTTTACGATTCAAATGCGCGTTGTTTTGTAATTTTATCACGTGCCCCTCCTCGTTCCAGCTGCAATCTTGATTTATGAGATCATCTCTGGACCGTGCGAGCCTCGAGAACTTCGAGTTCATCAAAATTAAATACGTCGAAAGTCGAATCAATAACTTTGATGGGCAAGTAGGCGTCAAATGCTAAACGCGATGACAATTTTACAGTTCATTGGAACCTAATCGTTGCTAGGTTTCATGAGTATTTTGATAAATTAAGAGAAGGCCAGTCGTGGGCGGGAGTTTCCTTTGTCGCGGCTCCAGTGCTCCGAGATAAAGCTTTATGGTCCCGCGAGACCCGAATCTTTATGGCTCTTGGGCCTCGTGATATTATGCTAATAAAACAAAACGAAATCGCTGTGAGCAGTCCCACGTTTAGCACACAATGGGCCCCCGAATTTCAGACTCTGATAACTCTGGTGGATTAGAGGGGAGACACGAAAAAATCAGGACCAAATGGCGAATAAATGGTGATTGATCGGACGATGACGTGTAAATTTAGACACAAAAGTGCGAATTTAGCATACAATGGGAGCTCTTTAACACCAACATTTGTCATGGTTTTCATGCATTGCTAAATAGCATTTAAGTATGCGTGCCAGAAAGATTGATCGGTGCCATTCTAGACACTCACAACACATGCCCGTTCGGTTGCCTGCTTTTTTGCACATTTGAATCTTTTGTTAATAAGGTCGTATGTTGATGACCGACATGATTTCGTGAAAAATGTGGAGGTAAAGGTGTTGCCTATGTAAATACAAAGCTGGTATTTGCAAACAAAAAGAGGACAGCTGAAAGTCTTTTTTATGATCCAAAACGTGATAAGAATGTAATTCAGGGTCGGATTAGAAATGTGAATTGTTGCAGAGTTGCGTAAGAGTTTTGAAGAAGTGCCAAGTCAGTGTCCCAGAAAATTGAAACGTGTGACCTGGCACTCCTTGTTTTAACCAAAAATTAAAATTTTTAGCTGGAGTCAGTGTCAGTCATAGGCACCTCATTTAATAATATGATTGGTCTTTTTATCACCTCGAAGGTCAACGTTTTTTTTTAATGGGAGAAGACTCATTTAATAATACGATGAGAGCTTTATCGGCTCCAAACTCAACCTAGCGCCTTCTAAACAACTCCGTGATTAAAATTATTCATTCCAAGCCGTTGAAGGTTCCGAGAAGCGCATAAATTTCCAACATCGGACGTCATCCTGTGAAATGTCGCAATAAAACATTCATCACGAGCACTTAGTGCCCAGCTATCCCGTTCCAGCCCGCACCTTTGTCTCTTTATGAACTTTCCTCCCAGCCAGCCAGATCATAATCTTTCATTATTGACTCCTCGCATAATAAATCGTGGAGTGCGCTCCTCGCATCCTCTCCCCGTCTAAACATTCTTGACTTTATGTGCGGTTGCCACCATAATATCAATTACCAGAAATGTTAATGTTTTTCCTTCTCGTCCGAAGCTCGAAAACCGAGAACCGAGACCCGAGACCGCTCTTGCTTTCGGTTCATTCACATATTTACATATCACATCACATTAATGTTTTTCTCATTGTTCGCTCGTCTCGTCTCGTCTTCCCTGCCCTGCACTCAGCTCTCCCCGAGCACACGGAACGACCTTTGGAGATCTTAAAAGCGATTCTGGTGCCGAGAGCTTGGTTGGTTTATTCATATTAGTATTAATTATGAAGATGTTAACACGCTTCAGTAAACATCTTGTGCATGAGCAATGCAAGGCTTGAAGGCGGCCCATTCAATTATCATTGTTGCTGGGTCGTCGTTCATAAATCAATGTTGGAGGCAAGAGAGTCTCCGTTGGATTACGCGATAATATTTTGGGCGATGATGGGAGTAACTTGAGCCGAGACTCCAAACATTTCACCTAAAATGTAAACAATACGTCACGCTTGGTCGTGAAAGAAAATTATTAGGTGGCAGAAGAGCGCATTTCAAGATCCTTCGAGGGGAAAAGGGGGCAACAGGGACTCAGCATTTTCATTCGTTCAATTTTTGGAAGCTCCTGGCTCTGTTCTTAGAAGAATTAAGGGCAGAGACGGATTCACACATATGCACACTAGGCACGTTCCTAGGGCCTCCGCCAAAAGCAAGTTGAACTAGGCACTAGCTTAGGGCCTCTGCCAAAGGCAGAAATTTTGAACCCTCAGTTTGCCAAATCTCCTCTTATCATTTCCAAAAACTTAAAAATGGTTATTTTAAATTCAAAAGGTCCCTTTAGTGGCTAAAAACGGGGCCAAAAAGTGGGGCATCTAGCAGTTGAAAAAGGGGCCCCCTCGACCTCAAAACAGATGCGAGTGACTGTTTTTTAAGGGGCCTCCTAGAAATTTTTGGGGGGCCTCCAAAAGTTAAATCCGTCACTGATTAAGTGTCATATGTTGTTCCATGAATTACTAGATTATTGACAGACCCTCCTGGACTGACAGACAAATCGATTGGTAAAAAATTACAATAAATAGAAATCGTAGCTTCGGGAAAAATTCAATACCGAAATATCAGTGGCGCGAGGTCGAAATTGAGATAGGATTTCACGGGAGGAATGCTCGGAGGGGAAGCCCTCATTATTCAATTTCTATTTCTATTTCGAGGACGCCTCAAAAATTGAATTTGTGACAAATGGAGCTGTGACAGAGCGCGAAAGTTGGGTCAGGAGGTTTGTCTCTAGCATGTAGTTTCAAAACACCCATTAATAACACATTATCGAGGTGGTTAGCACATGTCATAAACTCCTCTTCTCCATCTTAAAGTAATTCTGGTCGTAAATTGTTCGCTTTAATAAATAATAATTGTTTCTCAGCACTAAAATATTGTCGCGGGATTATAAATTTTCAGTGCGTCGGTTTCCAATATGTGTGAGCCGAGCAGGCAAAACAAATAAATAGAGGAGAGCTGTTTGCCTTTGCCATAATACGCGAGTTCGTACTAATAATGATAAATATTGATAGTTTTCGCGGTGCTTGGACATGTTTATTGCTCCTACATTGGGTGAGTTTTATTAAATATAAATCCGAAAGCATGGGAGACAGACGGACCAAATCTGTGCTCGAATCCGTGCTCGAGGAGCCGTCGGGGGATTGAGCGTTTTTCAATTTTCCACCACATCAGACAATGTCGGGTGGCTTTTCATTAAGCCTAAACTGCCAGTGTGTGCCACGTTCGTAAAATAAATTTTACAGGCTTTCCTGCGCCCGACTGCACTTGGTTTCAATTTTTAATGGCCCGAAGTCATACAATGTAACTAACTAAACTTTTTGCTGTACCGTTCATGGAATACAGATCAAGCATGAAGCATCAAATTCCAAAACGAAAGCAAACACAATAAAAACGTAGGGCAAAAGCAGCAATAAAAGTACGTGTCGTACATCGGGAGATATGTAAATGTGCGTATCGTAAAAAAGTTTTTAAAAATTAATGCTTCTTTTATAGACCTTAAATTTTAAAGGTGGCTAAGGAAAAAATCAAATTACAGTGACAGGGAGAAGTGTGGTTCTAGAGCTTCAGGAGACAGGAGAAAGACAGACAGACAAAGCCCATCAATGAAAAGCACCTGCATATGAATGAATAGATGTGAGTCTTGACCGAAGCCGTCAAAAATGGTTGAATTGAAAAGAGTCATTGGACTTGATTGTGCGCCGACTTCGACCATTATTTCGATGATGTTTCGCTTCCCGGTGCAAGTTCTACTACTTCGAACTATGTATATGAGAAACGACGGTGCTAGCGACAAGTTTTTATCAAATGTTTGTCTATGATGCAGGCGCATTTGAATACACAAAGGATGGGCAGTTTTTGTTATTGAAATGAAGCACAATATGATGAATAGAAAGTTTAATAAATTAGAGTTTAATTGGAGGGTGGGCAGCTCTTTGTTGCGTTTAATTTGGATCAATTTCTAGTCGAACCCAACTTTTCTCCCAATATGACGTGCATGTTTGGAAGTAATAAGTTAATTGCAGCAATGTTGCACGTCCGGGCGTCTGTCGATGGCTCGCGAATGTGCCAGAACTGCAATCTAGATAAACTGCAGCCGTAAATTAAATCACAGAGTGAAGCGAGGTACATTTATTTGCACCATCTCGTTACGATTTCGCTCATGCGTCAGCGGGTCAACTCGGCCCAGCGTTCCCGGAAACCCCCAGTGGCCCTTGCGTCGCGAGTTCCGTCGCTGACGAGCTCTAGAGCGCGTAAATAACATTGTTCTCCATTAATATTAATCACTCGGTCTCTTTGCCTCCTCCTCTTTTGCAGCAAAAGAGGGTACCAAGAATTCCAGAGCCAACGCCGGTTGAATGCTAATATGACGATTGAATCGTCATCAATGGGGCACACTTAACTGTCCATCCAACTGATAATGGAAGTGCATATGTGCGTTCTTGATTATGTTGTGAAATTTGCATTTGCACCGTGATTTATATTCCATTAGCAATTAAACGGCAATGGTTCATCCGCGAAGGGAACGCACGTTTTTATGCTGTTCCATTCATTCATCGATTTTGCAAATTGAATTGATATGCGTTAAATGGCCGATTAAACGCCCTCAGAGCATTCACTGCCAAGGCAACTGGGTGTCTGGGCAGCCTAACGTAAAAATGCATTTTTTTTTTTGCTGAAAAGCAGTTGAAACGAAAAATTCCAATAAAAGTGATTGAAATACTTCCAACTGACCGACTGCTCATACCTAGCTAATTAAAAGCGTGCAGTCAAAAATAGATCCCACGAGGTCTGGTTTTTCTCAACACCAATTTCCGTTCGCCGCATTGAACGAAATTTCAAACAAAAATGCCCATAAATCAATTGATTAGCACGAAACGAAACTCTACTTCTATCAATTCAGTTCTTGCATCTCATTAATTAATCGCGAGTGCGTATGGCAGGAGGGAGCACAAAAAGTGCCATTGGAAGGCGTGGGTTGGAGCTGCCAATATTCTGAAAGAGTAATAATAATCGGTAGCACCTGTTTCGTTGGACTCAAAAATTTATGAATATCGATATCGCATGGAGGTAGCTGTGAACATTAGAAATTCACGATGGTAGAGGGCCATTGCGCAATTCCTTTGAAGAAAAAAGTCGATGGAGTGTGGAAATATTTTTAAAAGGCATATGACTTTTAGTTTAACCCATTGAACACCGACTTTGGCGATTTTTTAAGATTAGCTATTGCGCTTAAACTATTAAGTTATATACATGGTTGGATAGGAAATTTAATTGGCTTTTAAGTTACCTGGATGAAAATTTTTTCATCCCCTCTATTCGCATTTTAAAGGGGTTTTCTATAACTCAATCTAATCGGCCATTTTAACTTCAGAACATTTTTAAATTTAGAGCAAAGGCCAAACCAAAGCAAAAAAATACGAAGCAGAGTCTACAAACCCCAATGAAGAGCTTGAGAGCTGATTTTTGGTTTTTTTGACAAGGCAAAAACCGAGATGACAGAAAATATGTTCGCAATCCCTGTACTAAAAGTTAAGATCCTAGTAAGTAGATAGAGGTTAGTAGAAAAATTTTGGGAGCCCTTAAAGAGTCCCCAGATTTCTAAGACCTTTAACTTTGAACTGACAGACTCAAAATGAGCAAGGAAAAGCCCCAGAAAAGAGGTCAGAGCTGGCAGTAAGTCGATATGTTCAGCATGGGATGTAAATGCGACAAGACACAAGTAAGGTGATCAAGTAATCACTTCTCAACCAGGTAATTATTTCACATGGGTACAAGTAGAAACTCGATCGTAATCATATAATTTGTCAACAACATGCACACATTATTGTGGCAAGTCCAAATGTTGCCTTTTACCTATGCTTTGTCGAGAGCGGAGCGTGGACTTGCGACGTAATCTAATATGATAAGTTACGACTCTGGGCATGATCACTGGTCGCGAAAACGGATAATTGCGTTGATTTGAGCCGGACAGGGGCTCTATGGGTGGCTCGAGGAAGGGCTTTGTTCACCAACAGGGACGTGTGATGCCAACATAGTTTCGTGATGCCAACACTTCGTGCGGTTTCTGCAGCATCGCGCTGCGTCACGATTCGAGTTGTGATTGTCCTTGAACTTGTCCCCGATGGTACCGATGCCGCAGCGGTGGAAGAAGCGCGCAAAGAGATGAGGCAACATTGCATGACTTTTTCATTCGAGCCGCGCCACGCCGGCCGGTCGTCGTTGAATGAAAGGGCTACAAGATTGATGCAGACATAATTCGAGACGGTATCCTTGTTTCTCTCCTCTTTCTTTTGTCTCACTCTCGACACACAAGCTCCTCTCGACACCCGACCCAGCCCGTCTGATAAGTAGAATTCCTGTGTCTGCGGCGGGAAAGTTTCGTGAAAGACAATATGTGAGGTTTGGAACGTGATTTATAATTTAATCTCGAGATTAAGTGCACTTTTTGTCCCTCCGTCTCGACGCAGTGCGATGGGAATTTGGAGCATTTTTCTTCTGCTTCCACTCCGATAACCGCATAAAAGTTGTCGTAGAGGCGCAGAGCGGCCTGGACATTTCGCTAAGAGCTAAGATGAGAGAGAAGCGAGCGGAAAAGAGGCCGATAAATTGCTTATTAGAGAAACAAATGCTTACATTCATTGTGTTTGGGAGTATAAAATTGCACTTGTGTGCTTAATTAAGCGGTTTCTCATGCTCTATTTCAATGGCTTATTAATGGGCCTTTCATTAACCTATTCTATATTTGTCTTATTGTGCCAAAGTTGCCGCTAAAGGGCAACTGGCAGTGGCAGAGTAGTGGAGGGGCTTCTTTTTGCTCAGCCACACTTTGTACCCAATAGCTTCCTTACTCATAGATCACCAAAGGGTCACTGACGAATTATCGATTTGGGAATTTTTATCTTGGCTTTTATGCTAAAACTAATAACATACACATTCAATTGGTTTCTAAAATATTTTCATGCAATTTTTTCCCTCCCTCTTTAGATTTTTAAAAAATATTCCGTTCATTTTTTATAGGACAAAAAATTAAAATACACTGATAAAGCTAACTAAAGCCCAGAGAAGAGCTATTTAGCTTATTTTGGGTCTTTTGGCCCCCCTGACTTACGTCCCTGCAGTGGAGAGAAGCACGCTAGAAATAGTAATGGAAAATTTTAATTAAACCGGGATGACAAAGTGCTTGTCTGGAAGAAATGGTGCGTCGTTTGTTCTAGTCTAGAGACGCTTTCGTGCCCTCCTTGGGGATAAGGCTCCCGAAAATCTCGGCCATTCTCGTAAATCTTTCCAGAACAGCGCCACACATCTGGAATGGGAATCAGTGACGCACTGCTTTGCCACATGTTAAAAAGTTCTGCAAACCAAGGTCACTTTTGTTGACACATTCATTAATGATGTAAGTTGGCCTGGAGATTGAAATTTTAATTAACTCTCGGGCATGTTCCGAAGAAACAAACCGCTCGGTTCTTCTGTCCAAAAGCGCGCATCATCTCGTGTAAAATGTTTTTCTCTCGCACACAAGTTTCCAGACAGTCTGAGGGCACTTTTCGGGCCAGAAACTGCCGCTCCTGAGGGTGACTTTTGAGATTGCTTGCAGAGTGTTAATTTAAAATTCTCATGTGGTGTGTTGCGTTGACCATGAGGCGGTTTTATGCCAGGCCAAAAGTACGAAATAATGTTTTGGGCTTGATTTACTCCCGGGGGACTTCCAGCCGCCCCGTTTCGCAGCTCGTTTCTCAGAACGCGAGTTTCGTGATGCCTCAGTGACTCTGAATGATAGACAACAATGCGAATTGAATTGAACCTCAACCTCAGTTTGCGTACTTGCATGCACAATTTGAGTAATCAACTTTTAATTCAATTTTGGACCATCTGCTTGGTCTTTAGTGCG
The DNA here is from genome assembly GCA_963930915.1 of Forcipomyia taiwana. NCBI lineage: Eukaryota > Metazoa > Arthropoda > Insecta > Diptera > Ceratopogonidae > Forcipomyia > Forcipomyia taiwana. The sequence goes on from CAWVOI010000008.1 coordinate 65,710, forward strand.
CTCAGTTTGTCAAACAATCGAGACCCGAAGCGATGGCCGACGATATAATGGGGGTTTTACAATGTTTCAGTTAATAATTTAATTACTTTTGTGACTTTGCCTTGCTGACGGTGCTGCCATTGTTGTTGTTGTTGTTGTTGTTGTAGTAGGCATTTTCGGGCATGGAAGTGTCACGCACATGTGAGGGTGCCTGCTGTCAGAGCCGATAAAATCTAAAAACAGCATTAGTTCGGTTGTCAGGAGATATGACGGGGAAGCGGAAGCAGCTTCGGGAAGTGGAAAGACTTTAGATAGCGGCGGCACAAATTGACTATGTTGAATTTTTCCTTTCAAAAATGGTCAATTTTGAAAAATCATATCTCCAAAGTCCTTTAAGATATTCTCCTAAAACCTTTTTTAAAATTAATTTTAACTTATACAAAACATATAAAAAATATAGTTTGAGAAAATATAAAACTATATATATTTTAATGAATTTTTTGAAAAAGAGTCCAAACCGCGGCAGGGGAGAGAAGCTAATTAACATGTCCCCAAACACTCAGCAGGCCAATTTATCAGCAAAGCAGGCAGAAAAAAATAAAAATGTCCCATGGATGCGCATCATGCATGAAAGGGCACGCAAATGCTGCACATTACTTGATCCATTGAAGTGTCATTCAGCCGCCAGAGAGAATAATAAAGACATTTTTCATGAAACCACAACATGTGCGACGATGTGGCTGGGTTCGGGTCGGCAATCGGAGCCGCTCAAAGGGGTCAAGAAGAGCTGCAATTTCAGCGTCATCTGAAGAATGTCGCGATGGCGAGGCAGATGACGCGTAATTGACTCGAGGCCATACTTCTTTTGAGACAGAAGAAGCCTGTCTGTTTGTCCAGTCAACGACTTGCTTGTAGTCCCCATGAAGCTTCTACCAGACTCACCAAGTGAACTCATCCGGGATGGCCTCTTGTGGGTTACTTCCTCGTTGACTCGGCCGACGACCCACTCGACACTGTGCCCGCATTTTTGCGTCTCGTCACCTTCAGGTACCTCTCTGCTTGGCTGTTGAAAGTGTTGAACGTGAAATGACATTGAGGAGGAAGTGGTTGCATGTTTTGGAGTATGTTTGTAAATTAAATTAAGGAGAGGGCTCCGAGAAGCGAGCTACTGTTAATTAAGTTCGGAAATACTGCGCGAAAGCGGCGAGTGGAGTTTATTTGAAAAGTTTTAATTAAAATGCACATCAACTTGTTACATCCACGCATGTTTGAATGACAGTTTTACATGTTTTTTCGCATATTATGGATGCATGAGCTAAAGAGCGTGTAATCGATTAACATGGGAATTGTATGATAGAGTGAATGGGGAGGTCAGTGACTTTTGCAAAAAGAGGAGTCGTTTTCTCACCCTGAAAACTTCCGAAACGTGGTCACTGAGGTGGCTTAGGGGTTTCTGATCCCAGGATAATTTTTTTAAACGAGGATAGGTTGATCAATTTTTGATTTTGAGTACAGATTTTTCCTTTAATTTCTCTTTTTTTAAACCCAAAACTCCAAAACTCCTCCTCCTCTTAGGTCTTCAAGGTTTTTTCTAATTTTGAATTTTTTTTTGAAATTGTTTCTCTCCAATTTACATTTCTTTCAGCCCGAAAGCCTCCAAAAATTGTTTCTTTTGGACCAATTTTGAACAGAAAAATGTTGGTAGGATTTTTTGTGTGTGTCCAAAATTCCTGAAATTGAGTTTTCATTACAAATCTGACGTCAGAGGTGATCTGCTCTACCCCCATTGCAATTCAATAGCATTTTCATCACATTAAGGCCGCTTGTGTGCGAAACAAATTCACTTTATCGCTGATATTTGCGCTATTATTTATACTTCGCCTGGAATCCACTTAATTCTGATTGAAATTGCAGCAGAGTAGCGTTTTATGCGGCACTCATAACGAAGCCTGCTCATTATTGCCCACATCTGAGATTGGAGTTAATTAAAAGACTAGATATCGCGCAAATTATGATTGGGATTTTCAATTAAGATGCTGCTCGCACCTCCAGACGCTTTGAGTTTGCTTTAATTTGCAATCAGCGACGGCAAGTCAATATTTGGAGCTCGTTTGATGTGCAAATACGGCAGTGAGACGACTCTAGTTGACAAAAGAGACCTTTAAGTGACTGCAGGATGGATAAAATGGAGTGGAAGCGCTTCCCGAGGAGTCTTTTGTTGCGCAAATGCTCGCTCGACTGGTGGGTGGGACAAGTCTGCGCTAGTGCTGGTCAAAAGTACGCTCACATGTCTGCTGGGGGATAATAACTGGGCACGCGTAGAGTAATAACATAAATTATATCTCTAAATGGAGTCTTGCATGTCTCGATGCAGGCTCCTAAATTGTTTTTAATGGCAGGCTCGCACTCTGGAATGTTGCCTCGTCTACTTTTCACTTTCGCTTCCGACACCCCGGTTGTGCGGGGAAAAGGGGAGGCTCCCCATTGTACCGAAAATGCATGATAATGAGGCTCGGAGTCGTCTTCCATTGTGATTTTCATCGAGCACTTTAATTCAATTAAAATGCCATTATAATCATAAACGTTGCTTAGTGGAGATAAAAGAACGGTCCGCCGACTAATTGCCCAATTGAGGAGCCGAGTCTATGAGGCCCAAGTACGTACGTGGGAGGGGAGAGACCCCAGAAACATTTGGCGAAATGTGCAAAAGTACACTCTCGGCCAGCTGGTGGCACTTTTTCCACACCACTTCACAATCCGGGCCAGTCCTCATGAGCAGAACGGTAGTCATGATGAAGATGATGCATTTGATATGCGGATCCAGATAATGCAACAACAGTTCTGCAGCAAATGTGCAACATTATGCGATGATGCATGAAATGCGGCTGCTGTTTAATATTGCTGTGTACTTTGGCTCTTGTGTCTCTGTTCAATAGCCGGCCGGTTGACGGTGTGTGGCATTTTTGTGGTCTTTTGCGGTGAAGAGACCAAAAGCACCCGGTATTGGCTTGTCTGTCTATTAGATTTATGAGAAAAAAATTCTGAAAATTCTCTATGAATTATTTTTAACTCATTTTTAATTCGAATTTTAGAATCATTGATTTCAGTTAAACCCAATGGAATTTCATGGAATAACTAAACCTAAAAATTCAGCTTTGACAAATTGGGGTCCTGAAAAGTCATGTTTCATCAAACGTTTGAGGCATTTCCTGTCCAAAAGCTCAAGGCCGTAGGGTCAAATACAAAAGAAAAAGCCTTTGCCCCAATCAGGCTCCTCGATCTATTTCAGCTCAATTGAAGAGCTGCGAAACCACTTTATGCAAATCGCAAGTATTTTTCTGCTTGTAAAAATTTCTAGAAGCCAAAGATGGCTCAACTTGCACTCTGATATTCTTGGGAAACTGTCTACTTTTCCACCGAGCCAGCCGTCTCTCCTTCCTCTCCGGCCAGCCACGAGATAGCGAGGAATCTGACGAGATGTAACATGAAAAGTAATATGTTTGTATCGCGGCTTTACAGATGACTTGTTGGGATGCTGAAAACGAGAATTTCACGATGCATTTAACATAAAAATGGAGATTTGATACGCTTGATTGCGCCGGGTTTCTTCTAGTCAAGCTCCCTAAACACTGCAGTTCAATAAAATCGCGATTACTTTGAGCTCAGCAAGTTTCGTTGGCGCCACAGAAACTTCGCTGAGTCGCTGACTAGAGCGTTCTTGGAAGAGTGTAAATTAAATTCCAAAGTCCAAAAAAATAAAAAGTGTTTGAAGCAAGTGTTTCGAGAATTGCAGCAAAGGTGCAGGCAGAAGTAAAAATAAACAACCCGAAAATTCGGCTCTCGAGGTAGAAGCAGCACTTGAGCGAAGAGTAGGTACTTGAATTTTTGCTTTTATCTCCTCTGTGTACTCACGGAATCGTGGATTGGAAGGTGTGGAGGGACTGACGGACAAGTTTGGGCGCCCAAAAAGAGAAAGAATTTGGACTCCCAAAGAATAATATTTACGTTGAGTGCACGAGGAATGCGAAGAAAGTGATGCAAGAGCGAAAAGACAAATAAACATGGGTTTCGGAGGTTCGGGTCCAGATGGAAAGGGGCCTAAAAATAGCAAAGTGGGTCACAGACGCATAATTGGCTATGAAAGGCAGCACTTTTACGACTCTCGCGGTTCGCGATCAAGATGATTTGTATTTATAACTTCCTGGCAGAGCTGCAGAGCGAGAGGTATCACGCATATTCCGAGAGAGCTTTTAATTGAAAATTTATGCAGTCGAGTCAGCTTATGGCCAGGTTCTGGTTATTGAATAAACGGCAAAATTGACATGTCCCCTCGGCAAGGCGGCAATAAATTGTGACTTTAATCGATTGCAGATATTTGTTACACAAAAATTAATTTATGAGTGTTGAATGAGCGACTGGGCAGTGTGGAAGCCTGGAGGTACGAATTACCGGGGGTCGTTCAAATGAACGCAGGGTGAGGCGCGTAAGCGAGGTGCCGAGAGCTCGGGACGGCCCCCGACAGTGCAGCATGTAATCCCCCTCCTCTCTCTCTCTCTCTGTCACTAATCGCGTATCATATGTAATAAAGTCTTTAAAGTGCATTTTTTTATCGTTTTTGTAGGTCCAGTGGCGATCGGCTGAAGGATAATGACAAAGGCGATTAATTACTAAAACTATAATAAATGTTGCACAACACAGCGCAAGATGCCTTGGAATTGCTTGTGCTCAAGCACCAAAAAAGAGAAGAGACCGCAGATAAGTGCACCGATACTGGAGGTAAGAGAACGCGGCTAATTTGACGTTTATTTGGTGTCACTAAGCCTAGCTTTGGACTAAAGGAGGATAAAATTTAGTATCTACAGGCCCTAAGCTGGCTTAAGAAAAGAGATTTTGAAGTTGTTTTGGAAGGGGGTCGTTAGAGGTAGGGTCATGGTTTGGCAGGGAGGAGGGGGGGGGTTAAGATGGGTAAGGGGTTATGATGGAAAAGGAGTCAGGAGGCAGAAGATCATTTGTTGAACCGAGTCAATTTAGAGGTTCATATCGAAAAGGGGTCATGTTAAGCAGGGGGTCAAAATTTAAGGGGGTCTTGAACAGTTCATACTGAACCAGGGAATCACAATCAAAATGGAAATAGTCACAAATTTTTGCCAAAACCTCTCATCACTTAAAGTTTAAAAGTTCTACAGGACCTAAGCTGGCTTTAAAAAAGGTTTTGAAGAAGTTGTTTGGAAGGGAGTCGTTAGAGGTAGGGTCATGGTTGGTAGGGGGTTAAGATGGGTAAGGGGTCACGATGGAAAAAGGAGTCTTAGTGGGCAGGAGATCATTTTTGGAACCAGGTCAGTTTAGAGGTTGGTACCGAAAAGGGGTCAAAAAAGAAATGTAGTTTAAGGGGGTCTTGAACATTTCATACCGAACAAGGGGGTCACAAAATTTTTCCTAAAACCTGACGTCACTTAAAGCTTAAAAACTCAAAGAAATTGATCCTAAAAGAAAGTCTCATGAAGTAAAAAGTAAGTCGGAGTCCCTGACTTTCACAACGCAACCATATTGTTCCAATCTGCCTGCCCCACTATTTGTTGTTTTAATCTGGAGTTTGTACACACATTTGTAATTCATACACAAAAGCAGTAACTTTACAACAATCTAGCTGAGTTAATTAAACTATCGCGGTGGTAATATTCAAGGCACATTACAAGCAGGCAAAATAAACAGAGAAAACCGTGCGCCGATCCAGCAAGAGGTAGCAACGTACTAATTTCCCGATAGCGTTTTGTGATAAGAGCAATAATAATGAAGGTATAGTGGTGTGTATGGAGAGGAGAAAAAATTGGCTGGCTGCAGCGTGGCGGCTTTTACACATCGCCTAGTGCGAGATGAATCACGTTTGAAAGGCTGCTGCAGAAGAGGAGAGAAACTATGCCCACTGCTATCTCTCGGCAGCAGCACGGCGCGATGGCTTTTGCGGGTTCGTGATGCAGCAGTCAAAGGTTTTCTTTTTCTCCATGTGCACATATTTTAATCTCGTAGATGCGAGAACAGTGGGCCTGGGGTGATCCGGGTCCGTCGCTGCGGTCTCGCAAGGGATCCCCGCAACGCCAGCCCCGGACTCGGAAGGGCTACGCATTTATCTTCATCTGAAATCAATTAAGCATGCATATTCACGTGTGTTTGTTTAAGTTGGAAGTCTGTTTATTTGCCTGCACCGCGTGTTGATGCGATAAAATTATAAAGCTTCTCTTCTGCCCGTTTGAGAACTCTCCGACCCAAAGGTGCTTAAATTTGTATTTTCTCCCGCCATTCCCCTCCCTGCGAGCCATTAGCGACTCTCCGTAACAGCAATAAAACTTTCTTATGAGCATAAGTGCGATAAGAGGTTCGCACAGAGCGCAAGGTCAAACGTACATTCCCACCGGCATGACTTCTGTAGGAGCTAGTGGATTTGAAGCCGCTCCGAAACGTGTTCTGAGTTGTTGAAGTGGAAAAAATATGTAGAACAATTTAATTAAGAGATCTATCATCTTGCAATTAAGTGGCACTTGAACAATAGCAGAATGTACGGGTAATGTAAAAAAGTGCTTACATTATTATTAAGGCAATGGCTGAAACTCAATTTGTTCATACCATTATTATCATTCCATCACTTTTAATTACGTGTTCGCGCTACTAAATGTTTTGATGCCTGCTTGCTGGGTTTTTATGGGCGCGCATGATGAGGAGTTCTCCAGCTGTTTCCCCGGAAGGGAATTCCTCGCGAGTTTGCTGCTTGATCAGAGTATTCTTTGGAGTTCTGGGCTCAGAACTGTTCACGATGGGTACTCAAGACATTCTTTGGGTGTCTTCCTTAGGTTCTCAAGATAGTCAAAAGATTCCCTTGGGTGTTCTTGGGTTTATGCTAATAATTGTACTTTGAGATAATAATTTTAGAGAAATTTTCGAAGACAATTTCAGCATCAGCAAGACATTTGAAATTAAATCAAAAATTTTGAGGACTCCAAAAATTCTTTTGAACTCAATGAATTTTTTAAAAGGTCACAGGATATTCAAGTTAAAATATTGGATGCTGTGTCTGTGCAAGACCGACTAAAATCATGGTTTTCCTGCTAGCCTTGTGCAAATTAACTCTGCCGAGGGGTAATAGAGTCGTGGGCATGCCTCTAAAATTGTGCAAATTTTGATTAATGATTTACTCGGTCGTATTTCCGTCGAATGTGCCATGTCGTTTATGATTTACATTATGCGCATACACAATGGCATACAAGAACGGCATGGCATGTTCGTGAAAGTAATATGTAAAGCAATTTTCACAGTCTCGCGTGCACATAGCAGAGAGACTCCAAAAGGCATATCAAATTATAACAATTGAAGCATGTAGGTGTTGGCAAGAATGGAACATTGCATTGCCATTGGGAGACTGAATTAATCAAGAAATGGTAGGAAAGCTCTCTCCCTCTCTCTTCGCGGTTGTTTCGACTCGAGTCTCTGTGTGCGGAACAAAGCTAATGACTGGCCGGAGGGAAAGCACTTATCGGTCCTGGTCAAGCGATAGAACCATTAATCTCGTCTCGGAGGCAGGCGATCTTGATCTCTTCATTGCGCAGCTCTACAATGTTCCTCGCTCAACCAGTTCTCGGGTACAGGGACGGACTCTGCCTCGGCGACCTCCCGTCACCTCGTCGACCCCCGACTCCGGCTCTGGCCCACGCGTCAGTCGTCACAGATCCATTATGATCTACGACCAAAAAAGGCTAACCCACCGACAAGACATTATCAACATGCGATCATCGACTTATTTCAAGCCCCACTGACTTCATTTACATTCAAATTGAATTTATCATTATTGTTATTGCTCCAATTTTGGCTCGCTAATCTGGTCTCATTAAAAGGTCATTTGACTTAATTGGCCGGAGAAAGAGCTCTAGAGAGAAGGAGAATTAATTGGGCACTTCTAATGGTCGCACATCCAATAAAAGCGATACGATACATGTTTGTTGCAACTCCACTAAATGTAAAATCAACAAGCCTTTCCGGTAGCGAGTTTCCAATAAACATCTGTTTGTAATGTAATTTTATACGTCGTCGCCCAAAATGCCGTGATTTACGCACAATGTATCGCTAGTAATCCCCCAGCCTGCTTATTACGAAAAGGTAACGCTATATTTATGAATGGACGACAAACAGACACAGTATAAGCAGTTATTATCCGGTATCATGTAACTTCCTTCCCCTGTAAAATTCGGATTTTGACGCGATTGTTTGAAGCGTGCAAATATCTGAGCAGGCTACTTTGTTTGTAATCGGATATGCCGAAGCCGAATTGAAACTGATCCGCTTACGGCGAGCAAAATCGAGAGCTGACAAATCTTCCGGGGTTTTTTGTCTTTTCGTCTTTAAAATCTCTCTTCAGAAAGGGTCCTTTGAGTAATTTTAGTATGCGTTTTTCAAGTAAAAGATCTTCCAAGAGCATCTCAGGGCACTTATCTGGGGATCCTGTGAGGATTCTTCAAGTGGTTCTCAGTGAAAGACAGTGACGAATTGTAATTTTATATGTTTGGGGGCCCCCAAAAATTTTCAGAAGGCCACCTAAAAATTTTTTTGTCGCTAACGCCACAAAAACCAAATGCTCGTACCTTTTTTGAGTGCGAGGGGCCCCTTTTCCAGCTGCCAGAGGCCCCTCTTTAATTAAAAAAAAGTAATTTTAAGTTGTTGAGGGCGATGGGGCACCTTTTCCAGCTGCCAGAGGCCTCTCTTTGAATCAAAAAAATAATTTAAAGTTTTTGAGGGCGCCTTTTTTGGCTCAAGGGCCCGTTTTTTAGCCCCCAAAAGGGCCCCTTTTGAATAAAAAATAAATTTTTATGTGGTTGATATCTCCTGAGATGCTCTTGGAAGATCTTTTACTTGAAAAACGCATACTAAAATTACTCAAAGGACCCTTTCTGAAGAGAGATTTTAAAGACGAAAAGACAAAAAAAAAAAAAAAAAAAAAAAAAAAATTATGTTTTAGGAAATGAGTGGAGGAGATTTGGCAAACTGAGGGTTCAAAATTTCTGCCATCGGCAGAGGCCCTAGGCTACTGCCTAGTGTGCATACATATATGTGAATCCGTCACTGATGAAAGATCCTATGAGGAATCCTCTGGAGCCCTCTGATGAGACCCCCAGAGTCCTAAAGAATTTCTATTGAGGGAGGATTCCTCGAGGAGCCCAGAACTGGACCATCAAAAAGTTTCCTCTGAGAAAAATGCGAAGAGAAATCCATTAATTGGCTCTTTAAAGGTAATCAGCTCCCATTAACCCTGAAATCGTGTGAATTCGTGGTGCTAACAAGGAATTTCACGATTACGGTTAGCGGCATCATTCTAAATCAACTTTCGCGAAACCCGCAACGCTTACCGTGAAATTGTTTGCATAATTTGATGATCAACGTATGAAATTCCGCCTCCATGCATGTGCGGTTGCTTGCCCATGTGAAAGCTCCTCGATTTACGTTTTAAGTGAATGAGAACCACGATTAATGTGTATATGATTGGGCTCAGATTAGAAACATGTTTTGTTTCAGATTACAACAAACCGTTTGATTGTTTTCTATGCGGCTACTCCCGCCTCTACTTGACTTTATTATTATTTTAATGTGTAGGCATATAAATTTCTATTAGAGGGAGAGATAGAAACTTTGTTGTTGGCGAAAATAACGCATGTTTTTAATCATCATCCCATCCGAGTTAATGATTTATGTGCACTGCGATAAGCGACTGCTCGGACATGCTGGAAATCTATTAGCGGCCGCAGAGGTGGTTCCGCTTATCTCCCATCTCCGGCTCGCCTCCTTGGCCCCGCTGCCGGTTTCGCAATTAATTAAGCGCGAAATTCGCGAGCACAGATTCGGCTCCATTTTTCTCGGAAGCCAGATTAATTGCAATTATTACTTAACTTCTTGCACCAAATGGGACCAGCTGGGTGCACTAAAATGTAATTACTGCCTCCACCACCTCGGAACGATGTCGGCACGAGGGAAGGGAGCGAGGAGTTGGTGGACGAGGCAATCAATTTAGCGCTTCGGGGTAGCGTTTAATGGAAGAATGTTTATTTGTTTTTATTTCACCACGTCTCGTCTGTGTCGGCCTCTTCGTCGAGTCGTCGATGAGAAGCTGTCTAAACGTCTCTAGGAAGGAGAGCTAGAGTATGTATGAAGTAATCGACATAAATCTGCAATACGGTTAGCCTCAACTCCGGCGTGTTCATGTCTCGTGTGGATGTTAAGTGTAATAACATTATTTGTCTGCATCAGCATAAGTTTTGTTGTTGTTTTGAGACCGAGACCGCAGCACTGAGTGGCATGGGGCTTTAAAGGCTTTTTAATGATTAGCAGGAGTGATTAATTGTGAGCAGCTACTTGCTCTCAACTGGCCCGAGACGGAGTGGTTGATTTTGATGGATGGAGTCAGCGCCAGCGAAACAGAGATGGGACCCGGGGACAGGACCGAGAGAGTAACTGGGTGGGCATTCCATTCTCTGTTGTCTCACGGAATCCCAGAAATCATGATTAATAACCCGAAAACACATTTAAATCAGCCTTTCGATAGCTCTCGGCCTCTCTCTCCCATTCGAAATTTCATTCTAATTTATTGACGACTTCCAGCCCAAAATGAAATTCTAAGTCTGTAATTTACAAGGTGTGTTCATATCATTAACCATACATAACTTACTGGCTCCAGGGCCGGATCGTCTAGAGGAAATTTATTTTCTCCACTTTTTTGAAAGAAAGTCCGTTTCTTTTCGTTTAAATCTTTTTCTGTAGAAACTTAAGGGGTTCCTCCCCCCCCCCCCCCCCCCAATAAAAAAGGAAAAACCAAATTAGTTTACCACTCCTCAGACCATACATGGCAACATGCAAAAACCCGCAGGTCTCTAGCTTTTGTAGTTTCGGAGTCTTTGTGACTCAGACGGACGGACAGACGGACATATCGAACACATATGTAAAGGCAATTTTTTCAAATAAGTGCATTAAAAAAATTTGAAGGAGGGCACATCCCTGGACTAAGAAGCAGAGAAGCGAAGCAACCTATTATCATCGGAATCGATCGTGTGGGTGGCTCCGGTGATTCAGTTCCATTCGAGTCCCGGTGACTCTTCGCTATCAGCCGTAATTGCCAAGTTCAGGGACTCGCATATTCTCTAGCACCTGCCTATTCTCCGCAGACGCACGTGCCATTGAGGAGTCAGAAAGTTTATCATCACTCAAAAGTGAACCAATTCCCGTCTTTCAAATGATGGAGTGAAGCTTTTGAAAAAAAATAAAAGAATCGGAGTGAGAGGGACGAGAAAAAACCAGATGTCGATCGTTTTCATGGCGCAGACCAGCTGGACTCGAGCGAAGCAAATCGAGCAATGTATCGCCCATCATTGATTGCTGTTTGCACAATGTAATTGGCTATTTTGTATCAAGATTACATTATATTACCGCGTTGTTTGTCAGTAATTATATTTAAATTATAATAATTGAACATTGCAGAGTATCAAATGGCGATTTTGTGCCGGGTCAGCATGGAGCATAAATTTCGTTAGTTCCAAATTGTTAGTTTTTCTTTTGGGAGCACTCAATGGAGCGTGAGCTGCGATCTAATGAAGTGTTAAGCGCTTTCATTGGCAGTATCGATGAAATTCGGTAACTAGAGGCCTTTTGACTCGAATTTCGGACATGAGTTCGACTGGAAATAGCTGAAGTTAGTTGAAACTGGAGCAAGATCACGTCCAATTAGTTCATTTCTTTAATATAGCAGAAGTTAAGGCTCATAACCTGAACAGGTAGAGGCAGTATGGAGACAAAAAATCGAGACCCCTCTCGTGCCTTAGATTTTTGGTGTCTTGTAAACATAGCTCTAAAGCCAGATTGGGCAATTCTTTTGGCTTCTAGATTTGAAATTTGAAACATTAAAAATTTTCAAGAATAGATTAGATTATTACATTCCTCCAATTATCGAATTTTCAGAGTCCAAAATCACCGCTAAGTTTTAGAGGAGTTGTTTCAAAGGGAACCCGATGAAAGTCAGCTGGCCCAAAAAAGATGAAAAGGAAGTCATCCTCTCCAAAAAGTCTCATTCGAGAGACTTACGTGAGGCGCGTAATTGGATCTCCGATGTAGGTCTTTGCATGCGAAATCAAGTACTTTTTCACAAAAGCGAAACGTTTTCATATCAGCAACTTCATCATCATCATGTACATCACATTACGGGCGAATTTTTTGTGCAGCTCCGTGCAACTCATGAATGAAGCGAGTGGAATCAAGTGCCTGTAATAAGAAAATGAAACTTTGTGTGTCTTCTCCTTTTCTTCTCCTCTTGTGTTGGATAATATTCTCTTGTGTAATAATTTATTGCCGTCATTTAGTATGTTTACCATCGCCGCAGTCCAAATGTGTGAGTGTGTATTGAAAGTGCAGTATCATTTCGAGATGCTGCTGAAAGTGCATGCTCATCAAATAATGAAAATCATTAAAATGTGTACAATCACTGTGGCATTCATTAGAGCCTTTCTATTGTGTGCAAAGGTCGGAGTCTTGTTTTCTGTGATTGTAATTACGATTTTGGACGCCTGTTCACGCCCATTTAATGGGGTTACTTTCGTTCGGTGGGCGACAGACGTTCCCGAGACACGCAACGTGAGGCGACTCTGGACAAAGAGAGATGCGTTCTATGCTTGTGAAGGTCGGTAAGCGAGGCAGACGGCGTTTTGACAGTTTTGTAATAAATAATGAGCCGTCACGGTGCATCAAAACGATCACGTGTCACACGCACAAAATTTCATCGACTTTTCCCCATGATTGCGGGCCCGTCTCGTTCCTAATAACACCACTTTGTCACTCTGGAATGAAGAGATCATCTCATCTCGTGATCTGTCCGATCTCCCTCCTGTTTGTTTTGGGCCCATCACCGAGGCACATCCGGCCGAAGTCGATGCAATTCTTGTGCCCGTCATTGTCTGAAGCGCTGGAAGTTTGCACAACTTCTCCGCCCATGGTTTCCTGGTCTCTCTTCTACTCGCTTTCAATGCTGCCAGAGCGCAGAGCGGGTTCAATGTTTGGGAATTTATTAGTGCGGCTTCGAATATGTATTAATATTTATGGGATTATGGGTTGCATGAATGCCACACATTGATTGAAGTATTTGCTCGTTATCTGGGTCGCTGGAACGTATTTTGAGATAATTGTCACGGAGGGTGCTGGAGAGCCATAAATTTGTGATTGAAGATGTTAACCCTCAGACTTTTTTATAGCCGTTCAGAAATTTACAGTTTTGAGAATATTTTAGGGAGGAGAGAGTACTTCCATCCAAACTTTGGAATTTTTTTCTGACAAAACGGTAATAGATAGTAAAACAACTTGGCTTTGGGAAGAAATATATTTATTTAATTACGTCTCACTTCAGTGAGAGATCAAGAAGAAGTGAGGTCCTCTACAGCATGCATGTAAAAGCGATCTCAGTCCTCTGACGAATCGCTCCCTTCAGGTGATTGACCGCGCTGAAACTATTTAAATGTTCAGTTATCACATTCTCTTCCCGTTCAATCGAAACCCAGTCTCTGAGGGGGTCTGGATGTACGAGTGGAACGTCGTAGACTGATGGGTTCTGGAATTATCGTCTGGGCAAGTTCTCGATCTGGAGTCACAAGTTCCCCGCAATCAAAGAACTCATCATCAGTGTCTGTTTCATCTGCCACACCTGTCTCAAAGCAATCCATCGATATATGAGGCGCCAACACAACATCGCGATCATTCGGCATCTGTGAATCAACTGATTCATGTGCAGAATCTTCAATTAATTCATCTTGCAAACCAACCCTCCTGTTCCGACAGACCATTCTTTTCTCATGAATGACTGATTCTTTTCCTCCAATCACTTTCTCATCATTTACACGACTCTCCAAGGGTATGAGTTTAGGAGTTTGAATTTGCTCAATATGTCTCTTGATAAGTCGACCCGACTGCAACTCACACAAATAACTTCTCTCACTAAGTCTCTGCCTGACAGTTGCTTTAACCCAACTAGGTTTGTTCGGATCTCGATAATCCCTAATCATCACCCGACTCCCCTCCAAAAATTGTACCTCTCTGTTTCCTCTGTGATTTTTAATTTGACGAGCCACATTAACGTCTCGGAGAGCGTTTTTCCGAATCTCTTTTTTTGCTCTTTTAGGAAGTAAGCGAGATAACACATCCTGAAGGGTTCTACCGATAAGTGCTTCAGCTGGAGACAGTCCTGTCGTGCAATGAGCCGTATTGCGGTATTCAAACAGAAAGTTTTGGAGATGTTTATCAATGTTCTCTGGTGATTTACTCTCTTGCCTAAGAGATTTGATCAAAAATTTTTTAACTGTACCCACAACATTTTCTGCTTGTCCGTTCGTTGCAGGATGGCCTGGTGCTATTCGCGAATGATAAATTCCATTTGCTCTCAGAAATTTAACAAATTCTGTGCTTGTAAAACAAGTCCCATTGTCACTCACCAAACTCTTGCATAAACCAAACCTGGCAAAGCATTGCCGAAGACAGAGAACAGTGTTAGCTGTTGTAGTTGCATTAACTCTGAAAACCTCCAACCATTTTGATTTTGAATCAATTATAACCAAAAAATGGTGCCCAAACAAAGGGCCCAAATAATCAATGTGTAACCTTTCCCAAGGCTTTTCTGTTTCTGGCCAAGGTTTCAAAGGGGCTTTTCTAGGAGCTGGTCGACACAAACGACATTCATCGCATGAATCTGACACCGCAACCACATCATCATCGATTCTAGGCCACCAAAAGTGCTGTCTAGCTTTTGTTTTCATTTTATTCACTCCCATATGTCCACTATGCAGCTCCATCAGTACATATTTTCTCAACCGAGAAGGAACCACCAATCGACGACCCCACATAATCACACCATTTTCAACTGAAAGTTCCTCGCGTCTGCGGTAAAAATGAACGAATTCATTTGTATTCAATCTTTTCCAATCTTTTTTCATAATACAATTTTTCACAAAATTCAAACTTTCATCGCCGTTCATTTCTGAAGAAACGTCTTCGAAGTTCAAAGGCACACCATTTTCACGAATTGCATTTACGACATTTTTTGTTTTATGTTTTCCAAATTTCTCGTCGAGATAATTGGCATGTCTCAACCGAGACATAGGATCTGCTCTATTTTTGTCCGTTCTCACGTGCTCAATGACATAATCATATCCTGACAAAAACAATGCCCAACGCAGCAATCTAGACGATGCAGTCACTGGGAGGCCCTTATGATCGCTAAATATCCGCAGAAGCGCTTTCTGATCCGTCCGAACGGTAAACTTCCTTCCCAGAAGATATTTAGCAAACTTTTTACAAGATTTAACAACTGCTAAAGCTTCTTTATCCACAACACTATAATTCTTTTGCGCTGCATCAAGGCGTTTGGCCCAATACATCAATGGGCGTTCTCCCTCAGGCATCTTCTGAAGCAACACTGCTGAAATCGTGTGATCAGAAGCATCTGTCTCCAAAATCAAAGGTTTTTTCCCGTCATAATGAGCCAAAATCAAATCAGCAGACATCACTTCTTTCACTTTCTTGAAAGCTCGTTCATGATCCGCAGTCCAGTTAAATTTTGTGCCCTTTCGCGTCAACCCATACAACGGTCTCATAAGCTCTCCCAACCGGGGCGCAAATTTTGCATAATAGTTAACCAACCCGCAAAACGCCTGAATCTCCTTTATGTCCTTGGGAGTCTTCACATTTCGAATTTGAAGCATCTTTTCTTCGTCCTTAGACACTCCATTAGCATCAATAACATGACCCAAAGCTTTTATCCGCTTTTTAAAAAGCTTACATTTTTCGCGCCTCACCGTGAAACCAGCACGGCGCAAAGACTCAAACACCTCTCTCGCTGTCCCAAGCATTTCATCAACCGTACGCCCGCCTCCAATAATGTCATCAATAAATGCCTCGACTCCTTTTATTCCTGCCAAATGCTTCTCAATTTCCGACTGGAAAATACCTGAAGCTGGCTTTATTCCTTGAGGCATACGACGTACCAGAAATGTGCCAATGTGTGTACTCCATGCACACAGTCTTGCTGATTCTTCGGTCAAAACCAGCTGATGATATGCATCTCTTATATCGATAACGAAAAAATACTCAAATCCTCCCAAAGATGTAAGAATATTCTCAATTGAAGGAGAAGGCTGGTTGAAATCTTTCAAATAACGATTTATTGTCGACTTGTAATCGCCGCAGATTCTCAATTTTCCATTTGATTTTGGTACCACAACCAAAGGTGTGCCAAACTCACAATAATTCACTCTTTCGAGAACGCCCTCCTCCTCCATTTCACGCAGCATTCGCTCAACTTCACCTTTATACGCGTACGGGACCTCCCGCGCCTTCACAAACTTAGGTTTCAAATCGTTTGTAACTTGCAAGGAAACTGGGTCCCCAGTGTATTTGCCCATTCTAGAAGTAACCACATCTGAAAACTCATTGAGTAATTCTTGGCTAATTTTTTCCAAATCTTCTTCATTTACAATTCGTTTCACGTTACCAACCACTGCCACTCTCAAACCAAAAATTCTCAAAAAATCTCTACCCAAGAGATCTCCAACTCCGTTTTCTGTTACAAATATTCTCATTTCCCGAATTTTCCCTCGAAATTCAACAACACCTTGGAAACTTCCTCGGATCAAACATTCACCATTCGTGTGAGTCGTCAAAATAATATCACAAACAGGATTCAACAAAACTGGCTCAAAAAATTTCGAAAATGTCTGACCGGACAACATAGTGTACGGAGCCCCAGTATCAAATTCGAACTTAACCTTCTGCCCATCAATCCCGACGATCATTTCAATAGGTTCAAGATTTCTCACCTTATCACGGGATGACTCAGGTTCCTCGCTCAACTGGTTCACTTTTCCTTCCTTTGTCTTCTTACAAGTCTTTGAAATATGCCCCGCCTTCCCACAAGTGTGACAAACTGCATCATGAAAACGACAGTTATAAGCTGCATGGCCTTTGTTGCCGCATCTCCAGCATTCTTTAGGTGGTTTATCCAAAGACTTCTCGCTACGACTTCGTTTCTCAAGACGTCTGGGCCTATTCGGAGGCACTCCCAACCGAGAATGGACCTTCATCTCCTTCACTGCATTCACCACGTGGTCGCCTCTCTGCTCACGGTTTTTAAGCTTAAACTCCTGTGCACGTAACGCGACCAACGACGCTTGCATGTTAATCTCGCGAGGCAAATCCATCATCTTGTTAAAGATTGCCTGAGAAGATCCTACAATTAATTGATCACGGATTTGTTCGGAAGCATCGTGAAATTGGCATCTCAAACTTATAGACTTTAAACGATGGAAAAATCCGTCAATCGACTCACCCTCCTCCATCTTGGCGAACCGGAATCTTCTGATTTCGACCCACGATGAATACGTTTCGTTGCACAAAGCATGCAATGCCTCATCAACTTCATTGAAAGTTATCTTTTCAGGTGGCTTTTGAACGTAATTCATTACGCGAGTATAAAGTTCACGCGACAACTTCATCAACAACGTGGCCTTTCTGTTCTCCAGGGACAAATTCCCGATCATCGTGATCTCGTACATCACTTGGCCGCGGCACTGCTGCCACTCCGGCTTCCCGTCATATTTCTCAGCCGTTGCCAAATAACTCCAGACTATGTCTGGAAGAGCCCGACTTGCGGCTTCTTGATCTTGCGACGTAGTCTGCTCAAACATCGAACGTCCGACTAACGGAAACGAGAACTGATCATTGTATCCTTTAGGATCAAACCTGAACCCACCTGACTGAGAAACCGGAACGTTGTTCGCTTTGGTAAGGATCTCCTTAGCCCATTGCACCTGCTCCTGAGTAACCACTTCGTGTTCTTGTGAAGCTAGAGGTTTATCGGCTACCACCTGGGACTTTGCCGCATTGCCCCCCTCAGTTTCAGCAAGCGCCTTTGCACCGTCTGGTGATTTCTTTTTATTTCTGTCCAACGACATTCTTACCAGCAAATTATTGGAACTGAGTACACTTTATATTAAAACTTTTATCCTCGTCGCCATAAAACAACTTGGCTTTGGGAAGAAATATATTTATTTAATTACGTCTCACTTCAGTGAGAGATCAAGAAGAAGTGAGGTCCTCTACAGCATGCATGTAAAAGCGATCTCAGTCCTCTGACGAATCGCTCCCTTCAGGTGATTGACCGCGCTGAAACTATTTAAATGTTCAGTTATCACAGATAGAAAACCTAATTCTTTCTTGTCTAAATATTTCATCTTTCGTCTCTACCTCATTGAAGAAAATTTGTCTTCGTAGGCTCTTAAAACTAGTTTCTAAGACTTTTGAAAAATAAGCTTTTTCGAACGTATGAAAAAATTCCCCAAAATAACGTCTTTCTCCATTTTTGTCTGATAATTTAATGACTCAAAGAGTAATAGTCAAACATCACGGGAAAAATCAAGTTCTTCCCAAATAAGGCTTTTCAAAGGCTTAAACTAGGCTTCAAAAGTCAACAATGAAAAAACACGCTTTATTGTATATTTTACATATGTATGGTATATTTGATAAAAATATATTTTTAAAAATTGAGAAACTCTATGCTGCATTGATGTGGATAAAAAACCATTTATGTTTTATATAGTTGAAATAAATACGAAATATACCAAATATATATGTATGAGATATATATTTTTGGCCTCAAATTTTTCAATCGGGGGCTAAAGGGAGCTAAGGATCTATGTCCGGCTCAAAATAGGTTAAACTTGGGCTCAAAAAGAAGCCTCTTGCATTAGAGGGTTAACTTGTAAAATGATAGAAATTTTCCCCGACACGTCACTCGAACGCCTTATTTGGCCCAGCAATGCAAGTAATGTCGTGCCAAGAGCGAATCTGACAGCCCGTGGCGGAAGGAAGTCCACAAACACGAATCGATTTGTGGCCGTTACACCAAAACTCGGGCTGTAACTCTTTTTTCATCCAGTGATGCAATCCAAAAATAAGAGAACAGTTAAAAAGTGAAGCAGCAAGCATATGATTTCAATCTCAACACGATACAAGATAAAATACATTCCGGTGCCAGCAGCATCAGGCGACACAACAAAACGCAAGCAGAAAGAAGATTTATGGGTGTGCGTCTCCCGGCCGACGGCACACAAAGAGAGCATTGGAGGGACCTTGAATATTGAAAAATGTAATAAATTTATTAGGTTGCCGTTATTGTGTAATGTGTGTGCCTCAATCAGTGAAACGCGTCTCTTCTTCCTAGAATTAGGTGCCCCTTCCTAAGTGCCTTAATTTTTTTACGACACTCATCCTCGGCACGATTGTTATCTCGGGTTCCTCTCCAACCAGCAGCGTTGCAATTAACGTTGAGCTTCCAGAATCATCATGAAGACAGAATGATTTACCCGAAACGACAAACGCATATTCCATAAATCATCTTGCAACCCGAAATGTGCTAGGGATGAGTTATGGTTGTGGAGTAGGAACTTTTTTGAGCGACGTAAATTGAAAGTTTGAAGTGGAACATGGAGTCGAACATAATAAAATCCATTTAACAGATTCCTATTATAGCCCTTTAGGGCCGGAAGATTTTTTTTGGTGAGATAAATGCGCTTCTCGACCCGGAAAGGGATAGAGCAAGTTTCCATGAACGAGTTCGATAAACTTTTCCATAATTAAAAATTTTCATTTAGGAAATCTCGGCATTTAAAGTTCTCGTTTTTTCCTCTTCCAGCCCAATGACAAACAAGTAGTAATTCAGCCGAGACAGCAGTCAGCGCAACAATTGGAACAGAAATTGGATGGAAAAAATGTGGAGCAGGGAGCGGGCGTGGGTGGCGGGAAAGCGAAGAAAAAAGGGAAAAAGAGCAAGCAGGAGAGTTCCAAGAAGAAGACCAAGAAGGGCAAAAACAACAACGGCGTGGAGGAGCAGGCCGAAGATGAGAAGCTGCGGCAGTTCACACATGTTCAATTTCAGTTCGACGACTACTCCGACTTGACGCAGCAAGATCCTGCTCCGATGGGGGATCAGGTTACGGCCTCTGTGCCGGGAGAGCTAAAAATAACGGAGGAGAATGACTTTAACGGGAACTACGACGAGCTTCCGCTCGTCCGACTGGACGATAATCGCAACATCACGACTCTCTCGCGCAGCAACGAGAGCATCCCCTTCATCGACGACGAGCCTCCCTCGCGCTTTGAGACCCGCATCATCACCCTCATCCCGAAGAACCTCGAGCACCACAACCTCATGACTCCCACGTCTCCCAAGCCGCTCCAGAGCTTCCTGCCCGTCCTGCACCCCAAGTACCAGGACTCGCCCCCGAAGCCACCCCGGGCCCACCTCAGGGTCCTCCCGAAGATCGACGAGTCCCGGGACAGCACGCACAAGTTCCAGTATTACTACAATCCCGGGTACCGGGTCTGCCAGATCTGCCACCTCTACCTCCACGTCTGTCCCGCCATCAAGTGCTTCGAGTGCGAGTTCGTCTGTCACCAGCAGTGCTTCGATAAGGTAGGTGGAGACTTGTGCTTCGTTTGCTGAGCGACTGTTTTCAATTATTTTGGTCGAGATTAATTGTTGAGGTTTCGTCCTATTTTACCCCGTTTTTAGCAATTTTTGTTCGCGGTTGCGGTCCCACTTGGGAGGCTCATAGCTCCGAAACTAAGGGTCAAAAGAGCCAAGTTGTCAATCCAGTCGACTGGAAAGTGTGTCAAGATTGGCAGGAGCCTCGGAGGACCCCTGGAGGGGAATTACATTGCCCCAAAAGGCTACTGTTTCTGGCAAGCTAAAGCATTCCACAATCCTTGGAGTCTTCAGAATCTGCTGATACCACATTTGACCCTCTTAAGGCATTATTTTTGAAAAAAATGAGCTTAAATTCGCAATTAAGCAAGTTTCTTTAATTTTTCAATTTTCTCCCAAAAATCTTGTATACATTTTTGTTGAAAACCTTGAAAAATTTTGCGTCCCAGTTCTGTTCTAAAATAAGTATTTATAATCCGAGAGCATCAACAACTAGTTACCAACCACTTGGTTAGAAGACTTGGGCCGAAGAGCAACAAAGCAAAGCATCCACGTGGCCGAACGTGAACAAGCTACTTGTACAGGTCACTTGTTCGAGCGGGCAAAAAAACTGAGCTGGCGCGCGATCCGACGTGGGCTGGAATGGCTCGTATAGTTCTGCCAGCTCAAATATGGACAGGGCAAGATATTTGCGCAAATTCTTGAAGACTCGAGTCGAGCAGTGAGTTTGTTTGTCCAAAAGGAGAGTGAGATGTTGATATTTCATGTACACAAACCGCCCAAAGGTTACTCTTGACTCGACTCGCATTCTTTTATTATGCTTTTTATGTCGACGTTTTGTGTTATTATGCATTCACGAACACTATGTGCGAGGCGACGAGATTACAAAGATTATAACGACCATCAGGAAGTTAGACACACGTTTTTCTTTCGTCGTTATATTTTAATTCTCGCAGGTCACATGTGAGGAGAGACGGGGCACCAAGTGCACGAGAAAAGCAAGATTTTTCATTCAGAGAGGCATAAAAAATAAAAATTGTCATCGTCATGTAAAATTGTGTGCACAACAAAATGGGAATATGAATAGTTAATGCGTGCTTTGTGAGCTGGAGCCCGAGCGCTGGCTCTACAAGTTGTGGAACAGGAGAAATGGAAGAGAGAAGATATGTAAAGGAGGTCTCCAGACTGAGGGTGGCCTCGGTATTTATGCGTCTCGTATCCAATTAATTCCCCCAGGCTTCGTGCTCATGGAGGTGGATTATCTGCGAGATGAGAAATGGGGTCTGGATTCGGTGACCTAGACTTCCTCTGGATCCACTTTTATGGGAACTGCGATAGACGTTTACGAGTTTTCGGGGAACCCGCGCTGATATGGCTTTTACGAGGTTTTGAGAAATGGGGTCAAAGGTCGTCGACTCGCGCTCATACCTGCCTCCAATCGAGCTCGAAATATGGGGATTAATGAGCAAGACGCGTGTGCACTATGTGCATCTGGAAATCGTAGCCCGCCTAGAGTTCTGAGTGCTGCGAGAATTGTAAACAGAAACGCGCTTGTTTACACGCGTGGATTGGATTCTTGTGCTTTTGCTTGAGGTTTTGGGTTTCGACATGTGTGTGAACTATGAATTCGAAACCAGTTAGAATTACACGGCTATTTCTTTTACTTCGATTGAAGCTTTAAGATTAAGGATCGTCTGAAGAGTTACTCTGGGTAGAAACTCCTGAAGGGTAGAATCTCCTGTCCTGGAGGGTTTTTAGGTGATATTAAATGAAACTGAAAAAAAAAATCGTTCTGAAAATATTTTGAAAGGTCACCTAGAGGTCCTTGGGGTCAATGAAGGAGCCAGAAAATATTTTACGAAGGTCTTGATTTAAACCAAAATATTCACACCGATCATGATGCAACAAATGACCTAAAAAATATCCGCAAGTGCGGTTTCAGTTATGATTGTGTGAATTGCGAGGTTGTGATTACCTAAACATCCAATATTTGCAAGTGCGGAAGAAATTTGGGCATTGAGAGACGATCACTCAGTGTTCGACTTGCAACGAGGTAGCAAACATGAGACTCTCGCTTTTGCTGCTGGTTTTACCGAATTTATCGCGTTCGGCCGCGACTTTGAGCTCAGTGGACTTCCTCAACGACGAAAAGGCCATCCAAGGCTTGTTTCAGACGATAAATTTTGACGAGACAACGTGTGTGGGGGACTTCAGGAGTCTCGGAAGGGCTTTGGAGGATAACGCCACGTGGGCCCGCGGAAGTAAGAGTCTGAGAGGCTAGTAAAACCATCTAAAGGTGATTTTTTAGTGGTCGAGTCGTGGAGTGGCGAGCTTGAGCTCGACTTTGGGTACTTTGGCGACTGCTTGAACTCGGAAATGCCATTCGAGAGCCAGTTTTGCCAGCTGGAACTCAGCTCCCAGGGCTACCAGAGCTCCTTTGCCTGCGTGCCGAAATCCTGCTCCGTCAAATCTCTCCAGCGAGTCTTCTCGAAGCTCGAGACCGGCTCCAGTCGCATCGGGCAGTGCACTTCAAAGGACAAGCCCCCTCTGGATCTCTTCGACCTCGCAGGCTTCTCGTTCGTGGTGGCCTGGATTTTCCTCGTTGTGTCGGCAAACCGCCCAAAGAGCGACAATACTGGGTGGATTTCGGTTTTCTCGTGGAGCCAAAACTCCCAAACGCTGTTCAGACAGGATGCAGACAAGCTGGACTGCCTCAATGGGATGCGGGTCCTGAGCATGGTTGGCATCGTGCTTCACCACGTCGGAGAGAGGTACAAAAATTTTCCGTACGTGACGAACCCCGGGGATCTCGAAGCCTACAAAGCGAGCGTGCTCCAGACCCTAGTTGGAGCAGCTGGCTACGGAGTTGACATCTTCCTCGTAATTGGAGGCCTTCTGGTGGCCTTCAACCTCCTGAAGATGCAGGAGGCGGCCAAGGAACTCAACTACGCCAAGTTCGTCTTCCACCGGTGGATCCGACTGGTCCCAGTTTTCGTCTTCGTGGCCATCATTTTCTCCGTTTTTGTGCCTCGACTCGTCAACGGTCCCAACAGCTTCGTTTTGCACCCCGAGAACTGCAAAACCTACTGGTGGTCGTCCCTCTTGCTGCTCCAGAACCTCGTCAACACGGATAACTTGGTAACTTTCGCCCCTCGAGTCGCTCAGGATCTTTAGTAAGCCTACTTTCAGTGCATCTTCAGCTCCTGGTACATCTCAGTGGACTTTCAGCTGTATCTCGTCTCGCCCCTGGTGCTTCTCCTCATGTCTAGGTACCGGGAGAGAGCTCTTTACGGGCTTCTTCTCACCTCCGTAGCCTCGATCGTCGCCGTCTACTTCGCCTCCTGCCGCTTCAGAGCCAGCTTTGGGGCCTTCAACTGCCCCTTCACCTACCACGTGTACTTTTCGACCTACTCGAAGATACCCCAGTGGCTCACCGGCATGGCCCTCGGCTACCTGCTGTTCGAGACTCGGAAGGACGAAGCTCCCATTTCCCAGGTCTGTGGTGATTTTGAGGTTTCTGGGCGCTAAAACGCTTCTTTCAGCTCCGCAAGAAGGTCCTGCTGGCGCTATTTTTCCTCCCACTCGTGACATTCTTCGGTGTTGGCTTCCTCCTATCTACCCTAGACCCGCACAACATCCACGGATTCGCAGCTCTCTTCGCTCTCAGCCGACCTCTTACGGCTCTGAGCTTTGCAACCCTCATCTGGCTCTGTGTCAAGAACTACCTCACTCCCGTCAACACCTTCCTGTCGCATCCTCGCTTCCAGCCCCTCGTGAGACTCTCCTACTCCGTCTACATGGTCCACTACTGCCTGGTCAAGTCGAGCGTCGCGAACCAGCAGAGCCTGGTGCAGTTCGGCCTCTTTGCTCTGACGCTCGATTTCTTCGGAGTGCTCGCCCTCAGCCTCGTTCTGGCGCTGCTTCTGACGCTTCTGGTGGAGATGCCAGCGGTGCGACTGGAGGCCAGGCTGTACGAGATGTTGCCGAAGCAGAGTAGCAGTGGAAAAATAAACCTTTGCTGAGTAATTCTCGGTTCCGGTCCGTAAATCTTGAATTTTAACCAACTTCCAAAATGCGACCCGGAAGATTTATTGACCCTTTTCCCACACCAGTTAGTGTCTCAGCAAGAGTTCGCTACGGGTTGATTAGATTAAATTTGTGTCTAAAATAGCAAGACGCGGCAAATCTTTCTGGGTCGTCTCGTCTGTGGCCCGAGAGTTTCGTAGGAGTCCGAAGCAGTGGCGGGATGGCTGGAACCCCAATCGTGCCCCCATAAAATAAAAGTTTTCCAATTTAGGTTCTATTTTTAAAGTCTAAATAATTAATTTTAAAAAATGGCCGCTTGAATAAAGTTTTTAATAATTTTAAGAGGACGAAGAATCGCCTCTCGGGAAGTCCTTAAAGCTTAAGTCTAAGTTAAATTTCGAGAGTGTAAATACAAGTCTTCACCATTAAAATGATGCTGAGGACAAAAATGGTGAGATGGCTCAATTTCTGAGATGGCTAAACCTACCCTAGCCATCCCCTAGAACCGCCACTGTTCCGGAGCGTGTCCACGGCAGTCGTCGCGGCATTATATCGGGGACGTTAATCACTCAAGTTTGCACGAAAAGTGTTTTCTCAGCGGATGATCGACGCTAATCCTCGCCAAAATAACCAATGAGCCGCGAGACACCACTGGGCCCGGTATTCCGAGTGCACGTACACTCAGTACAGCCCTGTGACCCACGCTCAGCACGTACGCCAGTCAGCTGAGTTGTCTTCGTCGGTGTTGTTGATTTCATTCATACGTTCCGACTTCAGTTTGAATCCGATAATCGCGCGAGGCGGCGAGATAGTCCGCGTTCTATACACATTTCCCATCCGACAGCATCTCGGTGCTTGCACGAATATACACACTAAATATAGGCAATGGAACTAACAAAATAGCTGGGCGAATGGAAGTGATTAAAAGCTTTGGAGTGACATGTGATAAGGAGTGACAAAAAGCGAGTATTGTCTAGTTGCGCGACAGCGAATCAAAGTGACGTCAGAAAAGCGTGGTTGGAGTCGGAGTAGGTGTCTTACCGCCTTACCTTGTGTGCCTTAAAGTTCCAGTCCCGCGTTCTGGTTCCGATTTTGGCAATTATCGGGGAGTGAGTCGACGCTTATGTGGAGCAGATTGCAGAAAAATAAATAAAAGTGCTGACAGAATATAATTTGATGTGTGTCCGAAGATATAAAAGTTCAACAGACTCGTGGTGGGAAAAGTAAGGCAAAAGGTTAATGATGAATATTGCCAATGTAATGTGAATAACAATGAGAACATTGTGGAGCAGGAGAGCAAAAAAATGATTATAATTTGTTATGTCATTCCTGACATTGGAAGCAGTCTCGATGATACACGTAATAGTAATTTCCGATTAGAAGCGGAGCTGGAAGGCGGATAGATGAAAGGTGAAGCCGACGTGTGCATTTAAATGCTGCATCTTCGAAAGCGGCCGGAAAGAATGCGAGCTCCTGTGATGATTAATAAATTTCTGTGTTTGGATTAGTGGTGACCTTTGAGCCTGGTGATAAGCGGTGTTTGGGAGGTTTCGAGCCACATTACATAAAATACGACATGACAAACAGATTCAAGATCAGTGGCTGACACAAACGCGTGTCTTGAGCAAGTGAAAAGCCGGCGTGACAGTCTAAAAATATTCACCTATTACCACACTAGGCCATATTCCGAAATATATATGGGTTCTCCGCGTCATCGTTCGCGGCAAAATATGATTGTTGTGGAGGAAAAATTAGGCAGCAAAAAATGGGAGAAAGAAGGTGAAAATGGGGGGAAGACGCGAGACAAAACGGAATTAATTGCCGCTAAAAATAAATCTCACACTTCTCACTGTCGTGTCGAGGTGGGATGAGATGGGATGGGAAGAAAATGTGTGAGATTTCGTTTTGGGTCGAGGTTCTTGACTGTTGGACCTGTTTTTGTCGCGCGCGACGAAAAATGGGGTCCAAGTGGCGCAAACGAGTCCCAAACTGCGCCCGAGGCAGCGTCATTTTCTCCTTCAACTTGCTCCCGAGTGCATCATTTTCGTGTAACGTGAGATCACACGTCTCCGATGGTGCCAATGACTTGTGGGAAGTGGCTTGGCTCTTCACCATGCTCTGCCAATTTTTTTCAGCTTAATGGGCTGCAATTATCAGTGTGTACCCGCATGTTTTTTTGCGCCTCATTCAAAATATAAACACTTGACTCGAATCACGTTTCCAGAGCTGAGAGGAGAGGAGCGAAGATATCGAAGAATGAAAATGTTTATACAAAAGGCACAGCAGTGTGAGTGATGATGAGAAAATATTACGCGCGGTGCGGCTGATTTTATCGCGGGCAAGTGCAAAAAACCGTTAAATTAACAACAAGCACCATTTTGTGTGAGTAGCTGAACAATGAGCGTGTCTGAATCAATTATTTTTATAATGCAAATTTGCGCGTACACTCGAAGCCTCGCCGCGCGATTATTTTCCAAATCGAAGTTTATCGCGTTTTACGATGTGCGGTATGGCAATTGAATGTGTGCAATTGGAGCCGGTTCTTATTATATTAAAGTGTTTGAATTGACTGCGCGTGATTAGCATGGTATCTGGAAGTGCAGACCCAGCACTGCGATCACTTGAAAGGGCTCATTAGACTCGCGAATCGTTTGTCGAGAAACTGTTTGACTTCTTTAGGCTCAAAAATTGTTAGCACAAAGAACCTCCTCTCAAGGATCTCAATTTTGACTTAGTTGTCTCTTCAACTCAAAAAATCAAAATACAAAATCGAAGATCAAGTATAAGAAGTGCAATTTCCCGGGCATACATGTGTTCTATGGTTTGCTAGATTTGATGTGAACTACAACATGTCCAAAATTAAGCTCAATCGGTTCAAGTATAAGGAACTTTCATGCAACGAGTATCCCCCTCACTTCCTCCCTAAGGGAAGTGGGAGTCTAAGATGTCTAACCTTCCACCCTACAGACCATGCAGAAAACCACAGGTCTCTATCTCTTCTCGTTATTGAGTTATAAAGTTTCGGACGGATAGACAGACAGACAGACATAGCAGATGAACTAAAATGCACTAAAAATGTGGAC
Source organism: Forcipomyia taiwana (assembly GCA_963930915.1). NCBI lineage: Eukaryota > Metazoa > Arthropoda > Insecta > Diptera > Ceratopogonidae > Forcipomyia > Forcipomyia taiwana. Next base: position 93,340 of record CAWVOI010000008.1, read on the forward strand.
AGATTTGGAGGAAATAGATTTATTTGCCTAATTTTGGACTAAAAAGCAGAAAAATATTGATTTTGAAGGATGAAAAAGTTAAGTAGTTTTGGTCAAAATTTTAAAATTTCTAAAATGCTATAAAAAAAATTTATGTCAAGGTATGAAAGAAAATGAGAATTTAGGGGTTCTGTAGAAGACTAAACTAGGATCTAAAATTAGCGTCCGTTCCTAAAACCCACTAGTTCAATGATAAAAATTTTGGAAGGGTTCCAGGTATTTCAATAAAAAGCCAAAATCACCCGGGAAGTCCAATTTCCTCCGCAGAAACGTCTTTGCCGGTGGCACTTCACATTTTCACATCATCATTTTTCTCCGTTCCCCTCAGAAACTGTCGTGGCGGTAATCATACCATATTTATCAGGCTATAAAAGTTATCATTTCTCAGCCGGCAGCCGCGCACATTTATTTAGCGAAAGACAACTAAAATGCCCCAGAGCATTAATTTTTTTTCGTCCGAGATTCGAGGCATCAGCGTCGAGAGTTGGAGAGTAGACTTTGATATGCATGTCGATGTGCAACAATACCAAAATGAAATTTAAATACTTGCACACGGAGGAGATGGAGATGCAGTGCCGTTTCCCATCCAGAAAAAGAGGCACTTTATGGTATTCGCGGTTGTTGCTGGAGATGGAGTGGAGATTCGAAAGAAAAAGAAATCTCTGTAAAGTACGACTGCGAGAAAACTTTCCGGTGCAGTGTGCGATATCTGATATTGAGACTATTTTAATGTGGCGCAAAACGTAGCATATTCAATATCACGTACAATATATCAAGCAATCTCTCATTTATCTCGCGCACACAGACCACAACAACCGTGTTTATTTATTTAATTTTGTAGATGCAGAACTGCAGACCCATTTTAGCATCTCGAGGCGAAAAGCGCAGTGTACCTCTCCTCTTCCTCCTCTGCGTCTCTTCTATGTAGCCGTCTCATAGAGAGTACCCATTGATGGGCCAGAGGAGTGCATTATTGTCTGAAGCTGGAGAACATCGGGGTCAGGCTGAGAGACGGTATTTTTGCACGTCCGCAAATGGAGGCAGATAAGCGGAGAACAAACCGGGCTAAGCTCCTTATCTCGAGCGCGCGTGGAATTGCAGCAGAACGGAGCTCATTTGTGACTGGGGCTTAGCGGGAATGCCGAGGTATCTTGTTTGCATGTTGATAGCTCAATTCGTAAACAGGCGAGGAATGTCTGGAACAGTCATGGGGGTTTCAGGGTCAAAAAAGCAGGAAAAAAATTCTCCTCTTTTTTGAGAAAAAAAATAGACAAGGGACAAATATGTCTTTGCAGGAGCCTAAAAAGAGCCTTTCTCACTGTCACCTGACTTTTTCCCAAAAAACGTCCATTCTTACGGAAAATATGTACGTAGGACTTATTTTTCGGAACTGTTATCTAGGAAGCCGGGTAACAAAAATTCCAACTCAATATTTTTCTAGTACTTTTAAATGTATCTAAATGATAGATTAAGCCTTCTTTGGCAATTGTAAACTTCATTTGATTTAATTTATTTGCCAAAGAAGACAGCAGAAGTCCACAAAAAAAAAAATAAAAATAAAAATAAAGTTCTTTTTTCAAAATTCAAAAAACTTTATAAACGGTAACAAAAAACATCCAGAGCAAATTTTTCACTAGAATGTACGTTTTGTGAAAAGTCAAGAAGCAAGGAAATCATGATGAAGGAAAAGTCTCACTTTTCCCCAGAAAAAGCCTTTTTCACCGCCCAAAAATAGACTGGATATTTTTCCTAGAAGCAAGATAATTTGTTTCTCCGTCGAAGCACGAAAGCATCCCAAAACTGGTTTCGTCCGACCCGCCTAGACAACCTGCTGCTAGGCGACGTCGAAGATGGGCAGTAAAGTCGTAATGAGATCCCCGTTGAACGCAATCGAGACAAATAATTAACATTCCACCACCACCAATCCAGTGTGTCATTGCTTATCTCACGCCTGGTGTTATTAATTAAGTCAATTACTGCATTAAACGCTCCAACATTGCAATTTCACGCGTGCTCATGACTTTTTCTCCCTCTTTCTTGCCCGAGCCCGGAGTGAGCTTGAATTTTTAAAATTCCTCTGACGGTCAGCTTAATTGCCCAAATGAATAATTTGCTCCGAAGCTCGTGGATTATCAACACCCATATGTTACATGAAATCAATTAAGAGGCTCTGAATTCGCGTGATGAGCGCGTCGTCGGGAACGAGTTAAATCAGATACGCACATTGTGGAGGGAGAGGTCAGATTAATTAAGACACTGTACAAACACAAATTGGACAAATTGAGGCGTCGAGTGATACGCCAGATCGGATCTGTTGCAATTCCAATTGAGACTATGGGGGTCTCGGAGGCGTCTTGAGCTCTCCTTCTCTCTCTGGGCAGCCTACAAAGTATCGCTAATGGCCTCCGACTCGTGCCTCTAATCCGCTCTAATGCAAATGGATTTCCGTATCGCGCGGTATCGCACACAAAAACCCATTATCCATTCAGTGCTCGAGCACACTTTCACTGGCAGTTTGTGTGCTGGGGCCCAAAACAATGACTCGCGTTGTGGAGGAGAGAATCAAAGTAAACACGAGTTTTGTGCACAAAATCGCAAGCAGAAGAGAAAGGAGCAGCAGTTGCGGCCAAGAAATTCAATCAAGAAATTGCAGAGACACGCAATATTCGGTTGTCTAGGCTGGCTGTATTGATTATATCGGGGGTGGATTGTTGTTTACTAAATTTAGTGAATCCGCTAAACGGAAGGCCTGAAGGTGAAGCAGTGTGTGGGAGGTGTTTATTATTAGACGGAATGGAGGCCGTTGGGGGAGAAAACGAACAGAACGACAGACATGAAAATTTAGTTTAGTGAATTAAGACCACTCTTAGATAAATAGGAGGTTCCTTAGAACCTATATTTGCCTCCCTAAGACCAGTCTACCAAGGCTTAAAATTTGATTTCCGAACATTTGCAAAGCAAAACATTTTTCAACTTCTCCCAATCCTCTTCTGGAGCTTCTAGGTTCAAAGATAATTCAGGAGCAGAACCCTAAGCCCGCTATAGGGCAAAAACTCCTCACAGGAGTTTCATGTTAAAAGTCTCAAAGGGGTAAAAAAATATTTAAAAAAAAAATCGGAGATTGAGCATTTTCAAAGACTTCGAGAAGACCAAACTTTGAGGGCCCCTAGCTTCGTCCCTGTACATGCTAGGGGTCCTATGTTGTACCATGATTTACTAGGTTTTGCACAGACTACAACATACTAAAATTTGAGCTCAATTGGATGTAATATAAGGAGTTTTCATACAAACGTAAAACACCCCCCCATTCCACCCCAAGAGGAGTGGGGTTCTAAAATTGTTAGCCTGCACCTCTACAGACTATGCAAAAAACCACAGCTCTCTAGCTGTTCTGGTTCTTGAGCTATAAAATTTCAGACAGACAGACAGACGGCAAAGCGGCCACTAAATGCACTAAAAATGTCTTGTCACTAATGTCACTAAAAAAAGGGCTTTTCTCAGAAGAAGAAATATCGAGTTGCTTCTGAAGCAAAGATGTCACCTCGGCACTCGTCTCAGACCCGTCTGCCATGCGAAAAGGATATTTCACGCACGACTGGGCCCCCTCGATCTCCGCTCTCAAAGCCTTCCCGCCGTCAACAATTTTCATTCATGCATCAATTTCGAAAAATCACAGCTTGCGCACCGAGAACCACATAAAATTTAATATTTCCCCCGTCTTCTTCTGCACAAACATACACTCGACGTACCGTCAGAAACAAATTGCATTTTAGGCTCACATATGCGGCAGCTTTGAAAGAGTGGATGCCTCGCTCCTCAAGTATGAAACATAATCTCGCAAATGCGCGCAGAAAACAGAATGAAAAATAATACTTTGTGCGTGTTTGTAAGTTAAAAAGCGTTAAATAATAATGAATGAGCGCAAAGAAATGGCAAGAGGGGCATTATTGAGGCAAATTTATCATTTTTGATTGGCGCGATGACCCAGATTGACCCGCGCACTTGACTGTAATGCCATTGTACGTGCACGGGCCTGCCAACCTGCGGCAGCCCGAGGACCTGGGAGGGTGTGGAGGGAAGGAAATTTAGTTGAAGGCTACGTACGGTCGTAAGTACGCCGCCCGAACACCGAGAACGATAAATTAATTAGCTAATTGAGTGAAGTTTTGAGTCGCGATTACGGTGAGTTATCAGCAGCTGACTGACCTACTTCCACGCGCGAGCCGAGACGTGCCCATTCCGCTGGAGTTCCACGACTAATCGGATCAGAGAGGGGCCTTCTCGCAGTGGATATTTCAATCAGCTCGAGACGTAAAAACGTCAATTACGGACGAGGTGCAGTGAATGACGGCTCGATTTGAATTTATAAACACCATTGAAGTGTAAGAAATACGAGCTGCCCACGTTTGGAAGAGAGAGAAATGGCTTTAGATCCGGTCCGAATGTCTAGAATTCCTGCTAGTCCATACCGACGGACACGCTCGAAATCGCAGCTCCACCGGAGCCATTATAGGGTTTGACGACTTCCTGTCTGTTTCCGGGGAAATCGGGAATTTTTCAAGTAGGGCGGGAATTCCCGGAAATTCCAAACTCTCCTGAGTCCTTCTAAAATAATTAGAATTGACCCTTTTTTTTGTTCAAGAAAATTATGGCTGTGGAAAAATTCCCTTAATTTAAAATCGAAGAAAGATAGATTTTTTCAAAAATTTACCATCTGAGAGTTAATTTAGAAAAGGGCTATTTTTATTTTATTCGAGATTCTAAAGCTTTTGTAGCTTAGCTTTTTTCTCTCTTTAACGTGGTTTCTAGAGATTCATACCCGTTTTCGGTTTCATCTTCAACCATGTTTTTTTTTTTTAATTTTAAATACGTTTTCATTAAATAATTGCAAATTCAAACCAAAATAGTTAAAAAGTTTTCAAGAAATTTTTCGAGGAAGAAAACTCATTGAAATCAGTAACAGTATATGAAATTTGATCGGGAATTTCAAACGTAATTTCCCGGGATTCAGAAGTTCCAGACTCCCTAGATCAAACCCTAGAAGCGAAGTGCGGTTTTGCGGGGGCCGAATGTTTCTCTGTTGTTTCATGTAACCTCTCTGTCACCAGGCCAAGAGTCTCACAATAGGCAGCATGCTAGATAATAGGAATTCCATTTACGATTGCACAACAGCGCCAATCAATGCGTTTTACGAGGCGCGAGAAATCATCCGTACTGCGAGCACGCTATGGCCATTCTGCCGTTCACAAAGTTGTTTATGTTAATGACATCGCGTCCAAGAAGTGCCATTTGAACTAGATTTCGATTAAATAATCTCTCATGGCATTCATTTGAAAGAGCAATTTGGTGGGTGGGTGACATGAGTTGTCTCATTTTCGAGCACCACGTAGGGTTTTTGACCCCCTCTCTCCGTTATAGCTGCGGCAGCAGCTGCGAGAGTCGAGGTGAAAATGAGCACGTTTACAAGAGCGACAATGAGTAATTAGCCTTACATCTATACCTGCGAAGCTGGCTAATGAAGTGTAGGCGCCATCAATTTTCGAGTACAATGAAACCGTTTTAGCGTTTAATGCCGTAATTTGAGTCGATGTTGAGGAGCTGAGGTGTGATTGGAGTCAGGCAGAGCAAATTGTCTGTCAAGCAGTGTCAGTCATGTAGAACTTTGATGGGTGATATGCGTGGGAACTTTTTAATTGGGGTCCGAGAGAGTGACTTTTATCTCTTTGGGGGCTTAAGAGGCAGGTGAGGGGATACCTTGGTAACTTTTTCAGGTTTTATGAGGTTTGTGGGGTCTGGGGGTAGGGGGTTGAAAATGAAGAAGTATTTTAGAGCCCACCTGGGTGATCCTGGGGGTCAGCGTGGGGTCAAATCCTTTGGGAGGGTTTTTGGCGCGTTCTTCAAAGATGCTCCAAAAGATGTTTAGAAGTCCTCAAAGTATGTATCAAAGATGGGAAAGGAATAAAGTCTCAAAATCTCTGCTCCTCCCCTCCACAAATATTTTCCCATGAGCATTAGAACGTCAAACGAGATTGAGAGCAATAAAAAATCTCCCGATTTCACGGAGTAATGACACGAATTTGTCAAGAGTCCAGAGATTCGAAATACGGAAGTCGCTCTTCTCGCGTCATTTGACATTTTCCATGCTCTAAATGCCCCCATACACACACCAGCGAGTATGCAAATGAGCTCAAATGTTAAAAACACATTTTACACATGTCGTCGAATTTTTCATAAAAGCCGAACACGCGGCTAGACACCCATCGAGACTGTTTCCAACAAATTTTTCAGCAACTCAAATTAAAACTCACACAATAATAACAGGTTTTCAGAGTGCGAAAAGTGTCGAGAGCATAAACGAATAAAATCATGCATGAAGCGTTTTAATTATAAAAAGGCGAGGAAATAAAAGAACAACAAAGTTTTAACAACACATATACACAAAAATAGATAAGTGGCACGCGATCAATTGGTAAAAATATGCAGTAAGCGTGAAGCGAGTGGCACAATTAAAATGCAAATTGAAAACGATCAAAAGAGAGAAGTTGAGAAGTGAGTTCAGCAAGAAGTAATTGAAAGACGGCAGTAAAACGCGGGTGATAATGAAAATGGTTTGGAAAGAAGGCAATCAAAGTCGAGTGGAGCAGTAAACACATACGATGCAGACGGATTACGCGATTTCGAAATCAAAGACATGAATTTGACGGTAAGGAGGTTTCTTAACAAAGTCGTAAAATGTGAAGTGGATAAAGAAATTGGCGCAATCGCGGGAGCTCGTGAAAAAATGGGCTCGGAAAATCGTGAAAAAGTAAAAGTTGCATTTCCTGCTGTCGCTTTAATGCTGATGACACACTTCTTGATTACCCATTTGGCTGAGAGCCAAGAAAGGTGCTCACTTGCTGTAAACATTGATCATTTTGGCGTCGCGTCGACCGGCAAGATTTTATTTATAATCGCCTATGACTAATGAGCAGCTTCTAAAATAGCCGCTGAAGAAAGTTTTTTTCGCCGTCCAGTAGCCAGTCCACTTTTTAGCAAATTAATAATCATTAAGGCATAATCTCGGGTATGGTACGCTCGATCGAAGGGAGATGGAGACTGGAGAGCAGGACTGTAGTTAGGATCAAATTTTTTCAAAGGGTTTTGGGATTTTTAAAAATTAAGAACCTACATAAGATTTTGGTAAATAAATTGTTGGGTCGATTTTTGAAGTTATTTTTAGTACCAATTTTTTATTAAAAAATTCAAAAAATCAATTTGGTCATTTACTACGATTTTCTCAGATGGCTACCTGGCTACGGTCCTGCTGACGAGCCCCTACGAGACACGATTGGAAATTTGCAACATTTTGATTAAAAATTAAGACTCGCAAATTGGTCGTTAGCTGGGAGAGATTCCTAATAAAGATATTTATGAGGCGATCTTCACGATCTGCACCCGTGACATTGAGCGGCAGTTGCATTTTTAATTCATAAGCTCATGAACTCATGTCCGAGCCGCGCGTCTTCCGAGTGGGAAAACTAGTTTCTGTGTTCGGTTGGAATAAACAAATAAGTAACTGTCTTTGCTGTCATTGTTTCAAGTTGGGAACAGAAAAAAGTCACCTAACAAATAGTCGGACAATTGTTCCCACTTCTCGGATACATGGGGGCAGAGGTGGGACTCGGGTCTGAAGGAGTATTGAGGGTTTGCTGGAGCGACTCCAACTCACTCCTGTCGCTGCACGAGAAGCCAGGAGGAGTCGTGATGTGTAGGTAAATTATTGATAGACAGACGCCGTCGCCGCATCTTAGATCTCTGATAACACAAACCGACCTTTTTATTGTGCATTTGCTACTGGATCTATAGTTCCATAGAGTATAATGATAAAATAAAAAAGATATGCATTCTATATTGGGTATGACACGTCTCCCATACGAAGTAGCGGAGGCAGCGGTCGATAGAACAAATAGAGGCGCGCGGAGCAAATCGTTGAGTCAATTGAACATGAAGGAGATCATGCTTCTGGTTTGTGTCGAGCGTCGAGCGCGCTCTAACGCACAGCATGACTCCACTTCTCCCAACTTCTCGTTATTTTGCTTCGTGGAAGCAAATTGGAGAAGTGAATAATATGCAAAAACAAAGGCTGGGAGTTGGGCGAAACAAAGGAAAGCAAAAAAGCGCGGTATAAATAGGCGGTGAGTTATGTAAACAGCCCAGTACTGGAGCATATTGAGAGGTAAATATTGATTTTGGGGAATTCCGTTTGCGTGCGAGAGAGGCGCGAATTTCGGGCTCCGTAAATCAGAAATATTATAAACAAATAGTATGGATTAAACAAAGAAAGGTACCTTCTTTTGGGCTGATTCTTAAACCCACATTCTCAGCTACTAGGAATTTTCCTTCAGGACTTTATTGAGGCCTTTTTTTAAAAATGTTGTATTTAACAAACTACTGCTCTAAATAAGCTTTTTAGAAGGCTCAACTCGGGCTTCAAATATTGAAAAGAACGATCCAAAGCTTTACAAGAAATGGATTAAAATTATGACGTAATATTTTAACCTCAAATCAAAAAAGCTTATAACTAACCTCGCAATCAGATGCCTGGGAGTTCAGCTCAAAGTCTTGGGTGTAGAAGCCGTTTTCCCCCAGAACTCTCCTTATTTTCCTCTGAAGCCTGGGGTTGAGCGTTTTGTTGGTGGCCTCGACAAATACACTCTCGACCTTGTTGCCCTCACAGTCCAGCTTGCAGGAGTAGTAGATCCCGTAGGCACACATGTCCAGGAGTCCGTAGTCCAGGAGGTAGACGGGCTGGCCACTCGCAGGCAGGAAAACCCCTGGACGAGTTGATGTGGGGAAAGTGTACGGAATGGTGTAGTTGTTGCGGCAGATTTTGTCGCTTCCGATCCAGCAGCAGATGAGGCTGTCAAAGGTGCCTTGGGGGGTGGCAGGAACCGTGAGTTGAGTGAGGCAGCCCCCGTTGCAGGGAGGGAAGAAGGTGCTGTATGCCACGTAGAAGATCCCCTTGGTGTAGTCCTCGTTGACGTCGGTGACGAAGGAGATGTTGGGACACTTGCCGGGGAGGTCAACGTGGCCGAAAGTCTTCTCAAAGGGACTCACGAGGGGCAGAAGGAGGCCCAAAATAGCGAGAAGCGGAGAAAAATAGACTGATTTCATCTCGAGACGGGTTGGAATTGAGTCGAAAGTAAGCCTCTCTCACTTTTGTCGCAGCTCTGTTGACTCAGTTGTTGTCAAAAGTCTCGCGTCCGTGAGTTTCCGACCTTGAAAGCTCACGAGAGAGCTATTTGCTGGAGGGACGGACCCGTGAGTCGATTAACGCGACTGGAATCAATTAGCATAATCAATCACAAGCCGTCAGAAGGTGCGTCCAGACGTGCCAAATTAACCCTCATCACTTCCAGGCAAATTGCCTCCGGGGGCGGGACCTTTGGTGGCAAGACACCGAGCTCTTGACCTCTCGAGAGGAAGTTGGAATTCTAGCTGCTTTCCTTCAATCACTTTGAAGACGCGCAGAGACGTTCTCGTGAAAGTCGAGTCGATCTTTTGAGAGATCAGATTACTTTGTATGTGGCAACGCTATATAAGAAGTCGAGAAGTGCGAGAATAAAGACCAGAAAGGTAAACATTGTGTTAAAACAAATAATAATAGTTCACGGAATAATCACATCGTGTAGTTTATAGAGGCTCTAGAGCGAGCTTAAAATATCAAATAACAATTTGGAAGAAAACGATGTTGTTTACTTGTGAGAGATGCTCTTTGTGAGACGGGCTGGAAAGGGGTTCAGGGCCCCTCCGTACGCGCCAGACCTGACGAGCAACAGAATAGGAACTAAATTAAAATTCCAAATTGGGCATGTTTCCACGATCTTCAATGTCTGAATGACCATGGTCCCCTGGTTAAAGTGCACTTTTATGATCTCCAGCATCTTCTTGACTTTATGACTTTCAGAAATGTATAAAAGTTCATTTAATTTTTCTCCTCTCTCCCGATTTCCATCTTCCGAATGCACACAATAGTGCCTCTTTCTCTCTCGCCTCAAAAGCGCCCATAAGCGTCTCGGACTCAAGACATATTCACACTTGATTAAATCCATCAATCTTTATTATGTGGGAGGACCTACACCTTGAAATATTACAAAATGACGAAAAAAGAGAAATTAATTTATTCGCGTGAGCAGTTTCGGTTACGGAACTAGCGTACGGACGGTTTTGAAATACCAATTCGAGAGCTACTTTTCGGCGACTGAGGTGCGGTATAAAAATCAATTTGGTGATAATGATCTTGATAATCCATCAATGGAACTGAGCTAAGAGCCGGAGTGAGGTCTTTTTGTGCTTCTCTCGCAATTGATGTTAAGGTTTGGGTATTCAGTTTAAACACTTGTTGAATTGGTAATGAGGGACAAATTATGTAAATGTGTGAGGGAAAAAAAGAAGCTTAATTGGCCACGACCGCACTATTGGGAATTCTCTTTGAAATTCAGGGTACTTTTTTCTTACTAAAGAAAGTTTTTAGAGTCTCCCTAAGTCCACATTAAAGCTGGCATGTAAGAGGCGTGCCAGAGAGCCCATAAAAATTCACTTTGCCCATTTTCCGACTCAGTAACCCGAGTCAGAGCGCAGAGCTTCCGAGATTACGTGTTGCTGAGCCCACATTCGCCTGCAATTTGTGTGAGATCATGGCAAAAACGTGATCTTGATGCTGATGATGTGTATCGAATGGAGGGTCCCCGGGGGCCATCACGTACGCCACTTCTCACACCTTTATCCTTTCACATTTTGCGGACTCTTCGGACTCGTTTTTCAAATAGCGCCTCTTGCAGCCAAACCACAGGTACGCGGACACTGCGTACCTCATATTTCGGCAGTGGAAGAAGGGAGGGCCGTGTCTGGCCTTCCCACATCTCGCCAAGTACTACCCGGATGAGCAGCTAACGGGGTCTCGGAAGGGAGGTGGCAAGAGAAAGGTGCCTCCACCAGCAACGTACCGCATCAAGGACGGGCTGGGGAAGAACAAGACGGAGAAGCGGAACTTCAAGAAGCGACGAAGCAGGCGAAGCACGTCGGATGAGGAGGAGACGGTGCAGGAGAAGCCCAAGGAGTTCCATGAGCTCGACGAGATTGTGGCGTGTCCGCTTCCTCCCCCGCCCCCACCACCACCCCCGCCCTGCACCACGTTCCTCGCGAAGGAGCACACGGCGAACATCGATGAGGTGGAGCTCTTCGACACCCAGCTTCGCATAGACGAGCCAGGGAACACCGACAGCAGCGTGATCGAGTGCACGGAGATCGAGGTGAACGTCGACATCCACCGGGACCGCGACCAGAGCGTGAGTGAGACCAGTGAGGACGAATCAACTGTGATAGAAGCCAACAACAACAGCCTCAAGATCGACGACCAGCAGCTAATTGCGGAGGGAAAGGACCCGGGGAGCGTGAAGGAGAGGCTGGAGAAGCTGGCGAACGAGCTAGTCATCACGGAGGACTTCGAGAGACGCCCCTTCGCGTCCATGAGCGTCCCCATTCGACGCAAGCAGTACGTCGACCTTGATATCGATTCGCTGTCGTCGGAGCAGTCGGATTTGGACGACGCCGAGACCTTCGCCCAGCGATATTTGAGAACACAATCACTGGTAAGTGTTAATTGGGCCGTTTTAGCGTCGAAGGGTGCGGCTCGCGGCTAGACAATAGCAGTTTGGGTGGATTCACGACTGCACAGTGGGTCAACATTTCAGAGACAAAGAGTGGCGGTTTTTTGTATTCATTTGGTAAAGATTGGTGAGATGTTAACGAGGTTGAAAGTTTCAGACTCTCATAACCCCAAGTTCCGAATGTACAGGGACGGAGCTAGGGGCTCCCAAAGTTTGTTGGAATGGAGAAAAAATAGATACTAAAAATTTGCCTTGTTCCAAATAGAATTAATTTGAAAACACTGAGTTTTGGGAGTAAACTTGGTGGATTAAACGATTCTAAAGCATGTCTGAGACTGATTCTGAAGACTGTCCGTCCTAAGAGGTTGGAGTTTTAGTGGTGACCTTTCAAAAACCCACCTCCAATTTCGTGGAAATAAAATGTGCTCAAATTGAGCAATCAGCATTTCTCACATACCTGCCATAAAAATATGCAAAAAGTTGTCGTCGTAGAGCAAAAAGTGGTGGCCGACTGTACAAGTGAGTTGAACAAGTCGCTTGAGTGGTTCGCTTGAGACGAAGAGTTGCTCAAGAAAGCTAGGCAAGATCTTAAGACGTCGGGGATTGATGGCTTTGGAGAGAAAGAAAAGTCGTAAAATCTCGTGACATAACGAAAGGAGATTAGCGCGGAGTGAGCGTAAGAATAATTAATTCAATCAAGTATTAAGAAATCGTAGTTTTATGCAGCCATTTGGCCCCAATCGGATTAAGATATCAAGAATGCGCGTTTTACGGATGAACAGAGCTCGGAGAAAGAGAGATACAAAGAGGTTTATGGCTCCGGCCGGGCTTAAAAGTATCATGTTCATGACAAAATTTCATAAACTGGCAAGACCGGGCAGGCTCCAGGTCCGGACCCAAAATAGGCAACTCGCCACCTCCAAGTACGGCAATTCCGTATGATTTAAAAATTCAAATGCTCTCTATTATCGAAACGGTACTTATGTGTTCTTTCGTCCGCTCGCAGCGCAGTAGCTACTTTCCAACACACACCGCCATGTTCGCGAAAATACCTGCAAAGGTCGCAATCAAGTGAATTTTTACACGAAACTTTTCTCTTTTTTGACCATAAACGCTTCTCGTTTCCATCTTGAGACGCGCCGAGCTCGAGCAGCTAAGTGAATTATTACGAGAGACTATTTCTAATTGAAAGTATCACGTAAACTGCATCTATATATCTGAGACTGAGACTGAGTCGAGCCAGTAACATGGCAAATTGTACAGTTTCGCTGCATAACCGGCAACTGGCGGTGGTTTTGGTAATGCCTCGCATTCCGCTCATGTAAACTGACTGCAGGCAGACATGGGAGCGTCTTTTGTAATTGTTTGATTGAATGAAATGAAGAAAAATCGAATCGGCATGGCGAAGAGCGGGAGGAGAGGAGTGGAAGAAAAAGAAAAATTTGCTCTCGTTTCGTGATTGTGCTTCCTTCTACTTTTTGTGTTGTGGTGAGTGGTGGCAAAAAATGAGTTAAAGAGCGTTTACGTTCTCGCTTATTATTTTCACAATATCTCCGAGTGCAGCAGCAGCAGAGTAATCGGAATGCGCTTCTGTACATTACGGCTTAATTCGAGTATCGCGTGATTCGGCTGCGGTATTCCGGGAATGCCAATTTGGCCGAAAAACTGACGTAATTGGGGCGTTGTTGCTGAAGATTTGCGGGTATCGGTCTAGGGTTCCCGACCAATATAAGGTTTGAATTTCCCGAGCACATTTCTTTGGAGAAAAGTCCCAAAAATGCTTCTGGACATTTTTTGCTATTATTCACAGAAAACGTGGTTGACATTGAACCGCTAAATTCCCAGCTAAAGAGAGAAATTTAATATTCCAAAAAGGCTTTAGTCTTTTAGCTCTCAGACATAAGAAGCTTCAACTTTTCTACAGCAACAATTTTCTTGAAAGAAAAACCCCTAAATTTCGAAAAATAAAAATGTGGAAATTTGGAAAAATTTTCGAGTTCCCGGGACAAAAAAAAGGTCGGGAGTCGTAAAACCCTAGTTGTCAGGCATCGGGGTATTTGAAGGACGGTCTTGATTGATGATCCATTAAAACACTGAGTCCTTCTTTTCCCTCGAAAGACAGTAAAATGCCCTTAAAACCACTTCTCAAGTCTTATCTGGTCTAGAACTTGAGAGCCGTTCACCTGACCCGTCCCTGATTCGAGCACTTAAATTTTACTATCTGACGTCTTTGCTGTCAACACCTTTGATATCTTAGCGGCAGCCATTCATATTGAGCAAACCTGTAGCGGCCATAAAGCATTTATGTACATTCCTAAATTAATTGCAAACCTGTGTAAAACCCAATAACTCGGTAAATAAAGCTGAAATCACATGTTACATCGTTCTAATCCATAAATTAAAAATGCAAACAATGGAAGCTGTCCCATATGGCGAGCTTAGAGCGCTATCGCCCAGGGTCGGGTTCTCCCGCCCCAATCGGAGTCAAGGCTCTGTTTAAAATTAAAATTGAGAGTAATTGGCGAGCTCTCGTTGAGGTTTCGTAACTCACCAAAACGTATTTTTAGCCTCAATTACGGTTCGATTGTTTATAAATATTGTAAATTAGAGCATTCTCTTGCCCACCCGTCCCTGATTGAACTCGTTCGTGTCTTGGAAGATGAACGAGTAACTTATTGGAATTAGCACTGCATTGTGTTTGCATACATTTGGAGAGTCTGTCTCGTGGAGGCTCTTCCGGGCTGCTGCGCTGGCAAAAAAGCCCTCGGTGCGCCTCGCATCTCCGTGGTAAATCTGTGGTAAAAAAGCGAACCACCCAAATCGTGTACAAACAAAATAATGAAGAAGAACAAATTTAATTTATGATTTCGGTCGCTTCACGTCTTCTCCTCTCGGTCGCCTCAGCAAACGAAAAGCGATAAATTTACCAAATAAATTAACCCTTTGATCTGGCCTGGCATCTCTAACAGAATTTTTTCTCGTTTTCAGGTAAGAAGCTCCAAGTCAAATAGCTCTTTGAGAGCAAGTCAACACAGACTCTGACCTCTCGCCGGAGTGTGAGTTTCGCAAAAGTAATTAAAAGCAGGCTTGATTGTGAGTCTGTTGAATTTCAAGATCATAAAAATCATAAGCTCATCAATCATCTGGATTTTACGCGCTGTTTTTATTGCACTTTTTGGAAGGTTGTGGGCCAATAAAGCCGAAATAATAAAAATGTTAAAGAGCTCGTTTTGTGGACGCGGGGCTAACCCTTTCGGGTCAAATTTTGCAACTCTTGGGTCCTTGCTGGTTTCTTGGATAATTTTCTAAAAATTTCATTTCATGGTCCTGAAAGGGTTAAGGAGACAAATAGAGTAGAGCCAACTCAATTAAAACTTGAGGCTTTTTCTGGTCTCTGGAATTCCAACTCTAGATTTATCCATGAGTCACGGAGCGGAATATCCAGCCAGCTAAAAATAACCCAGACCCGCGGTCTATATAAAATTCGCGGCGCTAAAGAATTTTCGAGTGGGCTGCCTCAATTATTTCAATTGTTTTAAAATTGAATCTAAATTGTGAATGAATTAGCGCAATATTCGCCACACATGTCCACCAGACGGGGCCTCATTGCGTCACTTTTGCAGTAAAAATTTTTGTAATGCTCTCGAGTACCTTCAATTTATGATTGCTTACGGAAACATCAATCGGAATTGCGGTATGGGCGAGAGATACGATCCAGATGGTCGAAACGTGATTGGTGTCAGCAATTTGCGCACCTTCGTGACTAGCAAAAGTGCAAGCAAACCCACCCTCTGACTCATCACTTGCATAGCACCATTTACCGTTTAGTGCACATCAAAACCTTTATAATGACGCGCATTTGCATGCATTAAGTCTCGACATTGCTCGTATTTAGCGCAGGTTTCGCAGCGCCGGCGAGTGCTCTTCCTGTTGAAGACGTGAATTTTTATTGTGTCAGGCGTATTTGCATGAAATAACAACAAGAAGAGTTGCGAGACATCAAAAAAGCGTGAATGAACCAGATACTTGACTAAATTATCATTATGAAAATTGTTTTTATGTCGTCTGACTCCGAGTAGTGGTCTAAAAATATGCGCTAAGGTGGACTGCAAAAGCTGGCGACACACGTTTCTCGTGTTTGGTGTGCAACAAAATTGCTACCGGCCCAAGATGACGTAGTTTTGGGTCTGTAGGGGTGCAAGCTAACAGTCTTAGACCCCCATCCCCTCTTGGGGCGGAATGGGGGGTGTTTTTCGTTTGTATGAAAACTCCTTATATTACATCCGATTGAGCTGAAATTTTAGTATGTTGTAGTCTGTGCAAAATCTAGTAAATCATTGTACCACATGTGACCTCTACCATGTACAGAGACGGAACTAAAAGCCCTTAAAGTTTGGTCTCCTCGAAATCTTTGAAAATGCTCCTTAAGCTTAATCTCCATATTTTTTAACTTTGAGGAATCATACTCAGAATTTCCTCCTCGAGAAAAATTTTCTGTCTCGAAAGCCCGATTGATCGACTCCAGAAGCCGTTAACAAGACACTGACTGATGATTACTCGATAAAAGTTGACTGAATTGTATTCAAATTTCCCACAACACGACGTTTTGTCCTTCTGCGGCCCGTTCACTTCCCCATGCCATCATCAT
Organism: Forcipomyia taiwana; assembly: GCA_963930915.1. NCBI lineage: Eukaryota > Metazoa > Arthropoda > Insecta > Diptera > Ceratopogonidae > Forcipomyia > Forcipomyia taiwana. Next base: position 109,675 of record CAWVOI010000008.1, read on the forward strand.
CTGCTTCGTCTTTCCTCGAGCCATCTAAGAGGCTGAAAGTCTCAGTATGCAAATGGGCGATTGAATGCAAAGTTCCATATCGTTCGTTAAATTGAGTTTCCTCGTGATAAATGTGAAATGACGAGAGACAAGAATGTTATTGATAAATTTTCTCTAATGAACTATGTGACCCAGTAATAATTCACGAGACAAACAAAGAGTCCCTCGCGATGCGATGGATGCGAAAGACGTTGACCTTGGAAGGTCTTTTGAAGAGAGGAAAACACGAAAAATATCTTTGACTAATTACCTATTCAGCTGCTATTCAGTCCTCGTGTGCATCAAAAGCAACAATTTGTTAATTAATAACAATCATCTCCATCGACCGAATGTTTTGAGCATTGGCGTAAAAGTTATTTTTATAAAAAAGGCGAGACTGTAAATGGCTTTGTGTGGATGCGAGCGCATTTGCTGGCCGGCACCGGTCTCGGTTTAATAGCCGGGAACGTACTTCATTCTAAGTCAGCGAGAGACTACGGGAAGAAGAAATATACGAGCGACAGAGGCGAGTGAGGAAAAACACACATGCATGCACATTTCGCGAACGACAACATTTGCATATTTTTGACTCTGCATGTGTATTAACCCTTTGACGGCCAACTGGGAGAAAAATTCCCTCTAAATCTAAGCTGACAAAATTTGCAGTAAATCTGAGCTTGAAAAAAAAATTTCATTGATTTTAGTCAGCTTAAAACTAGGACTAGGACTAAGACTCTCCCCTGGAGGGCCACCAAGAGTTAATCATAAAAATGTAATACAATATAAGTGTATAAAAATATTATTTCAGAGCAAGAACGCGCCAGCCATTCTCGATCCATTCCATTTGTTCCACACATAATGTCATTATTACAGTGCACTTTTACACACCGAGACCGAGTCGCCCATGGAGCTCTGAGCCCGAGAATTTCACCCATTTCCATGAGAACGTTCGATAAATTCTGATTGCGAGACTACCATAGAGCTTCAGAACACAAATTAATGAGAATGTTCGCTCTGTTTTCTTTGTGTACTGCTTTCTTGGCGAGCCCGAGTCTCGAGTCCCGACTCGCGACTCTGTACGGGCGTACGTGCGCGATATAGAGACGTAACTTGTTGCAAATTGTGAGCGTGTGCCCAGTAAGACATGGTATACCATGTGGTGGTGATGATGAACCTAAACTTGTTACGTCGGCCGTAGCTTCACTCGTGAATGTGTGTTTGAGAGTTGAGTAGCGCAGTTGATGTTTTACCAGCGTAGAGACCGCTCGCGCGCGATCGCCGCTATTGAATATATTTTGTATTATTATTAGTTGGTGCATAATAATAACTAAATTGGATGGATTAACGAGCCGAAGAGCCACTAGTGAGACACGTGAAAAAGTATGCATGGATTTCCCGGAGTCGGAAGTCGCAAATTAATTAGTAAAAGTGCGAGTTGCGTCGCTGCCGATATCGCTATCTATTACAGTGCTGACTCGTTCCTTGAGTGATAAGATACGACGCACTCTGATTTACGAATTTCGGCCTTGCCTTTCGATTTCGAGCTCGGCGGTTTTGCGGTTGAACCCCTTCCCGAGAGCCCCTCGACTCTCGGAGTAAATATAGAAAATGACTCAAGCGGCAACAAGTTAATAATCGAATGGATGTAAATTAATTGGAAACAGATGAACTGATGTCGGGCGAGTGCCGTTTTGGCAGGCTCCTTTGTCTCCTCCCGCAAACAATAAATTTCACCTACATTTTATAGCTTCATTGATCACACGTTGAATATTAATTGGGAGTCGTGACTGATACTCCGGGGCAGACGCAGGCAGCCTTGACTCGCTTGGCGCTTAGTTTTTTTCTGGAGTTCAGATACCCCAAAGCGAGCATTCATTACTAATAGAATAAATCATAGGCAGTGTAATTGAGGTGTATGATCGATTGATTGGAATGCGTGTGAGCAAGTTAATTTCTTGTTTTGACAGCCACTTTCAATGGGTTGGGAGACGTGAGAACCCCTTCTGTAATGCTCCTGAGAGGAGCTGATTGACATCCGAAGAGCCCTGCCATCGTACATGTATAATTGCCCATGCTAGAGACGGAGCAAACATCGAAATTGATGTTCATCCTCTCGTCAACGCGTCCATCTCGGATGCCCAGCGCTCATAAAAAAGATAAACGATGAAAGCAAATATTGATTAAAGAGATTAACACGGAACTGGGTCATACTATTGAAACTTTGGATTATCTCCATCCCGTCCGCGCCTCACTCTTTGCGATCTCGAGCACAGACAGCCATGGTCAAGTGGAGTCATTAACCGACTCGAAATTCGGGTGATCTGTATCGCGATCAGCTCGCAAAGAGAGGGCTGCGAGAGGAGTTGAGGGCGAAGCGAGCCAGTTAGGGTCTCATGATAGGAAGATACAAGATAGGTGGAGACTAATTCATGGCAAGAAATGGAATTTGGGAAGAAAAGAGCCAGATTGAGGCTCGGGACCGACTAATTTATGGCGAGAAGAGGAATTTCGGATTAAAAGAGCCAAGTTTGAGTTTCTCTAAAATAATATAAGGATCCCTTGAAGGAGACATACCAATAGACAGACCAGCTTATGGCCAGGAAACGACCAGAAGACCGAAAATGAGCCTGTTGGTCGGCTTATCTGTCACTTTTGGAGGTCTAAAAATATCTCCAGACGGACAAGGTAGCCCAAAAGAGGCAATCTCGGGAGGATTAGACCCGAAAACGCGAAAATCGTTAACAAGCATGCCAAGGTTGATGATAACGTATTCGCGAAACCGGGTTATTTTTTATCCATTTCGCTTTAATATTCCTTCATCAGCATATCAATAAATCGTACGCATAAAAATTATATAATCAATTGATGTATCATTTGCATCTTCCGCGAGCATATCACTGGAGCGAACGCGAATCTCGCGAGGCTTTCAAGAAGATAAACAGGCAGATGATGATGAATCAAGAAGTCACTTTAATCGGAACGTATATTTAACGATTATCATGCGAGTGCCAAGTTGCTGTGCCGGTTTAGCGAAGTGCCGGGTGATTCGTGACTGCCAAGTTGCTGATTTCTGTGGAATTTGTATTTTTGTGATTTTTGCAACTGTCGTCGTCGTCGAAGTTGAGTAAAGTCTGCACTTCGCTCTCCCGTCAGAACAAGGCGAGCTTTCGCTGTGTACCGCCTGACAATAAAAAAAACACCACAATAAGCGATTATTTAAAACGTAAATGGGGCGCTTAAGTGAGCGACTGGCCGGCGCGGCATCGTAGGTTCTTAGAAAGTGATATGCTGAATTGCATCTTGAATGTTTATGACAGCACATCAAAATCAATTGTTTGAGTTATGTTGGGTCTCTATCTCTTTCGGGACTAGACTCTGGGATCATTTGAGGACTCTTAGGAGAAACTTTGGCCTTGAAAAATATTTAAATTTATTCAAGAGCCTGGCTTTTCTGGAGATAAAATTTCTCTGGGATTTAACAAAAAAGCCCAAGTCCCTCGAAAGATTCATTTTTAATCCACTAAGTGGAAAGAGCCACAACCACAGCAACCCTGAGATCCCATACTCATTCAAATGAGGCCGCACTTCGGGGAATTAATTGAAATGTAAATAAGTATCTCATCCGCGGAACATTAAGCTGAGCAATCGAAAAATCCTCTTGAGCATGTTGAAGCTGCAATCCAATTCATGTTTGACTTTTCTCCACGAGCCCGCTCTCGAACGTTTGCTCAGTTGAACACACAAAAATTAGTAAAATTTGTTTAATTTCGGTCCACAAAAAATTCCAATGTTGGCCAACGAGATGAGGAATTCGAAAGGCAAGGCAACCTTGAAATGGCAGTGAGAGATGTTTCGCAGATTTGGTGAAAGAAATGTAAACATTTGAATGGGCTGGAAGGAAATCGAGTGAGAAGTGCAATTGGTGTAAAGTAATTCGCAGAAACATTGGAAAAGTCCACATTCACACACCATGATAAGAATCAACTCGCAGTCGTTCACTCTGTCAAGCACACTTCGGAAGGTAAATACTTTGGTGCCTTTTTACAAATTCGTTAGCGGCCTTTCGATGCAGCGATGTGATTTTTGCAATTACTTGAGATGTTGTGTAAATGCTCGAGAGCCTCTAGAGACTCTTGGCTGGCGCGCATGTCGTGTGATTGCACGTCGCGGGCAAGATGATGATGTAACTTGAGCGAATTTCTAATTTTAAGGCGAAGAAAAATTGGGAAATGTCGCGTTCTAGCTTTTAATGAGGATTTGCGGGGTCTCAACTGCTTTCAAACAACCTCAATCTCAACCTAGAATTTCTAGAGGAGTTTTCAAAAAATAAAATAGAGAGAAAGTGTGTAATCTAACAGTTCTCAAAGTTTAAGCTCAATCCGATAAATTTGAGCTATACCCCTCTGTTCACCAGGGAAAATCTTGGGCTTCCACTTATTGACCCCTAGTTGTTGTTGCTTCATTTGTCATTTTACATAACCATTCTGAATTTCGGCTCAATCGGAGCAACTAAAATTTTTCCCCCTTTGGGGATCTCTCACCCCACCCCCTTAAGTGATAGGGGCATACATGTGTTGTATGATTTTTTTCAATTCAGCTCAACCGGACGAAGTATATGGAACTTTCATACAACGGGAAAACCCCCTTAATTACCCCCCAGGCAGTTTTTCGGAAAAACCAAAACCTTTCGGCAACCCTCCAGACCATACATGATAACATGCAAAAACCGCAGGTCTCTAGCCCTTGTAGTTTCGGAGCCTTTGCCACTCAGATGGACGGACGGATGGACAAAAATTGGTGAAAATTCGCTAAAAATAAGTTAGAGAGGAAATGTGTTAAAATAGGTTCGGGATTTTTAAAACTTAAAATACCCGTTTTTAGCGAATCTCTAAATTTTCAGAATGTAGGTATGGTCTAAAGAGCCAAAAAAAACCCTCAGAACCCAGCTAATGCAGTCTTCGAGATCCACAATCGCGATTATCGACAGTAAAATATGCTAAAGTGACACAAACATATCAAGATAATGATACCAACAACTTACTCCTTTTAGCTATGTAGGTAGCTACTGCATTGTTGTATACCGTTATTATCACAACTCGCATACTTGGACTCATGTCGCAAGTGCATGGAGAGATAGCGGAAATATTTTGCAATGCACTTTCTTGCACTTCTTCGCTTTTCTTCTGCGAGTCACCTCTCGAGCCAACAAATGATTTTGTCAACTCGCGTATTAATAAATAAATAAACGAAGCACTTGTGTCGGGAGAGCACACCTGCCGGAGCTTGTGTGTGCGCGGTGGGAAACTGGGCGACCTTGCAACATATCCTCCAGATGCGCCTTTCCGTGAGGGCCTGTTCAAGTATTACGTCACAGTCTGAGGGAGGCAGTGGGGGCGTGGAGCTCAGCTGCTCCGTCTAAAATGTCGATTTTAACCGTGACGTAATTTTTGAACGAGCCCTGAGGAGAAAGACGGATGAGAGCAGGGTCAAGTTCAGTCTTGATGGGGCATTCATCAAAGTTTAAACTCACTTTGGGGGCATCAATCAACGGCGTGGGCGGGATCAGGACCCGCTGAAGTGCCGAGGCAGGTGCAGGAGCTGTCACAAGTCATGATTTATGGCGCAGAGTGGGCTCTCTCTGCTCCTGAATTTTTTAAAAATCCCAACATTGTTGCGGCAATTTGTCAATGAGGTGCCAAGAGCAATCAAGGCGCCAATTCTGAGTGACCGAATAAAGTCACGAGTAAATTGATCGTAAAAACAAAACGGAACAATTAAAATTGGGACTCCAGCGACTGCAAAAAAGCGACATTGTCGGAGCGAATGATGAATGAGTCAGAGAAGTGACAAGCGAGCCTCGAGATGAAATACAATCTGGTGGAAAATATCATGTTTAATAATGCGATTTTCTGCTCACATGGGTGCCCTTTGGCGCGGCCGTTCTTTGTCTCTGCACCCAGCAGAGCTGCAGGATATTAGCCTTCGATCTGTCTCGTGTCTCGCGCATTCTGGTTCTCGGCAATCGCTCTCGTGACGGGAGCGAATACGCAACTTGTGAGGCATGATTAGCTGCTGCATTGAGTCTAGTTTTTTATTAAATACCCTGTTATGACCAGAGCGAGTTTTTATATGTAAATACATAAAGCATATGTAAATGCATATTTTGGACGTTAGGGCATATTTTAGGACGAAAGGGCATATTATATTTTTTTAATTTTAATTTGCATATTTTGAGATTATTTGGCATAAAATCAATATTTTGTCTTTGTATTCTATTATTTTAAGGCTTTTTCGTTAATTTGTAAGACTTAATTGAGTCCGGGGTCAAACTCTAATTTTGGTTAGACCATATGGGCGCTTAAAACGTCAACGGCAATTTGATTTGGTTAATTGGTTTACATTAATTGCAACTTCAGCTTGATTGCGAGCTCAATAGTCAAGCTTGAAACTCAAGGATTGCCTTTAACTGAAAGAGTCGCAATTTACGAGAATGTACAAAAGTCTTTGGCAGTGATGGCAAACACGGAGTTCTTAGCAAAATTGAAAGCTGTAAACGATCGTAATCCTGGCCTTAAAGCAATTCTCACAATTAGAGATATCTTAAATGGTAATGGTGGAAATAACGAAGGTGACCAATTTGTTGAAAAGCTTTCTCCAAAAGAGTTATTGAGGTTTAAATATGCTCCGGTAACATCTGCAGACGTTGAGAGATCTTTTTCAACTTATAAAATTGTATTTTCTGATCGTCGACGATCCTTCACATTTGAAAATAAAAAAAACATGTAATCGTCAGCTGCAATAAATTACATTAAAGGTTTTAAACAAAGTATTTTTCGGACTACTTTATTTTGCTGTTTTTTGTATTGTATCAGTAATTTTTTAAGAGCATATTTAAGGGCATATTTGGCTATTTTTCAGGCCTTTTTTTTAGCGCTATTAATGAATTTTTCAGAGCATATAAAAACTCGCTCTGGTTATGACTGCGGATGAAAAATCGTTTAGCAAATGGAAGGCTCGAGAGGCGCAGTCCGATAGGGTAATTTGGTATGTTAATAAGGCGTTGATTAGATCTGATCAGTAAACGAAACATTGTCGGGCTGGTAAAGTGCAAAGTTTGCTGTGTTGGATAATTTGCGAGCTGATTTGATTTATGAGAGGGGTAATTAAAAATCGCAGGCTGGGTTGATTACACGGCGGCAGGTCTGTTTGAGTGCTCGACTTACCTGACTTCCCGACTGACTCACTTTAGGTGGCCTGATTCACTTTTAACCCATTTTCAGCCGGAATTTTTTGTCGCAAAAAAATCTCTATGGTCTCAAACGACTAAGCAACATAATTTTAGAGGTTTTAGTCCAAAAAGTGGATATTGGAGAAATAAACTTTTTCATCTTAAATTCAAATTTACCCCAAACCTCACCTCGTTAACGAAATCTCGATTTCGGGATTTTCGGCCAAAAACTTTTGTCACAAAAATGGCCCCTGAAGCCTAATATTGTCTAGTTGTAGCGTCAGAAAACATGTTTCTGGAGTTTTTAGTCCAAAAATTGGAAATAGGAGAAAAAATGTTTTTCACTCATAATTTCGCTCGCTAACAAAAATTCAATTTCGGGATTTTTGTCTTAGAACTTTTTGTCTCCAAATTGGTCCCTGAAGCCTTAGAACGACTCTGTCTACCTCAAAAAACACGTTTACGAAGTTTTTTGGACCGAAAAACAGAAATTGGAGAAAAAAAATTTTCATATAAAATTCCTAAAATTACAAACCTCCGCTCGTTAACGAAAACTCAATTTCGGGATTTTTGGCGAAAAATTTTTTGTCTTGGAATTGGTCTCTGAAGCCTTCAATCGACTAAGTTTAGCCCCAGAATCACGAAAATGAAGTTTTTTGGACGAAAAAACTGAATTTGGATTTAAAAAAATATTCACCTAAAATTTATAAAATAGCCTAACCTCCGTTCGTTTACGAAAAATCGATTTTGGGAATTTTAGCCAAAAATTTTTTATCTCGAAATCAGTCCCTGTAGTCTTAAAACGACTATTTCTATCCAAAGCAAAACTTTCCCGGAAGTTTCGGGCCGAAAAAGTGGCAAATGAAAAAAAATCTGGTTAAAAATGGGTTAAAAATTTGATTAATATGAGCTTGACTGAAGAACCTCCTTGCAAGGCCGAACGTGTGAGAAACCAATCGATGGAAGTCCCAAGAGCACTCTTCTGACAGCCCAATAAGATGACACGCCATTGTTCAAGGGGAAAGTAGTTCAAGGTCGCCTCAATCACCGGCTTTCCATGACACACTTTCCCACAGAGCAACACTTCCTCGCCTTCCTGCACTCTGGCATGCAGACAGTCTGTCTGAGTCCCATCATTCAATTACATAATAAAGCCATCCCCATTCATTGAGCAGTATGCCGATTAACAGCCTGTGACTTGCGCAAAGGGGCTCTCGAGTGTGTGTAGTAGCGAAACTAGGATGCTGGAGGAGGCAAAACATTGGAAAATTAGCGCAGTGCGGTGCCAACTATCTTCGTGTCGATTTGTCCCTCCTGAGTTCCAGTCACTGTTCTCCCCCATTACCCCTAGATATTCATGTGTAAATGTCGATAAAAAGAGCGTGGAAATCTTATGAAATGAAGTGCATTACGACTAGTGTGTAGGAAAAGTGCTTCGAGAGTCGCCACAATGCACGATGTACATTACTTCGAGGACGAGCCCGACCGACCCCGGTGCTCGATCCGCACCTTTTTGCACAGAATCGCCTTCACCCTACTTCACGCGACCTTCTACCTGCAGCGAGTGAGTTCCCAAATCAGAAGCCCTTTGATCTGCCGCTCATGGAAGCATATAAAATCAATACAGCAGTAGTTTGTTTATGGAATTCCGCAACACATAAACACATTTTGGCTGCTACTCAACCCATTCATGTCGCTGTCCCACTTGCGAACGCACACTGTTTGCCCCAAAAGAATCCATAGAAGTGCACATTAGTGCGCGAAGTGAGCACCAGTGTGGCGCCTTATTTTTCATCTCGGCTAATTCTCCTCCTGTTTTTGTCTCTTGCAGAAAAATAACTACGACGAGGAGCAGCAGATTATTCCGAGATCGAGATCGGTAAGTGGAGTGCTGTCTGTCGGTCCAGTGAAGCCTTGAAGTCGATATTGAGGGTTAAATTAAGCTGCTAGCTGTCTGTCTGTCCACTGTCGATATACTTCCTAAAGAGAAATGGATTTGCAGCGCCTTTTTCTTCAATTTCAGTCCTTTTGGACGTCCATTAGGGACATCTTCTCCAATTTTACTCCATTTAGAGTCCTTCAAGACGCCCAGAAAGGTTGCTTGAGTCCGTGAATTGAGATGTTTCGACCCATATGCGGTGCCTGCAGCCCCTCAGACCTGCCAGCGGGGACTTTGGCGGCTCTTTGAGCTGCTCCAGAAATGGAAACTGCTACTTTTACGAGCAAAACAAGCGGCAAAAGCAATTCCAGAATGCCATTCAGCTGTTATTCTTCAAAACGCAATTAAGTTTGTCCTTCCTGAAGGCTGGCAGGCATTCCATTCATTCGCGCTCGCTAGACAAGCCGTCTCTTTTGAAAAATTCCCTCAATTGCTTCTTCACGTTACTTTTGTGTGTGATATCCAATTGCAAACCTCCCGTAGCTATATTCTAGCACGCAAACGGCTTGTCATTCAAGGTGTGTGTGCATGCACATGCAATTGAGAGAGCTGCAGATTATGGGCTTTTGATAATAACAGAGTTGCTTCAGAGACTCGACATCGATGTCCGGGTCAAGGCGGGGGAGCCTATTTGGGTAGCCCTCTGACATCACCTGCAGCATTCCCACGTCTTCTATTTGGTGACGGTTTTGTTTGACAAAATTTGGCGAGCGCAAAAAAGACGCCAGGAAGCTCTTGCCGGCCCGAAATCCGTACAATGGCGAGTGTTGTGTGTTTTTTTCTCAGAAGGTTATGCAAATAAGCACGCAGAATTACACACAAAAGCGCGAACGAGTACGTGTATGTGGCACAGTCGCGTCTTAAAAAAGCAAACACATAAAATGTTGTTAGCAAATGCGACAAAAATTAGCTGATTTCGCGTTAATAACTTGTACACCAGTGACATATGCTGGTGTGTGTCTGTTTGCATAGATGTCTTTTATGTCACCACCAGCCATTCAATCTGCGAATTGTTAATTTCTCTGAACGATGAGCAGACGATGAGTGTTGCTGGAAAAATGTCTGTTAGCGGAAGTTTTGGGAGCGGACGGAAATGTGGGGGACGGAAGAGAGAACGGGTTTCTAAGAAGCATTTTTTAAAGGAGAGACATTTTTGGCAGTAAAAATTTTTAGGGGAATTTTTGGGCAGCAATAATTGGTTTTCAGTTTGTTAAAAAGAAGATTACGAGAATTTTTTGGGATACAAAACGTTTGATGGGGAAATTTCAAGGAATTTTTTAGAGAAAAAATTGTTTAAGGGAAGGTTTTAGGATAAAACAAAAAATTCAAGTTGAATTTTTCAGGCATCAAAAAAAATTTTCGATTAGCAAAATATTTTTCAGAAGAATTTTCTGAGACCAAAAAATTTTTGGAGCAGGTTTTTAACAATTTCCAAAAGCCCCAGTCGTAAGGGCCTGTTCGAAAATTACGTCACGGTCCTAGAGGGGGGGGGGGGGGAGGTTGCTCCGTGATAGCTGGAACAAACTCAAGTACTGTTATAAAGGACAAACCGTGACAGAGATGGAGGAGGGTATGAAATCTCGATATTTACCGAGACGTAATTTATGAACAAAGCCCAAGACAGACAGACTTATTTAAAAAACAGCTTTAAAAACTTCGCATTCAGTCAGTTGTGAGACATAAATCAAATGAAGTTTGAAAAAACTCCAAAGGTGTCGACCATTATTAGTCAATAATCGATCCCCCTCGCGAAAGCCCAACCTGGAAAGGCAATTAATCAAGTCTCGAATCCGCCTCGTAATCATAATTAGACATTTATTAATCAAACAGCTGTAACACCTCCTTCGACGCTACGCGGAACCGCGGTCCGTGGCAAAAAGCAGCTCGCACATGTGTTTATCTTCTGAACGACACAAGTTGGCTAATTCTTCCCTTGTTTATACCCATTCATTCTTTCATTTTTGCAGTTTTCGGTTCACGGTGCGACACAGAATGGTAGTGCGGGCAGCTCTCCAAGCAGCACTCTCCGTCTCCATTACATAACCGAGCGAATACTGGCCTCAGTGCTGCCAGCTCGGTCTCTGTCGAGGTCCCAGAATGGCCACCACAGCCCCCAGAGTGACCGGGGCACCATCACGGGAGCGGAGGAGGAGTACGAGGATGAGCACGAGCGGGAGCTGATTTCGATGTTGGAGCAGAAGCACGGAAAGAACTACAGAGTCTTCGACCTGGAGTCGTGCCTGGCGACGATAACGCTCGAGAAGCTGTGTGAGCTCTGCAAGCACATTGACTCGTGGCTCGGAAGTGGCCGCGATAAGGTCGTGGTGCTTCAAGATAGGTGAGTTTACTTCTCTCTGTCTGTCTGGGTCTTCTTTTGCAATTTTTAACCCTCTGAAGAAAAATTTTTCTTTTTTCAAAGCTTAGTTCTCTATCTTGTTCACTTAGAATCACTTGTTTTTGGTTTGAATGTCTGCAGCTTTTCGACTTGGTATTCAGAAGATTAGAAGTGCTATTCAGAACACAAGCGTTGCACTTCATTTTTGCATTTTACTATTAAGAAGATAAGAATTGGACTTCAGAAAACTAGAATTGCACTTCAGAGAGCATTTGATTTGCATTTGAGAAAGTGTGATTTGGCTTGAGTGTTCTGAAGTGCAATTCTTATCTTCTGAATAGCAAAATGCAAAAATGAAGTGCAATTTTTGTCTTCTGAATAGCAAGTCGAAAAGGCGTAGATTTGGAGAAATTGAATGAAACATGGCAACCCGTTAAAAATATAACTATAGGCCTATTTTCCGGCCATCTAGGTCCTTAATTAGAATAAAGAATATTTTTTAACGTAAAGGAAACCTTAATATTAGTCAATAAAACAAAAATCAATGAAAATCAGCTCGATAAACAACAACTTAAAACATAAAAATCCAAGATGGCGGCCAAAAATTTGTACGATTTTTAAATAAATAAATCAAACTAACATAAGCACCCCGTAGAGTGTTAAGGCTAGTGACTCGAATCTCAAACAAAAACTGTCCCCATGAGCGCCGATTAATTCTCGTCTAGTCTCAATTGGGGTCGGAGATCGGCGCTCTAAATCACTCCGCGACCCGAACACCCGTCAGCACTGTCGCTCGCTGATTGCCAGTCTGACACTGCAAGCGCATTCAGAGGTGCGGCCTAATCGCTCTGCCCTTCCGACTGGCGTCCATAAATCCAGGACACGCTCGGGCCATAAATAACTCACACCCACGCGTCTCATTTTCGCGCACTTAAGCGTTCCCAAGCCACCGGCGCGGCTTAACGAGATAATTACTGAGTGCTTAATGCTTTTTAGGGGCGACCGACAGCGTCTCGGCTCCGCAATTGCCGCCTATTTGGAGTACCAGCGGATATGCGGCAGCTCTGCTCCCCTCCCAGCCACCAAAATCACCACTCTGCCAGCGTTGAATGAGGACCGGAGCTCCCAGCACCGGAACGTACGAAGCTGGCTGGACCTCGACCTCTTCTCGATGCGCAAGTTTCTCGAGGAGCTCGTCGGGCCACTCCATGTGCCTTCGTACAAGCGCTACATCGAGTACTTTGCGGGCCTCCTCTCGGGCCAGATCCGCATGAACTCGGCCGCCCTGCACCTCAACTATGTGATACTGGAGTCCCCGCCATGCCTGCACTTTCGCGCCATGCCGTCAGACAACGAGTGGAGGAGCTTCATCAAGATCTACGAGGGCCAGCGGTGCGTCTTCATATCCGACGTTTACATTGTCCCGATAACAACGAAGCAGTTTATCTACGAGATCAAACATCCTCTGCGGTTAAGGGGTGACGTCATAATCCGGTGCTTCCAGCTCGTGCCCAGTGGTGCGGGTCTCTCAGTGCCAGAGCGGGAGCTCATCGCTTCCGTGCAGTTCCACACTTGTGCCATAATGAATACGGAGGTGGTGTTCAAGAAGGCGGACTTGGATTTCGCTTACGACGGTGAGTTCGGGAGGGAGGGGCCTCACGTCTCCAGGCACTGACGTTTTTGTCTTTTCAGACGAACGATTCCCGAACGATCATAAAATTACGCTTATATTTACTAACCCAGCCAATCCAAATGATATCAATCGTAATTTTGTTTTCCAAAACCCGCTGGTCCGTGTGGAGCCGCTAAGTAATTGCAGTAGTTTAGATAACCTAAGTGAAGGTGAGTGTTTTCTGCCTATGACCTTGAGACCACCATCTTTGTTTCTGCTTGAGACTCCCCGGTTTCAGATGCCTCATTTCTGCTATTGTTTCAGCCAGACCCACGATTGTAGTGTTCTACAAAATTAAAGCCCTCGAGGATTTCCTCAAATAATTTAGTTTTAAAAAACCTGAAGACTGAATTAACCCATTGGCTACCAAAATTGATTGAAACAATTATTCCATATGCATAATTTATAAAAATTAAATTTTTAAAAAATTTTGGAGAATTTAAACACTAAAAATGTGAAACAAAAATATTCCCATAGTTCAGAAATGGGTTAATTTTTTGAAAAAAAATAACAAAAATAGTTTAGGCTTAACTCTAAATATTGTTGGAGAAAGTTTTGTGAAACTATCACGTTTAGTATTTTTAATGATTTTTTAAAAGTTAAAATTTGAAATCAAATTTGGCGGCCAAACCAAAAAATCTCACGACTCAAATTCTGAAAATGACTATCAAAAAACTGTAGCCAATCAAAAGTAGAAGGATGAAATTAATTGGAAATCCATTCAAAACTTGTCCTTAAGTTTAAGTTTTCCCGAAATTACCCCTCGATAGCCAATGGGTTAAAAGAACTTTTCAATATCAGAAGTTTTAAATTTCTTGTTACGGTAGATCTAGTTTTAAATTAGGGAAAGGCTCCAAAGGTCCCGAAGTAGGCAGGTTCCCAATTCGAAATTCCATTTTCCATTCTTCCAAGTAACTTGTACAGGTCACTCATCTTAGCAGAGACACGAACCAGTATTTGCCAAGATGCCGAAATCATTTCGGTGCCATTGAAATGTAAAAATAAGCAAATCTGGTGGCCACTCGCCGACATTGTTGTTCTCCGTGTTTATGAATCAGACGGTTATTTTAATCCCCTGCGTTCATACCCGCTATTTTTACGATCATATTTAACAACATAAGGTGTGTTTTCGAATTTTCCGCTCTCGCACCTTCCGTCCATATAGTGTCCATCCACGCAAAAACGTGACCATGATTGGCGCCGGTACCACCTTAGACTTGGTGCATATATACGCGAGATTGGAGCGTGGAAAGGAAGGGAAGTTGGGAGGCGAATGAAACTCACACATGTTTGTTGGGGAAAAGTAAACAGATGAGTGTGGTTTTCACGAAACGAAGCGAGTCTGTGTCGGCACGATAGGTCACCACTGGCAGTTCCTAAATTTAGAATCTCGTACGAGCTCAGGGCCGGAATGCTCTGTTATCTGTCGTGACTTGGGAACCGGAATGCGGGTCTGGCAGAGACCCCAGGTCCACTCATGCGCACAAAAGCGTCGCTCCGGTCGCAATTTGAGTCGCGAGACAGTTGATTACGAGTCGCGGAGGTGAAAGACTCGCGAATTGCTGGGACTCTGAGACGAGATAAATCACCGAGGTGTGCAAATTATAGCGTGTTTTAGACAAATCTTTAATCAAAGCAGACAAGATAAGTGCCGCGGTTGTGTCAGGAAAGTGGATTTAGAACCGGGGGGAGAGAAAAGTTTCGAAATAGCGAGGAGCGCGAAAAATTGTGTAACTTATAAAAATAAAAAAGTAGATGAGGAAACTCGTCTGGGAAAGTGAAAGAAAATATTACAGAAAAATAATAAAAGCTGGCATTAAAATTACAGTGGAAAGTGGGAGGGTGTTTATAAAAGCTATACCATAAATCTTGAGGTTCCCAGAAACAGTCGGACGGATTGGATTTACATCGCTTTCCCCCCGTAAGTTGTTTTGAAAGAGCCGTTGTGAGAATTTTCCGGAAAATTTATTCGTCTCCAACGAAGACCGGGTTGAGGCTGGCTCGGTGGATTGGGAATGGGGTTTCGAAATTGCCCTGAAATCTGAAATTAGAAAAGTCGGAGTTTTCACCGGAAAAAGTCGCCATCTTCAATTTGAAAGAAATTTTTCTGGACCATGCAACGCAACCTGAGATAATTTTAAATTTAAAAACAATTTGTAAATTTGCAAAATTGCTGATTTAATTTCAAAGCTCTAGATAAAATTATTTTGAATTAAAAAACAACGTGACAACAAGTTATCTTATTGGTGGCCCGAAAGTACTGTTTCTTTTCTGCCAATCCGAGTCCGTTCGCTCAGCAAACGCTCAGTCTGCTGTATCGAGGCCGTCTCTGCGCGATGTCAACGTCCTCCATCCTACCCTTGATGGAGTGGTAGGCCCAGAGGAACATCCCAACGACCCCCAGGAGCACTAGAATCACCATGATGTTGAAGATTGCCGTAACTCTTTGCGCACTCACGAGCCTCTCGACCTTTTCTCCCGTCTTCAAATCCCCAATCTTGCTCTCAAAGAGGTTCGAGTGGATTCCAATAAGCTCCTTGAGAAGGTCATTCGTCACCTCAGCCTCAACGAGCCCAAAGTAGCTCGAGTTGTAGCACTGGAGACCCTCGATGGTGGTGACTGGGATGACCCACGGTCTCACTGGAAGGATCTGACTTCCCTTGGGGAGCATGATCTTCTTCGCCTCGGCCAGCTCGATGAGTTTCCGAAGCCTGGAGCACTCGAAGGCGTTGTTTCCTATCCGCAGAGACTTGATAGAGGGCTCGACGAACGTCAGGGAGAGGACGTTGAGGTCGATGAGTGAGTTGCTTTCGAGACGCAGGTCGGTCAGGTGGGCCAGCACAAAGCTCAACTCGAAGAACGAGAGGCGGTTGTGGCTGAGATCGACGAGTCTGAGCTTCCTGTTATTCTCAAAGGCCTGCAAGTCCACGAACTGGAGGTTGTTGTGTGAGAAGTCGATCTCCAGCAGCTCCGGGCTGTACTTCAGGAGCTTCCTGTCGATCCTCACGAGGCTGTTGGAGGTCAGATTGAGGACCTGGAGCAGAGAGCACAGCGTCAAATCACCCCCTTCTATGAGCCGGAGTCCCACTTGAGGGGCTCTGAGCTCCAGTAGCTTCGGGAACCTGAGACAGAGGCGCTCGGGGAAGACGCTGAAGGCGGATGAGTTGAACCGGACTCTCTCGACGGTCGAGTTCGCGGGCGGGAGAAGTCTGAGGACCTCGTTCGGGCCCGCAAGAACCTTCGTAAACACACAGAAGCGGTCCGAACCGACCTGGCAGGTGAAGGTGAGGTCGGCTAGCGAGAATTTCAAGAGGGCAAGGGGCAAGAGGAGGACCTTCATGGCGAGAATCTGAGGGAGAACTGGCGAGAATGTTCAGTTTCCAGCAGTTAAAATCACGCTAGCGTTTCCGTTGGAAGGAGAAATCAGCTTTATTCGCTTTACCTGAAGCGCTGATAGCGGGATGAGTCACTCATGTGACCCGCCTCGAGCTCGGTGACGCGTCTATCGACCTCCTTGTGCATCCAGATCAGCATTCCGATGGTCAGGAGGATGAGAAAGACGACAAAGATCCCGAAGACAGTCATGTCGGAGTGGCCGTAGATGAGCGCTTTCACGGTCTCCTGCGATTTCAGGGCCTTGAGGTGCGTCCTGAAGAACTTCTGGTTCAGCTCCGTGACGTCCATGAGCAAGTCGTTGACTATCTCGGCCCTGGCGAGTCGGAAATCGGTGCCGTTGTAGCACTGGAGACCCTCGACGACGTGGATCGCGATGCCCCAGCGTCTGGGAGGCACGAACTTGCCCACCGACGGGAGCTGGATCTTCTTATCCTTCGCCAGCTTGACGATTTCCTCCAGTCTCTGGCACTCGAAGGCGTTGTCGCCGATCCTCAGGACCTTGATGGGAGAGACGGCGTTTCTCATGGTCGCGATGTTCAGGTCGATCAGAAGGTTTCTCTCAAAGTTGAGGGCAGCCAGGTGCTCGAGGTTCGAAGACATCTCGAAGTACTTGAGGTTGTTGTGGCTGAGATCGATGCTCGTTATGTTGTGGGTTTTTTTGAAGGCCTGCAGGTCCACATGTTGGATCTGGTTGTAGGACAAGTCGAGGGTCAGTAGCGCTGGGTTGGAAGAGAAGACCTTCCCAGAGACGTGAGTCAGGCCGTTGAGGCTGAGGTTGAGGTGCTGGAGGATATCGCACCTTCCGAGGGCAGTGTCTGGGAGCACCTCCAGGTCTATTCTCGGAGCCACGAGCGTCTTGAGGTACCGGAAGGAGTCGCAGAAGGCGCCCGGAAAGACGCTGATGGAGGAGCTGTTGAACCTCACCTTCCTGACGAGCGCTCTGGGCGGCGCACCGATGTCGTACTTCTGGTT
This sequence comes from Forcipomyia taiwana, assembly GCA_963930915.1. Classification (NCBI taxonomy): domain Eukaryota; kingdom Metazoa; phylum Arthropoda; class Insecta; order Diptera; family Ceratopogonidae; genus Forcipomyia; species Forcipomyia taiwana. The sequence continues at coordinate 127,235 of CAWVOI010000008.1, forward strand.
CAGGGACACGTTGACGTTCGCGAAGGTGCAGAAGCCATTCTCCATCGAACAGGTGAAGGTTTTGATGGCAAAAGCGGAGCTGGAGAGCGCCAGAAGAAACGCGAGAACTTGCATGGCTGAGGGGGTCGAGTTTACTGGAGAAAATGCCGACCTGGCAGGCGTTTTTATCGGGACGAGAGGAAGTCTCGTGACTTCTTGCTCTCATTAGGGATCGGGGTCGGCTGAAATTCTCTTCTGGAGAGGAAACTAACATCTCTCCTTCTTTTTTGCAGTCTCTTCCCACACCCACGGACCTCTCGACGGGTCAGTGTACGCCACAATCCTCAAGAGTCCCAAGTCATTTCAGTCATCGCCACCAAAGCCTCTGAGAACATCAAGCCAAAGCCTCATCTCCCCTCCCGCTGAGTTCTCTGGCGGGATCCCAAAGTTTGCCGTCGAAGCTCCGGCCGCCTCTAGCACGCCTGCGGGAGTTCACACGTACGGGAGAAGCGCCTCCGAGGGTCACTACGAGGACATAAAGATCGTCGAGGAGGCACGTCACACCCCGACTCTCAGTGTCATCTCGTACGCCAGCAGCAGCAAGCAGAGCCAGCGAGGAGGCAGTGCGAGGGCGTCGCCCAAGGGAAGCCACAACGCCCAGTCGAATGGCGGAAGCTACGAGAACGGAAACGCAGAGCCCCGCGAAACTGTCCGGAGTCCACTGACGCTGTCAATGGACAGCGGTATCTCCAGCAGCGGAATCGTGAATCACAGACGAGGAGGCGCCCAAGGATCGAGCGTATCTCCGACGAGTTTCCCTAGTCAAGCCAGTCCGCAAGGTTAGTAACCCACTTGGAACTCGTATACAGCTTGCCTTTTTCGGAGTGGAACGAGCCAAAGTTGGGCATTCTAGCCGTGAGAGATACTGGCATTTGGAGTGGCCAGGGGTGGGTTCAAGGGGTTTTTGAGCCAGTCGAGCCATTTCTGGAATTTTGACCCCGAGAAACGTGGAGGTTTTGAGCCCCTAAAGTGCCGTCTCTGGAATTTTGATTCATTCATAAAGCGTCTTAATAAGCCCTTCAGGCTCTCGGGGGCTTTAATGAGCTTAGACTTTGTGTCTTCCAGCTGCTTGCGATCGGATTGCAATGTTTTTGTTGCGCAACTCATTGATATATAAATTTTGCGATTAGATAATAAGGCAGGCGAACACACAGAGGCAGCAGACAAGGTGTCCATAAATCAATCATTCACCAAAGTTCACACACCATTTGTGCCTGCGATCGATAAATTAATTGGCAACAAATTTAGTTCTGAGCCGACCGGTGGGGCAGAAAGTTATGAGCCGAATCTAATTTGGGGATTAACTCTAGTAGGCTAAAACTGGTGGGGGTTCTTTGGAGAAAAATGTCCATCTCGAAACTTTTTAACCAAAACGTGCAATTTCGTGCTTCCAGAAGACAGACATCGCGAGTTGGACGACCTGCTGTCTGACATGTTAATGACTGTCCAGGATATCCCTGATATCAGCAGCACGCAAACGAATACGATTAAGAAGTCCCAAAAGTCGCAGCATCTCGCAGTGCCAGGAGGATTTGGCGGCAACGGCGATAGGAGGTAAGAGGAGGTTGAAAAAAAAGCTTCAAAATTTTTGAAAGAGCTGATGTTTAAATTTTTGATCCCATAAGCTTTATTACTGGTCATTAAAATCATGAATTAAATTTTTGGATTTTTCTTAGAATTTCTGTCCGCAGTTCTTTAGCTTTTTTGGTTCTTGGTTTAAGAAGTTTAGGACAAACAGATAGACAGACAGACAAATCGACCTCAAAATATCGTAAAATGCACTAAAAACGCAGCCAGCTGAGAGTCTCTCTTTCCGCAGATCACTCACACCGACACCGTCACAGCAGCAGCAGCAGAACGAGTCGGAGCTACGGAAAACGGAACGCGAGTTGATCATGAGTCTGAGTGGCAACGGCGCGGTCGTCGACGAGACTGATCATTCAGTGTTGTACCCGCAACAGGCGCGCATCGAAACGCTCTCAATCACGTCGGATACAGAAGACGATCAGATTCCGTACCACGCTCGCGAAGACTCGCGCCCCTTCACGTACGGCAACATCAATTCGGGACGGACGACCCCCGCTAATACGCCCTCGGGAACCATGCTGAAGATGCAGTCCGGGCTGTCGAGCCCCTCGATGGTACGAAGAGTCGTGGGGGGCGAGAAGAGCAAGCCCGCAGCTCGGAACGAGTTTGAGGAGATGCTCCTCGAGAGACGCGAGAAGATTCTCGCTGATAAGTACTCGATTGGGGACTCGAAGCCCCAGAACGGCAGCTCCTGGTACGGCTCCCAGAACGGGGCTGCCTCGCCACACCCGCACCAGAACGGATACCACAATGAGCTGCTCAAGAGGTCGAACACCATGGATGGAAGCTTCGGGCGCAGTCCCACACCTTCTGACGGGTGAGTCGAATTTCAGTTTTTGCTAGGGCGCGAAAAATACCGGTGTCCGGTGGCTTCCGGTATCTTCCATTCAAACTACGGTATCTTGAGGTATTTAGGGGTATCTAGGGTTAGTCTGAGTAACAAACAAGCTCAAAAATTCAATCCGGCCAGTCTTGAACACATACGAGATTTCGGTCAGCCTTCGTTTTCGGGAGCTTACTCATACAAATTAGCAGGAATTCTAAGGCTTTTCGGGAGCCTGATTCTAAACATTTTTTCGGTAGCTTAACAAACAAAAAGGGTGTTTTTGAGAGAAATATTGAGGTATCTTGCGAAAAATTATATATTTTAAAATTATTTGGGCTTGTTTTCCAGCTAATTAAAATTTTATTAAATTTTTTTTGAAACGTATAATTTACTAAACGTATAATTTTGTCGTTGAAAAGAAGATACTGCAGATACCAATTCTTGGCCTCCGGTAAATGCTGTATCCGAACCCTAGTTTTGGCGCGCGTTGCGATTTTCGTTCCCATTCGATCCGGGCTTGAGTCACTAGCGTCGCTTGGCAGCAGGCTCGGGGTCTCAGGTCTGTTGTTGGACGACATTCAAATTTAATTGCGGCACGTGTGTTGCGTGACAAAGAAAAGTGCTGTGAAGTGGAGCAATTTAACGCTCTGACTTGGCCCTTTGGAACTCGCCGCTCGGAAATCTTTGGAGCTCGATTGAATGTCAGAAATTGGAATCAAAATATTTGTCTCGGACTGAAAGCCCCAGAAAGTCCACAAGCCCCAGAAAGTCCAGGGAAAATTCGGGTCATGAAGCCTAAGAAGCTGAAATGAATCCCTTCACAGCAACGTCCGTAAGTACCTCTCAAAAGTAACGACCGAGGTGCAAGCGAAAGTTACTGCAGGTGCGAGTTCAGGGAGGCCGAAATAAATTAAAATGAGCAGTACAGAGTCAGCATTACGATTTACGACAAATTGCAAGGTCCCCAAAGGTTGAGGAGGTGTTTTGAAGTCCATGAAATCCGAATGACGGCTGACGGATACTTCGTTCCCCAGTCAGCACATAATATAATTTTTGATGATCGACAACCTTAATTCGAATGCAATGTTTGCCAACAAAATGAGTTTATTATAGAGCGTCGTGTGTATATTTTCCAATCTCTGTTAGACGAGCGAGAGACGAATTTGAGATTTGGTAGCAGACGGTGCTGACAGCGCTGCGTCTTGAGCGGAAATTATTTTTTCGCTTCTGACTGTGGGATCTCTAAATCATCATTACTGGGACTCGGACCGCGAAATCGAAAAAAATGTGTGTTTGTGCAAAGAGACCAGATGGGGGATTCGAGGCCAATTTCGGTGGTTCTGTGGTTGCTCCAGAATCTCGCAAAACCAGATCGGAATTCCACGCTCAAGTAGCTCAGGTGCTGACGAAACTTTTTGTAGCCCATTCAAAAGACATATCCAAGAACCGCCCACAAGTGCTCGAGTCCACAAGAAAAGCCCACTCACTCATTATGTCTGCAACAACCTGACCATTCTCCGAGCCGGACGAGTGGACCCAACGCAGGCAGACAGCTGTGGCGGTGCTGAAAATGAGAAATTTGCCCCCAAAAGAGAGCTGAGCCACTCGCGTCGTCTTTGGCTGACACAAATAATTACTTATGCAAATCTGGCCAGACTTGTTCCTCTTACCATCCTTATTTGTATCGATTTGTCTCAAGAACGCGCAAAACCTACGAGTGCGTCATAGATATACGGGCAGCAGGCAGTAGGCAGCATGATAAGGTCAATATAACACGTGAATATAAATCAAGATATTGTGGTTCTAAGAGGCTTGGGCGAGAACCGAGAGAAGTTGACTTTAGAACGAACTTCAGGCATGCGAGGTGGTGGGCGGGACTTCCTCAGTTGCTCTGCTCTTGATAGTGTCGCTGAAGGTCGGTGGGGGAGGCGAGAAGGTATCGCTTTCACGGAACCGCAGGAAGCTCAAGAGATTTCCCATGCTATATGCAGGCAGTTGACACCATTTTGAATGGTTCATTAACTGCAAGTCGCCTCGATTGATAGCGGCTCATGTCACTTGCACGTCTCTCGAGTCTCGGTTTCATCCGCTCATGGTGGAGATCGATTAGGAAATTTTTTTAAAAATAAATGCTTTTTGAGGACATTGGTCAACTGAAACTCAATAAAAATAACCAAAGTTGAGCCAAAAAATTGTTGCTGAAGCCCAAAAATCGACTTTGGAGCAAACATATTTTTTATTATGATCTAAGAGTTTTGGAAAATTGTTAGATATTTTATTGCTTTCAAGTTTGTAGAATTGCTTGAATAAAGACTCGTCATTTGAGTCGAAACATAGCAAAGAAAAACTTTTTTCAATGAAAGGCGCCATTCGTAAAATTGAAGAAAGATTGGAGCTTCTGAATGACGACAAATCAAAAACTCGATTTTCAGACTTTTGAAAAATACTTTTGTCCAGAAAGAAGTCTTTGAAGTCCTGAAATGACTTCATTCGAGATAGAAAATTTTTCAAAAAATCTTAAATCGAATTTTTCAATTTAAGATACAAACTTTTGCCCTTATTTAAGTCGTATTTGGGCTTCAGGAAACATTTTCGGAACCATTCTACGTTTTTGTCGAAAAAGTAAAATGGGAGGAAGTTCTGAAGATAAGTGTGGGGCTCCAAAAGACAGACGCAAAAATGTCACAGAAAAGCTCCGAGTAATGAAGACCGCACTGCGAATTGAGTAACCGACCGACCGCAGCCACAAAGGTTGTCTTGTGCTCTATGTGCGATCGCTTGTGTGTGTTATTTGTCTGCCTCTGCGACCGCTTCGCTTGCCAACATAATGATCGTGCTTTAGTTTGCTCGTGCTCCGATTTAGTGGGCTAAGACTGTCCATGTGTGTCTTTATGCTCAATTATCGATGTTTTCACCCTCTCCATCATCATTTTGGTGCTGTAGTTGGACTCTGTGGTCTGAAAACTCGACATCTGAGTCGAAAAAACGCCAGACTGGAGTGATTTGGGCGCCTAAAAGGGCCTCGAGGGGACCCACGAGACGTGTCAAGGCTGCCGTCCTGTGTGGCGCCAGTGAACCTGAAAGCAGGCCGAGTCTCGGGTGTACTAAAAATAAGCCATTGTAAAAATAGTAAAAGTGCGAGCGAGTGACCGTCATAAAGAGTTGATTTGTGTGACAGAGACTCAACAGCGAGCCCACGCCGGCGTCAGGTGCCTTATTTGGAGGTTATTTGGTGAAATTCCCGGGAATACCTGAAGCGCCATTTAAGGTTCTTTTTGTGCGTGAGATCGCATCTAGCGAAAGCGTGCCCAATAAATATTAATTAAATCTGGCCTAGGAGATGTGGAAAATGGAGAGCCAAAATTAAAGCAGATACATAAACAATATTCAAATGAGGCAATTAGCGGGCAATTTTCATTCAAAAACTCCAAACTGTGCCCATTAACGATTTCTACATGCAAGCACACAGCTCAGAGAATACATCATCGAGGGAAATACTAACGAACGACAGTAGGAAGTTATTAATGCCCCCCTACACACGAATTTAGAAGTAGCAAGATCCATCGATCGCATCGCAATCACATGTTGTGTTGATCTCTGAGAAATAAATTGCGCATTGGAGCATGACTCGATGATTGGACGCCAATTGGAGAGGAGATAAAGACAATGTGTGCTTTGTTAACATCCGATAAATTACAAGTCGGCCGATGATGGTGCAAGAGGCGTGAGCAGAGGTGGATCTGCGAGCTTGTGGGACCTTCTCTCTGAACTCCGAGTTGGGAACAAGCTTCTGGTCTAAGTTTTTGGAGATGAAAAAAAAAATAAGCCTTCAAGAGGGACCCCCGAAACCCCCATCTCTGATAGCGTTTGCCAATAGAGAGAGTTACGACGACAAATCGGGAGAAGATGCCGTTGATGTGCGTGGGAATCTGCCTGCAGTTCGAAATCGAATCAATTAGGTGACATCAGTTGAGATCAGAACGGGCACGAAAACAATGGAGAGCCGTAAAAATTAGAGGCCGGGTCTGTTTTGGGATACAGGCGGGGGCGGAGGTGAAGTGTGGAGGAAGAGGGCGCCTCTGATTCGGAGATCCGAGACCAGATCAGAGCGATAATGGCATTCCGATTCCGCGAGTCCATAAAACTGACAATTTATACTGTTTTCAATTATTTGCATAAATGACAAGATAATTAAATGCACTTAGCTCGCGTTCATTGCTGAAGTCGGTGGAATTATGACGTTTTATTCGCAATTAAGCTTGCTGCATTGCGATAAAATTGTATCCAGATGCATAAAACGACGTAACCGGGTCCGGACCAGCTGAGGCTCTTGACCCCGAGTCCGTTCGAGGCCCACACCGAGCTCTGTCGAGCTCGAGCACCTTAATTATGCAGCAAACTTGCTACGGACTGCCGTAAAAACGAGCAAAAGTTTGTTTTCGGAAGCATAAAAATGTCTGGCCTCTAACCCAGTGCCGTTTTCTGCCGACAGAGACCCAGAGAACGCAGGTTTTGAGGCTCGAAAGGGTGATTGGATTTTTAATGTCCCTAAAAAACCCAAAGCAATTTTCGAGAGGCCATAAAATCCCCGAAATGCGCCATTAAATTCTGAAAAGTAAAATTCGTGGCCGTTCTCGCATCTAGATTGTATAAAGTCATTAAGTTGCAGATCGTATCGCGGCACGTTATTTACGAGGTGGCATTAAACCGTGTATCAGATTGCGATTTGTCTCCTTAGCGCGAATCGCGTGCGCCATTGTGTGACTTGACCTTGCGATCGCAGGTTTTGCTTTCAATTCGACCAAATGGAAATTTTTCTCACTCAAAATACGTGGGATTCCTGAGCGCGCGAAAATTTCATCGCCTAAATGCCATATTTTCTCATGAAGTCTAACTCCGCTTTTCCACACCACACCAACTCTAGTCTCGAGATACTACGAAGGTAACCATGTGCAACTTTTCAATCTGAGTTTCCCATAACGGGAGACCCGACCTGACCAAATCCAATGCGCCTGCTGTCATAACGAGCGTCGATCACAAAAAAAAAACAAGCATTGATCCCAATTTGGACAATGCCCCGTGCTTTCTTTCATTTCTGCATCTTGACCTGAATTGACGCTCTGGAATGCGAGATTTCCCTGCCTTGGTTTCATTCTGGCCCGATAGTCGTATCGCGCGTCTGGTATCTCCGAAGGTCACGAGCAGCCCAAAAGAGCTAATGGGCCGTGAAAATTCTGCATCGGAGGTAATAAAACGCGAGCTAGATGGATCGGAACGGGTTACTAATGCGTCTCGGAGGGGCGGACTGGGCCAAGGCTTGCTTCCATATTTGGCTCTCGGCTAATAGAGCCCTTTCTGTATTTGGAACTGGACTAGGGTTGTTACTATTACTTACAATGTTTGACAAAAAATGGGTGAGGGGCACTTTTCTGGGACAAAATCCCCATGTTGGCCTTCAACCCATGAACCACCGGATATTTAAATTTTTTTCATATGAATACCAAACTTTCTAGCTTCTCCCTATGCTAAGTAAAAAGTTTTTTATGTTCTAATTTAAGGTTTGGCCTATTCTGGTTAAAATTAAAATACTTTGAAGCAAAAGCTTCAAAATAAAAATTCGTCAAAAATGACCAATTTAAAGGGCCTTTAGAAAAGCCCCTTGAAATAGGGAAAGCGTGGAGGGAAAAAATTTTCAAGAAAATAAATTAAAAGCTAATCAAATTTCCGTTCCAACAATTTACAATATTGTATAAAAAATTAATTCCTGTCTGAAAAAAATTCTCCTCAAAAAGAGAACTTATTTTGGTCTTAAAAATTGTGTGCCGAAAAAAAATTAAATTAAAACGCACAAAACATCGATTTTAAGCCCTATGAACCCCCGAAATGATGAAGACTTTTGACAGGTGTACTCATGGCTCGCCAATTCCAATCATCTCGGCGAATTCATTAAGTCATGTTCGATTGAAAATGACAATCAAAACGCTAATCGGAGGTTCAAAAGTGCTCCCAAGCCACATCCATGTACGGCTCGGAGCATAATAGCGGAAAGAGAATCGATTCAATGCTAATTTGCCGATCGGTCGTGAACGATTTCGGGGCCATTAACATAAATGTGGAGATATGCAGCGCAAGGGGGGAGATAAGCAAAGACCGGAGAGCAATAAAAATTTTATGAGCGCGCGAAATTTGGCTTGAGCTCGCTGTTTGTGTCTCTCTGCCTTGACCTTCATCCACTGGTGCTCTTTTTATGCGTTTCTTTCCTCTTCCCCCATCTTCTCTCCATTCCCAATAAATGTGTCGAATGTCGATCGAGGAAAGAACTCGATATCAGTATTATGCTGTCTCCCGTCTCGCCATCTATGGAAGCTCGGCCTCGTTCATAAATTTCTATGTTGTCATGTTGCCTCAATGTCACCGTGTGTGAGAATCGCGGCACAGCGGTGAGCAAAACAAATTATTACATCGGTCTGGCGGCCTTCCCCGAGTTCTGCTTGCGCTCGCCCACAATTGTCGTATTACATAAAAATATTTGGCACCACCTTGACCATTGATGACTGAAATCAGGTGAATCAGACGGTACTTTCGGGCCGTGAGACGCTTGAACCCTAATCACTGGAGACATTAATGGGCCGTATCTTATGTTCCTGGCGGGGAGCCAAGGGGAAATGTGACAGTTGACGGGAAACCGCAGGAAAATAAAAATAAACACGTGATTGATGGCGATGTTTTCTGGCTTGTTTCAGCTCCTCGGGCCAGACCTGGTTGCAGCTGCAGCAGCAGAAGCTCCGCTTAAGACGCGAGGCCCAGGGTCGGGACTACACCGACAACTACAGGTGAGCTTTGCCCCTTTTTAACGTCTTTTTAGAGCATTTCCATCAATTGTGTCCGATTTGTCCGTCTGTCTGTCCGTCCGTCCGAGTCACAAAGGCTCCGGAACTACAAGAGCTAGAGACCTGCGTTTTTTTGCATGTTGTTATGTATAGTTTAAAGAGTAGTGAAACGACTTTGGTTTTTCCGGAAAACTGCCTGGGGGGTAATTAAGGGGGTTCTCCCGTTGTATGAAAGTTCCATATACCTCGTCCGATTGAGCTGAATTTTGGATATTTTATACATCGTGTAAAATCTAGCAAATCATAGAATACATGTTTACCTCTATCACTTAAGGGGGTGGGGTGAGAGGCCACCGAAGGGGGGAAAATTTTAGTTGCGTCGATTGAACTGAACATTTAATATGTTAATACACTTGTAAAGTCTAGCAAATAATTGTTCTACAGTGTACCCGTACCACCACCAGGGACGAAGCTAGAGACCCCTTAAGTCCCCCACTAAGCTTTAAACATGTTTTCAATCAAAAACTTAAGAAAAAAGGTCCTATCTCCCTCTAACTCCAAGAACTGAGTTCAAGAGACTAAAAACTGCTTTTTTAGCCGCAACTTTGGAAGTCCGACGTCCTTCCACGACACAATCCACCACTCACGTCGCAGCCAGACTCTATCGCCTGTCAGGTAAGAGCCTCGAACCATTCCCTGGGGTACCATTTTCCCGTCATGTTGCCTTCCAGACCCGAGAGGAACTACCACACGATTTCAAAGACGACGTACACGAGCAATGAAAAGGAGCGCCCATTTGTGTCTGTCAACAGAGCCCATCAGCTGGCCCGGCAGGGATTCAACGTAAGTAGCCCCGCTTGCTCCCACACCGTCAGCCTGGATTTCGAAGCTTCTTTTGCTTGAGTTCTCTTTATCATTTTGTTTTATTCCCGAAATTCCCAGTCGACTCCTGCATCCCCAATAACTGCGTTAAATGCTGCACCCCTCGGTCATATCTCGCACGTTAATGCTGCACAGGTAAAGGTAGCGAACGCACCCAGTAACAGTAATATCAAGAACGGATTGATTATGTTCTCGGAGGAGAGGGAGCACATTGAGCGCTCGGAACGCTCCCCATCTAGAAATGGGCTTCAGCTGGTAGGTTCTCGTGACTTTTCGTGCTCCTCTGTGTGACTAACGAGTTTAGCTCCGTCCCTCAAAATCGCTTCCTAATCTCGTCTCACGCCCGCTTTCCACTGGTTTTTGTTCATTTTGTACCGTTTTTATCGTTTGTAGGAGGCCGTCGTCATTGCATCTCATACTAAGTGTTCCGCAAATCATAACAATAACATTAACATAAATAATCATAACGCTCAAGCTAAAAAACCTCATAATCACAATAACAATCAGTACCACAAGAGCCTCTTCTCGGACGTGGCTAGCGGTCAGCTGGCCCTCGACAAGCTCCTGGCCTCGCTGGCCCTGGAGTCGGACGTGAATGAGCAGCACCTGGCGAACATCGAGAACAACAACTGCGTGGCAGAGACGAACGGGAACCACCTGCACGACGACTTGTCGGCGATAATCGCGGACCTGACGGAGTTCACGGAGTCCAGCGGAAGCAACACGGAAGACCAGTGGCCCATGAAGGACGTGCCAGGGCCGGGATTCAAGCACCAGATGTTCAAGCGGCTCACGGAGTCGTCCGAGTACAGCTCCTCAATATCGCCCTCGAGTCTCTCGGAACGCAGTAACGGTGGGGTTTCGTGGACGGAACAGGTTAAGGCTCATTTCATTCAACTCATAGGCATGGTGGAGGGCTTGTGTGTGTGATCTACTAACAAACTCCCGACGTACTAATCCGAAGAAACTCACTCCTCGTTCCTGACCCCCGTAGCTTCCCATGGTCGACGCTCCAGTCCACTCAAAGTCTCGTTTTTCTCTTGTAGGCTCGGGAGGAGTCGTACTCCCAGTACCACGATGACGGAGTGTCGCCGAGGCCGGAGACCCCAGCGTTCCCAGTGACGCCCCGGACCCCCAATGGATACGTGTCGAGCCCAGCGCTGCCTCCCAAAAGTCCGACAACTCAACGGTAAGTAGTGAATCGCGAGCTCCGGTGGAGGTTTCAGCTTTGCTTTGTTATTTATCTAGAAGGTATAACTCATCTTGGTCCGTTCGAAGTTTGAGATCGAATGCATCAGATTGGAGGTTAGATCCGCAACTTTTTCAGATATGAATGTTCGCACTCGATGGATCTAGTCTGCATGGAACTAACAAATAACTGACGTGGGGGATTCTTGACCTATCTTCGCCCACGAACTTTTATTGAGCGAAGATGAGTTTTTTTTAAGAGGCTTAAGAATTTTTCTTTTGTAAAAGAAAGTCCTTAACCCGTTTCCCGATTTTTTCATAAATTTTATAAGGCTGAAATGGCTCGTTTAAAAAAGCCTCAGAGACTCCGAATGTTTTCTCAATGAAATGAAAAATCGCTAGAAAAATTCTAGTCCTGGGAGGAAATGGGTTAAATCGTGAAATAAAGTTTGAGATGTAATGGGTTAATTGAGAACTGCATGAACTAAACTCTCATTTCTACGCAGCCGATCATTTTTGCCACGTCGATTCCGCTCAAAGTCTCTGACCAAGTGCAATCCTAACAAAACGAGACCCCGGGATCTCATCTACCAATGCGTTCCGCTGCCACTGCGGCAGCTAAATCAGACGTCACAGCTTCAATCATCATCGCCCGCTTTGCTTGATAGTTACTTGCTAGAGGATGTTGTCTCGAGTAGTAACGAGGACGATGATTGTCGCAGTACCCCAACGCTCTGTGATGAGTGAGTAAGAAAGAGAGTGGACCCCTGCGAGTTTCCCGAGTGACAAAAATCGAAGCAGCGAATTCGGAAAAAAATGTGACTAACCCCTTAACTTCCTCGTCCAAACGCATGCCACTAAAACATTAATGAACGCACTGAAAAAGGCGGGGTTTTCCTCATTTCTTATGAGATTTTTGGACTTTCAGCAAGGACTACTTCTCTCCTCGTGGAGGCGCTGTCGAATCATACAACCACAATGAGGTGATGTCGAACTACACATCGAGACGCAACTCCGTGACTTCCAACGCCAACAGCGAGCCTCAGGAGGTGGCTCCCCATCACATCAAGTAAGAGAACGCCTCGGACTCCAAAGGCCTCTAAATTGACCCTTTTTCTGCAGATTCGTTCAAGATTCATCAAAATACTGGTACAAGCCGAACATTTCGCGTGAAGAGGCCGTCAATCTGCTGCGCCACGCAGCTCCCGGCACCTTCATAGTGCGGGACTCGACGACGTTCGCGAGCGCCTTTGGCCTGGTCTTGAAGGTGAGTCCCTGAATCTCCCCCAAAACCCCATGTCGCCTACATTCTGGTCTTCCAGGTCGCTGTGCCGCCCAAGAACGTGCAGCAGAAGGGTCCAGTGGGCGACGAGCTGGTCCGTCACTTCCTGGTCGAGCCCACCCAGCGTGGCGTTCGCTTGAAGGGATGCTCCGATGAGCCCGTTTTTGGCTCGCTCTCAGCCCTCGTCTACCAGCACTCTATCACGCCCCTGGCTCTGCCGTGCCGCTTGATCATCCCCGATCGGGTAAGTAGCTTCCCTCGTTTCCCTCGAGCCGACCTTGACTCGCTCTCCTGCAGGACATTGGAACTTTGGAGACCGTTCAGAACCAGGTGCTGACCCAAGGAGCCGCCTGCAACGTCCTCTACTTAATCACAGTGGACACTGAGTCGCTTACAGGTGAGAGAAATGAGGTTTTGCAGGTTTCTGAGAGCTTTATTGACCTTCCTGGATGACTTGCAGGGCCCCAAGCTGTGCGAAAGGCAGTTTCCACGCTGTTTTCGCGGCGTCCGTTGCCATCACCAACCGAAGTGCACTTCAAAGTATCGCAGCAGGGTATCACTTTGACCGACAACACGCGCAGGTTGTTCTTCAGGTGAGTGGGAATCCTGAAAAAAGGCTCTCGAGAGTTTTTCTGAGGTCACGTCTCTTTTAGGAAACACTATCCTTCCCACACCATCTCCCATTGCGGCCTGGACCCGGATGAGCACAGATGGAGCGTGCAGAACCTCGGGAACGAGATCCCGGTTGTTAATCAGTAAGTATAAGACCTAATTTTCCAAAAAAAGGTTTAGGAATTTTCATGAAACGTGAGCTGTAGTAGATCATGCTCGAAGGTCATGCGACAGGAAAGGCAAGAAAAGGCTAGAGTTTCATGCAGAAGGTTATATATTTTAGATAAAAAGGGCGAAGTCTCCTAGACGGCGGCCAGCTTGACAGTCTCGCCGGTCTCCATGTCCTCGATGGTCACAGTGACGTTCCTGGGCCCAACATCCGTGTAGTTGGGGTAGCCCGCCAGCATGGCGGGCTCGATGGCCTCCGTGCCTGCCAGAGCAACGGGTGGAGGCGGTTCTGATGGGGAAGACTTTTTAGTGCCGGACGAGAATATCGAGCCGAGTCCCATGAACCATTTACCTAGCCTGGCTCCGAATCCCTCGACCTTCGGCTCGGGCTTGGGGGTCGTGGGGACCGCCTCAGTGGGAGCAGCGGACTCCAGCTGACGAACATCGATCATGGGGCTGACTCTGTAGTCTGGGATGATCTCTGTCTCGTTCCAGGTCGGGTAGGCGTATCCGTAGACGGGCAGAATGTCGATGCTCTCATTGAGCCAGAGAGGCCAGTAGTCGATGGGTCCGGTGTACGTTTCGTTGAGAGACACGATGGTGGGCACCCAGAGTTGCGTCTTGTTAAGGTCCACGGTCGGGATTTGGTTGGGAGCTGGGTTTGAGGGACTAGCTGCGGCAGCCACTGCAGCCCCGGACCCCAGACCCGCCAGAATAGCCACTCCCGGACTGATTCCGTTGACGCTGGTGGGCCTAGGAGTCGCGTACTGGTGTAGAGTACCCGGAACGTAGCTCCCAGGAGCGGCCTCGGGGGCGTTAGGGGGCGGGTTCTGGCCTCCAGGGTAACCAGCGATAGGTACGAGGTCTGGCAAGGGGTCCGATCTGGGTGGGTGGGGCGATGTGGTACCGCCAATGCGCTCGGTGTGGTCGTAAACGTGGTGGTGGTAGACGTGCTGAGAGCCTCCTCCATAGCCTCCATAACCACCTCCATAACCGCCGTAACCGGAAGACCCGAACATTGAGCCACTTCCGGCTGTGACACGACCCAGGCCGTAGAAGACACCTGCCGTGAGAAGAGTGCTTCCGATGCCTCCAAGGCTGCTTCCGAAGCCCGACTTTTGCTGGTAGCCTCCGTAGCCCCCATAGCCTCCTCCTCCCGGGCTAATGTTGTTGATGATGGTCGGCGATCCGCCTCCTCCGAAGCCTCCGAATCCGTGGCTTCCGTAGCTCTGCTGGGGGTACCCTCCGTAGTGGCCTCCTCCATACCCGTAGGCGGGAGGCGCTGCTCCGTATCCGAAACCTGCAGCAAAAATTGATATTTGTTAGTAGAATTGTTCGCTTACTTTTTTTTGACTAATTGACTAATTGATTAAAAGTGTCCAATTCTAAGCGAATAGTGAGGAGCAGCAAATCGGATAAAAAATTACAAAAGTCGGAAAAATAGATTTTTTCCCCAAAACCCCCTTTGAATTTTAAAAAAATTAAAAACCGGCTTATCCAACAACTCTGTTTGTTTCTCCGTAAATCAGGTAGCTGAAGGTTTGTTTTTGCACCGAAACTGGATTTAAAATCCTGTTTTTAGTCAACGCAAAAGTGGTCACCAGTTGTCAAGATAAAACTCACCTGGAGAGCTTCCGTAGCCTCCGCCATAACCACCGCCATAGCCGCCTCCGTATCCTGCAGCCCCGTAAGAAGGAGCTCCATAGGCAGGAGGAGCCCCATAGTGTCCAGGGGAGCTCCCGTAGCCGCCCGCAGGGTAACCGTAGGCGTTCTTGGTGTTGTAGGCGCTCACTGGAGGACCCACAGGGGCTGCCTGGGTCGGGTAACTGCCGTAGGGCTTCACCCCCTTGTTGTCAGCCGCCTTCACGGGAGTCTCTTTCACTCGGCTCGCGGGAACGTACTTGCTTCGGGTGTCGTACGCTGGAGGTCCCTTGGGAGCAGGGACCTTGCTCAGTCCGGGGTAGGCAGGAGGAGCTCCGTAGGCAGGAGCTGAGGGGTTCTGCCTTGTGGACACTGGAGGGCCCACGGGGGCCGGTTTGTAGGCGCTTCCGGGTCTCGAGTTCCCAGCGACATTCCAGCCGATCGGAGCAGTAGCTGCTCCCGAGGCAGAGGGCTTGGGGTTCTGGGCGTACCCAGCTCCGTAACTGAGACTTCCGGGCGAGTAGGCACTTCCGGGGTTGTAAGCTCCTCCCGGCTTTGAGGACAGGGATGGGTACAAGCCCGTTCCGGTGGCAGGTCTGCCTGCTGGAGGGGCTGGGAGTGGAGGAGCGCTAGCTGCGGGCCTGTAGCTGTTGGACCCGGGGAGAGGAGGGGCACTGGCGGCAGGTTTGGAGCCCCCATAGGAGGAGGGACGGGAGTTCGCCTGGTAGCCCGTGCCGTAGCTCAGGGAGCCTGGAGTTCCGTAGGACTGCCGGGGATAGCTGGGCTGGGAGGCGGGTCTGGAGGCAGGTCGCGAAGCTGGACGCGAATAGGAGCTACTGCTCGAGGAAGGGCGTGAGGACCAGGAGGCTTTGAGGCCACCCCAGCCCTTTCCGGGCTCTGCTAGTGCGACGCAAATGCAGATTCCGAGAAAGAGAATCACTCTGAGTTTCTCCATGACCATCAGTTGTGATGAGTAAACATACTTTGAACTCTAGAGATAACCTTAGACGAGCTCTCGGGCAGGTTGAGCGCGCAATTGGGGAGTTTCCAGATCTTCTAGATGATTCGGCTGTAAGATGTCCCTGTAATTGGCGCTTCGAAGGGGAATTCGGGTAGTTTTTGTCGACTCCGCGATTGAATAATGAGGGTCGAGTTATATCTGATCTTGTCGGCACGATTGCTCAATTACGACTGAAGCCAAGACGGACGTTGAGTGTGAGAATGAGCGGAATCGAAGAGATAATTGGAGTCTCTCGTAGGTTTCTGCTTGAACAAATACAGAGCGGAATTTTCGTGCTCAGAAGGGCTTAGAGATCGAGGAGGAGCTTCCAGTTCTAACACTACTTTCTCTTCTCTTGCAGTCGCATTTACGCCTTCGTAGCCAAGCGGACTCCCACGAGCCAAGACAACCAGTGCCACGTGTTCTGCGAATTCGACACCAACCAACCAGCAACGGCAATCGTTTCATTCGCCAACCGCGTCATACTTAGTGGATACTCTACTCACACTTTGCCTAAAAATATTTAACAATGTACTAGGAAGTAAAATTAAAAGTAATAGTAAGAGTGAAAGAAACACCAGGCACAAGTGAATTAGGACCTTAAGTGTGCCATGATTGACCCCAAGTAGCCTCCAGAGAACGTTTTTCCTCGGAAAAGACCACAAAATGCCTTAAATTCAGCGCACCGAGTTACTTTTCTTTGTTTTTCCCCTCGACTCCTGCAGCCTTTCCTCCTTTTGAGCGCTTAGAAGTTGTTTTGAGGTGAAACTGCTGGACTCTAAGCGCGCCAAAATGTAAATACGAGCCAAGTTTTCCCCCATTTTTAGTTCCCTCTGTTTTCCTCCGAAACCTTTGGGTCCGAAACGAGTTGCAGTAACAAATCATTCTAATATTTTTGAAAATATTATCGACGACTTTTGAGAGATTTTAAACGAACGACGAAACGATGAAGTTTACTGCACTAACCTTGTCCTTTGCTTTTTGTGATTGGTTCTTTTTTTTCGTATAATTTTGACAGATTTGTTTCTTTTTGCACGACAACCCGCCCCCAGACTCAGTCAAGCCCGTGCCTAGTTGTTGACTAGAAGTGAAACAAGCAGTAACTGTAATAAATGTGTACTAAATTTACGTTTCGGAGCTCCCACAAAGGAGCTTCGGGAGATTTTTTTTCTGTAAAATAGGTTTAGTCAGCCCCCAGAGGTTGAGCCTTAAATGTGTATTTAATGATGTAACATAGCTTAAGTTGTGGCCAGAATTGAGTTTTTCTTGTCAAAATCACACACAGACCCGTTTTTCACGACCATATGCGTTCAAAATTTCAATAGTTGTAGGCAAAGTGCTAGTCCGAATCACTTAATAGAGTTAGTTTGTAAGGAATTTCTACATGCAAACAATAGAAAAGGTGAATTATTCCACATCTGCCAGCAAGAGAGCCGACTTACCAAGTACTAACACTGAAAGTTGTGTCCCCAAAATCAAAAAATAATAACTTATGCTATAAATTTTGTGTAAATATGTAAACTCGTAAACGTAATATTCTAAAATAAAATAAAATCGACACAAAGATGGGAGTTTTAGAGCTTCACCAACGACCTTGGAAAAAAAGATCTCGATTTCTCTCTAGATATAGGTCTCTATGGAAAATAAGAATGGAAATGGCGCGAAAAATGAAGCAGACTCGAGGAGAGAATGACGGTCTACAAACAAACAAGACGTAAAGTTCTGCTCTGGAGAGCTATTTTTATAGAGATGTCGGTATTTTTAATCAGCTGCTTATAAATATAGCCGGAATCTCGGGCCCTCGTCAGTCTGAGTCGCGATGCAGATCTCGAAACACGCGAATTTTGCGCTTGTGATTCTCTCGATCGTTTGTCTCGCCTGCGTTTCGGGAGCTCCTGTCAAGCGAGACCTCCCTGTTCCGCCTGCAGAGCTGTTCAAGTTCATGCGCCAGTTCGGGTACCTCGGGTCGGCTCCCGAGGACTCAGAATCCCTCTACAGCGAGGCGGCCATTGTCGAGGCCGTCAAGATGCTCCAGAAGTTCGGAGGCCTCAATGAGACGGGTGAGCTCTCCAACGAGACGCTCCAGGTAGGCTACTGACTCCCGAATTCCCCTCAAATCCGACTTTTTAGCTGCTCATAACCCCGAGGTGCGGCGTCTCGGACGTGACTCCCAACAGGAAGCGCAAGAGATTCATCATCGGGGGTCCTGGGTGGAAGAAGAGGACCGTCACCTACCAGTAAGTTGCAACCAGCTTTCTCTGTGTCTGACTCGGGTCAATTTCAGCGTCGCCAACTGGTCTCCAAACGTGGGGACGGAGGAGAAGGTAAAGGCAGACATGAAGCGAGCTTTCGAGGTGTGGGCTCCGTTTGGACGCCTGAAGTTCGAGGAGAGCAACGTTTCGAGTGCTGACATCATCATCTTCTTCGGGTCTGGCTTCCACGGTGACTCGTACCCGTTCGACGGTCCTGGGAATATTCTAGCCCACGCCTTCTATCCCTACGATGACGGCTCTTTCGGAGGAGACGTGCACTTTGACAGTGACGAAAACTGGCGCGATGGAGCCAGGAGTCTGCACGAGGGAGTGGACTTTTTGTCAGTGGCGATTCACGAGCTGGGTCACGCCCTGGGTCTCGCTCACTCCTACAACCCATCGGCCGTCATGTTCCCATACTACCGAGGAGGTGCCTCAGGCCACAATCTGGAGTACGACGACATCATGGGGATGTACGAGCTGTACCGTAAGTTTTGAGATCATCAATATGAGTCAATACAGATCAATACCAACCATTACTGTAAAAAATATGAAAATATTTGGAGGCTTAAATTCTTGAGGGTTTCTTTAATAACTAAGAATTTGATTGTTCAGAAAATTATTGATAATGTGACCTTTGTCAAAATCAGTCAATACCGATCTTTAATAATTTTTTTATTTAAAAAATATGCGTGTTCCTTTGCATGCAAGTTTGTCTATTTTCATTCCCATTTTTTGAAAAAGCTATTGTCATCATACAGCCAATACCAATCAGTACCGATCAATACACAATTTTCTTTCTTAATTTTTTGGGAGCACTTGAAAAAATAACCCTTTTGAAAAACCCTCCTTTCCGGCCCTGGAAACGAGGAAGCTCTGAAGTTATGCAATTCCAGTGCAGGAAGTGTCCAAGGAAGACCTTGCAACTGCAGTCGCCACTACCGGCGTTCCGACGACCACAACGCCAGATTCAATGTCGCGAGATAACGATGCAGACGCGCCGACTACCACGGAAAAGATAAAGCGAAGACGTAGAACGACGACAACAATGAGACCCGCCTCAACTTGGAGCGAACCTCTGACGACGACATACGAGGGCGATTACGAAACCGTCGATAGGCACAGGAGTCGCTTCACCGCATCTCTGGACACCTCTACGCCCATTGCGTTCACTCAGAGCTCAGGTCTCGTCACAACAGAATCAGTCATCCCGGACATCTGCGTGGGGTCCTTTGATGCCGTAGGACTGCTAAGAGGAGAGGTGTTCATCTTCAAGGGGCAGTACGTCTGGCGCCTCACCGACCGCCTGAAGCTCTATGAGGGCTATCCAATGCCGTTCCGGAGTCTCTTCGACTTTCCTGCGGAGGTTGGGAAAATCGACGCTGTGTACGAGCGACAGACGGACAGCTCCATCGTCTTCTTTGTAGGCAAGAACTTTCCTCCCATTTGTCCGTCTGTCTATCTGTGCTAATATTACTTCATCCCAAGACTTGGAGAGGGTTTTGGTTTTTCCGAAAAGCCACCAGAGACGAAGCTAGGGGTGGCAGTAAAACTTCCTCAACGAAGAATTGGATCTTTTTTTTCACAGGACCAAACTACTGGGTCTACGATGGCGAGTCGTTCGTGGAGAACACCCCTCGACCCATCCAGAACCTCGGAATCTCGTCCAAGTTCACGAAAATCGACGCCGCTATGATCTGGGCAAAGAATGGAAAGACGTATCTGTTTTCGGGGAACCACTTCTGGCGCTACAACGAGACCACGGGGACCCTCGATGCGGGCTACCCCATGACGATGGACCGCTGGTACGGCATTCCGGCAGATCTGGACGCTGCCGTGACCTTCGAGAACGGTAAGCCCTTGGCGTTTTGGAGCCTCTCAGACTGACGAGCGTTTTGCAGGCAAAACCTACTTCTTCAAGGGCAACCGCTACTGGCTCTTCAACAACTTCTGGGTGCGGCCGGAGAAGAAGTACCCCCGGAAGGCGTCCAAGTACTGGCTCGGGTGCCAGTAGTATTTATTCAAGTGTATCCGAAATAAAGACCAGCGCTGATTTTAAAATTTTATTTATTATTTTTAAGATGTTTTCCTCGTTATCATTATATAATTTAATTAATCTTACTTTTTTACAATGCTCTTTTCTTTCATGTTACACAAATTACTCTTCATCATTTTCATTTTTTTGTGTGTTGATTGACCTTGAAATAATCATCTTTTACATTTTATGCATCTTCTACGTTTGAGACGTTTTCCTATTTTTCTCATCATTATTATTGTTTAACATAACTTAACAAATATAACAAAATTGTATCTATGACAACATCGAGTACTTATCATTTATTGTTTTAACTAATTTATAATCATAATTTATTTATTTTGAACTTTGTAAAGTCATTTGATGATGCGTTTTGTGTTCACTTGCAATTCTTTCGTCTAATATTGATTGTAGGCCTGATGTCTTCTTCTCATTTTTTAAACATTTAATTTACTTTGTAATCTGTTTAGAAATGTGATATGCAGAGTTGTGCCTGGAAATTGTAAAACAGCTTGAAGATACATGTTCGAAGAGCAAAATGATGACTTAAACCGTAAACTGAAGGTGGAGTGGCTCCACGTAGATTAGGTTAACTAACAATGATACGTGTAAACAATAGGACATATTTCCTCTTTTCGCCGTTTCGAGACTCTGTTTCCTTCCCTTAGCAGTCAGTGGTTGTGCCGAGCTCAAGGTTAGTGGAATATAATTAATTCTTTTATATGTATGTATGACAGAACATTGTACTAGAGCTAGAGTTTCCTTTTTATAAATTTTATTTGATTATCATAGAGCGTGTGTGTATAAGTGTGTGTTAGGTGTCTATTGTGTGTCTCATTCTTTTTCATAAAAGTTCATCAGATAATATAATTTCTTTACAGATATAATGTACGTATCCTACAAATATGACGACGCGTTTAAGTAATAATTATATAGTTAGTAGATTTTTAAGTGCTAAGTGTATAGTACGAAGTACATTTAATATGAAATGTCTATAGATTTTACGATTTACGTGTATATTGAATATAATTGCGAGATGCAAAATTGCGCTCGAGGGTGCAGCGGGAGCTCCTGGGGGCCTGCAGCGCTTCTAGTACGACAAAGGGGAAGGACATCAGCCCCCAGAGCTCGGTATTTGGAGTTGTGCATCAGTGAGACCCACTTCACGGACTCGGCCTACCCTCCCGCCTGCCCTCGTGAAACAAACGTTACGTAGCAGATTGTTTGATAAATATATAAAAAAATAACCCTTCACCATTTCCGATTGAATAAAATGTAAGCTACATAGTGTGGTACAATCAAAGGTACATATCATATGAACTAAAATGTTTATGAGCTGGTGCATCGATTCATTCAACAGTAGTCACGCGTGGAGAGAGATTTAGAGGATATACAATGAGACAGTTAGGGAGCTAAAGGACAGTAGGGGTTAGAAGCGACACAACGAGCGGGATACACGAATTTCCTTCCTTGCCTCTAACTGTAAATATATATAGTATATTAAGGTTATCTTTAAAGACATAGTTTATAGTAAAGTTAAGATTTTGTTATCATGTATAGAATATCAAGTCTCTATTAAAATGTAATACTGTTGATTGTCACTAGCAGCCACAGATAGTTTTGGTGCATCGCGTCCATTTTTGTATAGCACACGTCGAGGCAGCTCGGGTCCTAGATTTTATCAGTGTCACTTTAGGTTGAGAGACGTGATCATTACAGTGTATGTATAGTTAGGGTAGTTTCGGGAGATTCCTTAGCTTTAGTGCATGTGTGCGAAGTTACTATGCGAAACGTGGTTGAGAGGGGAGAGAGGAACAGAATAACCAGGAGATGACATCATTCCCGCACTGTTGGGGTTTATACACATGTTCGTCGAATATTTGTTAATTTTCTTCACCTTTCAATGTAAAGCACAACCGTAAAGTGGCATAATCTTATTCAAAAAAATCGTTTAAAACTTTCCTTCCTTCAATTTCCTTCGTTTGCGGTTCCCTTTCCCTCTCACTTACTTTATGCTTGGTTTTAAGACGTTGATTTTAATGATTATTTTTAAAGAAGTTCTTTGTAACAAGATTGTCTATATGTAATATGTATATATAATATGTGTTTTAAGAGATGTTTAAGATCCTATGAGAAACTATCAAAAGATGATTTTCTTTTCTTTAAATTTACCGTTAAGTTTTTCCTCTTCTTTTTCCGTCCTTCCTTCCTCTATAATTTCCCTCAATTTTAAATTCTTCTGTAGAGATGCAGTTCTGGTACATTGTGTATGTGTGTATGCTACTGAGGTCTTCTATGATTTATACGTAGGTATTATATGCGAGTCTTTTGCAGAACTAGGCGTACGCTTCATACAACTTAAAAGGTAATTCGTTGAAACAATTGCACATTCATGGTTTAGAAAGAAAAGTACAGACAGCCAAAATATAATGTCAAGTTACAAAACAAAGCGTCGCTTCGCCTCCGAAATACAAGCAGCTGAACTTTGCGCATCTTTCATCAATAATCCTCTATCAAAGTATACAATAGTATATCAGTAGCTGCAATTTAATCTATTTAAACATTGGTTACTTGTTTTTTCCTCATTTTTGTCGCTTTGTTACTATCGTAAAAGTCAAAAAAATACACGTATTCTTCAAATTTCTTAACTGTCATTATCTGATTTAATTTACGTTTTCTGCTATCATATTAAATACACAATTGACTATATTTTTGTTGGCCGTGCTCCTCTTAACATTTTCCTTCTGCTATTTATCATTACTTTTAATTTATTAGTAGTTTATCATCCTCTAGACAAACATCCTTCAAAGTAATTTAACCTTATTTTATTACACATTATTAAAACTCACTATCACTTTTTCAGTTTTCTTGTTAAATTAAATAATCGCGCAAATACAAAATTTTAGGTTTATCTTTTTGGTAATGGTAAGGTTTCTTCATAATTATGATTTTCTCTCATATGTTTTTGCCGCGTTGAGCAACTTGAGTATGTCTTTTGTTATATAATGTGTGGTGGTAGGGCGCCTCCCGTGGCCAGGGGGCGCTCGTGGAGAATTGAAAATTGAGTGAAAATGTGCGAAAAGTCGAGGATTAGGTGAGTGATTTTGCGTCACCATAGCCAAGTTTTTACCATATAAGTTTTTCTCATCTTCCTACATAGTCTCGAAGTTGTGTAGATAAATGATAGCATTGATTGATTGATATCTATAGTAGCTGCGGATTTTTACATAGCACAATGTCTTGATATATGTATTTTCACTTTACAAAATCGTACTTGATTCCTTTCTAGAGATGATATTTTTCTTGTTTTGTGCCCGATACCGTGTTTGTAAGATTTGTTGGACAAATACTCAAAAAATTTTCTGATAAATATATTTATGTATTGATATACTCTAAAATAGTCATTACTATATTTTACCTCCTTCTATCATATATATGATATCGCACGTGTGTGGGTATGTTTATGTTTGTGTGTATGATATTTTAGGATCCTTAGCCTTATTAAATGCAAATGATCTTCCTACCTTCCTATCAATAATGATTTAGCTTTGACACACTGATTGACAAACCACGGTTCAATATATGTTTTGCTTTACTGTATATATGGTTTCTTCATATATCAGGGTAAATATCAAATACCTACTATCTCTCACATTCACGTTTTTTTAAACATTCAAGTTGATTTTCCCTGTATAATAGTGATCCAATCGCATATTATTCTTCGACAGTATATAAATAATGAACTTTCCAAAAGTCGAAAACCGTAGAGTGTGAAACACTGAGTAGATTGATATAGCATGTAAATACAGTGCAGATTGATTGTCAAGTATATATATTTATTAATTTTAATTTCCTGGGAGAAGCAAATTCAAGGGAGAGGAATCTAGTCGAAAAGAACGATAGCCATGCTTCAAGCAAAACTTTTCATATTTCATCAAGCTCAATTTTAAATATTATTTGGCAATGTTGTCATTTTAAATGTTACACCTCTGATTGTTCTCAAAGTTAACAAACTCGCAAACTTAACGGATTCACTAAACTTCTCAAATCAACGGGCTACTTCAAATACTGGAATTCTATTTGACGTCCTCCAACTTTAACAAAGTCCAATTTTCGTGAAAGAATACACTTAAGAGTTACAGCTTCAGTAGAATAATAATTTCAGAAATATTTTTGTATAAATAATGAGGAAAATAATCATAAATCTACTATTACACCATTAGAATTAAATATTTTTGATTGTTATTCGAGTTATGATGATAGTTATCATCAATTAAGCGCCGTTGGTGACTACTAGCGACAACCTTTTGTGCAGCCGCTATCAGACATTGTTGCACATTATGCCAATGATTCAGCAACGGTGATGTTGTGGTTGCTGCTACTGATGACGGGGAAATGCTAGCTGGTGTGGCTCCTGCTGCGGCACTCGCACGAAAGGGTAACGGCGATGACGTAACTAAATCTTAAATATTAGATTTTGAGAAACTGACACGTAGATGATTGGATTCGGAAAGCTGGTGGTTGTGCATCTTGATGAGTGCGTGAACGGCCTCCTCAACCGAACTCAACTGGAGAAGGGCCATTTTGTGGTCTTTTCTGCAATTTGGAAGGGAGCATTAGCGGAGGTTAAGGGGGGAGTCGAAAAGGACTCACGGGAAAAATTTGAAGGCTTTCACTTCGAATCCGTTCTCCTTAAAAGCTTCCTTAATTTCGTCTTCTGTAACAGTAGATCTAAAAATGGAAAGAAAAAAATTAGGACTCAGCCAAAAGAAAAGTCTTCAGAAGTCCTCCGAGAGGTCCTTCGAATGAGTGTCCTCTAGGTTTTTTCTAGGGTCCTTCGAAATGTTCTCTGAGGAATTCCTTGAGAATCTCTTTAAAAAATTACTGTCGCTCAGACCATATTTGCCAAACAACCGGAAGTAACCCACTTTCCCATCTTCCATATTCTTTTTTCCAAACGTGATTACAAACAAAACGAAGTAGTTAATTGTGCACAAAGGCAAGCCAAGTAGAGGCGCCTCTATTAATTCCCGACATAAAAGGATTTTCCCGGAAAAATGCAGGAGAAGAGATGCTTATCCACAAACTAAAGTCCCTTTTGTGCGAGTGTTCTAATGAATTGGAAAAGTAATGATGATACTCCAAGCTTGAGGTTGGTCTGCGCGCTTTCTTCTATTTTTTTTTTCGCCAAAGGAATAAAAGAAGGCTTGCCAGTGCACAAAGGCATAGAGTTGGTAATTAAACTAATTAAAGAGGCACCGGGAACTTACGGAATGTTGCTCAAGTGTAGAGTGGCCGATGGAGGATAGATGTTTTGATAATTCTTGCTCCCGGGCTTCTTGAATCGGTGCAGGGGGTTGAGGGCGTAATCCCGTGTAAGCCCAGCGTCTGGCTGTCCTTCTTTTGGCAGCTGGACAGCCTGATGCTTGCTGGCCATCACGCGAATAGGACGTCCCCAGATGCGTAGCTTATCCAAGTGTGTCATTGCTGCAAAAGAGGAGAACGAGGAAGCTTAAGTTGTCAATCTCTTCAAAGGTAGCTCGTCGTTTAATTAAAATTTCTTAATTGGAAGCCACTGACCCGGACTCGAATGCACCTTCCCCGTGAAATCAAAACAAATTTGAAAGAAATTGCTTAAATGGCACGAAGAATTTCCCAGCGAGCGTTTGAACTGAGTGCATCATGCAGATATTTCCGCTCGGCAACACTTAATAGCGCTGGAATTTTTTATTTCGCTTTTTCGTCCTTCTGAATAACTGGGTTGAGAAAAAATTTAAGTACTACAATTTTTTTAGATGAAACCTTGGACCTTCCAGAAAGGTACGGGATTTACGGGAATTTTCAATTATTCCGAAAAAATTTCTTTCTCAATATATTTTGGTCAGGAGGATCTTTCAAGTATTTTCTGGTCAACTTACCTAAATACGCTTGATGAGGTTCGGCCATTTGAATCAAAGCAGAGTCCTTTTTGTTATACAGTATCTTTACGCGTTGTACATCACCATAAACCCCTTGAATTTAAAAGAAGAAAACTCTAGTTAATCAAGAAGTGCCAGGAAGGGGGCTCCAGAGAGGGTGGCAGCGAGAAAGGAGACCCCTCCGTCCACATTGCGAGGCGAAAGCAACAGTAATGGCATTGAAATTCACTGAATGGGCCGTAATGGAAGGAAAACAGAGCAAAACATAACAATAATGCGGTACAAATCTCGTATTTGTAGCATCAGATTTGTCGCTTAATTAAGATGTATGCGATTAAACATTTGGGGGGTTGCTTGCTTGTGGTTACGCTACATTTCCTTTCTATTTATTCTCTCTTCCGCAAATTTCCACAGAATTACAATTACGTTTAATGTGTCTTGAATTGCAAAAGAGGTTATCCCACATCTCTGTTGTTTTGTATTTTTTATTTATTTTTTACGTATCTCAAATATGCGAGTGTCGCAGGAGAAAACGAGCTAGCAGGCGCAGAGCCGAAGACAAAAAGATTTAATGCTCTTTTAAACGCTGATGTCATAATTCGGTTTGACATTCGGATTTTCTTTGTTTTTACTCCAACCGAAGGAGGAGGGGCGGGTGTTTGTGTGCTTTTGGGGAAAAGTATTAATATATTCATGTGTTCTCGAATTTCGATGCTGGAAAACAATCAAGATGCGTGCTTTTGTGTGCAGAAGGCACTTACTGTAAGTCGATTTTCCTCTCCACTCGCTCCGGAGCTCCTTTTCTCCACTCGAGGAGCAAGACGGTAGGACTTGGAGGGCCCTTGAAGGAGGGTTTGGTCTACATTTGGAGATTCAATTGGCAGCTTAGTTCTCGTTTCAGATTTTCGCAGAAAATGAGGAAAACTGCCTGCAGCTAATGCACGTCAATTATCCTCTCAAACACCTGCAATTCTGTCCCGGCTGCTTTCAGCGGATCAGATTGAACTAATAAATTGCCTTAATTACTCCAAGTCATTCAGCGATGACTGATCTTTCTGCCGGCTGAATTTCCCATTTCCCCCTCAGCTCCCCAAGAATCGTGATGAATTTGCTCTATTCGCATTTTTATTCATTTTTTGTGCCGCCTTGCCGGCTTTTTGTTTACTTTTGTGTGCTTTTAGCTCGAGAATACTGCAAAGAAGTGGAGCAAAAACGTCGGACGTCCATATTCACAATTTTTAATATAAATTTCCAATTGATGACGTAGCGAAATTTCTCTTTTAATGCAGGCCTGCTGGCGCGGCGGTGCCAGGAAATGCAATCAAGAGTATGAATGGACGACGGCTATCGATTAAATGAATTTACGTCCCACAAAAGGTTCTTTGACTTTTCCCGAGAACTGGGAGGCAAAGAGAGTGAGCAAAAAAGGCTCAAGAAAGTGCTGGCGGGAAATAAAAAATGTCGGAGTGGCAAAAATATTTACTACAAAAGACGCAAGGCACCGACGAAGGAGCAAAAGTAGATGAATTAGATGAAGTTTATCATCGTGCCGCAGCATAGCTCGGCTTTCATAATAAATAAATAAAGGTGACGCCTACGTATTTTGCGCCCGTCCACCGCCCAGGCTTTTACGTGTCAACCTTTTCTGCTCAAGGTGACGCTCGGAGGCGGCAAGCATCCACGTTTTCTGCTAAACTTTCGCCATCATCATTACCGTCACTTTTCCCCGAATGCTCTCGATCCGCGACTGTATTATTACTTGCACTATTTCGGGTCTCGCAACTCTCGGATAAGTCACTTTTTTAATCTTCCTAGAGATGGAACCTTTTCATTCCAGCTCTTTTAATGCCCACTAGCTTTAAACTGAGTCAAGGAACTTGGAGCCCCCTCCCATTTCCTTATTATGGGGGTTTTCTGAAACCTTTGAAAACCTGCCATGAAAATAAAAATGGGTTTGCGAAACATTGAAAGAGTCTTACAAAGCCCAGGAAGGAGTTAAAGAGCTGTCCCCCCTAAGCTAGAACTAATTTGAGCTCTGAATGACTTCGACTCCCCCATAAATCGAATCTGTGCCTCGCAATGAACCTTTGATCATCTGACATTTATGTATCCATAAGCATGTCGCCATAAATCGCCCGTTCTCCTCCATTCTGCCGCTTCGAATATATATATAAACTCTGAACTTTCATCTCTCCGCAAATCGCAAAGTCATAAAAATCATATGTCTGATTGAAATGGAAGCAGCTCTGCCATTGTGCATGTGGACGGATGGGTTGTATATTGCGCTGTATCTAAGTACATTTCACGGAATAATAAAAGTAGTGCAAACAGTAAAAAAGCAAAATGATAAACAATAAAAAATGTTTGTGCTGAAACATGTGAAAACAATAAAATATGCGAAACGGTGGTGGAGTGGATTGTTGTTGATAAATTTGTTTTTGGAGGATTCATAATTGTTTGTTAGGCTCTGGAGAAGAGCGGAAAGTTGGGTGATGCGCGTCAGACAGAAACAGAAAGCTTCAAGCATCGATACCGAGTCGGATTGAGTCTTAACTTTTAATATATAAAAATAATGTGCGGACATACCAAAGAGGGTAAATAGAGCATCAGGCGTGACCATCTACAGAAAAAAGAAAAAAAGAAATACAGAGTTTAGTATTTTATAGCATAGATTCACTGTTTATGTTTTTTGTTGTTGTAATAATTCATGATATATAGGTATAATAATAATCTACTCTCTGTGGCACTCTCGGAATGTCATAAATTTTTATGATGGATGCGAAAATGGCTGATCCAGCCTAATTTATATGCACTCGTATAACTTCTATCAAAATTAATTAGTTTGTAGGCCGTGGGAGGGGCGTGGGGAGCAGGGAAGAAGACACGACGCAAGAAAGACTCCAATTTGTCCTAAGCTATAAAATCTTAATACGGACCAAAGTAAATTACACTCATAATCTTCTATTTCCGGTCTATGGCAAATGGCTTCGTACTCCGGGAGCTTAGGACGGAGACAGCAGGTGCGGCGCAATAGTCAACAGTTTGTGTGTGCGGGAATGTCCCACCTCTGGCATCTAGAAGCCATAAATTGCAGCCCGAGAGCCCCAACAAAAACCAGGATGCCGAGGATGTTTGCGTTCCTCTTCCACAAACTCCAACTATGAGTAATTCCTTTTAAATGGGCCTATAATCCAATTGAAATAAACTATTTGCTGGCTGCATGGAGCACCCAAAACCAACACTTTTGCCCACCTGTAGAAGAGCCTCTTAACTAAATGTCTCTAAATAATAATCTCCTCCTCCCTTCTCTTCATTCCTCATTCAAAATGCGACACTACAAACTTTCTGTTTGCTTCCCAGTCGTCTTCCCGAGAAAATTCAATTAGAATAGAGAGCACACATGCACCGAAATATCTCATTTGAGAGACACAAACTTGTGCTGGGCAGCTGGAAATGGAATTTCTTGCCTTCATTTTGTTCGTTATGGGGGGAGAAATCACTCCTAAATGCCCTCGTTAGGCAAAAAGCGAAACAAAATCGGTGAAAATAAGAGCACAAAGACTCAAAGCAAATGCTCGTTCGGGAGCGCTCACGGTCTGTGAGGGGAGTAGAGAACGACAATCATGCACTCTAATGCACATGTTTTGGTCGTTTTAGCGATGTTGCACTGCATAAGTGCACCCAGGCGAACTCAGATGGAAAGTACGGTCTCTCTCATGAACGCTTCTTTGCTCCTCCCGATCCCACCGTTCTGCCAGCTAGTCCCCGTACCAGCCATGACCAAAGCTTTGTGGCCTACATACTCAAAACATTCATCAAATTGCTCAGATATACGAGACCGAGCAAACACTAAATGAATATAATTAAAATATTAATTCATCAACAGGTTTTCACAAAATGAAATGAAGTCCTCTAAATAAATGCAAAATGTTAAATTGAATTGAATCCGTTTGCATTTTGATTTCGTGCTCGAGAGTTGCCAGTTTATTATGGAAATTGTAGCCGAAGCAGCGGCCAGAGCTAGGGTTCCTGCACCACTGATTTTAAGGAACCAAATTAGCTCCCGGAAAATTGTGTTGACAACCCATAGAAGCCCCGTAATCTGATAGCCAGTGGTCACGAAGTTACACAATAAAATCATATTTCACCAAATATTTGTCTTTCTTTCACCGGCCAGCCTTTTATTTTCATTGTGAACGCGAATTGTTGTTTGTTTTAACCCTGTTTTTAAATGGCGGTTGTGTTGTGAGCTTCTGGCGCAAAATAAATGAATGGGCTGAAAGTTATATTTTTACCCCATTAATTAAATACACTGCGAGTATTTTGATGCCGATACAGAGGCATTGTTAGCAGCTCGGGGAAAAAACAAATCGAAAAAAATCGTATTATTTTGGCCAATTTGAGTGAAATTAAATCGAGTTAATTATTGAGCAAATTTCGTGGCCTTCTGGGGGCCGGCGAGGAAAGGGGTGGAGACGGTGATCAGAGGACACAAAGTAATAATGGGGCTTACAATGCATATAAATTGAAAAGCCCCATCATGGACACGGGCAGGGTGATTTTCTGCAATCTGCACGAGGTAAAATGGCCCAGTGGCGGGGGTTGCGGTGTGGAGCATAATAAAATGGGGATGAGCAATGAATGAATGAACAGGAGCATAAATTTCACATAGAGAAGAGAGAGGCTAGAGGAACAATACGGCAGAGACAGCAGGCTGGTAAGCGGTTTATCTTAATTAAACTAGGTAATAAAATAAAGTGGATGAATAATAAAAATAAACAGGTACTAGCAGGTAGACAGACAATGCTAGAGCCGACACAGTCGGCGCTGACCCCGCGAGGATGTTGACTATTGCTCCCTTGCAACGCGTGAGCTCCGGCTTGAAAAAATCCGCTTTAGAGCGCACATGTGGTGAAAAGTGATTCAAATAGGCTTATGAAATGATAAGAGAGCATACGGTACAGAAGAGAGGGAGAAAAAATGCAAATTACCTCCTCGTTCAGGTTGGACACTAAAAGCACGTTGGAGAGTCCTCGGAGACCGGCGGGAGTCGCGGCCCCTAATGCACCCGTTTGAGCAAGAGCGAAGGCTCCCAGACTTGGTAGAGCTCCACCGTATGCGCTAGCAAGAGCCGCTGGTGCTGCGAGTCCCAGGCCAAAGGGCGGCAGGACTCCCTGCGTCGTCGCTAGTCCATTGACTGAAAAGCCAGTAAAAGTCTCGATAGTGCAAACGACTGGTCTCTGGTAAACTCATACACTTACCTAGTCGGTCTCGTGTCAATCCCGGGGCCCGCTGTCCCGCTGCCAACAATAGCAAATCACTGGCATTTACTAGGCCTCCAGCACTCGCAATTACGTCGCTTCCCGGTTCACCTGCCGGCAACGTGGGATTCGTAAAGTCACGTGATTTATCGTTATTGTATTTAACATTTAGTGCCGTTAATTTGCTATTATCAATGCGTAATGTGCAACACCCGTTGTATATATTCTGACCATCTAGTGTCTGTTTTGCCGTTTGTGCAGATTGAGCATCCGGATATTGGATCAGTGCCTGGAAGAGGTTAAGTAGGGTTACCATGCGGAACACAGAGATGCGTTTTTCGTTCTTTATTAGCCCATTTCTTCCCAAGATTTTTTTGGCAAAAAAGTGTCCCTTAAAAAATTACTAATTGAGGAATTTCATTGAATTATTTTCACATCCTTGGTGAGCTATTAGAAGATTTTTAAGAAACCCTTGAGTGATGTTTGGATATGACTCTTGTTAGATTCTTCCTTGAAGATTTGATTGATTCTCGAGGGAGCCGTAGGGTATCTTTTAGAGCCCTTGAAGGATATTTGGAATTTTTTAAAGAACCCTTAAAAAATTTTTGCAAGATTCTGAATCTGGGGAGAAATGTTTTAGGTCCTCCAAAGGTCCTTTTTGAATTTCTATGATTCGTGTGGGTAAAGCCAATTTTTTTCAAAAACTTTTTTCGATGAAGCTTTCGGCTTTCAATCCATCTTCAGAATTATTTTAAATAGAACTAAAAATTTGGAAAATTTTTGGCAAGTGAAGGTTTTTTAAATGAATATTTGGAGAATTTTAGGAGACACCAAAACCACCAGGAAGAAATGGGTTAGGCACGACATCAGACAAGCACTCACCTGGAATGAATTGTTCTTTGTGAATGTCACAATTTTCAGCACCTTTCCGAAGCGTTGAAAGATCTGATGCAGAATCTCCAGCGATACTGGATACAGTAAGGATTCAACAATTACCCTGAGAACCGTGTTGGGACCACCTACAGTTCCACCGCCTTGAGTACCCGTGTGATTTTCAGTTGCGCCCACTGGCAATGGCGATCCACTTGCCGGGGATTGATCCTGGTTGATTAGTGCAGTGTTCTATAAGATCATCAGGTTCAAGACAAACGAAAGCCCCACACCCCCAGAGCTGCTGCAAGGCAGGTACTCACCGTGTTCGTGTTGTTCTGATCCGTCTTGAGTTCCCGATGGTTGGAGAACTGCACGTACACCGTGCGTCCCCGGATCGTGGGTGGATTGGCGTTAAAGAGGGCCACCATATTGGCTGCCGCCGTCTCGTCCGCCATCTCCAAGAACGCCTGATTCTTGCCCTTCAGCACCAGGACGTTCGTTACACGTCCGAATGGGATACCCAAATGGATAATTTCAGTGTCACTGGACTCGTTCGGTATGTTCCTAATGTGAATAACGCGGGATGGTTTACCTATGGAGAAGAGAGGGAGGAAAAGAAAATAGTCAAAAAATTACATTACACGTGTGTGTCTGTTCTACATTGCGCGGCTCTCACACGAGAAGAGCTAGGCTAAGTAGAGTCGCAGGAGAGCAGTATCATGATAATGATGATGGTGTAACATGGCAGTGGGCTCGGAACAAGGCAGAGGGGTGAATTATGTTGTGCACATAATTAATTTTAATAATTAAGGTGTGCAAATGGGCACACTTTTATAGTGTTGGATACACTGGTACGTGTTTGTAAACATAATGTGAGAGGCGTTTTTGTTTTTGTGCAGAGCTGAGATTCCTGGCTACCGAAGAAATCTAGAAAAGGCGTTTCTATAAATCTAATTGAAATGGCTCCTCTTGAATCCATACGGACAATGAGAAAGAAGGATGTTTATGTGTCCGTTTGTCCGTCAGTATTCGTGTGTCAGAGGACCTTTCCTAAAGGACCTTTCAAAAGTAAGGATCCTTGGAGAATCATTCGAGAATCTCAGAAGAATCAATGAAGGATTTTGAGTGAGTTTTTGGAGAGGATCCTTTGATAATATATTTAAGAGGTTTAAGGAACCTTTGAAAATTCATGAAGGATCCTTAAAGAATTTTTGAGACCTCTTCATGAAACTTCTTGAGTATCTTTGAAATAGACAAGAAGCAATAATTCTTTTAAAATTTGTGGTGGATCCTAGAGAATCCGTGGTAAATCTTTAGAGGATCTTTGAAAGATCTTGTTCTTCTCTGAGTCCATGGAAAACCTACAAGAGTCTCTTCAAATTTTAATTATTTTTTAAAGAAAACCAACCTCGTCAAATTAAGTTCCTCAACAGACCAAAACACCCACTTAGCATTCTATCACCTTACGAAAACAATAACGAAATACCACCCAACCCCACCCACGAAGGAGAAACGGATATAATAACAATAATAATGTCAATGCCGCTAGAAAAATTTGCGGCATTTATAATTATCATCGTCATCAGCGTCTTTGTGGAGAGCGAGGCGAGAGGGAATACACAAGAACAACGGCACCCTAGGCACCAGCCACCCATTAATTTATCGCGGAGTCTGAAACAGAAAGGGATACTGTCGGGGACGGTTGCTTAGCACGGCAATCGGATCTCGAGTCTTTCCGTTCTCCCTCCTATTCGGACACACAGCTACGTGTTGCTGCCTTCCCATCAATTATTGATTTAGCCATGCGACGCGTATCGATAACTGGAGTAAGCGGAGGCTGCCATGGAACGTCTTGTGCAAATATTTTTCCATCTTTCGCTCCTTACAACCTCGCCGTCTCGTCCTCCCTAGCACGAGAGCGGGACGGATGATGCGATGTTGCCTTGGCAAATATTTAGAGACATCAACCCGGCGGTTGTTGATGTTGATCTTTGGTTAAATAGGATTAATTCCTCGTGTTTTCGCGGAACGAGATTGTCCGCACTTCGATTTTTCGAGTGCATTCGGGTGCGTGGGAAGATGCACCTTTCCCCTCATTACTAATTCACACTCCCGCTGTCAAGCCTTCCCGTATCGGCTAACAGAGACCTCACCACTATCATTAAGTGCTCAACATGTCCGCGCGAACGTCCATTAGTTTGCCCTTATGAAGCCATCAAGTTTCTTTTTTCCACAATATTTTAATGAAAATGCATCGGTAACATAATTAAAAGTACACAGCAGGATGATGGGGGCGTTTTAGCAAAAACTGGCTGATCATGTGTAATTACTGCTATCAGCAGAAACGGGAGCCCTGGACTGCAAAATTATGCACTTTGGTGATGTAAAATTGACTCCAGGGAAATGTGAAAAAAAATTAATAAAATGGATCGGGAAGTAATGGAATCAATTTGGAGCAAACATTTTAACTTTATTGCTGGAGCGAAGAATATTCAATCATAATTAATCGAGAGACGTGCAGTTGGAGCTCAGAGTTAGAATTTTGATACTATTAAATTTGTTTCCCTAATTTCCACTACATATTTCGGCCCAAGGAAAATGAAAAAATTTTTGGTCAAAAATCCCTGAATTGAGTTGTTCCCAAACAAACGAGGTCAAAAGAAACTTTTGAGCTTAAGGTTCAAACAAAATTATAAGCCCATTATACTTCATGATAGTAGGACAGAGGCTAGAGGCTAGAAAACAACTCAAATCCCCTCAGCCAACCCTTTCTAGCTACGCAGCCACCTCCTCATTATCAGTCGCGCCCGCAAAACATTTCAATTTCCACAAAACGCCAACTTAACACAAATTAAATTATTCCTAGGCGCACAAAAGTTTTGTCAACCAACAATGGGGATCCCTCTAGGACACCGTTCGCAGTATCATCACCAAATAAATATATATTCATTAATTTATTACTTTTCATTAGCGTTATTATTTCATCCCGAAAGACCATAGGCGTACCTCCATAATTGTCATCATTCATCACAAAAGCGAAAGCGCCCCGAGAGTGAAGGAGGTGAAGGGAAGAGAGAAGATCGACGGTGGGGACAATTTACTATTAACACCTTTTTGCACAAGTTATGGCGCAAAACGGGAATCTGATGACGGGAAAATCGATACCTGTCTCACCTTATTTACGACGCAGCAGCGCACTCCCTCCTTCAATGGCACTATCTAATCAGTCTAAGAGCAGATTCTGGCCTCTG
This sequence comes from Forcipomyia taiwana, assembly GCA_963930915.1. NCBI lineage: Eukaryota > Metazoa > Arthropoda > Insecta > Diptera > Ceratopogonidae > Forcipomyia > Forcipomyia taiwana. Next base: position 162,880 of record CAWVOI010000008.1, read on the forward strand.
TGTCTCTTTAATTCATGAACTCTCCACACTTGCTTGCATGCAGACGTTCTTTCCCCCACGCGTCTGTCCCACATGACGAAAAGTGGGACAGCATCAGGTAAACAAAGATGGAAAATTGCCATCGATTTTTCTCCCTTCAATCCTGCCGACCATCAACATTTTAATAAATTTTCTCATTATCTTTCTTTTTGTTTTCAATTTTCCGCTCCTCCCTGCACCCGTGCGTCATCTCATCCGCGTCTTTTGTTGTTTATCTCATCAAAGTTAACCACCGTTCCATCGTCGGCGATATTGCGTGCGTCGAACATGTGCGGGAAATGGAGCTAGCGTCTCTCATAATCATCCTTTAAGGAGCGTTTCCGAATTGTGGTCGCCGTGCTGGGAATTTTCTGTCCGCAGGCGAAAAATTCTCAGATGCTCACCGACCACAGAGTCGGAGAACAAGCAGGGGTACCATGACAATTTTTATTTCCGATTCAAGGACCAGTTTAAGGGCCCAAAATTATCTTAGCCCTCCACCGGGCAATCCCGGAAAATATCGAGTCAAGATTATCCCGATTTCCGGGAAAAACTGTTATTCCAAATCGTTAAAAAATCTTTTTGGCCGCCATCTTGGATTTTAATAATTTTGTTACGATTTCTTCCTAATTAGAGACCTAGATGGCTCGAAAATGAACATATAGTTATTTTTTAAAGGTAGCCATATTAAATTCGTGAATAAAAAAAAATCACGTTTGATCATTGTAATTTTAATCCAACAAGGTAGGGGGTTTCTAGTTTTTGAAAAGAAAAATGTCCCGATAGAGGGTTAAACTTCAAAGCGAACTCCATGAAAAAAACCTCCAAAACCTAGACAAAACTCTCAAAACAGTTCAATTCATGAAATTACTATGAGACTCCCTCTCAGACCTAGATACACATCAGCTCACAGCGCAGCCAAATGATGAGTGATGGGGAGAAGATAGAGCTCGCCTTGTACGCGGGAAAATACGAAATCCCGTCCTTATTTACCTTCCCCGAGACATCATATGTTTGCTGGTAGAGCGCGCAAATAAATTATTTCACTTGTGCTGCGAGATTCACGGCGTGAGGGGGGGAACGGAGAAGAGCCTAGCCACTTGAAGCTCTACACGACTATGGAATCTACGTCATTCACACTTTTACACAATAACGCCACTCGGATTCGGATTATACATGACATTTGTACAATTGCATGCCTGAACCTCGCTACGTGCACTCGTTTCCGCCTTACTTTCCCACGCAGGCCTCCAAAGTGGATGAAGGTGAGTGATTCCTAGAGAGCTGGAGCAATGAACTTCAGTTCGAGGAAAGCTGGCCGGGAAATGCTTCCCTCTGGCGGTCGAATTAATGTGCCTCATTAATTAACGCAACGTGATCTAATTTCTCTTCGACAAACAAACATCGGCATTCCCAGAAATCATTTAAATAAACGGCTTGCAATAGGGCAGAGCAATTTAAAGGCAGAGTCCTAAATCAAAGTCGTCATGCACTCTGTAATTGATTTTCCCATCAGCAGCCAACGACCTCCCACCTGGCGCCCCCAAAACAGACAACAGACACACCATCAACTATCATCGCATCAGCATCTACTGGGTGCAAAGTGAAAAATTGACTGTTCCAGTCCCAGTCTCGCGGAGCTCGTTACACACAATGACAATGTGGCGAACGTAAACATTCCTTTGTTGCAAAGCGGTAGCTGGGCCCGAAATGGCACAGTCAGGGAGACAGCGAGGAGATGAAAAATGCCGTCGTTGGAAATATTTCAATTTAATTGCAGGAAAATAAAGAGAAAGCTGGCGTGGCGGCCGCGAATCGCGATACCGGGACAAAAAATGCAAATTCGTACATAATAACAATATAATTTTTTGTTGCGATGTGACGAGTCACGAGGCAGGGGAGCCCGAAAGAAGTGAAATTTGAGTGTCATTACACCCTCGTCCTCCTTAAATTTATGTGTCGCTGTCGCAGCCAAGTCACCTGCTTTTAGGCGCAACGCGAAAATCAACATCACACACTTGCTCGAGCATCGTCTTCAATTTAATCTGCCGCCCTCAGACCCGAGGTACTTCATAGATGGCCCATCTTGTTTGTGGTTATTTTTAGTGAACCGTTAGAAAAATTCTGCGGACTGATTGGACTTTGAAGGACGAGGATTGAGACGACGTGAATGGTAGCTTAATAAATTTTTAAATTTCCCTAAGCCTTAGAAACAGGTAAACTTTACATCTTTGAGTTTCTTACACACCTTAGATGGTTAAGAGTTAATTTTATTAGAGGTAAATGTACCATCATTAGAGTTTTAATTAATCAATGTTAATTTAAGCATGGCCCTTTAAACCATTCAAGGATATTCTTGAGGTCACTGAACCCCCAATTTTTACTTCATTTATGTTTTAAAATTTATTTTAACATGCCGGGTACGGTCTAAAAGTACGTATATTTTTTATTATTTAAAAAATATGCCATTTTCCTTCAAAAATAAAATTGAAAAAAACTTAGGGAATGTTGAAAAATAAAATGCCCGGTCTATGTAGCACCGTGAGTCTGAGCTCCCGCGCGAGGACGAAAACGAGGCCTTTTTGCCACTTTTACTATTTCTGCGTCATAAAAATTATGATAATTTTCACGTTTTTGTTCCCCCCATTTTTTGTTTACTTTATTTCTCTCTCTTTTGCAGCCAACCGCGCGCCACCGTCACCTTCAGCTGGGTCACAGCCTCACAAAACGCTTAATATGATTAGACAAAGGATGAATGAATGAATACAAAAAAGGGTAACTGGGTTCATTAAGGCCGCGTCGTCATGTGATGGCATGATTTGTGAAAAAGTCCCGCTCTCCATCACGAGTCGTGAAGCTGTCGCGAAAGCCTATCCTGGGAGAGCGAAAGACACCCGACCAACAGACTATGTCTCGGCGGTCAGAGGTTTTGAATCAAACGAAAGATTGCGTTCCTGGACGCGCTCGGAAAAATTGTTGGGAGATTGTTTGGTTGAGCAAACAGGGAAAAATTTTTATGATTATGACGGAGAGAAGGCTGCGAGGGGAGATCATCAAAGAGCGGCACAAAGGATTAATTTGATGGAAAAATAAAATCCGCGTGGTGTATACGGAAAAGTTTTGGTCGACGTCATGCCTCGTACCGCGATGGAATTTAATTTTGATGCCTGCCAGACCTGAGACCAGCGTTTTATAAGCAAAATATACTCACCAACATTGTTAATGACTGTATTGGAATCTAATTTCGCCTTCTTTGTTGCTAGATCTTGATTGTTATTATCCGATGCTGGTGCCATGATTGCTGCTTGACTCAATAGTTCGTCGCTTCCTCGCTGCAAAGAGAAAGAAGGAGGTGGTTTAGGGAAATTCGTGTAATTAATGGAGATTCGGAGATTGCGGGGGCGGGGGACGAGGTAATTTCCGGCGTGAATTGACGTTTCTCGCGAGAGACGAGAACTTTTCCAGCATTTTCCTCGCCAAAAGCTCTCCCTCGAGTGCGAACGAGATTAAATTGTGGGGAAAGTAATCGACTTTACTTGCTCGCATTTAAAACCCCGTAAAACAAGATAAGCAAAAAATATCCTGCTATTGTTGCAGATTAAGAGCAAAAAACTTCTGCGGCCATAACAATAGAGCTTAATGCATTAAAAAAGTTATAGTTTTGTTGTTGCCTGATGCTCCTACAGGGAAGGCAGCGCCCAAGTAAGTGCCAAGTTCTTTTTAATAACAATACGAATATTGCAAAATGGCAAGAAAAACAGCCGCCAGCACAAATAAATTTGCATTCAGCATTCATGAATGGAAAGTTAGTTAATTATTTTATAGGACTTTTTGTTTTACTTTCGGAGGAATGAAGGTACTCGTACTTTCCGAAGTTCTGCGTTTTTCTTATTTTCCCTTCCAGAGCAGGCATTCGCCGTCGACGGCTGGGAAGGAACGAATTTCGAGAAATCTGAAACTTTCTAATGGTGATTGAAGATACCTTTGAGTCACTAGAGGGTGCCTGGAGGGAGGCACGGCATGTGCTAAATCAAATCATATATGCGTCAGAACAGGACCGGAGGTGGACGTACATTTGGGGCTGGATGTCTTTTGAGGTGAATTGGGTGTTTTCAGAGCAAAACCTGGCGCTCTAAAAAAAATTGGAAACCCCTCCTCCCTGAGCTGTCTTTTGTTCCGAAATCGGAAACCCTTCCCCTCCTACTGAGCTGTCTTTTTTCCAAAATCGGCTACTCCCCCCCCCCCCTTCTGAGCTGTCTTCTGTTCCGAAAATGGCATCCCCCCCCCTACTGAGCAGTCTTTTGTTCCAAAATTGGCTACCCCCCCCCATCTGGGCTGCCTTTTGTTCCACAAGTGGAACCTCCCCCCCCCCCCTCCGCTACAGGGTTCTCAAGAGCTGAAATATGTAGAACAGGGAAACTCCAAAGAAGAAATTGGTACCTTTAAAGCGTGCTTGGGTGCAAGGCTCGGGCCCCATTGCTACACCCCTGACAGAAACAGACAGAGTATATAGAGAAAATTGAGAAAATGAAAACATGTCATCAATATTCCCCATGTTCTCAAATTCAATATCACATATCAATTTTGCGTTTCTCCCAGAGATGAAGAAAAAGAAGATTTTAAATCATTTTCCTAAGAAGACAAATCCCATATCATCCCAGGCTCGTGCGAGTTGCTCGTAGAGTCATTCAATGGGATGGAAAATCTTACTTTGTCTTACTTCTGCACCCAGTCCCCCACGCATTTGCTCAATTTATATTCGATTTAGCATTATTTGTACTCCATTTGTACAAACACGCGAGCATACGGGCGAAATCATCCCCAGATCTGCTCCAGATACGAAGGAGATTTAAAATTGAGCAAAATAAAAAGATTCGACACCGCAGAGCAACAACTTTGTGGGATTTCTCCGCTCGTTTGACCATGAATTCCTTTTTGTTCTCGCTCTCGTCGGCTCGTCCTCTCCCCGGGGGGGATTACTTGGGACATTGACTGTGAGCTTTTATGTTTTGGATTAGGTGATAATGTTTTTGATGTTCTTGCGATCGGGAAAGCCGATAAGACTCTCGAGAGCGGGGATGTGGGAGGGAGCTAAATCAGCACATTTCGCGCAAATTGAAGCCAATTGTCAGCTCTGTATTTGCTATTCCGAGTAATTAACCCTCAGGCAGATATCAAACATACGTACACCGCATCAAATTAGTAGGGACTATCGTTCTAAACAATGCAGCTCGCTTTTGTGATGAACATGACATCCAATGTTTGTTTGCATAGGAATATTCATTAATTTTGACAACATTTTACTTTATAATAAGCTCACATTTACGAGCACAAACACGCCACGGCTCCCCAGAGTGCAGAGTTTCGTAGGACAGGAGTATAGGGTTGCCATGCCACTTAGATCCGGGCCAGGGGAGGCTGGATAAAAATTCATCATCGAATTTGTCAGGCTAATTAAATCAGGGTTTGACCGCGAAGAGCCCCAAAAGCTCCACTCTCTAGAATTTGGTGGGCGGCCGGAGCGGAACAAAGCCGAGGATGATAATTAATTATGGGCAAATTAGAATTAAATGAGGGATGACAATGATGATGATCCATGACTGAGCATTAATTATTTCAATTTTATTGTTATTTTGCTGTTCATCTGAATGCGCGCACGAATTTTTGCTGACTGAAACGTGTTTAGGACCGGCTGCCGACCATTTGAGCGTTTATTAATTTAGCACGGGGAGAACATATTTCATACAATGGGGCAAATATCAGGGATAAACAGTATATTGGGTGTCATGGCATTTGCCGGGAAGCAAGTTCATCATCGGAGGGCCATTGACCTCGGTCAGGTCTGTGTCAGAGTGGTTGGTTGACTTGAGATCCCTGAAACAGGGTCTTGAAGGGGGTCAATCCTTGATGAGGGTCTTGGTAAAAGCTAGAATGAGGTCTTGAATAGGTTTTAAATTGGGACTTCAAATCCAACTTAAATTTCAGACATTAGACATTGAAACAGGAAAGCCAAAATACCAAGTCTCGCTACGACTCTGAACGAGGGACAGAAAGCTCGCTCCATTTGCCTCCTGAAGACGTAAATTCGTCACCGAACCGAATGGCTCATTTCCATAACCTGAGATGGCTCCCCTCAGCCAAACCCGTGTGCCACCTGGAGACGTGAATGGCGGATAAAAATCAAAGATGCGGCGAAGCAGCTTCTCACAAGGGTATTATCTGATGTGGTGGCATTAAAACAAGATGGGAAAAGTGTATGTGATGGATTTTACGATGTCATACTCATAAGTACCGAGATCACGTCGTACCAGGTTAAATTTACCTTAAAACGTTGTTAAAAGTTAAAAAGCAGTGCTTAAGCAATCCTCTTAAGACGTCTTCTGCGGCACCACAATGCCTCATATTGTGTCTCGGCTCGGCTTGGCTCACGCTCGAACCGCATTTCGGAGGTTACCCGGAACATAGACGAGCGCTCGTGTTTAAAAAGGGTTGCTTACACACGTGTACGCACAATGGCTGCCGTCTTCTGCCAATATCAACATGTGAAAGTCATTAATTCATGCCATTCCAGCCCACTAATCTTCCTGGAACAGGTAATAGAAAGGATGTATGTCGTTCACCCTCCTCAAGCGCGCTCTCTACTAAATCTTAGCTCAATTTCATTTACATTAATTTTTTGTCTGATGAGATGTTCGAGGCGCGGCTTAGCGGAACGGCTTTTATGCGTCCACATAAAGGGGGGATCACATAATGTTTCGTGATGGCACCAGGTGTCATTTTTTGGCGTCGTCGTTACCTCGAAGGCTCTAAAATTCCCTTAATCGGCTTTGGTTGAGCCTAATGGAGCTCCTTAAGGCCACATTATGACTCGAAGATTGAACTCATATTTCAGGTTCTTGAAAAATACTCAGACTTGAGCCGAGGAGTCATCCCTCCCGAGCCTCTTGATCGGCATTTACCAACGCATTCTTCAGGCATCACTTACACGCTGTCCTTTTTCCATTTTTCCTATCAACACTCAAGCACCATCGACGCTGGCTCAATTTCTAGTCGAGTCTCAATTTAATTCAAGTCCCTTCTCCAACAACAACAACAATGGGAGGCAAAAAAAATTACTTCGCCAAACGAAACTTGTCGATTTTTCAACAATGCCTAACTCGCCTGAATAGGTTGGGAGAAGCGGGCGATGAAGACGAGAAGTCGAGAGTGTAAGATAAAGTTGGGAGGATTCTTGAAGAAGGTGTCAACGATAGAGAATGTGAGCGGGAAAAATTCGCAAGCATCTCACTCGAAATCACGTCACCAAAACATGCCTGGAGCGCGTCTTTGGCTCTAGTCAGGGGCGGGAACTGGGGTCTGGCGGTTCTCTGCAGAGCTCCCGAGTTTACCCGGCCCTGCCTAGAGTGCAGTAAATAAAGCCGGCATCTGCATACGATGTATATTTTGATTTCTGTGCCTCGCTTCCACCGATGCAGAATTTGTTTATATCAGTTCTAGAATAATGTATACAAATTGGGTATAAAAATAGAGTTTGGACGCGATTGGATGGGTTTCTGGGAAAAGCGTTCGGATCTCTGTTCCACTGGATTGATTGCTACTTCAGAGATTTGCGACCTTACCAGGCTTGACACCCTCTCTCTCTCGGTTCCACCTGACTTGGTACGTCTTAGTTCCGTAAAAGTCGGAAAATGTCGAGAGATTTTTTACGTCAAATAAAAGTGTCACTGTTGGCTACAGATTTGCATTTTCCCAGCACTTTTTCCGGTCAAAAAAACACACTCTCGCACGCTCATAAATTCTATTCGCAACTCAATTCTGGATTATAGCCTCGGGGTAAATCGTAGGCCTGAATTTTCGGGAGCAAATTGCATAAACAATCGATTTGGGAGCGGGATGAAAAAACTCGTTATTTACACCAAATTCCATTAAACCTGGGTCCACGGTTCCGGCTCGTGTTCGTCCTGCCGACAAAAAAAAAGAGTGAACTGCAATGCAAGGGAGATCATCATCATTCAATTGCCGCCAGGTGAACAGCGTATACCTGCACTAGCCTGTCCGTGAATACCGAAAGCGATACGTAAAAACTGCGGACAGGATCAGATTGCACTTAGAGGCTGTATATTCACGTGCTGATGATGTTGTCGAAATCAAGCGATTGAAAATAATGAAATTAATGGCCTTTCGTGCGAACAATTTGGTGGTCGAGATATATTTTTACAAATTTAACGTGTCAAAAATTCCTTTGTAGTGGCTTTTTTGCAAGCTGCGAGGTCGGGTTTTAACGGACTTGACCACTCGTAAACTTGTTGACTGGTGAGGTTTCGTGGTTATCGAGCCTCCTATGAGACTGAAGAGCTCTATGCTTTTGGGAAAAAATGGCCTTCTTTTGACTTTCTAAAGCCACGTTTTCACATACCCCAGTTCTTGTTCATTCACAAATCTAATGTCAATTTATTTTGAGCTCACAAAAAAATTATTAAAATTCGTTTCTAATTTCTTTCTAATTTTTTTTTTTCTTATTTTTTTCTAATTCTTGGAGAACTTAACCTTCGGCAGCCAATTTAGGTACCTCAATAAAATCGGGTTGGATTTTTCCTTACTCTTCTTCTTTGTGAAAATTGAGAAAAAGTGAATCACACCATCTTGACTTGAGTGCACTCAAAGTGAAATTCTATTTCTAATAAATAATCCAGGAAAATAAAAAGTACCACGATAAAAAGCTGACTAAATTCCCCTTTTGAAAATACCATAACCTTGGGTTTTGGGTTAAGGGTTGCGGAGTAATTTAATAGGTAAAGAAAGAGCGTTACTCTCGCACATTTTCGTTTTCATCGGTTTTCCAATTTTTTTGTGCTTAGTTATTGAAGATATATGACCAAACGCTTGAAACCTCGGCTTATGGTGACAGTTCTAAAAGCTTTGGGCTTTGGTTGTTTTGAAAATTTAACTTTTGACCTTCTCAGAGCAGTTTAAAAATTTAATTTTGTGAATTCCAGCGAGAATGGATGGTTTTTATTTAAGCATGGAACAAGAATGAAGGAAAATTACCTTCGATTTTGAAATTATTTTTTCTGAAAAACACAGACTTTTATCGTTCCAAAATACCCAAAACGAGATTTCAAAAATATGTGTAGGATTCATTACCAAATTAAGAGCTATCCAAGTCAGAAGAGAGGCCAACAAAAAAAAATTATTACTCAAGAAGTTCTGCCCAAAAATTTATTCAAGGTTAGTGTTAACGTAGCCTTACTATGATGTCTCTAAATACATTACCTCCAAAGGTCGTCTTCCCTAATTGCATCCATTAGCCCCCATACGAGAGAAATGCATTTGTACGCCCCTCTCTAATTACGGTTCAGCTCCTAAAAGCCCACACCGTGCATCTAATAACTCGATATTGAGTTGCCTTGCTTGGAATCGCTCGCTAATGAGGGCAATTCCGATTCCCTCTCTCTCTCTCTCTTGCCCCATTGTCGTGTCGGCCTCCAGAGCAACAGGTTAGGCTGCAAACCACATCACTTTGTTACTTTTAAATTGTTATACGCCTATTTTGCCATCCTTCCTTGTCGCTACCCCGCAACCTCCCATACACATTTATTATTATTATTATTATGCGATGCCATTTGTGCGGACGCTAGAACATTTGTTGTCGTTGAGGAGAAAATGTGTCGCAGGGAAGTGGTTGAGTGGGAAAATTGTTTTCATGTCTCATTCCGATATGCCGGAAGTTGGGCCACAATTTGCCTTTACTGCCGCCACTCCATCAGGTCTGCATTAAAACTTTCCCCCGGACTGGCACTTCTGGCTCTAAAGTCCCTCCAAGACAAAGAGGCTTAGTGTCTCCTCGTTAGCCGTCTGCTTGTAGGTGACCTCCGACGACTTTCATTCATCCAATCAAGTGCTTTCCTTCCTCCTGCTCTCATTTCCCTCTCAAGCACCTCCATACATCTTCTATTACTCCATAATAGCTGAATCATTTTTCTTCCTTATACTTCCTCCTTCCCTCCGAAACGAGTGTATTTCGTGAGAGAGATGCAGCAATACGTCAAGCTCGCAAGAATAGAAAATATCACATCATTTCTGGGTCTGCGTCTGAGTCTGCCGGCACGATACCTCCCTTGTGCACGTGGAAATGCTAAAAACTTACATAAATCATCTCGATTCAACGCGGCACCGATGAATGTAAACCGCAAATGTTTACTAGTAATGTCTACGTGACATATTACGGCGCTCCAGAATTTATTCAATATCATGTTATTGTTGCTATTTTGCTCTCTTCTCGCAGGCAGACTCGCACTCACCGGTGGGGAGGAAAGAAAATGCGACGAAGGATGAATCAGGTGACTACACAATAAAGGAAGCTTCTCATGCGAGCAGGGAAAATAATGCGCTATGCCTCTGAGGCAGTTTCCCATTTTCCGCGGAAAGCCAATGTGCGTGCGAGTCAAAGGTATGTAATGTGCTCCACTTCTTTTATTTTTCTTCCCTCATGCCAGGTTGCCGCGTGTGACTGATGAGGGGGAAAAGCACCGCGAGGGAAAAGGGAAAACAATTTTGAGATTTTTGAGGCGGCGTTGATCCCGTAATCGACTTTTAAAGCCGCACTTGCCGGATTTCGGACGACGAATTAGGTTCTGGTCGATTGGAGCCAGCTACTGGTCGATGCCCGGGCTCCACAATCGATTGATACCATCAATATTAACCCGTCCTGTTTAAGAATTTACAAATTCTTGCGGCTGCGAGAGCGAAGGCGGCTGGAAATGGAGAAGGAAAGGAAGAAAAATTCCTCATCATTATTCAGTATTCGCATTTACACTTTGCCGATCACAAAACACGACAGGTAGACGTCGGGTGCGGCGGCAGGAGGATGATTTTCAATAAAAAATCAGTTGACTACAACCCCTTTTCCTCGTTTCCTCTCCATCTTCACGTCGTGAGGAACTAGAATATATAACATAATGGCTCTTTAGTCTACTCCACTCAATGCCAATGCTCTAGATATCGTGAAAAGCACCAGCGGAATTGCCGAAACCGTCATATTCGGATACGGGAGCAAAAACAAAAGTGCCAAGTGGGCCCTTGAGAGCATGGAAGAAGAGCAGAAACGAAGGAAAAAGGAGAAAAGAGGGTTATAATGTTTTCCTTAAATCGTTGTTAATGGTCTTCCATGAATGCGACTTATACACGTTTTTTTCGGGCTAAGAGATACCAAGTACATTTTTCATAACGGTTTATTAAGTCTCAATTAAGGAGTGGAGCGAGCCACCCTTTTCGCAATTACATTTCAATTTGCCAGTCATTTAAAAATTCATTAAAAGGAGTCACGGCCGCGTGAAATTGCCCGCGACAGCTCCCGAAATTCCCCAAACTTTCGCCGTGGGAGAGTCGGAGAAAGAGTTCGCCAGACTCGAGGCAACCCATCTTCGGAATTCAATGTAAACAGCCGACGTTTTACATCCGATTAAAAGTAAACACATCACGTTCGTCTTCGGTAAATGGAAACTACTGCTTCTCGGAAAACTCGATAGACTCGTCTAGCAGCCCGTTGATGCATAGTCTCGAGCTACATTTTAAATTGCACAAACACGACTTTCGCATCGATTTTCAATTTCTCGGCATTCGAATTCACGTTTCGGTACTTTGCCCGAGCCCCGAACTGCAAAGGAGGTCTCAGTAACGGCCGCATTATGCGAATCCAGCAGAAAATTGAAAAAGCCGATTGACAACATGCTTTACCCTCATCTCGGCACTTTAGAAGTCCCCGACTCCATTCCGGCTTAAGAGAGACATTTATATTCAGAACTTGCATCTACTCACAAACTTTATGATCGAACAAATTTACCTTTTTCACTTTACTTACACGGTGGCGTCGCGAAGTTTTCTTTTTTTATCCACCATTCTCCCCTCCCCCTAAACGGTGGATTTTCACTTTTCTCTCTGCCTCCTCTTGCTCGAAAGCGCGCAAGAAGGCACGACTTGCATTCATATGAATGTCATAATATTTAATGAGGTGAAGGTTTTATTAAAGGGATAATGTAGGCAAAGCAGACGCCAGGTGTTTGGAACGTATTTTCCACAACAAAAACCGCTTTATAGGGATGTTAACTCCGGGGAGAGAAGAAGAGGGAAAAATCTGCGAAAAAGAAACACAGAAGGGATTAAAGGAAAGCAAACTAATTGAATAGAAATTTGCTCCGCCGTGGGTGCCTCACTGCACGGACGAAAAAGAAATGGGGCAGAGATTGGGGCAGATAATCACCCCTCGTTATTATTCCTTCCTCAATCAAGCGTCATGGAAAACAATATTTTTATTGCGATTATCAGAAAAGGGTCAAGCGTTATTTTTTGCATTTATTTAGATAACTTCTGACATGTTTTTGGCCAGGTTGGGAAAGAGAGAGGGCGTCTCCTAACTAGCTTTTTAAATATTAAGTTCCTTTAGTAAAATGTTTCCTCTAAAATAGACGTTGGTTCTTTTAAGGTCCCAGCAAGAAACACAGGGTAGATCAATAGAAATAGGTAAGAGATTAGTGCAATGATTGACAGCTGATCGAGTGCCAATTAGATTATAATTACTGTTAACATATTTGCTGAGCTTGTGTCTTCGCTTAAATGTTGGAAAGAATTGATAAACTGTGATAAATGGAGGGCTAAATTATGATATTTGTAAGCCGTAAGTTGCGATGCTGTTTATAAGACTAAAATGTTGAATAATTGTAGATGTTGGACCTGAAGATGCTAGTGAATAAAACTAGAAAAAATTCGTTCCCAAAAAGGTTGTTTTAATGACAGAAAAAGGCCTCAACTAAAACAAGTAAATAAAAAGTAACGTAAAGGCCCTCGTCTCGTCCATCCCCCTGATTTGCATGCAAGTGGCCGACAAAAGTGAACAAAATCAATTTGGTGCCGACGAGGAGCTGATTGAGGCTTTATGAGGGTTCGGCATGTCGTCGCAATTCCCAGGATTTGCTTGATTAAAACCCAATAGCCGATAGACTGTGAATTTTTCAATCTGCAGAAAGAAACCTCATTCACAATTCATTTCTCCGACTCAAAAGTTAATACCTTTATAATATTCCATGCCCTTCATATTTCTCCGATTCCGTCTCGAGACCGGCCTGCTCTTGCTCCGTTCCGAGATATTACAAATCTACCTCGGCTTCGGCTACCTTATGATGCATACATAAATATGTAAGCTCCACTCCATACCCTTTTGATAACATTAGCATTACATATGTTCCTTTGCCGCACCTCCTCCCGCCCCGGCAGCCCAGCTCCGGCTCCAGCCCGGGCGCGCACAAAATATTATGTGTATAAATATATGTATATAAATCATGAAAGAGTGAATCTTTTTGGAGAGAAGGCCCTGCTCGAGTATGATTTATAAATATTTGAGCAAGGTGAAGTTCTCTGCAAGTTTGTGTATTTACGTAGTTGTAAAGGTGGGTGCATTAAACCGGAGCGCCGCGACTCCAGCTCCGATGGCAAGGAGGAAGTTAGACACATGCAAAAGCTCTTCGAAGGAATTATTCATACGAACTCTCTGCATCATTTATGCTACTCCACATATGCACAAGTGAGCAGCTGCATATTTACGAGAAAATATTTCCTTTCTTTTGACAAAGAAATGGAAAAATAAATCATATTTACATTTTTCTGAATGACAACCTCGGCCTCCTCGTCGCTGGTGTGGAGCTCGGGCTCACTGCCGGTATCCTCGCAGGAATGCTTCATTAATTTTCACCGGAAATTATTTTTCAGACTAATGGTTTCGTTCGGAGATGTGCTTTTTAATCGGAAAACTCAATTTCGCCCGCTTTCATCTCCAATTCGATTAAGAACTTCACTGACTGGAGTGGCTTTGGTGCTTACCTGCAAGAGAAAGAAAGATATTGGTTAATATAAATTACATTTCAGCTGCACCAACTTTGTCCGTCGGTCTTTGCACCTTCCAGACCACCAAATTTCCCTTTTCCGATCGAACTTCGCATTCAATGGAAAGTCGGAGAGAGAGAGACGCCAGGCAACAAACAACAAAACATTTAAGCCGATTTCGTCTGCCAGCACAAAAGTTTTCCTTTCCCTTCACCAACTTCTCCGGTTCCACAACAAAGTTTGTCTGTCAGGTGTTTTCTACTTGATTTGTGACATAACTGAATTAAGTCCACACACAAATGAATTTCCCTCCGAAGACCTTTTATTCAGCATATCGTTTTTGTGTTTGCGCAAATAAAAATGATAGCCGCAATACTGGACTCCCCCCTCCCTTACCCAGGGCCGTAGCCAGGACTTAAGTTTAGGGTGAGCGTATAAGGGGTCTCAAGAATTTTGGGAAGAAACTTTTAAAAATTTGAAAGATTTTCGGGGTCTTTAAATAAAGTATTTCGCCGTTTTAGAGCTTTTTTAATCAAGAAGAAACTGATAACTGGACCATGATTTTTAAAAATAAAGAACCTTTTTAATTTGTTGGTGAATAAATAGACCCAGAAGGAAAGGGGCTTGAGCCACCAAAATTTTAAGTTTTCGTAACGTACTACTTCAATTGGTTTTCTTCAAATTCTGGTTTCAAAAACAAAATTAATAAACATTGGTTTGATTTTTGACATCCAACAATAGGGGGGACTCACCCCCTCCTAGCCACTACCTAGCTACTGCCTTGTCCCCATCCCTCCCTGCCAGAGACCATACCGGCGACAGCAGATCAAAAGATAAACTATGATGACGGCGAAAAACATGCATGGCACACAGTTTATCCTCTCTGCTCCGTTTCTGGCCATGAAAGTTTATTTAATATTGACAATTTAATCAACACAAAGCGAGCAGAACAAAAAATGCTTCCGCGCGTAACTCGGCGGTGGAGGTGGCTTTATGTGAAACACATATATTGGCTCGGCTTGGCATCCCCGAGGCGGGAAAGTGGTGCTCACAAAGAGCGGAAAGATCAAAAGCGTAAATTTAATTAAAGGCACACGCTTTTGCAGGTACACGGGGCTTTGAGCTAATCTGGAGGAATGAAAAACGCGTTAAAAATTTACATGTGTGTGTGTGTGTGATGGACGGGAGGCAGGAGCAAAGAAAATACCAGTCTCCAAGGTGGACTTCATTGGAACGAGAGTGTGGGCAGCTCGGGTGTGAAAGCTTCTGGCGTGTTTTTCTTCGTTTAATCTCCTCTGCGATGAGTTTCGACTTAATCCCTCCCCACTGTGTGGGAGTCGAGTCTTGCCACGAATTCCATTTACAGATTTTTCTGAGCCCTCCAGAAACGTACGAGATGGTAATCCCGACACGCCAGAGTAATTGACCCAATTTTAAGTCCAAATCCTCCCGCCAAAATCAATATTGTGCGTGTTTAGCGTAATAAATTAATCAATTAGGATATGCCTCCCATAATTCTTCCCCCAATGGCATGAACCGGCACCTTTTAAGTAACAAGAGTGACTTAAAGAAACTCCTAATGACCGCCATTTGTCACTCGTTCCATTCGATCCACGAAAAGAGATACATTTGGGGCACTGAGTAAATCAAACTTGCTCCATAAATCAATTGTATGAGCATTAGGAGCTCCATAGCCATATTAGGCGGGCGTGTAGGAGTCTGGCGGGTAGGTACATAATTGCATTTTATATAAATTTCGCTCGTTCGCCCTGCCACGTCTTGTCTCCCGGGAGTCATTTTCAGGCAAAAATTATTACATTTGTCTATTCCGGCACGAACTCGCTGATGCTGCTGCTGGCTGCACTTTTCGGCCGGAAAATGTAAAATGGGGAGCTGCAGTGGTGCGAATTTTTTTCCCCCGGAAAATTGATTTATGCATAATGGATAAATTGGCAGAGTTATGTTTTGTTTAAGGTCCGTAGCAGCTCGAAGAAAATTCTGCTGCCATTTTCAAGCGCAGTAAATAGCTGGGGTGGCGTTGCGGCGATTTATCGCCACTCAAAGGTTGATTTTTTATGATTCACGCATGGAAGACATGTGCAATATTTATGTCAAGCGCCAGAGTACGGCTCGGGACGAGGGGGGCAGGTGAGAGGGGAGAAGCGGAGCGGAATAAAAGGAATAATTTAAATATTGCATTTTATGGGGATTTTATAGGCAACTTGGTGGCAGTATAATATAGATTGAAAAGGAATTGAGATCTGGCGGGCTTGGCAGGTAGGTATTTGAGGGGCGTACTCGGGAGACCTATCAAAAAGACAAGATGCCTTTTGTTAAAAATGTTGTAAAAAATATTGATTTAATGTCTGCTTGCGGGATTTTAAGAGCGTGATACCTGTCTTTGGGGGGCTTTTCTTCATTTTACGACAGTTCATTTCGTTTAAAGCTGCAAGAAAAATCTCCCTCTGATCCCAGAATCTGCACTAAGACAAAGTTTGCCGGCAAATATTTACCAACTTGTTGCACAACTGCCTCATCCGTTCTCTCATTTTTGCAGCGTCTCACATCACTTCTCGGATTGTTCTTCTTTCCTCGACGAGCTGCAGCTCAAACTTTTTAAATTCAATCCCATCAGCACAATTTAACCGAAAGAAAATCAAAGTTTCAAACTCCCCCAAATAATTCATGACAGCTTAAGTTGTCCTAAACAAGTTAAATTGATTCCTTCGGTGCCAACCTCAAAACCATTTTGAGGTGGAGAAGGTAGTGGTCTGGATGAGTGAAACATTAAACAAATGAAATGTAATTATTGCTAGATTATCGTATACGCTTTCACGTAGATTTTGGTCGAAGAGGATTACTCGAGGATGGTGGGAGGGCCAATTCGAGGCATAGAGAGGCGACGAACGTGTGAAACAGTCAGCTTGTATATTGATTAAATTGCTAATGATATGTCAGACTGAGTATCCATATATGATGTTATCGTTTGACAGCACGGCGACGATGGGAATAACGTTAAACAAATCCATCTGTCGGTAGTGGCGACGATGGATGACTTTGTGGAACCTCGCCACTGAACACTCACTCATTTCCGCCACCGATTTTATTAATTATTATTTAATCAGTTTATTTAAATCACGTGTGATTAAATTATTTACATTCATTACAGTTTGTTACGCATTTCCTCGAATCAATATGATCCGGGGGAAGCTGATTTTCAGGTTTGATATTTTATTGGGTGGAATAAGGGAGCCCCTATAGCTAGCAGTGACTTCCCAGAACCGGAAAATACCTGAATATCTACCTCATGTTCCAACTTCAGAGACAAAGACGAGCAATCAAGTGGTGGCTCCAGGAATTCTCTCCAGTATTTCATTTCAAGGCCCTCAATCACCTCAATGAGACACAATGACACAAGCTAGATGCAATTTCATCAATCGCATTGAATCCATCAAAGACATCAAAACTGCAATTTTGTGCCTGCTAGCCATATCTCTGCATAAATCGAAGATGCTCGAGTACTTTGTTTGACAGACGACCCCCTTTCATTTAATCAAGGCATGTAGGAAAATCAGAGCAAATCCGAAACGTGCGGAAACATGCACAAAAGCATGCTCGGGCATAAGCGAGACTCGACGCTTGGGGAAAACGAGAGACGGGAGAGATTTTTCCAAATAAATCGCCACAATGACGGAGACCGAAGAAAATAAAGAAGAAAACTGTTTCAAGGCACAGAGAGAGAGAGATTATCGTCATGCTGCTGCTGTGTGTAAGCAGATTTATCCGAGCTTTTATCTCCCCCCATCCTCGTTAATTTAATAATGCTCTGCCCAAACCCAGCTCTGCCTCTTGCTAACCAGTGTTCAAAATTAAATCGCCTATAAACTGAATTTAATGCTTCTCTGACACTAGTTTTTGTGTTTATGCTCCTGCTAGCCGGAGCGAGAGTGGCAGGAGTCAAAATTTAGTATGTCAACAGTCATTATACGGGCTAAAAGGCTCATCTGCTGACGGGACAGGACGCTGTTTTCATTACAAATAGCAACAAGCTAATCTGTCACGGATCATTAAAATAATTTGACATCACCTCTCTGGCCTGGCCACTTTGCTGACAGCGTGGATAGTGTTTCAAAGAAAATTTGATGCTAATTGAATTTTCGCTGCTTTCAGTTGTGGTTGCAGCTCTATTTTTGAATTAATTTTGGCTCTGTTTTCTTCTGCCCAGAATAGGTTCCAACTGTTTTTCCCGTCAGCTCCCATTTTCCTCGCCTTCCACTATCACCTCGCCGCGATTGAAGATAACACAATGTGACAGGTACAACGACACCGCACATCACACGTATGTGCGGTTGTTGTTGTGAAATGAGGTGAATAATGCACGACAGCCGTTGCTAGATACCGAGGCCGGGCGCTGAAAGACCCTAAAACAATGTCCGGTGGTCAGTCTGTGGCGAACGGCACGATGCCTGCTAAAAATAGAAACTGAGCTTGCACATGCTCGCGCATTCATATGCAGCGGCAATGATGACAGTATCAGTGTTCGCCATGTCATGTTTTAATTTATTAAAATGCGAACAAAGACCGTGTCCAACTGTAATAAAGTTATTGGCGTTTCCGAGTGAAAAATTCACACATTCCTCGTAATCGCCTTACTTTGGGGCGGTATTAAAAATTGATTATGTGCTCATTTTCGCCGTAGTCCGTAATTACGGGATCCAAACTCGTTGATATCAAAGGATTAATCCGGCTTACTGAAATTTGGCGGTAGATTTAGCACCGGCTCATATTTTAATTAGCCGATCGGCCATTTCTATCCCTCTGCTATCTCTCCCCAAAATTGATTAAACCCGAACGAGTCGAACAGGACGAAGTTCGAGTGTGTCAAATAAACAAAAACATTCGGAAACACCTAAAAAATCCCATTCACACTTGTACGGTCTAGCTCCTGCTGCACAATGTTGCGGACGGTTTGGAGTCGAGGCAGACTGAAAGCGGATTTGAAAGCAGGTGAAATGTAAATATGATTCTTTCATAGACGGGCCAACGCACACATCAGCTTATGTGGGGACGGGTGTGAGGACCTCCACCTCTAACGAGACCAGGAGAGAGTGATTCAATATGTTCGCTTTATCCCTCGCTCATGCTAGAAACCAACAACCCGTATATTGTGAGCCAAAGGAGCCCACTCGGTAAAGGGATTTGCACAATTACATTTGGAAATGAATGTGCTCCGTGTGCGCCTTTGATGGTGTCTGGGCTTGTAAAGCGAAAAGTTGTTTTATAAAGAGACAAACGAAAAACTGAGTTTCACCGACGAGAGCGAGAGAGAGCTGCTGGTGCGGCTGAGTTTATTATCTGTTTTGTCAATTTGCGTGTCCCGAGTGCCGGCAGGAGATACCTGTGCTTTGTAATGGGATGATTTCTGAGGCGTACGGCCATTCACTTTTGTTGACGGGCGGGCTTTTCAGCCTTTGTTGGCGTTCAAGCCACGAAACCTCGGGAGCCTGCATTTCCCATCGAATTCGTAGATTAATTTTTCTCCTTACTTTAAAGTCTGGAAGGTAGGAGAAACGTTTTGGTGTTAGCCACAATTTCCCATTGAATCAAACTTCCACATACTTGACCCAATTGAGCTGAAACAACAAGTGACCTCTATCTCCTGAAGGGATGGAGCTAGAGGCCCCCAAAATTGTAAGCTGAAACTCTGGCATTAAAAGCTGCTTGGTCAAAATATTTTCGTTCCGATCCAACTTAAAAATTTAGTCTAATACGTCAATTTCCTGTTCTAACAGTCAAATAAAATTTTTTACGAGCCCTGTTCGAGTTTCCAGCCAGCCCTAATTGCCTCTGAGAACGGGTTATAAAACGAAATCCAGCCTCTCCAATCTCTTAATCCCCGTAAAACGCTTCTAAAATTGAAACATTAACACTTTCCAGCCACGAGAAGTCCCTCCAAACTACTCCACCCGAATTGCCATGCAAACGATGAATATAAAACGTGAATAATCAAGTGATATCGAAGTTTTCACCTGCCTCCTTCCGCACAGGCCCTCGCTGGTATGAAAATTTACGAGTAAAGTATCGCTTCTCCCTATCTTTCTCTCGATAGACGTTTCGTGTGTAAATAGAAATCAAGATAACAATCTAGCAGACACCAATTCTCCTGATAAAACTGGCAAATATCCATTTACCCGGAACATTCTCGGTGCTATGACTCTCCGCAGTACGAGCAAGCTAGGACGAGCAATAACATTTGTTCAGGACTCGGCCACGGCAAGGATAAATATTATAATACCCATTTGGATTTATATCATATTCATTTTCATTATGTATGTCTACTCCACGGAGGTGTTTGCTATTGATTTTCCATATTTTTTAATATTTCATGAAACTTGTGCAAAAACGCGCGATTCGGTCCTGCAAGAGTATTCCCCAGAAAGGTATTTCCAACTCACACACACACGCACACGCAAGGCAGAGCCAGGGGCGTGGACAAAGGGGGCTCACTTCATCTTTGGGGATTTTTTTTCAGTCCTGTAGCGCTCTTTTATGCTCTAGGGACGCCAATTTTCGGTCTGAAGACATCCAGTTGAGCCTCTTGTTGGTTCTGAGGAGTTCTTTGCAGTCCTTTAGCGCTCTTTTCACTTCTGGAAGCGAACTTTTCAGTCTTTTTCACGCTCTAAGGACGCCAACTTTCGATCTGAGCACCAGTTTTTGGCTTTGGAAACGCCCTATTTAGGTTTAAAGTTTTTTCCATTAGGAGTCAGTGGAAAAACCCAGCCCCCTACGCCCCCGTGCTTGTTTAACATAATTCCGGCATACATGAGCTCTCATTCCACGTCAGGAATATAAAATTTTAATCAATTATCATCATGTGGAGAGGGCCGATGTAATGCGATTTTGTGCCGTATTTGCCATTCCAGTAGAAAAAAAACGCACTCATGGAGAGTAAAAACGATTTTGCCAGTACGTGTAAATTGATGGTGTGGTAACGAATGTTTGCCAGAGAGCAGCTTCGCTTGTTTATTTATAAATTGCATGTTTAATATGTAATAATCTCAAGCTAATACTCTTACTGGGACTGCTGACGACCCGGTGGAGGGTGGGCGCCTGTCTCGAGGCCAAAAGTAAGCCCCAGATTTGTCACCGAGTCCATTCATGGCAGCCACAAGTACCTCCATTACAGCCAGTAATAGGACAGACGAACCCTTGAACCGCCGCCGCACCGTAAAGGTTGTTAGTGAGGCTAATATCGTAAAACGGCTCCACGCCAAACAAGACATAAGCACCCCTGGAGCCCGAGCTCGCAAGGATAAGCAGCTACGTCGACGATGGCAAATGTGGTTTGCAGTGCATCTGATAGGCACCACAAACCCTCTCATCACCGCGTGTGACATATGATTTAACCGAAAGTCAGGCTCGGATGATGCTTTGGAATGGAAATGGGGCACAACTTTGAATGGCACCGAGCCGGAATCCGACGACTAAGTACGTCTCTCCACTTTCATCGGAACGACGCTCTTCAGAGCCGGTGGTATTGGATGTCTCTGAGCTCTCAGCTCTTGGAAAAGCGTAAGTTTCTCCTCCAACACGGCGATGATGGGGCAATATGAAGGGCTCTGGTTGTGATAGGATTTATTTTACAAATTACTACAACCTCGCATTTTCAAATGTTCTCTCGCCCCCATACCCATAGAGTGCCGGTGCAGGATTGTGTTTTGTGGGAATAACCATTTGCAAAATTATGATGAAATAGGACGACCTTTGTGTGTGCATGCATGTTGCGTTTTGTGTCTGCTGGAACTCGCAGAGGAGACACATTGCCGGTATATGATGAGAGCAGGTGAATAGAGCGTGAGTTTTTATATTTCCCCCGTTCACCACCCGTTACAGTTATCTCATAGAGCAGCACAGTGCCATCTATTTCCATATCTGGAGCTCAAAGGTCGATGACTGGAGACCAAAAAAAAATTTTTCGTCCGGAAAATGCGGATAATTTTTTCGGTAGTTTTCGCAGAAGTTGTAAAAAAAGCTTATTTTGGAACAGAGAGGTCAATGACCAAAAAAATATATTTGAACCCACAAACAACGGGAACGACGAGCTAGTGATGTGTATAAAAGCAGTGAGAGCATGAAGGGAAGCATAATACCCGGTCTGGATTCAATGAGGGGATTATTGCAAGGCGCTGTAACAGGACCGAGAATGAAGTTTGACCTGAAACGCAGAAATTGGTCTGTTCAAACTCCCGCTCCCGAGACTAGCTACCTGGTGAAATGGACCCCACAACTTTTGCTACTACTATCCAGTGGAAATAAGCTGATTCACGTTGGATCTCCGTTGCATGTACGGACGAAGTAAAGTGCACATTTTAGCCACATTGGGTAAACACAAATACACAATGTACGGAGCACGTTGAAGAGGTAGTGAAAAGGACGATTAAACAAGGTGTATGACCCTTTAAATTTGATGACAGAGCAACTTTTATGAAGTTTGTTTATTCTAATTTCTCGCCATGTTACTACTGCAAAATATGAGCGGCACTTTTATGCGGTTTTTCTCGCTCCCACGGCGCACTCCAGGTGCACGGAGCAGCAGTGACTCTTGGAAAATCAATAGATTGCAAAACAACATCGGATGCACTGTACCGGGGGATGTCTAATGATCTGACATGATGTATAGGCATCGGATGGCACATCATTACTGGGAAGTAAGACATCTTCGGAGCCCAAGGAGCTCCTGGAAATCCGAGACCTTTTGCGGAAACTCTGATTTCCAATTTAGGTTATCAAATTCCCCACCTGGCACTCTGTCCCACGCTCCTAATCAGGAACAGACCTTTGGTTCCCTTAATACGCGACGTGCCATGATTAATTTCCTTAATTTGCATTTAATCGTTCACGACATGTGATCGCACATTTCCTCTCACCTATAAAACGCCTCGTTAGCGAACGGAACGTGCAAACGAGCCGCCGACTAAACATATCCTAAGCAAATAGGTGCTTGATGAGGGTGTCTTGTGGAGCCGTCCCAGGTACCGAACCGCTGAGCCATTTGTTTTTTATCACCTCCATCCTTGTTCTCCGGTAAGCCAGAGTGCCACTTAAAGATTCGAAATGAATTTTATGGGGTATTTTAAAGCACTTTAAACTTTTTCGTTCGCTGCCAGTCCAGAAATTGCAGGTGTTTTCTCCCGGAATCAAGAACCAAAGAGAGGCAAGTTGTTTCAATTCAGCTTTAAGCCAGATAATGAATTGCATACACACAAATCTTGAGTCGGTGCTCAAATATTCCCTTTTCTCGCCTCCACCCGGCACCCGGGTCCCGAGATGCTTTACGAGTGCAAGCTACGGAGGAAGTAAAGTAGGCATAAATATTTATTGTGCTGCAGAACAAGAAAAGGAGAGGAAGGCGGGTTCTACATCATATTTATTGTATAAATTACATCTGTAGAAATGGCACATTTAACACTCTTTCGATTGCGTTTTTGGCCTCTCGACTTCCCCGACTACTCGACTTAATAAAGTGTTATTTATTTACGGATTTGGCGTCGGAGGAGGATGCTCTTTTGTTCATTGAATATTAAGAGGGCGGTAAACGCCGTCGTTGTCGGGTGTCGGGGCTGTCAGGGGTGTCAGGACTTTGAAGGAAGAGCCACTTTAGATCTCTTTAACCCATAGACCACCAATCGACATTCGCGAGCCCTTGTGCTTTGATTACATTAATTTAACATGGCTGAAGAGGAAAGTTGAATGGAAATTTTTTTCTCCTCCCTTTTTATTCAAGAGGGGTCTTCTAAAAGTCTGAATTTTTAGTGCATTTTCAGCATTTTGCAAAAAATGCACTACTCTGAAATTTTATAACTCTAGAACCAGAATAGCTAGAGAGCTGCGTGCTGCGTAAACATAGTCTGTAAGGGTGGAGGTTAACAATTTTAGACCCCTATCCTCTCTTGGGGTGTAATGGGGGGTGTTTTACATTTGTATGAAAAATCCTCATTTCACGTCCGATTGAGCTGAAATTTTAGTATGTTATAGTTTGTGCAAAATCTAGCAAATCGTGCTACCAAATGTCTCCCCTCTTATGTACAGGGACGGAGCTAGCGGCCCTCAAAATTTGGTCTTCTCGTAATCTTTGAAACCCTTTATTTTTTGATATATTTTAATTTTTAAACTAGCACATTTTTGTTTTTCGTGATATTTTTAAATAGGACGAAAAAATGTTCGAAAATTTTCAGTGGTATAATGGTTCAAGGGAATATCGGCCCAAGGGTAACAGAAACGTCTGATTTTTGCTAAAATACAAGTTTAAAGAAAAAATTCATAAGCTGAAAAAAGCAGCTCGTGATGGGTTAACAATTACTTAGGCTTATCCTTGGCTCAAAGAGCCTGTCTTGACTGAACACAAATGCTTCACGGCCCCTTTGACGCACTCCACCTTCACGGCAGCTTGACACCAAAGAGCCATTAGCTCCGTTTTTCCAGGCGCTTGATTTGAGACTTGTAGCCCATTTTACAGCGATTTTCCCCTTTGCCACTTTCCCACTGTGTGATATAATGCTAATTCATTTGACGGTGCCAGATTCACTTCAAAGCACGTTTGCAGGCGAGTGAAAAATGATTTTTTCCTCCTCTCAGACATCCATAGCGACTTTGTTATTCCCAGATCCCAGGCCAACCTTGTCGTACGGCAAAGCGCGTGAAATAACAATGCAATCAACACCTTCTGTCGTCGCACTTTCTTCTCTCTTCCTCCAGCACATTTACTCGCAAGAGGAGCTGCAGGAGGGGTCGGAGGCTTCATTATGATATGCAGGAGTGAGCGAATAATGTTATCTAATTTAATATGCTCTTTTACATTTCTGTGATTTATAATTCATGGCTCCAGTTGAGAAAGCGCTAGAAACGTGGAAAAATTGAAAATTAGAGCTGCCATGAATTTTTCATGGCCTCCGCGAGCAGAACGCGCCGCACCTCTCTAGTCCATTTTGGAAACGCACTCCGATTCCGAAAACAGATTGAGCAAACGGCTTTTACGTAATCCACGGGCAGCCTTGAACTGGTCTCTTATACCTGAATATTAGCTAAATTGTGATATAAATATACAATCAACACCACGATGCGAGCTTAGTCTGCCCGAAACGCGCCGAAATGAAGTCATCATTTGCCATCTCGCTAGTGGTGGTCACGTTAATTGCCGCAAAACCGATCTCTGCCATTCCAGCAGGTGGCTATCATGACTCGAGTGTGGCTGACATTGTCAACTACGAGAACTATAACTCGGGCAAGGATGGATACAGATTCCAGTGAGTGCTAATAAGCTACACGGAAGGAAATCTTTTCAAACTTTTGTACCCTCCGCAGATTCGACTCAACCGATGGAACCTCGCGAGTAGAGGCGGGAGAGTACAAGGACCTGGGGTACCAGAGCGAGCGTCTCGAGATCCAGGGCATGTACATCTTCGTGGACGACAAGGGGGCGGAGCATCGAGTGGACTATGTGGCGGACGAGAAGGGGTACCGGGCGAAGGTCAGCTTCGGGACGAAAGTGGACAAGAAGAATTAGAGGGAATAAAGAGAAGAAGTGAGCAACAGATGGCGGAACAAGAGCGATTAAACGCTTGCCTACTCACATAGATTAACTCGGAGCATTCTCGAAATTTTCCGCGGAAAATTATAATCATCGTCGTGTCGCTTTTATGGCTCGTTTTTCATTCATTTCCCACTCAGCTCGCCGCGCCTCCGTACGTTTGCTCCAAGAAGAATGTGACTGGTTTGATCTAATAATGTTTGCATACTTTAACATTATTATTTTCCGTGTGCCGGGACTACTGCAGAGTGGCAAAGCTGCGCCACACACGATGGTGATAAAACGTCGACGGGAAGGAATTTTGTGAAACGCGTTAATTTAATGACACTTTGTATATGCTTTTAAGTGGCGGAGGCATGGCAGCCTCCGAATTCCTCCCGTCTCTCCTCTCCTCTCCTCTCCTCAATAGTCGAATGTGGCTCATTTTATGTGTTAATTTCTGGTATTTTTCGGTGTTTGCAAAGTTATGCCGCCAGACTGGAGGTTGATAAACGTTCAAAATTTCCATATTTTTTCCCCGCCCTTATCGCTTTAATATACACAAAACTTTTTAATTAACTTTGGCACATCGCAGACGCTGGTGGAGAGCTGAATTAACAGCGTGTGAAATGCAAACTTTTAGGGTGCTTAATTTTATTATGTATTTTAACATTGACAGTATGTGATTATGATGGTACTCGTGCCCCGGAATTGAGCAATACAGTCTGCGGCATCTCACGCGGAAAATTTTCCACCAACCTGTCGGATAAAAAGCCCACGATACGGTCCCCTTCTCTGTCAAAACTTCCAGCTTGTACCCAATTTAACCTGCCACTAGCAATTTCCCCTAATCAATTACACCTTATCAAAGAGGGTGATACGCTAATTGGTGTCTTGTACTTTTTTTGGGAGAGAATATTACTAAACCGCCTTCAACTCACTGACTGAGACACTGAGGTTTCCTAAAATAGAATTTTCGGCCAAAATAGCATTGGAGATGGATTCAACTACTTAGGCAAAATTTCCTTCAAGCTTTCAGAATCAAGTTTTCAGAGAAACAGGTTGGAAACTCTCGATTTTAGTGTCGAAGGTGTCGAGACTCCCAGAAACGAGCACCCTCCAGAGTCTCAAGACGAGAACACCTATGGCTCTTTAAGATAACAATAAGCTCTACTGCAAAAGTTGTAATAGCTCTAACTAGCTAAGGCACTCGACGAAACACCGAAAATACGAAGATTTTGTATTTGTATTTGTTTTAGTGTCCGAAGGCCCAAAATCCTGGAGTAGAATCCATCTCCAACGAGTAAAGTAGAAGGGGCAATCTCTTCCCCGATAGCATAACTACCTCTCTCAAATATCAATGGCAAACCGGAGGGGTATTAGCTCCCCTGCCTCCCTCATTATAATTTGTCAACTTTCGCTGTCGTCGGAGGAAAAAGGTACCTGCCTGCTTGCCATCATCGATAACAAGGCGTCTAGACTAATTTTCAACAAACATCAAAGTTCGATATCGACACAAAAGAATAATGGCATTATGTGCCCGGGAACGAATCAACATATTGAAAAATTGACTAATTTACCTCGTGCTTACTTTGGTTTGGGTTTTTCTTGCCACGGGCCGCAGAGCCAGAGCCAAGCCACGCAACACCGAAGACATTTGTTTGCTCAGCTCCGTGTGTATGTACGTGTAAGTAAACAAATTATCTTGATGATCAAAAAATCATGACTAGAGTCGAGTCTGTGGCTGTGCGGGCAAACATGTGTCGGGACTCGGGTTGGGGGAAATGAAGTCAATGTACGTACGCATTATGTTTGCTTAACCAAACCTAAAATAGGTTAAAGTGGAGAAAAAACGTGCACCATTTATCACTTTTCACTCTCTTTTCACATGCATCCAAAAACCTCTGCCCCATCTATCCTTCAGACACGCCGTTCTCCCGACTACCTCGTCACTTGGCTGAATAACTCTACTAGTCTCCGAACTATGTGTGTTATCTGATTGCAATGAGTGGTAACGAACGACTGCCAACATCTGTTTGCATTGGACAAAGTTTTTCATCATTGATTTTTAGATAGGGAACCGAGGAATCGAGAAATCGTGTAGGAGAGTGATAAAGTGGACTATTAGGCGTCTGCAAGTGTCTGTGGTTCCAGCTAGCATGCTTCGATACCCGATTGATTGGAGGCACTTTTGCAGACTCGTGCAAAACCCTTCCAAAATGGCGAAACTTCGGAGCTCCCTCACCTTTGCTGGCAAAAACAACAGTGCAAGATGCAGCCTGGCAAAACCTCACCGCATCCTAATACTAATTTAATTGATAACGTTATTATTATAAAGTGTGCAGAGAGAGAGGATCCCAGGGCTGCGGTGGCAGAGAAGAATTCGGAGCATTTGATAAACTTCCTCGTTTGCTGTTGCTCTGCTCGAGGCGCGAAAACATCTCATCTCTCTCTGAAAGAAGCAGGAGAGGTCGCGGAAGGCGTTGGAGTATGGTGGTGTCAGAGGGATGTTTTAAATTTATGGCGTGTGGGGAAAAGTTTAAACTGTGTCAGCAGTAAATTTTTGCCGCTGATGACATTGCTGTTGACGTGCACACATGTAAACATAAATTAAACAAATTAACATTTGATTATTATTCATTAGGATTGGCACCATGAAATTCACTGTCTAACACGCAGTCACTTGATATTTTGATTCAGTCATGGCGGCTCGGCGCGCGGTGGAGGTGGTTGCGAAAGAGGGTAGACTAATTAATTATTATGCGGGGCTTTAGGAATAATTTTTGTGCCGGGAACCTCATTCGGTATTCAAATTTCTGCGAATTATTCCGAGGGCCCTGAACAAGCTCGCGAGCTCGTTAGGGATGGATGATAAATTAAGCAGAAAAGAGGGCTGGAAATTCTGTCTGTGGAGGGTCTTCACATTTAGCTTGTAGTTTTATATTCTGGAATGAGACGTTTTTTTCGCCTTCCCTGAAAATAGCCTTAGACGTTACCGGATAGGCTTTCTTGTTCCACGGGATCATTTCTATAAGGGGTCGTTCAAATATTACGTGACACACTCCCCTTCTGTCACGAATTGTCCCATACACTAGTACTTGAGTCTTCCTCCCCTCAGATTCTGACTTAATATTTGAACAGGAGCTTAGAGGATTTACAGCTACTGCCCTGAGACCCTTCTTCTCACCCTCAAATCTATCTTTCTAAAATCTTTTAAAAAAATTATGTTTTCAAAAAGGTTTTTTTGGCAAAATGACTGGTTTTTACTAAAATCGAAGGATAAAAATAATTTTAATTGATTCTGCCTCTCGAAGAACTCCACTCAGATACTCCGGGAGCAGGCAAGTCTACCGCAAAACCCACACTCGAGCCCGTTTACAAAAGACGATAAAGTTTAGCGAGCTTTAATTAGTTTGTCTCTCGTTCAGTGGAAGAGGATAACCCAATTAAATGCACCTGGCCACCGAGCTTCCCTCCCCGCCGATCATCCCCCGCACTAACTTTGCTATGATTAGTTTTATTACTCATTATCACCGACACAAATTAAATTGAAACTGGATTTTTTTCTCGCTCGATGCTGATTTTTTTTTTTTTTCGCGCGAGCAGCAGCATCTCGGGAGGTGTGCCGTAAAAAGCACTAATTGCGGGCATCGGCACCGTCATGGCATGCAAGTAAGCAGACTGTTGCTTCTCCGCTACCGGAACAGCACATTTTTCTTTCTTGGACGCTGCTTATCTTCATACAGCCCCGCTCAAAATTAATTATCTCTATTTTCGCTTTAATGTTTCAAACGATTAAAAGCTACAATTTATTCACCGTGGATATTCCTCATGCGCGCAAGGAGGGGCCACTGGAGCGCATCGAGGCACATAACTTTGCTAGAGAGAGAGTAGAGATGCTCCGTAAATGATCATTTAGCACGGAAATGTGCAGCCTGCAGAGAAGTTAATTGCAGGTTAGATTGATGAATCAGTTTTCCGGAACGCCATAATCCACCTCGCGCTCGCCTCGCTCTCTGTTTCAAATTGCCTTTTTTCCCGAACCCATTTGTTAGATTCAGGCGCATTTGCACCCAAGCACGGGGCATTTGTCCAGCTCCAGAGGCTCCACAATATGGCTGCACATAATAAATTCGTTTTAATTACACCTGCGAATCGCTTTTTGTATAAAACTATGATGATGATGACTAAATAAGCGCGCCTCTCCCTATCTCTAATGTTTTGATAATGGCTACACATTGTGCGTGCGTCTGCTCCCTCATGGCTGCAGGCTCCAGAATGCACTGGTGACTGTGTGAGTGTAAAGGGATGGGGGAAATCACGGGCGGTAGTAGCTCTAATTATTGCCCCAGATTACAGAACTTTATTGCGTCCGTGTTCGCGCCTGTTGGCTCGCGTTCTATGAGATTTCATTGTTGCATTCTGTTGCAACGTAATTGGTCTTTTTTAGGCTTTCCAGGAAGCTTTCAATGGATAATTAGCGTTTCAAAGATGATTTTGGGAAATTTTGTTAGTTGAAAATCCGAGATTTGGGCAAATTTACGCCTAATGAACTTCAAAGTGGGGTCTAAGTAGGTAGTCCCAGTTCCAATAAAAGGGAATAAGAGCCGCAAATATGTTCAATTGGCAAAATTGATTCTCTCCAGGCGTCTTGTCCAGCGAGACACGTAAACACGCAGTAAGGACGGGTGCAATGTGTACTCGGTCCTGTCCAATTATTGATTTGCATCCATTTGCCAATTGCCACCAGAGCCAAATACCCCGTCCGCCAGCATTCCATCCGACCGAGCTCCGATATTAAATTTTGTACAAATGTTTGAAATGATTTTGGTTCATTTAGGAAGTTTACTTGCGCCATGTCGCTTTGTGTGCGAACCCTGTGTGTGTTACACATATTTACTCGAATGAATTAATAAAATCATTGTTATAAATTAAAGGCAGAGGCAGTGCGGCCTGTGCGTACGCAAGGCATGGGAGAAAATGGGGACAAAATATTAAATTACGTGTTTTGTTTAGAAAGGGTTGGGTACGAGCGCTTCTGGGTCACTCTTCTGATGAATTTGCAGTTCAAAACGTCAATGGGGATCCGGAGAGCGAGCAGAGGTTAATTTGCTGAATCACTTCCCGGCCTTTCGCCAGCATGACCTTCGCTTTTGTGTCAATGACTCTCGGATTTTGCCACAAAATGCCCCTTTCGAGAGGAAGCTCTGTCCGAATATCAAATTTCCTGCTGCCGACACGTCATTAATTGAATTTTCTCCTTTCCACAACTGGAGCTCGAGACCCCGGAGCAGTGTTATTTTCTCAAATAGCAAGTGTCAAAGGCAATCCTCAGGTGCTCAACCGGAATTTTACCGTTCCCGTTCCGTCCTGCTGGTCTTCCCAAAGCAATCAATTAGCTTCTTTAGGAGATGCCCAAGGATGCGAGATCAAAGGAATTATCTAGTATTGAAATCGATCTTTGCTTACGAGGGCAAAGGCAAATATTTTCTTTTACACAATGTGCCTGTCCCAGGAAAGGTCCGGAGAGCCAGACCAATCTAAAGGCCGCCTTGTTAGCCATGCACTTCCCATTGATTCCACTGACCTCGGGCATCGAGAGAAGGAATATTGAGAATCGTTCAGCTGGACCAGGGACGGGAAAACTGAAGGCATAGGGGAGTTCGCAGCTGGCTGTGGTCCGTCCCTGGCCAGGTACTAGACAACCCGTGCAGAGAAGATGGAGCAATATAACAAGGAGCGCCCCGTGTCGACACATGTTATGTGGGAAATATTGGATGCAGTATCACTTTGATGGATGAAAATAGTAATGCCGGCCGGAGAGGATACGGCAGAAGATGTCTGGGTCGGAGACGACAAAGGAACACATTGATTGAAAATGCCATTCAGTCCGAACATGTGTTTGAATGCGGAAAAATGTGTATCCTGCCAGGTTCAGCGCGATATAATGACCCATAATGGGATCAAAAGCAGGTGAAGAAAGGAAAGTCAGCAGGAGCGAAAATCAATGTGGATGTGTGATATCTTAATTTGTCACTGGGTCTTATCTCGGATAAAGAGAGGAGGCAAGAAGGCATCAAACGAACAGGGGATCAGGTGGCCAATTTGCTGAGCTCCCAACGCCAGCACCTCACCACGGGAGAGATAAGCGTAGGTGATTGACATGGGCCATATTTTATTATTGCTCGATGACGTGGCAGAAATATTGTGTTCTCCGAATGGGATCTTAAAGCATTTTCTACTTACTGTCAGGTACAGGGATGGGGGACGGTCGGTGTGGTCGTGAGTCGTGAGGAAAAAAGGAAAATTGATGCTTACCTAAAAAGAGAAAAATGGAAAAAAGGTCATTAAAATTGAATTACATTTTCATTGTGGTATCTAAAAGGTGGCATTGTGTTTGCTTAGACGGATGCGATTAAGCCTCCGAAAATGAATGAAATTTCTAAACTTAGACCGAGCTGTCTGTTCTCGGCTATTTTGGGACTTTTCTGAAAGGCTCTAGAGACGATTTTCGTAATTCTGACTGATGTAGAAAATTCCTTGCGTGGTTTAATGGAGCTCGACGGAAGGTTTAAGAGCTAAAATTTTCAACTAGAAGAAATTCGACTCGCTTTCGCTCAATTCACACTGAAAAGGGCAACAAACCGGCAGTCATGCCCAGAACCTGTAAGTAATTCGTTTCGCGGACTGAAAGCCCGACTTTATGCAAGCGCCGGCAAATATTTGCCGTATCGAGTTGCAACAAAAGTGCACTATTTTTATTTACAATACCCCGAGCCAGCAAAGTCAAATTTTGATTGAATAGTACAATTTTCATCAAAAGCAACGTCCGTGCATGCATGGAAAAACCTCAATGGCACAAAAAAGGCTCTCGGCATGGGAATTCATCATGCCACCGCGCCATCATGTCCGGCAAATAGGGCTCTCTAGCCACGTGGACGAGCCAGCGACTTATTGACAGATGCACGACGATAATTTTTCAATTTCTGACCGGAAAATTGAAATTAATGTGTACGTGAATGGCGTGCTGGTGAGCGTCGTTATGCATACGAATTAGGGCTCACTCTCACCCGATATGGGATGTAAATTGATGCATTTAGGGCCGTTTTTTCTAGGTCTGCAAATTTGATTTAAAGTTTAACGAAGCTCGCTCCTTCCCCTCGTCTGCAGAGGCCTAAGAAAACAGCCCCATCGCCGAGGAAAACATGCGAGGGAAGTGAAAAAATTAATTAGACTCATCGCATGTGTTCTGCGGAGTATCAAAACAAGGTGAGGAAAATACGGGAGAGGCAGCCACCCGTGAAAACTCCAGCATACATGTAGTTTGTGCAAATTTTCGTCGGTTTTACAAGATTATTTATTATTCATACACCGGAATAATAACTCGAAAGCACACCTTCGCTCCAGACCGGCTTCGGCTCGGCGCAGAGAGCATGCGAGTATCAAACTTTTTAATTTACATTTTCCATACGCATCCACACGCCGACATGCACCCAGAAGGGGTCTATCGAGGCACAGGGGTGGGCTAGCCAACTTTTCGCTGGAAAGGCGGAAAATCCCCCTTTCCGGTCCTGAAGCCCCTCTGTGAGATACAATCTGTTCGGGATACTAAAAAATTAAAATCTGGTTTGCTTCGGATTTTTCCTACTCCGTGCTCCTCCCTCCTTCCGGTGTGCATGTGCGGCTAAGCGGCTGCTACATCCGAAATATGGTACGGCAGAGAAGGAGAGGGAGAGAGAGCGGAGCAGCCTCACAGTAGGTACGATAGTAATTGGATTACAAAAGAGACTTCCAACTGAAGTTGTACAAAATTTACTTACTTGTGAAATAACGTTTGTGTAGAACAAAAGAATGGGAGGGAGTAACGGAAGAGCTTTGAAAAGGGAAGTGCAGAAGAGAACGGAAAATTCCTCAATCAATAGGAGCTTGTTTTGTTGCGCTCCAATGTTCTATTTGATATTCTTCGGATTCGGCTCCATTCAAGTGTGGGAAGGAAGGCGATGAAAACTCGGTGCTCGCATTTATTTAAAAGTGAAGGGCTTAGGGCAATGAATCGCAAGTGTTTCCAGGGGCTTTCAATCTCGGGAGCTGCTTAAGCGCTCCCGAGACGGGAAAATAACGAAATGCGACATTTTTTCAGTCTATTTAATACAATCTTTTTTTTTCCAAGGAAACTTCTTGGGTCCTTTATGACTTAATAGGGCTCTTTGGCTTTCCCACATCTTTTTTCTACTGGTTATTAACTATAGTTCATAGATTGTAGATTGTACTGGGAGTCAAAGGTCACGGAGGTCCCGAAGGTCCTATTGTGACCCATCTTGACAGAGTCAAGAGTTCCTCAATAGCGCCCCCCATCTTATACTGCCGTACGCGCCATAGCAGTCGCATTCTTGGCTCGCACCAAGAACACAGTTGAGCAGAAGTTGCCTCGGCCGAGTTTCGAACGTACGACCTCTCGATCGCAAGTCCGTTACTCTACCGATTAGGCTACCTCTGCCCCAACTATAGTTCAAACGATTGGTAAATTAAGCTTTGGGAAAGTGATGGGGTTTTTCTTAACCCATTGGCTACTGGTGACCAATCAACTTTTAAACATTTATTCCGGGTAAACTTTAAGTTAAGGACAAGTTTTGAATGCATTCCCAATTAATTTCATCCTTCTACTCTCGAAATTGGCTACATCTTTTTAACAGTCATTTTTAGATTTTGACTTATAAAGGAGCAAAAGCAACAAGTCGTTAAATTTTTCGGTTTGGCCGCCATATTGGATTTTAAATTTTAACTTTTAAAAATAGTTAAAAATACTTAACGTGATAATTTCAAAAAACTTTCTTCCTCAATATTTAGAGTTGAGTCCGAACTATTTTTTTAATAAATTTTTTTTCAAAAATTTAACCCATTTCTGATATATGGGCATATTTTTGTTTTTCAGTTTTACTGTATAACTTTTCCAATTTTTTTCAAATTAAATTTTTACGAATTATTCATTCGGAAAATTTGTTTCAACCAAAAAAATCAATTTCAGAAAGTTTGACGACATCTTCTACGTAATATTTTCCTCCCAAGGTTAACTTAGTGACCCTTTTCCGGACTAAAGGGTCCTCCAGGTTTACATTAAGGGACATTTCAGAAGATCCTTAGAAAGTTTTCTGGGGTCCTTCGAGAGTCCTCCGAAAAGTTCTTCAAAGGAGTTTTCTAGGCTAAACATGTTTATTCTTCGTCCTTATAAATTTTCCAGAAGGTTTCAGGCCGGCCACTGATTGAGCATCGTTGCTTGTCCGGAGACCGGATAGAGTCAAGCGTATGAAAGCATAATAGAATAAATCACAAATTTACAACGAAATCTGTTGAATTGTTTTGTACATATTTCAGTAGAGCGCCGCGTGCTGCCCGATTTCTTTCCATTTCGGAACAATTTGCAGTGCCTGCCGCGCCTCGAAAGTACCCTCCTGAAGCACGCTCGCAATGCCAAAGTTTTAAAATGCAAATTACCGCTGAATTCCAATTCAATTGTGTGCGGCAGCCACAATTGTACACTTTTCGTGTATTTTTCGCACGGCACTGCTTTCCTCCACTCCGGAGCGCGAGTTTTAACGGGGCTGACAAAAGACATTACTTTCAGCTGGTAGCTCTACTCCGCCGTCTATATTGCTGACACGATGTGGTTGTTCAATAAACAGTAGTTTATTTACAATTTTATGCTTGCTCAGACTCGCAAGTAGTTTATTGCGATTGCCATGGAAAAAGGGGTAAAGCTCGCGAGCGAGTCTGCATTTTTCAGCATTTCCACACCATATTTATGGTTATTATTATTTAGTTGCCATGTGTACTGTAAATACTCTTGCTCTGCCTCGCTTGCGCTCCGAGTGTGTGAGCTGTTAGATTTTTGGAGCAACAGGTGGAGTAACTGCTTGCATTTAATGCTCCCATTATCATCATTTGTACAGTCTGGGGCATGTGAGTGTGTAATATAGGCGAAGATAGTTATTATCATCACGGAACGAGTCGTGTCTGCGCTGTAAGGCGGAATTACTGTATTTGTGGGTAAATCTGAGTTAATTATGTGGTTTTGTATTTATCATTTTCCGTTTCGGATCACCGCTGCGCCGCTCATGAGGCTCCTGGGACGCCCTTCTCCTCCCTCTCTTCCCGGATTTCCTTTATTTCCCAAGAGAGCTCAGGGAAGGCCTCTTGTTTCCTTTAAAAGTTATTCTAAAGGAGGAGTTTTCTTTCAATACAGCGGAAAATCTGCTCCAATCAACTCTCTGAGTGGGGGAAAAATCAGAAAAAAGGGAAAACGTAAGAGTTTTAATTTTGGTGATATTTCGAAAAATATCCTTGTAAATTTTTCCATAAGGTTTCGCATTTTTCGGATTCTTCTCAAGCTTCGTCTCAAAATTTCCAGTTGAGAAAGACTGGGAAATATGAAAAACGTGTTTTCCCGAAAATTCCAGTCTCACCGTTGAGAGTTAACCACCTGAAGGAATTACAAGAAGACAACAAAAAGTCCCACGAAATCGATCCTCCGCCTTAATACACTCCTATCAATTAGACCCCGACTCGCCCAGCCAAAATAATGGTCTACATAATTCCCTAAGCCCGTCATTAATCTTACAAGAATATTTTATTTCAGCGTCGTCTGTCTGAGACAAGTTTCGTCAACAAGCTTGTACGCCATCTCACCGCCAAACATAATGTACCTAATAATGATGTTCAATCACTTCTTAATTGGTTTAAACGCTTCAGGGGTGGCTCTTTAAAAGTTGTGTTTCCAAAGTGGAGTGAAAGAAGTGCGAGGATGAGGTAAAATGGGTGAAGCAGTGTAGCGCAAATACTACAAGAGTGCTTATTAAGTAGATATATCACTTTCAGCCACGTCTGCTTTGTCACAATATTGGGCCAGGCGACAGCTGATGCCATCAGACACAGGCAGTTTATGAATTTCCATCAATTATTTAAATTTCCGCGCTCGTGTATATTTTGAATAACAGCTAGAGTGTCCTTCACTGCCACCACAACGCAAAAGAGGATCTATTTATGAGCTGAAGAGTGTAATTTTGTCATCAAATATTGAATAGCCCAAATTGTTGCGAAGCGGGGAAAACTGCGAGAGTAGGAAACTGATTGGCAGGAAAATGCCCGTAATTACACACGATCGCTGGATTCTCACGGTAAGTGCGGGGTCTTACTGATACTGATTTTCCAGCCCCATCGAAAATTCATTGCGAGTTAAGTCCCTAAGTACTTCTATTTCTTCCTTGTTGGTTTTTCATGTTTTCCGTCTCCACGCCGAGACAAAATGCGGATTACCGCCGCGGAATTTGTATGCATAAATCAATTTTTCTGTTTACCGAGATATTAATGCCCAATTCTCGGTACGCAAAACTCTCGATCTCGAGATTTATTACATTACAAGATACTCCTCCCGATGACGAAAGTTGCTTTGTGTCCACGAGGCAACGCGGAAAAAGGAGGAGCGCCAAGTTCGGGAAAAAAAAGTTTGCACAAGAAAATCAATGTTAAGAGGAAAAGTTACGATGTTTGCAGCTCAGGAGGAAATATGATTTACATTAAAAGTAAGAAATATAATAACGTTTCCTTTTGAAGTTTATCGTTGCGCCACGCAGACTGCTCTCGAGACATCAAAATAATTATTTTTGGGTTCATCGAAGGCAAGTCCAGTTCAAACATTTTAACTTCAAGACATCCTTGAAATATTTTCTTTTCATGCGCGTCTCCCACACAAAGGGATAACAAAGCGCTGGAATCCTTTTCTTGGCAGTCACTCGCTTATTGTATCGATGAAATTTTCGCTCTTCCTTTCGTGCTTTTCGCATTTCCTCCCCCTTCATTGCCCCACAAAGAAACAATTGTGTCGTCCATTTTGCGGATCCGCGAGCCAGCGTCCCGTTTGAAGGGAAATCCTTACTTCCAATTTTCGTCAGAAGAAAAATCCTCAGTTTTGTTCGAAGTGAGGGAGCAAACAACTTTATCATAAAAAAAAAGAGAAGCTAGAGCCCTCAAAGTGAGTAAAAAATAACGATAACTTTGTCTCTAGTTTTTGCCTTAGCTTCTTGGACATCATTACGATTGGAGTTCATTTGTACGTGGAAGACTCTAAGGTTGCTTCTTTTAAGAACCTTTGCAATTAGCTAATTTTCTCAAACTGGCATTAGGGTTTTGCTTAACACTCTTGGTAACCTTCTTGGCTAGTTCTGGGTCTGAAAAACCACTTTTTCTTTCTTTCGACTGTTAAAAATTTTAAATAGCGATTGAAGACAGAATTTACGCAAAATTATACTGTGAATAAAGTGACCAATTTCTCCTGAATATTTTTCACCTTTTAACTAATAAAAAAAATTTTTTTTTTACGTTTTTCTTCGTCCAATCATCTTCAAACCGTACAAGTTCTAGAAGCCAGATTTGCCGTTTTGAGCTCGTCAATACCTCAAGCCCAACAAATAATCATTCAGGTCAGTATCCGCTCTACTTTCGCTAAGCCCGTCTCAGACTCGAATTATACCCTGCTTGTCTTCAGCGGACGTCGCAAAGAGAGCTTTTATTATTTTTCTTATTACTTTTCATATCGCAATTAGATGATGACGATAATGAAAATAAAAATGACAATGATGACATAGCACGAGACAGAGAGCAAGTGTTTATTTTCCCGTCTTCACGTGCAACGCGGCAAACTTTGTTGGTTTTCTTCATTTTTCATCTCCTTTCTGCTGTTTTTAATGAAAATTATATAAAATGACGTTGTGCCGCAACTTGCGAGTCCGCCCGGCAAAGACGATGATAATTTGCTGCTTGAGAAAATCGCAACAAATACGATTTTAATGAATAAAATGGGGGCTCGAGAATCCTCGAGACCCCCTCGCATCCCAATCTGCTCACGGATTAATTCTGCATCAATTTTCCGCGTTTAAAATAATAGCCTGGCATTTATTTATTCACCCACCGGTGTCAACTTTCGATAATTGCTTGGACTCGCATTCCCAATTTCGATTAAACGAGGACTTTATTAACTCGCAATTTGTCTCACTTTACTCGCTCCCATGAAAATTCGCCAACGAAAAAAAAAATGTAGCGCACGGAGGGACGAAAAACCCACCGCAGAGCCTCAAAAGAAAAATTTCCCTGAGGGTGTGGAATATTAAAAATACGAGAACCAAAGAAAAACGACGACTGGAATACAACAATAATAAAAGAGAAGCAATATGAACGGTATGATAATAGCTAACAGAACGGAGCAAAAAGGAGCAACAGTGGCATAACTTGCAGCACGCAGTTAATTAATTATTATCATCGGTGGTGGCAAAGTATGGTGTTGCATGAATTTTTTTTTTAATTTTAAACAAACCGCCATGCCATCGTCACGTCTCCGAGGCACTCGCTACCCTGTTTCGCTGGCAGCAGGGCGTTGTTACTGCAAACTCACTGAGCTACTGTGGCAAAGTGACGTCACCTGAGAGTTTCCGAGGCAAAGCTTGCGAGCCTTTCTAGCGATTCTGGTTACGCCCCTCACCACCACTTTTTTCTGGTACAAAGTTGGGTCTAGCGAGAATATACCGAGATAATGGCCGATTGAACAATAAAACGCGCGTGGAAATACGCTAATTAGGCAAGTTTGCTCAGTCGAGGCAAATAATTAGATAAGCACGAGGTCTCGATGGGGAGATAAGGGGGCTTCGATTCATTTTTTTTTTTTTTGGCTTAACCTTCTACAGACAACCAAAACATAGAACAGAGCAACACATAATTTTTTTGAAAACTCACTTAGAAGCTAAAAGTTCAGAAGCTATAAAAGTAGAAAAGATAAAAAGTTAATACCTTTTTGTGGTCGATAGGGAACGCTTTACTTCTTGTCGTCGAGTCCGCTTCCGCTCTCATAAAGTCACATTCAACAATAAATGCATGCATATGATGAGGTGGAATTTGAACCCCATTGTCCAATTGCAATAGAGACTGCAAGAAGTAGCCCCCCGTGTTAATAGTAGCAGGAACAGGAACAGGCACAGGAGCAGGCACAGAAGAGATAGTTGTGGTAGTAGTGCAAGTAGAGGTTTTTGGTGATGTGGGGTGTGGAATTCTTACCATTTCTTTGCTTTCCGCCAAATACGCTACCGGCTGGTGATAAAAATTGTTGGTCGAAATTTGATTCGAGATTATCTGGTTCTGAGACGCCTGCTGGCTCGCAATTATGGGGTACACGAAAGCAGTGGTCTGGTCCACGATACTGTCCGACTGATGGTGGTGGTAACAGACGAGACCCGGCCCAATAGGTATTTGCTGAATGACTGCAGTTGGGGGACAGTAGCAGCTAGAGCTCTGCGTAGTCGTCGTATTTATGTTTATAATGTTATTGGCTTGATTAAAATGTACCGCACTCGTATTTATGATATTATTTATACTATTCGTGGCACTAGAGTTTAGTCTGCTACTGGGTGCCAACGACGATGGAGGCGATGAATCTGATATGATTTTGGTGCCGCTCACGAAACTGGAGGGATTCTGAATGGGATGCTGGTGCTGGTGCTGGTGGTGGTGGTGGTAGGCGGAATAAACAGATGGACTTTGATGGATGGGATACAAGCCGTAGCTGGCGATATTACTGATGTTTGCGGTAGTACTAGCAGGTTGTAGTTGAAAAGGGGGACAAACTGGGGACTGTGTCGGTGGGAAATACGTTGTGGAAATTTTAATTCACAAATTTTTACACACGCAAAAGTTCCCTTATCTCGCTAATGTCTTTAAAATTACGCTAAATACGTGCTTACTTCAAGCGACTATAAGTGTATATATGATTTCGGAAGATGAAAAATTTTTTTTAGAATAGCTCGAGTGTAAAGTGTAAGGATTAGCAGATTGTCATATATTCACTTAATGCTCTCTGAATACCGTAAGTCTTGCTATTATATTTGATTGTCAAGACGCCTTTCTTGTATGATTGTTCCTTACAGTCTAATCGCTAAATGTGCTACTGATTTGCTTTAAAACACACACAGAAAAATACACTTTGATATGTAGTCTACCCACTTTTCCTTCTTCTCTTCTAATTACTTCTTTGGTCTGTGGATGGTAGCTTGAGCAACGACTTTCCCTCGGAACAAAATTGGAGGTGTGCGTGGAAATGGAGGTGAGGAAATTGACACTGGATTGGCGACGAGCGGGTTAACGGTCTCTGCTTCTAGCTCTGCTTCGCCGACTCGAAATTACTTTTCAATTCTCTTCTCTTGCTCGGTCTTGCTTTGCAGCTCCAACTCAACTCAACGGGCGACGTAGTTAGTAATAATGTGTGTAAGTGTAAGGTAAAAAGTTCTTATTACTTGTTCGCTTTTTCGTATTATTATATATGCTGTATCTATATATTTTACGTATGACTTAAAGATTCCTCGGGTTGCTGGCGCGGCGAAGAAGAATCTTGATCTCTTAACTGGTTTTTCGAGTTGAGAAAAATACAAGCAGCAATGTATAAATGTAAGGTAGATGTGGAGTCGTGTGTTGGTGAATTCTTGAGGCTCTTCTCTGGTTCGTGTGCTTCGTGGCCACTGACACTTTTGAACTTTTCCTTCTCTAAATTCACTTTATATATTTTTCAACTCTGGTGTGTATTGCACTCGGTACTCGGTACTGCCTGAATATGTGGTGGCGTGGAAAAATCAACGGGAAAAGCGGACTTTGCGAGACGTGAATTTTCCGCACAATTTTCCTCACTAGCTCGACTCGGATTCGATTCGATAATGTGAAATAAAATGTATTAAATTCACTTTGTAAGAGCGGCAGATAGCAGATATATTGGAACGGGTTAAAGCGAAGACTGTATAAAGACTGAAGCAAATTCGACTGGTATCAAAGGTAATAATATGAAATGTTAAACAATACAACAAGTAAAATGTTATGTTGTATAGCTGCTTCTACACACATCCAGAAACGAGAGAGAGCGAAACGAGAATGAATATATCGTGCTCTGTACTTCCATCCATCCTGTGCTAACCGATTATATACTTTCCTCCGCGTGAGTTCCCCCTACGAGCGAGTTCTGCTTCTTTCCATGCGGCTGGCGATGTGGAGCCTCCTCATGCCCGAACACAAGGTGTACGGCGGCAAGCACACCTTGCGCGGCGACTGGAAATGTGCTCGGTAGCAGATCGGAGGGAAAAAAACTTTTTTTTTGATGAATAAAAAATACAGAGCTGCGTATGTGGCGTAGCAAGTGTAATCAGATTTAGCTACAGGTTGAGTAAAGTACGCGCGTTCTCGGCTCGGAGAACGCGGCCCGTGTGTGCAATTGTTGCTTTCTCGCGGCGCTGCGCCGAATCCGAAATTCACTTGACCCAAAGTGAGTGCGCGCACAAACCCCAATGATGATGTGGCATTCGACTGGGAGGGGAACGTCGTGATTTTCGCAGAAATTGGGGAAATTCTGTATGACAAACAGATTATTTTTGTGATCAATTAATTTTTTTAAATTTAATTTAAAATGTTTCAAAAAAATTTTTGCAGGGTTCTTAATCCAGTTTTAAGAACTCAATTTGTAAGAACGTCATGATTTTCGCAGAAATTGGGGAAATTCTGTATGACAAACAGATGATTTTTGTGTTCAATTAATTTTTTTAAAAATTTTAATTTATTTAAATTGCTTCAAAAAAATTTTATCAGGGTTCTTAGACCAAGAGGTGAT
Source organism: Forcipomyia taiwana (assembly GCA_963930915.1). NCBI lineage: Eukaryota > Metazoa > Arthropoda > Insecta > Diptera > Ceratopogonidae > Forcipomyia > Forcipomyia taiwana. The sequence continues at coordinate 205,023 of CAWVOI010000008.1, forward strand.
CCAAGCCAGTTTTAAGAACTCAACTTGTGAGACTCCAAGTCACTATTGTTAGATTAAGAGAAGCTGCAACTCCTAATTAAAGCCCCTTATCAGATTAGAAGAAGATCAAGGAGACTTTTTCGAGTCCTAAACTGGACCGTCAGAAAATGCAAGAGGGAATTCAGGTCACAACTCAATTATCCGAACTGCACTCTCAACTCGCATGTTTACGTCTGCCGCAAATAAACCGTAAATACTAGCACTGGCGTATCTAATTGGCAACAATCGCCGGGTTTTAGTAGGAGCTTTACGACCTTTTCAAAAATTTATTCTTTGAAACTGAAGCAAAAACATGTCAAACTGAAAACCAAGACGAGATGAGAAGTTTTATAGCTCTCGTTTCGTTCGCCAGAAAAGATCAGAAAACGCCTTCACACACCGTGAGGCGGCCGGGGCCAGAGAATTATGTAAACAATAAAATGTGCTGTACGGTGCCGTAATTACAACAAACGAAAGCAATTTCAATTTTAAATTTAGACTTTCCGATGTATATTGGCACTTGGCACACCCATATGAGCAATAAACATTTTTGTTTGGGTTTTTCATTCCGTGAAGGCGAACATGTGTGGCTCTCGGGAGGGCGGAAGTGAAATTCAACGTCTCTCCAGCACTCTTTGGTCTCGCAACAAGTGCAAATCGTATGCAACAAGTTCTTCAATCTGATAAAATTGATTTATGACTTTTTAACATACCGAAGTCTTCGCTCCTCTCCTCCTCATTTTCCGAGTTTCCCACCTTTTCCACATTTCCCCTCTCGCAAGCACCTGTATGACGAACGACGAGGAACTCAGAGGACATACATAGCACGACTATGTAATTTGGTCACGAAATTTCACCTGTACCTACTTTTCCCGGCCGCTGATTGGTCATTTTCAGGCACTGCGCAGTTTCCCCTCCCTCCTCATCTCTTTCGGGGCAAATGTGCGCACTCCGAAAGTATACTGATGTCATAATGCTTGCTACGTGATGGGGGTTCTGATGGGAGCCAAATCGGGATTATTGAATTATTAGATTTTTAGTGATTTGAATCATGATGGCTTCATTATAGCGAGTGCAGTAAGCTTTTAAGTATATAATAACTTTGAGACTCATTTAACCTACTTTGGCTTGCTTGGCTATTTTGGGAATTTTGATTAGCTCAAATGGAACGTTTAGCTGAGACTTTGTAACCCCTGAAATTTTTTTCTTGGACGAAAAGCCCCTAATTGATGCCTTTGGAGCCATCTGAGACTAAAACTGGTCTCTAATGGCTGAGATTATGCGCAAATGGAGCAGCTACTCGAGGTTTGGAAGGCTCTAGAAGTATTTTCTGTCTTGCTAGAGCCCTTAAATGGTACCTTTTGAGCTGCTGGTGAGCTACAACTCGGTGCTAATGGGCAATAGAAGCCTCCAAAGGGTAAATTCGATCCTTGATTGGCTGAAATCGGTCGTCAACTGGAGTTTTGGTAGCTCTGGAAGTCCTTCAACGACGCCTTTTGAGCCACCAGCAGCTACAACTCGGTGCTAATGGGCAATAGAAGCCTCCGAAGGGGAAATTCGACCCTTGATTGGCTGAAATCGGTCGTCAGCCGGAGTTTTGGTACTTCTGGAAGTCCTTCAACGACGCCTTTTGAGCCACCAGCAGCTACAACTCGGTGCTAATGGGCAATAGAAGCCTCCAAAGGGGAAATTCGACCCTTGATTGGCTGAAATCGGTCGTCAACTGGAGTTTTGGTAGCTCTGGGAGTCCTTCAACGACGCCTTTTGAGCCACCAGCAGCTACAACTCGGTGCTAATGGGCAATAGAAGCCTCCAAAGAGTAAATTCGACCCTTGATTGGCTGAAATCAGTCGTCAGCCGGAGTTTTGGTAGCTCTGAAAGTCCTTCAACGACGCCTTTTGAGCCATAGAACCGCAATAAAGCGCTCTGAGCAATTACAGAATTGAATTCGCTATGGAATCTCATTAAAAATCCCGGATCCGGACCTTTTGACGCTCATCTCGATCATCAATTCCTTTCAATCTGCCATAATGGTTTTATAATAAAATGGATATCAATAAAAATTGTTTACAAAGCGATTTATGGCATTAAGAATCAGGCAAAAGCAACTCAATAGGGTACTATTTTAATGAGGGCCTGCAAAATTCAATATTTCGCCATCATTGTGCGCCCGAGCCTCCCGCTGCTCGGCACGACAATGAAACGGATATTTTGTTGTTTCCATCAGCATCCTCGCGCCCGCGTTTTTCCATAATGAGAGAGATATTCCATAATGAGCTGCGATTTTTCTCTGCCTCTCCTTCTAGTAGCCAAATTAGAGTCAATCAAAGTGGGGGGAAATGCGGAAGAGGCGAGCAGATGTTGTCAAATGCAAATGATAGCGGGGTTAGGAGGTGAACAAGGGCCGCTCTGGAAATAGATCTGCTCCACAAAAGCTGTCCGATATGAAGTTTGCTTTCAATTTGCGAGAAACTTTTTCCAAGCGCCTTTCAATTAACAGAGCCACAACTGCCTCACATGATAAGGACCAGACTTCATCATGTCGTTAAAAAGTTTGTACTCATTATCGTTGTAAGCACTGGTGAGACCGGGAGGGAGGTCTACGCCAGATCCCTCTCTGGAACATGCCTCCAACTCAAACAACAGCGAACGACAGCAATTTATGGATTTGTAAACAAACAAACAGCAACCGCCCGAAAAGTTTTGTGGGTGATTTTCTTAAATTTTCCGCATTATGACTGTGATTAGTGACGGCACTTTTGGGCGAAACTTTTCTCTCCCGCGCGCGCTCATTCAACCATTGAAATTAGATTAAATTTATGGTGGGCGCGTTAAGAGACAATCGCTGTGAACCACTACAGAAGGACAATTCATTGAGGCGCAGTTAATGTCGTAATTGATGAAATATGTAAGTGTAAGGTGGCTGGATTTATGTACGGGGGCGAGAAGGATATTGCACCCCCCGGTGCTCTTAACCGAATGGAGAAAACGGCCTCAGGCTGCAGCTTCTAATGGGTTTAACGGCTCTGGAGCTCACACTCAAGATACGAAAACTTGATGTAACCTTAAAAAGAGGACTTCGTCTGGAGCAGAAGAACCTTTTTGAAAACCTCAGTTTTCAAAATTACATTTTTTCTGCTAAAAAGTTCGTCAACGTGTTTCAAAGGGTAAAGTTAGTCGTTCTAAGGTGTCAGTGACTGTTTTCGTGACAAAAAAATTTTGACCAGAAATCCCGGAATCGACTTTTCGTTAACGAGGGGAGGTTTGGCCATTTTATGAATTTCAGGTGAAAAATTTTTTTTCTTTAAAACCCACTTTTTTAGCTTAAAATCTTCGTAAACGCTTTTCTTGGGGTAAACTGAGTCGTTTTAAGGCTTCAGGGACAAATTTCAAGACAAAAAATTTTTGACTAAAAATCCCAAAATCGAGTTTTCGTAAACGTAGGGAGGTTTGGCCATTTTATGAATTTTACGTGAAAATTTTTTTCTTCAAAATCCACTTTTTCAGCCTAAAATCTTCGTTAACGTGTTTCTGGGGGTAAAATTAGTCGTTTTAAGGCTTCAGGGACAAATTTCAAGACAAAAAATTTTTGACCAAAAATTCCAAAATCGAGTTTTCGTAAACGTAGGGAGGTTTGGCCATTTTATGAATTTTAGGTGAAAATTTTTTTCTTCAAAATCCACTTTTTCAGCCTAAAATCTTCGTTAACGTGTTTCTGGGGGTAAAATTAGTCGTTTTAAGGCTTCAGGGACAAATTTCAAGACAAAAAATTTTTGACCAAAAATTCCAAAATCGAGTTTTCGTTAACGAGGGGAGGTTTGGCCATTTCATGAATTTCAGGTGAAAAATTTTTTTTCTTCAAAACCCACTTTTTCAGCCTAAAATCTTCGTTAACGTGTTTCTGGGGGTAAAATTAGTCGTTTTAAGGCTTCAGGGACAAATTTCAAGACAAAAAATTTTTGACCAAAAATCCCAAAATCGTGTTTTCGTAAACGAAGGGAGGTTTGGTTATTTTATGAAATTTAGGTGAAATTTTTTGTTTCTCCAATTTCCACTTTTTTAACCAAAACGCTTCTTTAATGTAAGACTGTGGCTAAACCAAGTCAATTAAAACCTTCACAGACCATTTTCGTGACATAAATCCCCAAGTTGATTTTTTTGGAAAAGAAAGAAAGTTCCTTTAATTTTATCACTTCATAGGAAGAGGCGCGAAGAGTCGTGAAAAATGTTACCCGTCATCCGGGAAAGGTCTCACGTCAGTCAAGCTCCTATTTGCCGCAACCACGATCAATATCGCCTCAGCAATTTAATTTTTAACCTCTCTTTTCACCGCGACTCGGCACTTGAATACACATAACGTCATTCAAATGTTCAATTTGCCTCGTTAGTCTTCAAATAAATATCGGTTATGTGTCACTTACATCCCCGCCCGTCCCCACTCGTCTTCCTTTTCCAATTTTTGACGACTTATTTGAGACATATGCAGAGACACACTCGCATCATTCACCTCTGGCACCTAACCCTATTAAATTTCAACCACTTTTCCATTCAATTTGCTTGCAAGTGCTTTTTCCAGACATCCAGGTCTGATGAAAATCCGACAAAAAGGAGATTTCCTTTTGATCCGGATATGCGATGTGCCTCACCTCTCCCGGAAAATTAGATATTGCAAACTGAAAGACGCACGCACACAATGGGATGGATGATCTGCCGGAGAATAGCGTCTTTATTATTGAAAATTATTGATTCAATCAGAGGAGAACGGGGCTGGCCAGCATCGAAGACTGTGGCGCCGGAAAGCACACACAATGGTCGGAGGAAGATGGAAGAGGGAACATGGGGGCGATTTCAAACAATGAAATCAACTTAATTAAGCATAGTTAAAACATAGTAAAACATCATCGGGTCGAGGTACGATTGACCGTTTGAAACAATTGCTCCGCATATACCCCAAAATTACAACAATGCGCAGCAACCTCAAAACCAGCCCAAATCACCTGTGGGCATCAAATATACATTTCTCCCTGCTCCAACTTTCCTTTCATGTTCCCTTCTCCCCTCCACCACTTCCCTCCTCTGCACTGCAATCAAGCTCGCATGTCTGTTTGCATCAAAATTCAAAACTGAAATTGTTGTTCTATTCCTGATTCGCCCCAAACGAATGTTGGCCGCATGTAAAAGCGTCGAAAAACTTCTTTGCCCGGAGCCAAAAACGTGTGCTGTGATGATCAAAAATCGGATATGGTATCATTGGAGCCTATTTTGGACTCATAGGGCTGAAATATTCCCAAAAATTCCCAAAAGATCATTTTCTCGAGAGCACTTACTTTTGCCTAAGGGGTTTCCAATCCGGCTCTAGTCATCAATTTCATCCCGAGAAGCGTCTTGTTTACCAAAAACAAATTATTTTTTGAGATTTTACATTTTCAAAAATTTAAAAATCATTTTCAGGGGCACCCATTTTGGCACGAATCTTCTCCAGGTCTGAGAACGCCTACTTCAGTCTTAGGATGCTCATTTAATCCAAAAAATCATATAACTAACTAGGCTTCTAGTTTTAACTAGACTTTTTAACGAGGCTTCTAGAGAGGAAAAATCCTCAATTTGCACTACCAAAAGACAGACAGAAGTTGAACCAGAGCAGACTGTCATGCAGCTCAAATCAGTGCTGCGAAAAAGTTGCCTGCTCGGCCAGCAGGAAGAGACATTCTGAATAATTTGACACGCTATGGAAGGGGCGCTCTTCCTTCCGGCTGGCCGGCAAAAAGTCTCCTGCGATATACTACTCGCCTTTTCAATTTTCCATTTATTCAAATTATCACCACTTGCTCCAATTCGCTCCAAATGCAGACATCAAACAAAAATGAGTGGTTTAATGTCGGGAAAGCTATCCTTTCTGCATATTTTATTCAAAAAATTATTTTCCAGAGCACCAGAGCCTCACGTTTTTCTTCAAAACACATATTTCATTTCCTCCACACTCGCATATATCATGAATTCAAGCTCATAAATTATTTAAAAATTTCACCTCAACATCGCAGGTCGCTGCTCTGCGCCTGTTGCCTCCTTCCTTTTTCAAAACGACGATAATTGCATAACAGCGGCTGACAGGCGAAATTGTAGAGGGATAATGATATGTGATAACGTCCCTCCCTCCCGCTCCACAGCACCTCGCCGTAGCGTAAGAGCCTTCCTAGTAACAACATTTGCATATGGCTTCGCAAACATCAAGAGAACAGAACGGGTGGAGGAAAATGGATTTCCGAATGGAAAGTCGAACTTCAATAATAATCAATATATGGAATATAATAATGTAAAGTTCGCAGGAGAGAGGCTCAAAGTGATCTGGCGGAGGAGGAGAAGCGAGCGAATGATTCAGAACCGGAATATTTTATGTCAATTTCCATGCGAAGAAGGCACAGTGTAGGCACTCGTGCACCACTACAGAATAGTAAATAACTCCACTGGCAGCACCTTATGAATCAAATATGCGAATGTTGTTTAATTCAAAGTGCATTTCTATACTTTGTCATCATCGTTCCACCGTTGCGATTTATGAGCTCGACAAAGTAATGGATAAATTGCCCGTAGCTCAGCGACTTTGAGTGTTTTTGCAACGAAAAGTCGACGTTTCGAGAGCAAACACGGCAGAGCTGCACCTAATTACGTCTTCTTGTCGCTCTCTGATGCTTTCCAGACAAACAGAGGGGACAAAATTGTGAGCAATAGTCCCACAAACCTCACGCTGGCTTCTAAAATTTAATTAGTACGTCCTATCCGTCGCTCTCCTGCCGTTCGTGACATCCAAATCAAAGCTTTACATTAAAGTCTCACGCCAGGACTCCCGTGTTGAAGCCTTTCTAGCTGCACAAGACCGACTTCCGAAACAAAGCAGACCCGATCCATTGTTGGGGGAACTGTGCTCGTCGAAAAAATTCATATAAAAATCAATCACAAAGTTACACACATCATCGACATGTGGCAAATCGTTTTGTGCGAGCGAGTTTGATGGTGAAAGATTGTTGACAAAGTAATAACTCAATTTGAATAAATCATAGCTGTGTTCGGGCTCTTTCCAGGGACGATTGATCGGGTATTCGTGTGCAGGTGACGCGTCATTTCGGATTAGAAATTCGCGTTATTTTTCACCCCACCGTTTCGTTTTATATTTTTTTAATTCGTAAACTTTAACTCCCCCTCCCAAGCCACCACAAATCCATAAATCCTCCGAAGCCATAATCCAAACAATTCCTTACCGCCCTAATACCTTTCCGAGGCAATCAGCTTTTCTTCTACTCGCTCCTCTGACACCCATAATTCATGTTCGACGAACAAATATTCCAGCGCTGCATCGCACCAGCAGATAGAAAAGCACTTCCATTTGCTTTGGTCTCAGACAGACACACTAGACCAAGCGAGAGTTGAAATGACCAACCACCAAAATTACTACTGCAAGATTTGTTCAAAAATAATCTGTCAAAAAAAAATCTTTTACGGAAACTGTCACCATATCATTGAGATATTTTGGTGCAATAAAATTTTGGTGGCTTTTTTTCTAAAAATAACCATCAAAAATCTTGATTTTGAAGACCCTAGAAAACTTTTCAAAATGCCTCCAATGTCGTTCAAGCCCCCACAAAATGACACAAAAGCCCGATCGCAAGTCGGGCCATGACCTAAAAACGCGAGACAGTGCTTCATCTAGAGTTCGTGTCCGAGGTTTTGGTCCCTTTTCTACTAGGGACAAAATTCTAGGACAAAATTCTAGGAAACCTGACTGTCCGACTATCTTCAATCCGGATGAGTCCAACTCAGGCTCTTTGTAGGCCCTTTATTCTAGCACCCAATGCATTAACGTCACCTTCGGTTCGCACCAAGCCAGCGTCCATATGCGCTTACAATGGATGAACAATAATAAAAATTTCCTTGATCGTCGGAGAGAGTGGAGATGGAGCAAAAAGTTCGAGGACACCATTGTTGGACTGTCGTCAGCGCTGTCATAAATTTTTTTTACCGTTCCACAGCACCAAGTTGCAACTCTACTTTTATATGAATAAACAATGCACCGGGATACGGGAGGAGAGGAGGATTCGGGACACAAAGGATATGTGTAAGCACTGGGAGAGGAAGGATAGAAATGGCACAACCGGAACAGCGTTGTGTTGGACGGCGATATGAGGATTGCTTCCTCGTGCCTGAGCCTGCTCGTACGTCCGACGAAGGATTCAATGTGTCGCGGAAATTTTTTGATGTATTAGTCTTCCTCTGCAGCTGCCTGATTCCAGGGAAAGCAGTCGGACCCCACATTCCAAAGTTCACTAAACCCTTCATAGAGCTGCAATTAAGCCGTTTGTTGCCTTTGTTGACGGCTAAAGCGGTATCTCCAAAAATTTTATTATCGAATTTTCATAGAGTAACCGAAAAATGTCCCATCAATTTTTATTCACTCTGTCATGTGACATCGGGGCGGAATGTTGGCAGAAGCAGCAAGAATGTTCATCATTCGAAATCACATTTTATTTTTTACATGGCCACCAACATGACAGAAAGGAGCTGGCTGAATTGCAACCGGTTATATTGTAATTTTTTCCCTGTCATACATCCATATCATTACACAATGCGAGTATATGAGCCGCAACCACATTATCAACCAGCAAGCAACCGAAAAGCGCCGAGGGCCAAAAACATAATTTAATGTTGGTTCTGCCGAAAAAAAAAGGCGGGCAGGCATGAGGCAAAAAATCACGGCAACTTTGGTGGAAAAAATTCGGTTGCTGGAGTGAGCGAGGGGCTCTCTGTTTTGGAGCGCGGGGGAGGAAAAGAAATGTTCCAAATTAATGTGTGTATGTGTAAGAGGGGAGAGGGAGAGGTCCACAACCCCCTGAAAAATCGCAAGTATTCGCAAATTGAATTTCGCAGCTCGGGATATCTCGGCAGAACGCCACTCGTTCTCTTGCTTGTAAGGCCGCCAGCAAGATTTGAGGTTTCCTCCTGTTCTCCGTTCTCCAAATGGCTTGTTTACTGCTAGCCCATCGGATATTTCGACTTGGAAATGTTGTTTCTGCTGCAACGCCATCTTCCTCATTCTGGCTCGACATGGGAAAAAATTACAGGACAACATAAAGTAGAGAAGCAGATGATTACGTCGCTTGGAAGCAGGGAAGGATCACTGGAGCTGGAGCCGGCCCCTTGTCCCCCTGGGCTCCTCTTTTCTCCACCTCCTCCGGCGCCTCTGGACACAAAGGAGCAAGAAAGGAAGAAATTAGACGTCCCATGGCGAGAAATCGTTGTAGTGTATTTTTAAATTAAATTTTCAAAGTTTTTCTCCGGTCTCTTGCACCTGCAAGCCACACGGCAAATCAGCCAACCTGCTTTCGTGTCGTATTCTTTTTTTGTATGTGCTCTCCTCCGTCCCAGACACAAACATCTACACACCATGTTTGAACAAATGGAGTAGTAAAATGACACAATGACCCTCATGGGGAGCAATTTTATTGATAATGGAAAAGCTTTTGTGATTCATTACTAGCTTGATTTGTGTCCGCCGAGAAGGAGCAGAGAGATACTTAGTCAATCAGCAAGCAGAGAGAAGAGCAGGGTAAATACAGGGAGTGATTTATCGGAGTTTATTTTGCCAGCCGAAGCCCGAATATTTGCCCATTAACGGATTATGGGAGTTCCGATGGAGGCAGACATTCCGAAAATTCAGTTCGACATGAGCTCAAGGAGTTATCTAAACTAACATACACTGCATTCTTCGCAAATATGCGAATTTCGTATACCTGCACGTTCTCCCCAAGCCGGCAATCAAAATATTTTCTTTCCTCCACCCGAGTCCCGACTCTCGGCCCGATTTCGAAGCCGCCATTTGAAATTTTTAGCAACTTACCTTGATTCCAATATGGACTGGAGGATAATCTGCATGGAGTGCTGTCAGTGGTAGTGGTAATGGCAATGGGAGGGTACAAGACATCATGGCCTCAACCTGGAACGAAACCAAGGACGGTTAAGCTTCGAGTGTCGATTTTCGATCCGGTGCACTTTCACTAAAAATAGCCCCCTGAACTCAACCCTGCTGTGTTCCACTCAAATAATGTCCAGTGTGTCGCCGGCTCAATTTGTAAGAGGATTACACGCAATTTCAAATTACTAGTCTGCATTTTTTACTCTTCCCGCCGAAGTGGAGCTTCCTCTTTCGTCCCACACGCTCAGCATGACACAGTAATCACCGTCGGATTTGTCGGGGGTGAGCTACAAAAATTGAGAACGGCGCAACAAGTGGCAGCACTACGCGAACATAACATAATTTGATTGTTGCTTCAGCATTATTGGCTTTAAGGGATTGTGATAAATTGTTTTTTGTGCTGTGCGCCTTTTCGCGACATCATGACTCGCAACTGGCGGGTAATAGTGTGTGCAACATTGTGAATAGAAAAAGTTTTTTTTTCCACTTTTGTGTGGAGGAAAAATGTGGCGTGGAAGAAAGGAGGAATAGAGGAGAGAGATAGATAAAATCAAATGAAGTCTCCGCATGACGAGACGAGGCAAGGCGAGGCGACGAAAAAGATTCGCAGAGTGGAACTGGGGGTCGTAAAACGATGAGCGAGCCTTGTGTTATGACAGACCGAATTAAATTCAACGTGATAAGTGTTGCGTGAATTAGATTTATTGGAACGTTTGCGGTTTCTGGACGATTGTCTGCGTGTCCTTTATCGAAATGACCTGCTAATGGCTCTCGAGTCACCGCTTGTCTGGATCGTTGCCCAATTTTGGCGTGACAGGGGACGTCTTTTGAGACTGGAGGAAATTTTTTACCGCTACTGTTTACCTCTAGCTTCAGAAATACATCCAGTAGAAGACTCAGAAGGACTTTAGGTAGGACCTGAAGGAACAACATCGACCTCAGAGCGGCAACTTGGACGCTTGGGAGAACTTCAAGGAAGAACGAAGTAAGGACCATCAGAAAAATCCCCAGTAGGACTGTGAGATCAACTTCCGAGAAAAACCCTTCAACAAAAAATATCAGGTCCTGTCCAAGGATTAATGTTTAAGAAAAAGGTCAAAAACCTCCGAGAATCACGACTACGTGGCTTCACTTGCGGCCATTGACCCGAATCGCACCCACAGATTCCGATGCTCTTTGAAGTTCCCCAGCACAATCTTCATTTCCGATCTATTCAACCTTTTTCACTCCGACTGCCGCCGAAACCTGTTCCCATCCTCTATTGATTCTTCCAGAGAACTTTTCTCTCACTCTTTCACAAAACGAGTCAGGCTAGTCTCGACCACGTGGTGACTTTTGACGCCCCAATCGAGAATCAAAACAACGATGATGTGATCATTTACGTTATTTACTTTCCGCTGGGAAGTGAGTCGTGTAAATGACCAGCCTCGGAGTACATAAGACACGAATGAGAAGCGGAGGAACGTGAAATTGAATAATACTTGGCATTTGTATCGGAGCCGGAGACCGCGAGTGTGTGGCGAGAGAACCAAATCAAAGTGTCTGTGTTGAGTGAACTTGGGGCTCTTGACAATTTGACTTTGCGAGCTGAGTCGAGTCGAGCCGGTCAATGGCAAGAAGAGTTTCCTACACCTTCATGCCTCGCTTCTCACGCGAGAGACCTTCCAGCCAGCACACACATTTCCAGGCGCATTAATAAGGTATACCTCCGCAGCTCCAACGTAAACAAAGCACTTGTTCTTCTCGTTTCAACTGACTTCTATTACTTCATTTTCTTTTCATTTTCCTTCTCCCCACATACGACCATTCGTCTTGCTCGGCCCTCTTCATGTGCACTTCATGAAGTGTAAGTGCGAGCACATCGTGTGTCTTGAGCGAAAACCAGTTCTTGATTGTTTGCAATTACGCTGGATAATTCTTGGCTTAAGTCGTTTGGGAAGATTCGAGAATAAATTCGCTCGTTTATGATTCAAGAGAGCCACTGGAGCGGGTCATGGCAGGAAACACCGAAAGTGAAGTTACTAAAGTCAATCTTTTTCTCCAAAAGGCTAAAAACCAGGTCAAAAAAGTCAGGCTTCAAGGATCTCAAATTAAACTTTAAAAGATCTCAAGACTTCAAGGATCTCAGAAACAGGTTTTCCAGGATCGTTTTGAGGCTTAATAGAGTCGAAAGCTGAAATGACGAACCGAAAAAAATCCAAAAGGCCACCCAGAGCCCATTTCGTGACCGCTAATTGCTTAAAGCTGATCCATTCCGAAGCCATGAGACACCGAAAATTGTGATTGATTCCCGCTCACCTTTATTGAGCACGTTTCGATACCGCTTAAGACAATTGGCCGCTCGTTCTCTCGCATGTAGGAACAAGATTGATTACAATTAGCCACGATTAGGGATCAATAAACCGAGAAGAGAAGGTCAGTCTTCGAAAATTCATTTCTCGAGCTCCTCCTAAACATCCATTCCAGCGAATAGGTATGTAGAGGGGAATTCGTATGATTATATTGCTGTGACTGGGTCAATGTACTATTTATTAATAAAAAAGCAAAATAACAACAACAAGATGCATGGACGAAGAAGAGAAGTGGAAGAAAAATAAAAGAAGTTAATGTTTTTTACATAACACTAACACACTCGCGTATAATAACCTTGATTTTAAACAGCATTCCATCGGAGTTGAACGATACGATGTGCTCGTATGAAGCAAAGAGCGCGGCAAAGCGTGGAAGGAAGGCATGGCATGGCGTGAATTCTCGGAAATCACTTCAAACTTGCAGCTTACTCGTAATTGCGCGAGGAAAGAGCCCTTCTACAGCCTCACAGCCTGCACCATGATGCTGCGAGTCTCGCTCCGATGAGTCCATGATTTTGAGCTTCTTGGGCACGCGAAAATCCTCCAGACCAAATCGAATGACTGCTGCTTATGGGCCGTGAAAAGGAGCCCTAATTGGTGTCGGTAACGCCCCAGAGTCAATGGCCAGGGCGACCTTGCGGGGCGTGGAAGGTCTAGTAGAAATAGAAGCTCGAACTGATTCGCGAATCTAAGCGGAAATTAGCGGGGGAGTGCTAAAATTAAGGCGATCAGGAGTGCTAATTGGAGGGATGACTTCATTCAATAGTTGAGGTTTTTCTAGGCTTTTAACCAGTTCATAATTTTCGCCTTCTAACCTTTTTTAAACCTTCGGGACTAATTTTCTCCAGTGAAATTTTTAAAAAAATTAAAGAAACTAGCATTAATGCTACGCTAAGCGTATTTTTTTCAAAAATAAAAAATAATAATGTCAATGGGTACTATTTTATCTCTCTGGCTCCTCCAAGGCTCCTCCGAAGCTCCTCCAAGGGTCCTCCGAGGCTCCCCCGAGGGTCCTCCGAAGGTCCTCCGAGGCTCATCCTTGGTTATTCACATTAAAATATACGGAGGAGCCTGATGGAGCCAAGGAAGAGCTAAATTTTTAAATTGACACAATTTCCAGCCAACTAGATTGCAACTTTTGACCCTTAGTTTCGGAGCTATAAGCCTCCAAAGAGGACATCATTGCTTAAATTTCAAACATGAAAAAAATGTGCTGAAAAATTTGGCTCGAAACGGGTTAAAACTCTTCCCCACGAATTTCTAATGAGCTGGAGTGAAATAAGTCAGCCTACAGTCTTCAGATCCAGAAGCAGGGAACCTCATTGCTGCTCAATTTATTTAAAGTTCAGCTACGGCAAGTCAGCAACCCACCGAATGAGCCAACAAAAACAAAAGAGAACTAATTTAGCGCACATTCAAACGCTCTCTCCATTACTTCCTCTTCGTCTACAGACTTTTGGTTACACACAATCCCCATTTATACAAACCCGGCATGTGAATGAATCTTTTTTACAATATTCCGACCATCGCCACACGCTGCGACATCTATGAAGAAATGCGTTTTCCCATCGAGCTTTAAAAAGGTGCGCGCAAATACGTTGAGAATACTCTTCTGGAGGCTCTGCTCCATCATTTTATTTCGTGCATTAAAAATGTGAGAGTTACAGCATGGGCATCGCTGAGGGCTGCGCTATTTAATGACTTCTGACTCACAATGGAGATGATTAAACAAATTAATGTTAAACATTATGTTAATGCCATTAATTATGGGAACGAACGTACGCATCCATTCAAGCATGCATGGGGACTATCGGGGGATTTTAATATAATTAAATTTTGCCCAAGTCTCGGACTCACTTAGATTAATTAAACACGCCGAGGAGCTGCAGAGAGCCTGAAAGCCTCCCACTAATACAAAAATGTTTAAAGCAAACACGCCTCGGGGTGCCTTCTTCTGCAACTTGACTCCCCTTTGACGTCGCCCGAACAATAAGCTGGTGGAAAACAAATTTTCCGTTCCTCCGCTCCTCAAGATTGCAAGTTCCCGCGTGCACGGGGACTCCGTTTTGACTGCGAGTCGGCGAGAAGGAGGCTAACAAGACAAGAGAAAATTTTCGCAGAAAAGAACGAGTGTATAATGTTATCTCTTGCGCAAAATGTTGCTGCTTTGTTGCTGCAACTTGGCAGAATCTCGACTGGAAATCTCGCCTACCGCCCTATCAAACTTTTCTCCGAGATGTACTGCCACGAGGTGTTTTAAATACCATGTTCCAATTGCCTTAATGGCCACGAGACAGCCCCCGAGTCGAGCCTCCCAAAAACCGATACTCTCCTCTTAACCTTGTGTCCTGGAACTTTGCGAAGCAATTACGCTGCCTCCTCCTCCCTCCTGGCTCTCGCTCGCAAATTCAACTCTCCAAACTAAATAAGAACTCGCCGACTTTGGGTTAAGCATAGGACTTTTAAATTACTTTCTGAAATGTTTTATGTTTATCTTGTTGCAGGGTATATTCCGCTCCTTCTGCCTCCACCACCACGACATTATTATCATCATCATTCTGCCTACGTCTATGCCTGCATAAATGCTCCGTTTCCAAAATTTTATATTAAAAACTTTTAATATCTCTCGATTATTGTTTTTTCCCGGTGTGCCTCTGTCTGCTCCTGTTGCTGCCGCGTTGCAAAATTAACATGCATCGAGGCTACTTCACGAACACAACTAGACCTACTGACAGCGTCTAAATACTTTTTCCCTCCCCCACTCCCCCATCCCCCCGTCCTCTCGTCATCGCGCAATTACCTGCCTAATGGGAATCTGGGAGAGCAGCTTAATCAAATTGCCGCAGATTTGCTGAATCGTCATCCCGAAACTTTTTTCAAATTGCGCAAAATAATGGAAAAAGCTGTCATGTACTTTTAATGAAATTATCGCAAAATATGTTGTTTTAATTTTCTTCGTCTTCGTCACAGTGAGTGGCAGAGTGGCGTTTGCCGGTCCTAATGACAGAATGGGATTTTAATGACAAAAGCGTGTTTTTTTTCGAAGCTCCATCTTCCACTGGAGCGGGAGTTGGGCACGTGAAAAAAAGGTAAAGTGGTAGGGTAGAAATTTTATTCTATTTAAATTTTCATAAACATGCCAATTTACATGCAAATTCAATTGATATTTGTGGCACAAAAATGGAGCTCACAAAAGCAGCGAGGAGATGTAAATTTAATTTTCACCCTATTTGGATTTTTCCAATTTTTCCTCCGGCACTTCACCGCATTTGAATGGATTTGGAAAAACAACGTTGATTTGTCTTCTGCTGGTGTCCTTTGGGGTGCGTTGGAGCACTAGGGAAGCTCGGAGCAGGGCCTAGCTGTGTGAAAATTAGCTCTTTCATTTTCAAGGTTTTTCAAGGAAGATTCAACTTTCGATTCAATTTTTTTTCCAGAAAATTTTCCCCAAGTCGAAACTATGTCAGGTGGTTTCGAGCTCCATCTCTGCCCCTAAGCCCTTCCATCAAAGGCAGCCTGAGAAAATCCGTCCCCTCGTCAGCACGCCTCATTTGAGGGCTTTCCGAGCAACAATATTGAAAAGCATAATTTCTATTTAAAGACGCCCAAGTTATATCAAATTATAGCAAGTAAGCAGAAATGAATGCGTATTTTATTTAACATTTCCATGTCGCGCGGCTTTCAAAAAATTCACTTTCATCTGCTTCCAGTCTTCCACACAGCTCTGCCCTACTTTTTTATCCAGTCCCATATTTATTCGAGTATTACTCGCCCCACCACCGTCACGAAAAAACCCCCTTTAATTCATTCATCATACACGCAATGTAAGCATAAATTTAATATGAGCAAGACTAAATTAAAAAGTGGGGATTTGACTCAATGCCATTTGAGCGAGTGTTTTTGCGGCACTAAGACGTAGCTAAATTTTTTCGCCGACTTGACATTAGGCATGCATGGATTAATATTTATCTTGGAAATTTCTTCCCTTTGCGTGTAACCGCACATTAATCGCTGGCGGATGGCTCATGGGGACTGAGTCAATCCCGCGGTCCCTTTGATGTCGCTTCTCCCCCAAGAGCGCCCAGAAATTGCCAAAACTTCTGAGAGACGAGGAGGAAGAGACGAGGGCTGACCGCTGGACCACACCCATGGCAACTCGGTGCTCGCAACTCTAGCATCTGCCAGAGGAGATTCTTAAATTAATTATGCTAATAAGTCACCAATTAATTACGTTGAAATTATGTTTGATTCAAATTATAATTAAATTATTTATTTGTGTATTTGAGCGCCTAGAGACGTATCTCGGCTCGAAGCTAGAAGCGATTTCGAATTCTCTTTGAATTTAATTTTATCTGTCGGGCCGGCCAGAGTTGACATCTTTATCAAGCACGAGAGTCGCCTCTTTGTGTGAAGCGCAAAAAGTCGGCTTTTCCTCTGGTTTGGCGCCCAACGAACGTGATAATGTTTTGATATTGGGACTTTCATCATCGGAATTGGCGAAAATGGGAAATGTATCCCGCTTGATTGGAGAATTTACAAGTCTAGTGGTCTGTAAACAATGCGATTTCGAGGCAGGAAAAAAGGGGGGGAAATAGGCGATGAGAAATCGGTCGACGGTTGTCAAAACTAATGCTTGATTTCTTTCCAGCGATAAATAAAAGTCTTCTTCTCTCAAGTGCTAATAAAATTTGGATAGGTCAGCATTCCTCGGTACAGTGGCTAAAATTGTTTTTTAAACACTGGCATTAATTCGGTAATAAACAATTTAAAAATAAAAAATAAATTAATCAAAATCATGTTGGCGACAGCGACGACGTAAAAATGTTGTCACCCGCATGAATGAAAAAAGAAAACGCAAAATTAAACATTGGTGACCTCGCGTACAACCTGCAGAATCTTGGGATTTTTTCCACACACCGTCGGAGCAAGTGAAGACGTGCGAGCGTTGAAGGAATTCGTGTGGGTCACAAGTTCTCAACGACATTTCCGCTTTTGGGAGGGGGCAAATGGCCGCCTTAAGCCTGCTAGAGTAAACAAACACGACTTTGGCAGCTGGTGAGTGCAGTGAAAAGGTGAAAATAGCGGCATGATTCGCGGAATTGAGACAATACAGCGACTTGACGCCGTGGTCTTGGGATTTTCGGTTTCTGCGCCCGAAATAAATCAATCCGCGATTTTGTTTGTTTTCGTTCGGTTGCTGCTAACGATTATTTTGTGGGGCATTTTAATGAAGATGCGAGAATGTGATAAAGATTAACCTGTGAATTAGGGGATCGCGGCTTCTCCTACAAGCAAACGGTAATTTATTCTGCACACTTTAGGCCTGAATTGATTCTCTTTTCGGGGCTTGGCGTGCGATTGCTTTTACCTTTCTGACAACAACTCTCGAGTTTAAGCTTGATAGGGTGTTTTAAGTCTCTAGGTTGAATTTTTGTAGTCTTTTCGCGTGTTTTTCAATGTTGAACACACAGGGACATTTTTCTGAGTAGATGAAAAATTAATGTAAATTTAAAAAATTGTCAAAAATTACAGGGACCGAACCTTGGGTCAAAAATTATCACAAATCCAGCAAGTAGTCTCTCTAGTTTGTCGTTGATTTTAGAACCACAAAAAGTCGAGAAAGTCGACACCGAAAATTTTCAAACCGATTTGAGTATTTTAGTAGCTAAAAATATTTTATTTTTCGGAAAATTGATTTTTTTTCGTTATTTTTCGTGTATTTGTGAGGTTTCAGATCAACAGCAAATTTTCCAAACCATTAATCGAGTGCAGCGTGACGGGAAAACTCGCTTTCGTCACTCGTGTTTCCATCCGCTGGGGCGCCAAAAATAAATCCGGAAAAATATAATGACGCCCTGAAAATGCGTGTAAGTGGCAATGATGATTTATGAAGTGACTCGCTTGATTAACATCCTCGACACCGCTCATATGAGAGCGGCAAAACGGCGCTTCTTGCTCCAAGAGTTAAAATGGGATTAAATGATAAACTCTCCA
Organism: Forcipomyia taiwana; assembly: GCA_963930915.1. Lineage (NCBI taxonomy): Eukaryota > Metazoa > Arthropoda > Insecta > Diptera > Ceratopogonidae > Forcipomyia > Forcipomyia taiwana. The sequence continues at coordinate 223,350 of CAWVOI010000008.1, forward strand.
AAGCCGACTTATCAATTTCGAGAGACTTTTGCGGCTGCACCTTTGTGCATTGTTCTTTGCATCCGCTTTGCCACGTTCTCCCACATGCTTTTGTCGAAGGAAGTTGACGCAGAGGATCTCAACTTACGGTACCTTTGACGCGTTCCTTTGCGGTTTCTTGCTCGAAATTAATCTTTAAAGCCCCAAAACCTCAGCACGAGCACTTTTTTTGTACTTTTCGGGGAACGGAGTGGACCTTTTCTCATTAAAAATGGAAAGTGGTGGAACGGAGCGGAAACTGGCCATGGATTTACGACGAGCTCGAGATCCGTTGATGTATTATTTGCACGCTTTTAAGTGGAAAACTGGAGAGGAGGAAAAATCAATCGGTTCGCTGGGGAATGCGCCACCCTGTCTTGCTTCAGACTCAAGAGGAAGCGGAAACAAGTGATTCGCTGAACTGCAAAATCAGTGTATCGAAGATGAGCTCCATCTCCGTGCCGCACCGAGCGTTAAATATTTGATTGGCTGACGGGACGAGTCGACTTGGCGGGCAAAAGATGTGTCAAAAGCTTCCATTGATCAACTAAACTTCCTTTTCTGACATTCAATCAATTACGATAATCTTGGATGGGCAGAAAAAAAAAGTTTCCCTTCTCTCTCTCTTCTCTTGCTTATTTTATTAAAAACGGATGGAAAAGGATGACAGAGATTCCATTTTTCCTCTTGTTTGACGGCACAATGGGGCTTTGTACTGCTCAGAGGAAGGCAATTGAGACGAAAGAAGACTCTTAAGAGGCTGCTGCAGAAACTGCGAGAAATGGGGTCAAAAGAACTCTCCAGAAGTTACTGAATTTCCCTCGGGAAGACGATCCGACAGATTGATTACAAATTCTCTCCGCATTGACTAAATTGTTTCCACATTTTCACCTCTTCTTTCAACTGTTGCGTCTCACAGCAACAAAGCAACGACGGCGAGCTCCGACTTTCCTACAATTTATACGATTTGATAACATTCTTTCTGGCACCACGCCAAATGTGAACGCCGTTCTTTTTCAGCCACTTGGTATTTTATGAAAAATCCACTCTCGCTCTCTCTGCAACTGCGAGTCTGCGATGTGCATCGGCGGGCGACAAAATAAAGTATCAGCGTCGACATCGAAATGATAATTTTCATCGACATCGAGAGGGTTATTTGGCGGAATACTATTATTACTTGTAGCAACAAGTTGAGACGTGCACCGTGGGGGTTGCGAGTTTTTAAATTTGCTAAAAGGCCAGGAAGCCGCAAAAAGTGGCAACTTGATGTATTCGTGTGGTGTTACGGGGGTAAATTTGATACGCACCTTCCCTTCGTGAATAGTTTATGAGCCAGAAATGCGCCAGGGGAGCCGACTCATGTGTCTATTTCAATTAAGAATTCTTCAAAAGATAAATTTGTACAAGCGGGCGTGAGTAATGGGTTTCGGCAACCTTTTTTGGCTTTTATCATGCACCCCAAAACTTATTCGATCCCTTCATTAACGGAAACCAAAGCTTATAGTTTCAATTTATAACTTAGTCGTGTATTGGAGGAGACGTGTTTGCCTACTCTAGTGGTTTGGGGAACATTCCTGACGCTCCTGGATTAATTTTTACCGAACATGTCCTCAAAAATAAAAAGAGAGACAAAACTAGAGGTAGAAGGGAGAATGAAGGCTCCATTAAAATATTTTCATGGAAATGACCCCAAGAATTTCATCTTTATTTGCTTATTTTTGGCCTATTTTGGGTCCTTCAAAATCTTAAGATCTCCATTTAAAGGGTTTTTAGAGACGAAGAGACAGACTGGGTAATTTTTTACCGTAATTTTTAAGCCAAAAACTCAAACCCAATCCCTGGATAGAGGCCAAAATATGAAAACTAGAGGTGAAAGGTAGAAATAAGGCCTCATTAAAATATTATCAGGAAAATGACCCCCAGAATTCCATCTTTATTTGCTTCTTTCAGGAATCTTTGGCCTAATTTGGGTCCTTCAAAATCTTAAGATCCCCATTCAAAGGGTTTTTAGAGACGAAGAGATATACTGGGTAATATTTAAGCCAAAAATTCAAACCCAATCCCTGGATTGAGGCCAAAAACTATTTTTCACGGCTTTCCCTTACTTTTTCCAAGATTTAAATTTTTATCTTAACAAATAAAAAATTGTAAGGGTTTTCCCGAAAAGTGCAAAATCGTTTGTGGGGTTTTCCGTTCCCTATCTCAAGCTGAAAGGTGCGAAACCGAGATCGGAGACTCATAAATCACTGCCGATTGAATCTCTCAAGCGGGTGTCACACACTTACGCTTCATTTGTGTATTAATAATGTGTATTACAGGCCGGGCATGAGCTTCAAAGGTGGCGACAACACAGAAAGTGCAACAAGTTGCGAAGAAAACGCCGAGCATGTGGAAAATTTATGGGCGACATTTGATATAAAAAGGCGATAAAATTGCTTAATTGGACGCCCGCCAAAAATTCGCCACTCATTAATGACATGCATTATGTCCCATTTTTGAGCGTCTCTCCCAATGCACGAAACTTCCTCGGAATAAACGCGAGTCTCACCACCGTTGGAGGTCACGAGTACAGATTTTTTGTGTCCTCCCTCCGCGAGTTGTAGGTAAACAGTCTTTCTTGTTTTAATCGTTTTAGCATGTCGATGATATGTACCTACTAGAGATCGCCGATTGGATCACCAGAGCCCGCGCGACGAGCAGATGGAGCACAAAAACACGCCGAGTCGGATTTGTTATGCAAAGCAGGATTTGGTGCGAGTGGAATTCAAGTTTTGTGAAGTCTTCGTGTGTCTCTGTGGGGCAGAGATTGAAGAGATTTTTATTCAAATGCGGCGTGACCTCTGGCGAGGAGTGACTCTATTGTTCCGCGACCTTCACTTTCGCAGGAGCTATTTTTAGGGGGTGCCAGAGAGGTCGTGGGGCTTTTAATCTTCTTTCATAACGCTTTTAGCTAAATTTTAGCACTTTAAGCCAATTTGAAGTAGGGTTTAACGTCAAGACCTGAGTCTCGAGAATTCTCGAGACAGTCTCGAGCCTCCAGAATCTCGGTCTCGAGACTTTCGAGACCAAATTCTGTATATCGTTCAATACTTGCGGGCCTTCATAATTTTTTCACAAACTTTTCTGGCAAAGATGTCCCAAATCAAATATCAAATCCCTAGTATTAACAAATATTTTTTTTTGAAAGCTCTTAAAACTATCAACCCAACCTCCAAACAAAACGAGAGGAAGTTTTCTTTGCCAGAAATTTTTTGGAAATTGCCGGAAATTTAATGATAAAAAAAATATATAAGGAATACAAAAATAATTCAGACTTCAAATTGTTTTTTTTTAGACCCGGTCTCGTCTCGAGATTCTCGAGGCAGTCTCGAAGGAATCGAAAAGTCTCGAGAATCTCGAGACCGAGAAAATCGAGACTTCGTTAAATTCTAACTTGAAGGCTCTTTGAGACTGCTTAAGAATCGCTTTTTTAGGATTTAAATATTAAAAAAAAGGTGCCAGGAAGGTCGTAGAGGTCTAAGAATTTCATTTCACAAAAAAGAAGTCCAACAAGTGATTTTCTCAATTTCTAGAACTTTGATATCCATAAAAAGCAACCCAGCAACCTTCTTCCGTTTTCTTTTCTCCATAGAAAGATGGGCTGTATCAAAAGCCATCATTTACATTAATATAAATATTCAAAGGTTCGGGAAGTCGATTCACTTCGTCTTTTTGTCATCCTCCTCTATTGTTTGGCTTTCGAGCTCCTCGAAAATTGTAATGTTATTCACAAAAAGAATATATCATTAGGGAAGAGCATTGTTAGGGAAGGGAAATCTGAAATTTCCTTCTACGCCACGACACCGAGATGCCGAATCGCGAGTCTAGCACATGCAAAAAGGATGAAAAGAGCATACAATACGTGCTTTAGTCGCTGTCAAGTCAATCCGCGACTCGTAGCCGGCACTCTGCCAGACAGAGGCGCGGGCGCCTGCCATGTCTCTAATTAATATTCCGATCTACTTGATCCCATTAATGCAATCAATTTGCGTTGTCAAACACGGAGCAGCAAGCCGGTCTTAGCCTCTTTGACTCCTTTTTCGTCCTTCTTCATCCCTGAAAATAGGATTAAAGCCCCCTTAAGACGAACCTTACATCTCTTATTTACTCAAAAGGGGGAGACAGACAAGCCGCTTCCTTTCCAGCTCAGGAACCAATACAAAAATCAATCGTTCCTCTCACGTACGAGAAGCAAGACGAGTCTGGAGCCGCACGTATGGACAAAGATGATACACCAGACCAAAGTTGGTCTTGTGGTCCGGCAACTAGCTCCTTTCCCACAATGCACACGATGACTCCTCACAATTGGGAGTGACGGAAACTTTTAAAGCTGTTGCATTGAATTTTCCGGACCGTCTAGCTCAATGAGCACTCTAATAATTCAACTGCACGTTGCTCAGAGTGCACGACGCGACCCGATAATGATCAACAGATGTGAAAATGGATTATGCAACGGCGGCAGCTCGACCCGGCGGCCGACGTGCTGAGAATTATGATGAGAGGCTGGGAAATGGGCGCAAAAAAGACCGCCTCCGATGACATTCGGTGCCTCGTTCTCGTCACTCGGCTTTCATCACTTCGATCAGTGGAAGTAATTAGTTAATTGGCACCTGCTGATGTTCTCCGTCACTGAGCCGCTCAATTGAACGATAGTTCTACACTTTTTTCTAGGATGAGACAAGCTGCTTAACCCTCAAGTGAATTTTTATGAAGGGATTTCCTTTTCCATGAAACTTTTCTGAGCTTCATCCGACATCCGGTAGACAATCTTGGAACAAAACTATTACTTTAGGGACTGTTTAAATATTACGTCACGGTCTGAAGCTCCCCGAGGGGAATGGGGGGTCGGCTGCTCTGTGACACCCGTTACAAAGTATTGTATGGAACAAATCATGACAGAGAAAGGGGGGGAGGGGGGGGGGGGGTCAAAAATCTCGATTTTTATCGTAACGTAATATTTGAAGGACTTCCCAAAGTGAATCAAAAATTTTTACTCTAGTTTTTCTTCCTTTGAACAGCTGTAATTTTCCAATTGTACACGATAAAAATATTTTTCAAACACCATTAGATAAAACTTTAACCAAAATGATTTTTCAAATATGACCAATACGTATTAAAGGGTTAATAGCCATCACCAGAACAGGCGAGACGTAAATTGGCTCTTTGAAGTCTCCATCGAAATTTTCCGCCCGATTTCCCCCTATTGGCACTTTCAATGCCGTCCTGTGGGTAATAGGATTGGGAGCCCGAACGGTCCATTGACCTAAAACCAATATTTAAAAAGAGGAAAATTTCAAACCAAGCATGAAATCAAATTAATTTTTTACTTCTGCAATCCCATCCCTGTTTATTGTTTCCCTCGCAGCCCTCCCGTCCCAAAATGGGGCTCCAACTACCGCAATTTACCTTCATTTTCTCCCACTCGGTGTGATCGGAGAAAATTGCTTGCGGCAAAAATCAGTCAGCATCTCTCATCCAAAGAGGCATGAAAAATGGCAAAAAATGGAGGAAGACGGTGCGAAGACTGGGGAAGGTACGACACGAGGTGATAAATATTGCACTTTTGAGAAGCTGACATCCTGATAAATAGCAACATGTAATGATGCGGGAGCCTCTGCGATGCCAGGGATGATGGCGCCTCGCCGTCAGAATGCATATAAACAAAGCGATTTTGTGAGGTGGAGCGACTAGCGTCATAATCAAGGGGGAAGAGCGGCGGAAAAATGCAATAAGAGCGCAACTTTTATATTTTTATACCTGATCGTGCTGAAAATTATGAGAAAATCTCCTTCCAACTGGAGCCGTACCATTATTCAGCTTAGAAATTGCTTTTCCCGCCAGGGCCCGGCCAGAGGAGTAATTCGCTGGCAGGGAGCGAAGGAAGACCAAATTACACGCCATCGTGCCAGCACTAAATTGTTTTTCCTTCCCGGGAAAAAAAGGGCAGGGAAACTAAAATAGAGGAGCGGGAGCCCGTAACGTTTAATAGCTCGTCTCACTCTCAGTTTTCTCAATTTCGTGCCGCAAACAGACAATGTTGAGTGAAAGTGATCACATTTCAGGCGGAAATTTAATAAAAAAATTGTTGCAGCATGCATCCTGAAGGCTGAGGGGTTGCATCTTTATGGGTGGTAAATCAGTCCTGGGGCAAATTGAATGATGCTCTCGAGAGCAACAGTGTAGCTAAGCTCGGGACATGCGCCAAGTTAACCCGGCTAAAGCGGTTTATTTGACATAAGAATTCAGTCAATTGTGCTCGCAAATTATGATAAATTATTCATTTCGCTGAAATTGACAATCAAAACCACTTTTTCACTTTATCTTTATTTCCATTTACTCCACATCCTTTTTACGGTTTGCCCCAAAATTACACTCAATGATTGTGCTCTCGCTGAAAAAGTTTTCAAATGGAAAACAAACAAAACTTGCGCACGCGAATTTCCCTACTAGCTCAAGTGAAATAAGGGAAAGCAAAAAAAAAATCTCAAATCACATCCCAAAGAATAACAAAAGTTTTTCACCTTTTCATCCCTTTTTTTGACAACAATTCTCGTTGATGGGGAGCACCGAGGTTTATCATGCACATGACGATAAGAAAGTTTGGGAAAAAATGCAATATAAAAAATCAACATCATTACCATCTCGAATATCTGGCAGAGTCTGAAGAGGGGAGAGGATGAGGGAAAACTTTTTGGTTCGAGCGTCAACTTTCCCATGCTGAAAAAGCCGGGGCTCTTCGAGAGACCCTTCAATTTCCATTTGGCTCTGCCGTTGGATTACAGAGACGTAGCCAGGATTTGGAAGAGAGGGTGAGGGCTTCCATCATCTCTCTCGAAACTAGGTCATCGAAAAGGGACGTTTTCCCACACAAAATTTCAACTAAGGGAAGGACAATTTTTAGTGCATTTTCCCTCAAATGGAGAAAAAATGCACTATTGCATCTGCTATGTCCGTCCGTCCGTCTGTCCGTCCGTCCGAAACTTTATAACTCAAGAACCAGAAGAGATAGACACCTGCGGTTTTCTGTATCGTGTTGGACATGTTCTGTAGGGTGGAAGGTTAGACATCTTAGACCCCCATTACCCATAGGGGGGGAGTGAGGGGGGTAAACCCGTTGTATGAAAGTTCCTTATACTTCGTCCGATTGAAGTGAATTTTGGATATGTTGTAGTTCACATCAAATCTAGCAAATCATAGAACACATGTATGCCCCTATCACTTAAGGGGGTGGGGTGAGAGGCCTCCGAAGGGGGGAAAAATTTAGTTGCTCCGATTGAGCTGAAATTCAAAATAGGCACGTAAAATTACATTATTAGAAACATTTGCTTCAAAACATGGTCTCAGAAACGTAAAACAAGGCATCAGGATACTTTTGAATATAACCTTGTGGCTCCCCTTGGAAGACAAATGGGCGAATTTTCAAGATCGTCCGATTGAGCTCAAACTTATGGTAACTCCTAGAGGGCTTTTATTTGAGCAAAAAACATTCCTATAGTATGCTCCTATTAAGTAAGGGGGTGGAGAGGGAAACTCCCGAAATTTGTATGGGAAGCTAATTCATGTTGTAGATTCGCATATCGGACTGAAATTTAAATTATTTATCTAAATTACCGAAAAAGGTTGGTAAAGTTTAGAAGTAAAAATGTATGAGAAGAACTTAAGAGTAAAAAAATTAAATTAAATCAAATTAAATTAAATCAAATTAAATTAAATTAAATCAAATCAAAATACAAAATCGAAGATCAAGTATAAGAAGTGCATTTTCCCGGGTTTATATTTTGAGGGAATCTTAATATCAATTCTTCAAAAATTCAGAAATTGAGTATTATGAATTCAAATAAAATTCTCTCAAAATATAAACCCGGGAAAATGCACTTCTTATACTTGATCTTCGATTTTGTATTTTGATTTGATTTAATTTAATTTAATTTGATTTAATTTAATTTGATTTAATTTTTGACCTTGAAATGGAGATTCTTGAAGGAGAGGCTCCCTTTGCCCAGAGAAATAGGAGGAGAGTCCACTATCACAAAGTCAGGAAAAATCTAAGCTAATCCCCATCCCTCCCACACACACGCCTCTGCCGGATAATTAATTCTCCTCCCCGAGTGCTCACGGAATGTGGGCAAAACCATAGAAATGGGAATAGAATCGCACTTGAGCGATGCACGTAACGACTCTTTGTGAGGCGGGAGGCCCCATTATGCACTTTCGCTTTGGAGGGTCGGAGAGAAAAGTTACAGCAATAATGATAATAGAGAAAATTAAAACATCAAAAATAATTCCCTGTAACATGCTGTTGCGGGTTCATTCCGAGCAGAACTCGTGTTTTGAGTGAAATTTCTCGAAATTCCTCACGTTGGCGTAGAATTCGTGTAAATAGGAGATCCCTGATGTAATGTAATTTGTACAATGAAGAGGCGAAATTATGACATGGGATTTTTGCTTTTCATGCCTGCCTTGAGAATAGGTAAAAGTACAGTTTTCTAGTGAATTATTAAGATGTAATTGCCGTAATGTGCATACGGAGTCGCGAAAGTTTGGTGCGGCGTGCCAGACGTTTGGAGACAATGACACAATAAAAGTCGGGCTGGCAGGATGGGGGAGTCGTTCACCGGCAGAAATCTCAAAGGGAGTTGCGGGTGTTTATTATGGGGGAAGGAGACGGTAATGACTGAGGAGAGGAAGAAGGTGGCTGTTGGAGCGGAAATGAGGGCGAGGCGGGGACTGAAATTGGACTAATGCCAAATATTTAGCCCTTTCCGGACCCAAACGGAATTTTCCTGAAATCGGTGAGAAAACTGAAGTGTTTCTAAAGAGCTGACTGCCCTGCTTGAAGCCCACAGATAAGATCAAGAAACAGCTCTTTTCCCTATCGATTCTCAGAGCACGTGAGAGGTCGTCCTGGGGTGTTTTCCCAAGCACAGCAATCTCCGATCCCATTTGTAAACTTACATCTGCAATCGTTCAGCTGTCAATCTTCATTCGGTTGAATTTGTAAATTACCTCCGCGCCTCAAGAAAATTCGACGTAGGTATACCCGAAAACTCTCATCGCACACCGGCATGGTGCGGTGATGACGTTACGACACGCCGTTTGGAGAAGCAGAGATAAATCAAATCACTATTGAAAATAAATCATGTGAAAAAACTTACCCGAGCTAAGTAAAGGAGCACATATACACGTGTGCTGTCAGTTAAATCGGTACCACGAGAAAAATTTGTCAGTCTCTCACGCAATTGAGAATGTTTCCGCTTTTTCTTTCGCTTTGATGATCACTCTTTCCAAAGGGCGGCTAATTTATAGATATTCTGTGTACAAACCTTGCTATGTTCTACCGTTAAACACTACATTGAGGCCAATTTTTGCATAATTTTCTCACTTTCTGTGGCATATCACTTTTCTTGGGGGCGAAATTGAGCAAATGAATAACAGAGGGAGGAACTTAGGACGAGAACTGATTGTCTTGCAACAATTTGAGGTATTCTAACTAAAATAAATGTAAACCAGTGAGATTAATTTCGTTACAAAATAATCGAGCTTGTAATGTATCTATCACTCTGTTCTAAATTGAGACTCTTGTTTCTCTTTCGTTTTCATTTACAGAAGATTTTCACAAACGCAATGAGACCTACAAAGAAATTTAAAACATCTCTCAATTTATTTTCTTCAGGGTAAATGCTTTTCTTCAAACTACACAAAAACTAAATTAGAGAAAGTGAAAATCGAAGGGAACAGAGGAAATTTATTAGTTTACAATTAGTTCACAAAATGAAGGAGAGCCGATGACACATTAGGGGTCTTCATGCTTCACTCGATTTCGGGTTTTCTGGTTGCTTATAATTTTTGTTTAAATGAGACAATATTTTCTTCGGCATTTTGAAAGGCTTTAGGGCACTGCTCCTTAAGCGTAGGTCTGATTTCAACATGAAAGAGATTCAAAAATGAAAAAATGATTTTTTGAAAAAATTTTGTTTTCAGATTTTTAAGAATTTTAAAGTCATGAACATAAGGTTTGCAGTTTAGAAAAACGCTCAAAACCTTTCAGAATACGAAAAGATACTGATTTCTATTCCAATTCAGGGCAAGATGGAGCTCATTTCTCGAAAAAAATATATTCGAAAATTGAAATAAGAATTTGTTAACTCAATGAAGCTGGTGAAGACCCCTAATGCTGGACGAAAATATGCATGGGAGGCACAGAAAATCATTACAGGAAAATCAATTACCATCATCAAGATATTATAAGATTCAAATAGCATTAATTTGGCCGAACATGGATTTGACTGTTTAAACGGAAAGGAAGTAAGTAACAATCAGAGTGAAAGGGCTGTCATATGGAACATTACAGAGATAGATAAAAAGGACAAAGAACGTGCTTTCAAACAAATTGATACAATTTATGTCATAATCGTCATACAGATATCAGGATTATATATATATTAGAGATAAATAGGAAGTGAGAAAATTATACAAAAACAAAGATAGTTCCTAAAGGTGACTAAACACAGCGAGAGAGAAAGTGATCAGTGTGTTTGGGAGGCAAAGCAAAGCGTGTAATGTGTATCTGAGGCACTTTTCGTTTTTCGCCTTCCACTTTTCTGCCAACTCTTCCCGCATCTCCCAAGCAGAGGCGCGCGCTTCGAAAATGTAATTAGACTGATTAATTAATTAAATCCCAAGACACGCCACAGAAGATGTGTGCTCGGGCAATTTTAGTACATTTTCTCGAGAGACGACTCGAGAACCACACAACATTGAAATCTAAACGTTTTATTATGCGATCTCATCAAAAGGCAGACACGTCGTTGTGTTGCGCATTTTAAAAACGAAACAGTCATCAGATAATTCATCACGCAGACAATCGGCTCAATCTCGAACTCGATTCCTGCGAGTCAGGGTCCGAGTCCCAGCGCGCTTCGGCGATCCGGATTGGAATGACAATTCATTGCGTGTTCGGGGAATTTCGGCTGCCAGGTGGCTCCAAAGTCCGCGCCACCTCACGCTTCATTAGTCCCTTTTCTTCGCCAACAACCCGTGAAGCGTCTGCAAATTTGCGGTCCCCCTTCTCCCACACCACTGCACCTCAAGATATCGCAACGTGCCAGGAATTCGCGCAGCAATGGCAGATATTTGTTGCTATTTTCCTCAGAATTCGAAGTCAGGTTATTTAAAAGTGCAACGAAATGCCACGAAAGCTTTTTAATTATTTGAGGAATCGACAGTGGATTGTGCAACGAAGTCATTGATTTTATTTTCGACACCACGCTGGGGAACACAAAAGTCGCCAGTGAGGCAAGAAGCGGGTTTGGGAGGGAAAGCAAAGCGTTTTGTTGGATGGAAGTAACCATGGCTGAATCAATTTTATTCGCACGTCAAGGCTGATGGATAATAGCTAGCCGTGAAAGATGTTTTAATAAGCATCGACTTGGGGTCGGTCCGGACAGAGTTGCGGGGGAACCTGTCACTTCTTGCGCCTGAAATAGACCAGAGGCCCATTAGCGGTAATCTAATTACAAATGTTGCGCTGAACCGGAGCCGAGACGATTGTTTTGTGGCACTAAAACTGAGCTTGAGCTTGACGTCAGCACAAAATTTGAAACGCGACACCCCGAAATTGAATTGTCACTGAATGGGGAGGAATGTTAAGTGCCACGTCTGTCGAATTGGGCGATTTTCAGCTCAGAAATTGGAAAAAGGGGCTTTTTCTGATCAAAACTCAACTCGATTGAAGGAATTTTGATAGTTTTCCGTCTGTCTAATCCTTGAAGTTTTATTTTTAATTTTTTTCAATTGAGCAATTGAGCTCTAGAAAAGACGACAATCTAGGTCTGAAAAAAGGGGGGATGGACAGGGAAAGAACTTAAGGTCAGGAGGTCTTGAAAGCACTTGGAAATTGCGCGTCTCAGGTCGTTTCCGAGCCGGAAAACCCATCCCTCAAACACGAAATCTCCTGGGCTCTAGGCCTACCATTATTCCGAAATCCCCGGAGAGCGCCTCGAAAGGGTACGATGTATCCTTATCTGCCGACATGCAATCCCCTTTCGCAGCAGTTCCCGCCGAGAGTACACCTGTAATTATCTCCTCATTATCCTAAAATATTTCAAACACCCGAACAATATGCCCGTGCCCGCTCCATGTTTATCTCTCGATACATTTTCCGAATTATTGTGTTCAATTAGCCAAATTAAACGCAACCTGTGGACATATTCGCTCTTCCGAAAATCGATACTTTCTGCCCTGCCAGCACAACTCACCAGCTTGTTCTACATTTTCCAAAATATACACACAAACGAAAATATCGCGCCACGTATCCCAATATTATTCAAAGTCCTTCTCCGCCTGCCTCCCTGCCTGCCTTTCCAACTTACAGCCATGCTTCTGCTTCTACACATAACAATTCATAGACTAATCGCAGGTTTATTATTCTGTTTGCACAGCATACTGATTATTACGTCCATGGCGCGGTTAACAGCGCTATCAAGAGACTCATCGACGGTGTACATATTAAATTAGGAGCGTCCGGTGGCACACGCAGAGCAGCGACGAAAAAGTATATGGAAGCGGCTCGGAAGGGCAAGGGCATATTTTGGACGGTGGGGGAAGCCGAGCTAGTGATGGAGAGATTAAGAAACGGCGGGAATGCGACAAATTACGGCTCGAAATCTGGCGACGGGCGGAGACGTTGGGCAAGAATTAATGGAAAGTTTTGTAAACATTGTCGTGATTGACTACGACAAGGTGCCACTTTTGTTCCATATCCGAGGGTCCATGACCTTTGGGACTCTCTTGGGGTCCAACTTGGCAGCCATTTTTGGCAGCCATTTTGGGAAAATTGAGGCCTCAGTGACTCAAGAATTTGGCATTGAAGACACCTGACAACTGGCACAATAAAAGTTGCCGGCCAGACAATCAGCTAAGAGCCCCGAGATCAACCGCCGTGCCAACAAACCCATTTCGATCTCAATAAAAAGAGTCGTTTCTTTCCTCCCACTCGCCGATCTTTCACCTGATGATGATATGCAACACATTATAAAACATATCAGACTTGTGAGAGCGTGGAAAAAGTGTCTGCTTGCCTTCTCCACACACTTTTGCATGTTGTTTTACCTCCAGCCCGAGCGGAAAGTGCACACGGACAGTTTGTGTGTGGAGGAACGGAGGCACAAAACCCAAATGCACATGATGCAAGGTGAGTAATGTGTGGAGGGATCGAGAAAGACATGGAATGAAGAAGATAAGAGAGTGTGGCGGCGGCTGGCTCGAGAACAGCGCGTTCTATTGTTCCAACTTGGCTTTCAAGTGGCGGTCTCGGTGGGTATCTTGACTGAAGCGAAACATTGTCAAAACTAGTTCAAGTTCTCAGACCATTAATTAGCCCAAACTGTCACCGTGTCATCTTCAAGCCGCAAAACCCGTGCTTTAATTGAAGATGAATGGCTTTTCATCCCCCGAATCTCACGAAATCGAATTCGCTGCGATATTTTCTTTGTCTCTCGCGACTCCTCGGCTTTGCTGATTCTCACATAAATTGATCATCGCGTCCCAGACTATGTGTTTTTGTTCATTATTTATTGTTATGTGTGCGATGCGATATGTTTATCTTCTCTTCGTTATAGAGTCATAGTTAGGGCGACCAAAAGTATGGATTTTTGACTTTTGCCCTTTTTAAAAATTAAAAGACATTTTTTTGAAAATTAAATCGGCCGAGACAAGTAGATCCTTTGACCTTGACTTGTAATTTTAATAAGAGAAAATCTTCTAGACCTTCTTAAATTTCGGGAGAGACCCAAAAATCCTCCGCTAGAGGGTTTGAAGACCCTTTGAAGCTCCACTTTCAGACTTAAAAGATCGGGCTTTTCAGACTGACAAACAAATTTTCGGTCGCCCTAGCCATGGTGTATATATATATGCTTCTCTTACAGACAAAGAGACGATACACTGCCGAAAATGATGAAATCAAATACACGAGCGCTCTTAAAGTGAAGAAGATACAGATAAGTATGAGAAGTCAACTAAAAAGCACACTGGACAGGGTCAGAGACAGGGTAAATGCGTTTCTTGCAGACGCAGTGGCAGTGTCGGATTTCCATTGAAGGGGCTTCAGAAAACGAGCCTCCCTCGAAATTCGAATCCGACACTGGCCACCAAGAACGACCAAATAGGAGTAAAAAGCAAAAGCAAGCACCTGTTTAACAATGTGCGATTTCTCAAGCGTTTCAATGTTCCACGCACTTGTACAAAGCTCCTTAAATTATTCCACTTTTCGTGTCTGCCGTTCCCGAGTCGACAGTCACACTGGCCGGCCGAAGAACGTTCCTTTCCACTTGATGCAGCACGTTTACTTCAGTGACTTCACTTGGCTCCACCACAGTCCAGTTGACGAGCTAATTTTTGCTATTCACACACTGCCGAACAAATTTTTTCGTGTTTTGCTATATTTGCACAAGCTATTGACAACCTTGACTTTGTATGATGACCCTCACGAGTTTTTCATTAGGTTTTTTCCGTTTTCTCAGCCCAACTTTGGTCATGCACTCAAGTGGCTCGCTCGTCAATGTGTCCCAAAGACAAACACTTCTATTGACACTCCCGTCAAGATTTTTCCGGGTTCTCTCACTTATTCGGCTGTCGGAGGGTTTACTTTGTCAATCACTCTCGGGGTATCAAATGCACATTGAGTCACAGTCACGATGAAATTATCTTCTTGCAAGCAATCGGATTCGTAAAATCGCTACTCCCTTGAGCTTGTCAATATCAAGAATGTTCTGTCTTTTATTGAGACGAATCGCCGCGCGCCGAAATCAAATAAATAAATTCGTGTCTCAGACTCGCTGATGAAAATTTTTAACTAAAAGCATGGTAAGTATTTAGTATTTTCGATACTCAAAAAAGCTGACTTTGTGTATAAAATTATATATCGCGCGTGTTGTGTCTGGTCTATAGCGTGTGTAACGGTGGCGGTTCCCAGGGATGGCTCATCCGGGGCTGCTTTCAGCCTCTCTAGGTCTTGAAGGTTCTTGGAGATATATTTTTTCAATTTTTCCAGGTCTAACGAGATTTTGTGAATGTTTGGCAATTCAAGCCAAGGGTCAGATTTTTGACCATAAACTTTGGAATTTTTTCTGACACAACGGTAATAGATAGAAAGCAAATTCTTTTTTTGTCTCAATATTTCATCTCTTGTCTTTATCTTATAGAAGAAAATTTCTATCCCGAGGCCCTTCAAACTAACATAGCTTTTAAGGCCTTTTCAAATATATTTTTTGAAAATTCCCCAAAATTTCGTCTTTTTCAATTTTTGTGTGAGATTTTAATGACTAAAAGAGTAATAGTCAAACATCACGAGAAAAATCAAGTTTTTTTCAAATAAGGCTTTTTAAAGGCTTAAACTAGGCTTCAAAAGTCCATAATGAGGAAAACACATTTTTGGTATATGGTACATATGAATGTTATGGTATATGTTATTTGATACAAATATATTTTTGAAAATTGAGAAACTCTATGCTGCTTAAGATCTGGATGAAGAAAAACCATATATGTATAGTTGAAATATAAAAATATATGTATGAGATATATTTTTTTGCCTTAAATTTTTCATACTGTGGCAAAAATGAGCATCCAGCTCGAAATGGGTTAATTATGAAATGTTGATCCCTTCGCCGACTGCCCAAAATAGCAACAACGAAAAATCAAAGTAAATTCTGCCAAGAAAGTCCTCAGCCCCCTCCCCACCCCTGCTCCTTGCTACTCACATACTCCACTATTATTTGGTCGGTCTCTCGACGTCGAAAATAAAACCCAATATAATTTCATTGTGTGTTTGTTCACTTCATTCTCTGTGTATATTAATGTTTATAATATCGCTGAGCCGCATACACACATTTTGTAGAACCCGCGTACGAGCGAGACTCAGTCCGCGTCCGCACTACAAGAAATGATGTATAATTGGAAAGGTTTAGTGGTGGCAGAGTACTCACACACGATATATGTAGCCTTACACCGATATGCACAATATGCGGGATACAACACACACACCTCGCCGCCGTCTCTCATGAAACCACTGCCCTGTATCAGAATCTTCACATAAGTCAATTTTTTATTCTCTTTTTTACGTTTTATTGTTATTCTTATTCCGTCTCATATTATATTTGGTGGACGAATATTCTCATGGCTGCGAGCTACCCATATGAATGAAAATTATAAAATTGACGTCGCATGGCGCGCATCATAGCGGCGAAACAGTACACTTGAAACATTGGCAGACTACACTGGGGCTGTGGCGGTTCGGGTTCTGGGTGGTGTATGGCTTCAAGGGCTTTTTGAAGGTCGGCTTGCGGCAAGGTGGGCTTTCAAGGACTTCTCAGAATGATAGGTGGTTATCAGGTTTTGAGTTGGATTCGGAGGCCTGAAATTTCTCAGGAAATATATGGAAGTTGGATGGAACCTCCCAGTTTCGCTCAGTGTCCTCTAGGGGTAGAAAAAAATCAAACTTAATTTTGTTCTGAATTTTTTTTGAAATCTCAGTCTGGATCATGGGAAGATTTTGAGTTTTGAGGATTCTAGGATATTAAAAAAAATCAAAAGATCTCAGGCATTTCTCTACCGGCTTTTTTCACACCATCCAAACAGATGCAGACCCTCTCAACACCACTGTGCAATGATATTCATCGTCGGCCGTAGCGAGTCAATATTACAATGTGTATATATCATCAATATAATAACATTTTTATATTACTACTACTTTGCCCGGCTCAGTTCTGCTCAGGCTGGCTCTTTGAAAATTTATGCGTGTTTTGTATGAATGAATCAGACGTGGATCAACACGCACCACCATTGTTGATAGCCACAACTTGTTCAACGATGACTTTTATAGATGTTTCCTTCCGAATTATGTTCAGCTCGCCTGGTGTCTCGGACACGCTAAATGACAGTGTAGGTGATGGTTAGAATTTTAATTTGTTACTACTTCTGGCCTGTGATTGCTGCTAATCTGGCATGAAATCAAGCAAATGGTGGTATTTTGGCTGCCAGTCCCGCAGACAGGATGTTATTTTTGTGTTCGGACGGAAAAAGTGGTGTTTCGTTCGGGAAGAATCGGAAGGGGGCTTCTCCAGAAGGTCGCCATTAAAAAGCTAAAATTAATTAAGGTCCGACCTTCATGAATCGTCTGCGTCCTCCAAACGTCTCACACGCGCCGGATCCCCTTCTGCAACAACCCGGCTGTGGTCGTTCACCTCCCGCCTGCCCGCCTGTCTGTGACGCCTCAATTTGCGTTTGTTTTACTTTTTACAAACTGAATAAATTATGAGGTTGATATCATTTGTGCACGTCAAACGAACAACTGCAGTCTGTGGACTCTCGAAAGAACTTCTGGAGCAACGAACTGGCCAAATTTTGCGCCGAATTGGCCCCTATTGCCGAACTATCCGGAACATGCGAGGTATCACAGAGAGTCCATTGTGCCCCTTATCATTCATTATCGCCGGTCTCCAGTGGCGAATGCGCGACTTGGCATGAATGAACATCTGTCTTGCTTATCATTAATTTAATAATGAGGGTGACTAATGACATAATGACATTTGGAGTACGAGAATCACCTTCATGTGTAAGAAAACGGAGGAAAAAAATTTTGTTATTGACGAGCATTTGACGTGGCGGTGTTCCCCGCCACATATCCGGTTCTGTTCGGGTGCGAAAAAACACGAAAAAGCCATACAGAGGTGAGGAGACAAAAGACACAAATGGATTCATAAATCTTAATTACGCCGTGGCGCAAATCAAGGCCGGCAGCGGAAGCAGCTTGAGATGGCCAGAGATGACATCACTTGTTTGGATTCCGAAGCCAAGTGCAGCATATGTGTCGAGCCAGACCCTGCCAGTGTGTGCGCTTGAGCGCTATTATTTATCTTTTCCCAACTAGACTCGTATTTGCTGTGAGCTTTGTGAGTTAATGTTCGGCAAATACTGTTAAATAATAAACATTTGCGGCTCATGAAGCAGGCACATGTGTGTTTGCGTTCTTATGGCGTTTGGAGGAGCAATTGCAGACCCTCCTAATAGTCTCAATTACTCGGAATCAACTGGTTGGGGTTGGAGGTAATAGCTTGACTCTCCTTGAATCCCAGGCCAGAGCCGTTTTTGAAGAAAAAACCTTCAAAAGTTCAACCCCATTGTCTCCCAATTCCGCTACTTAGCGAGTTAATTCCCCGAAACCCCGCAAACGAATTCTCGTGAAACAAAACTTCAATTTGGGAATCATTAATTTTTCAATGAAGCCACTTCCTCGACACCAAATCACCTCCTAAGCTCCTTTTGAATTCGGCGGCTTACGCACGAAACAATGCGTTGTAAGTTTTCTATTATTCAAATGTGGATTTCTAATTTTAGCGAAAGAGCTTTGCGAGCCAGCGCAGAAGGCAGGTGAATAGGAAAAGATTAAAAAGTATGCCATGCTCCCCGATTTTAATGACGATACCGAGCTTCCTTCCTGCGAATGTATTCATCTCGCTGGTTGGCGGTCTCGCTCCCAACTTTGCCAACTTCTCAGCCTCCCCCTCCCCCTCCCCCTCCAACCCGACATTCGCCGAAATTTATTATGTATGATAGAGCACCCCTGTTTCGCCCCTTTCCTGAGGTGAGTTCCTCTCAGATCGCACGGCCGATGGAAAGGCAAAAGGCATGCCCAGATTATCTTCTTGCATTATTAATAAATCTTAATGCGGCTCCTCTCGCCCAGTTCTCCACTCATCAAAGATCAAACGCACGCACACATTTTGATTGAGTTTGTCGCAGTTAATTAGTTGAGTGAAACGTGATGGGGATGTGATGCAGCAGCGAATTGGGGCGAATTCTGGCTTATTGAGGGCATTTAAAATAATTACCAAGTTAATTAAGTTCATGCATACGCGAGCTATTATTTTACCGACTGCATCATAATTTTTATGGCCCGAGTTTTACTGTTTTCTGACACCCCAAAAGCACCTGTTGCAAGTCACTTGGTCAGATTCTCCTGTCAAGCAGGTAACGAACTGTCAAATAGCTGTCAAACTTCTAAAAATGACCGTTTAAAAAATTCGTTCTCAAAGCTTCAAACAGTCAAAAATATCACTAATCTAGATCAAAATATATAAAAAGCAAAATCGGAGATTAAGCTTGAGGATTTTTTTTCAAAGAGTTCAAATTTGGAGGCCCCAAGCTCCGCCCCTGGAAGAGATAGGGGTCATATATATTTCCATGATTTGCTAGATTTCGGACAGACTACAACATATTAATATTTTAATAATCTAATGAACCCTCTTACCCCCTTAATGGGATGGAGATCTTGTGTCTCAAACGTCACCAGCTCATGGCCGCAGCTCTCTAGCTCTTCTGGTTCTTGAGTATTGAAATTCGGACAGACAGACAAAACATTAATATATTGGAAAACAAACTAAAAGGGAAGCCCGATTTTCCCAGTCAGAACTATCTACCAAAAAGGACATCTGGAATTGCCAAAATTTTACGGTTTGAAATCGTGCCACTTTGACAGGTGAATCTGACTATGAAATAAGTTCGTACCTTCCCTCTCATGTTTCAAACGAGCTCATTTATCTTTCGAGTGCAACAGGCAGCAACAATAACTCTCCTTCTCGGACACTTTCCGAACTTTTTATCTCGCCTTAAAGTGATTCTTCTTCCCCGTAGTCGGGTCTGCTAAGTAATTAAATGCATCACTTGCAAATCTGAAACTCACATCAAAAACATAAATATGAAGCTCTTAATGTTTCCATTTCACCTGGGAGCTAGTGAAAGAGAATCTTTTTAATTAAAACAAGCCTATTGCACAAAGTATCTTCTCCGATAACTTGAAAGTTTTACTTTGCATCGAGCATGTTCCCCGCAGCCTCGAGGCTCCTATTGCTTCCGTGGTTGCCTCATCTCACAAAACATCATCATCCTCGGCGCGTTTATCTTTATGAAAGAGCAACAGAGCGGGGAATCTTCAGGTACGGGAATTTATCAGTCGCATATAGTCGTTCTCCAGACAATGGGACAGTAAAAAGTTTTGGCGAGAACGAAGCCAGGGATGGGGTTTTTCGCCTTTTCCTCAGATTGAATATCCAAGTCTTGCTGCTCCCCTCCCTGAAACTTTCACTGGCATATTCACTCGCAAAATTAATATTTTTATAGAGTTTCACCTCTCCACGATACGGGATAATGCTACTCGCCTTTGCTGCAGAACGAGAATCGCACAATGGGCTGCTCCTTGCTCTCTCACATAACTCATTTCTGCTTAAAAAACCCCGTGAAGATGCAGTGGCACAAAATGAGCGCACCAACTTCTGTGTATTTATATGCAGCAATTACTTTTTTCACAACTTTTAATAACTGTTGAGCATGAAAGGATTCGCTCCTTCATTCAGCCGTGAATTCATGAAATCGAGGAAAAAGTTTTTGATGTACAAGAAAGGTGTGTTGAGATGCGAAATGTACATACATAGGAGAGGTCAGAAGTGCATTAGAGGAGAGAAAGTGGTTTAGTACAACGGCACAGATATAAATAAGAACACTTAGAGAGTCTGCAAAAACCTACCTTTCCCTGTGTGGCAGCTGAGCTCCGCAATCCACTGCAAAGGAAAACATTCGTTACTTGACGGAGCTCTCTTATTGATTCAAGGAATGTGTCCCTGAACCGCAAAAAAACGGAGGAAACGAGATGAAGAAATCTCATCAAATATTTAAAAATCCCAAAGTCGTTAAACTAGATCGCTTTTCTTCGCATGTGGCACATGGGCGCTGCTAGCTGAGGAGGAAACCGAGAGATGAATTTCAGCAATGAGAAATATAAAATTGAACAAATATGTACTGCGAGCGTGGGTAGAACCAGCAGAGACGGCCCTCTTCTCCCCTCTCACGGCGTCAGAGACAGCCCTCGCTCCACCCCTGGCCTCTTTATGGACGCCACCGACGAAGGAGGAAATGAAAATCAATAGAACGGAAGCGTTTAGCAGCGATATCTCTCAAAAGACTCCTTCATGCCAGTCACGGAACGCCCTTTGCAATAAAGCATACTTTTCCCCAGAATGTCACTTTCCCGGGACCCTGCGCCCGGATAAAAAGTAATTCTCGTACTCGTTTTAATGAAAACAAATAGCTGCGATGCATTAAATGGCTATCATCTCTTAACTTACAAGAGCCCACGACAGGTATACAAGATAGCTTAACGCTAAATGATGTCATATGGTTTAAGAGATACCAATTTAAATGGAGTGGAATAGAGCCGTCGTCGTGTATGAGCTGGGATTAAAAAAAGACCGTGTCGAGTTTAATTACCGCCATTCTCGTAAGATTTAATGGGAAATGTGGTGCGCTATGGTGAATGGGGCTGTGATAGTGCTACAGGTCGAATCAAATTGTAATTTTCTGCGTCATTAGTCTTCATTTGTGCGTGTGACCCCGTGCGTAGATTTTAATTGCTTCCCATTTCTCAGTTCCGGGCTCCATTCGGGCTCTTTGGGGTGGCTTTTCCACTTTTCATCTTTCGAGAAGCTTTAATGACTCTTCTTGAAATCAATCGTGACTTTCTTTCAACTTTCCTCGTTTCTGGGAAAATCCTGCGAAAACTTGTCTGCTTGGATTTTCTTTCCCGATACAGAAGAGTGGAAATTTTGACTTCTCGAAATAATCAACGATATTCGATAAGTTTTCGTTGTAGTTTCTTAAGCTCGAAGACAGATAGGTTCCCCAACTAAATATAGCAGCTTCAAAAAGGTCAAGGTTGAAAAATCAGTCAGAGCAACATCGAAATCATGAATTTAACGCCTCTTCTATATATAAAATCTACATTCTTAGGAAAATTGACTCTTTTTTTAAAGAAATGTCTTCAGTATCCGTTTACCAGTCCCTAAAAAAAGTAGGTCAGAAAGCCATAAAATGAACATGATATTCCCGAACGCTTCCCAATTTTGAAATGACATAAAAAAGAAAAGCGAGGCGGATTTTCCGAAAACCCCACAACCCCACAGAGCTCCAAAACGGTTCCACTCGCAGTTTCGTGCCCAGTGTATTTTTCATTATCCTGCAACACCCCACCCCGCCACGTTGCACCACTAATAGTGCCATAATGCGCTTTCACAATAAAACGGAAACGTGGTAGTAATGTAAAATGTGGTCAACTGCTCGTGTTGCCTATTGCTTTGAGCCCATGCAACCCCGCCGTCCATCATCATCATCATCGGCATTGTGTGTATGGAGAGCTGTGCTGCCCATTATATTGAAACAGACAACAGATAGCCATGGAAATTGCTACATATTGGAAAAGCGTTTAGATACTAGCACGATGATGGTCTATTCGCCATTTTGGATTCCACCGCATTCACCCGTGATTGCGAAATTTTCAATCATAAATCCGATTTGCGCACGAAAAAATTTCACAGGTATTTTCATAAGCTTGCATTCCATTTTCTCATTATTTATGTGTTTTAAGCGGGCACCGAACGGGGATTTGCATTTTGTAGCGGAATTGTTCTGCTGTTTAGGTAAAGCTCTTCAATGAAAATGACGAAAAAAAGAATCCAAAACGGTCAATAGTAGACCCCCACTCTGAGGAGAGCAAGCAAGTGGGAATGTTTGCTTTGGGCAGGAATAACACAGTTTGGAACGGTTCTCCGTTGTTTACTTTCAGTTATGGCTTTTACATCAATTTAATTAAAACTTTTGCGGCTCCATGTCGGTCTATCCGGGGATGGACGGGAACCAGGTGCAATTACGACACCGGTGATTCTAAGAAGTGCACACGGGAAGACTCGGACTCTCAGCGGCGGTGCGGTACATAAATTACCCTGATTCTGCCTTATTTGCACTGCATTTATCTTAACAGCATCGGATAAGTTTGGGCATACAAATTTTCACACCAGGGAGACTCGAGCCGAAGCTCAGCAAACACCAAACATTGTAACACGTGTCGGGATGCTTCCTTCCCCATATTTTCCACAACACCAAGTAATCTCGAATGCAAACAGCACAGAACTACAAAACTTTTATAGATTCCTCCTCCATCCCCCGTCATTAAACAGCTTAATGTCTAGCATCTAACATATTGGTTTTGTATCGAAAACACGAGCGTTTCCGCTTTGTGCTTCTCCTTGCCGTTCGCATGAAGTATTTGTCTTCACTCTGTAAATTAAATCAAATAAAATGAGAGATTTATTTATTGGCAAATCAAATTACAGGAATATATCGGAGACTAGAATTCTCTGTGGAGTCTGGCATTAGTGAGGAGATTTAATATATTTGCGCTGAATAATGATCCCCATAGGTGTATTATGGAATTTGCGGTAATTTATTGAAAAAGGCGGGCCTCAAAAGTACCAGTCGCTCCACCATTTCGCAGAACCCTTATCCTCTCTAATTGCCTGCAAAAGCTGACATTTTCCATGGAAGCACTTCCTGTCATCTTTCCCTCCCCTTTTCACCTGCACTCATGCCATAAACGGGGCACAGAGCCTCACGAAATGGAGCATGTTCCTGCTGTCATTCAAATTCAAATCCCCTTTTATTTTAGAAACCAGAGGCGTAAGTTCTGGTCTCCTATACAAAATTTATTTTCTCGCCTTTATTTACATATTGCCCTGGGTCTCTTCTCTCAAGATTAAAAAGTTAAAGCCTCGTAGAACCCCCCCCCCCCCTCCTCCAGAATCTTAAAAAACTTGTAAATGATATCCACGGGTTTT
The DNA here is from genome assembly GCA_963930915.1 of Forcipomyia taiwana. NCBI lineage: Eukaryota > Metazoa > Arthropoda > Insecta > Diptera > Ceratopogonidae > Forcipomyia > Forcipomyia taiwana. The sequence goes on from CAWVOI010000008.1 coordinate 247,121, forward strand.
CCTAAGGGCAAAAAATAACACAATGACATTGACGTTGACGTTGAGAACTAACCGTTGGTTATTTTAGGGTCCCCAAAGCCAAAGTCTGCAAAAGACGCCCCAGAGTAGGCACAGTCTGCCTCTGCCCCGCCCCCTTGGTCACGCCACTGTTAGAAATAGAGAACATGTAACGGACGTAGCAATTTTGTGTCTCCTGTTCTGAAAAATTCATGGAGCTCGTGTGTCGAAAGAGCGGAGGAAACAATTACATCATTCATAAATGGCTCCACAGTGGCGCATTGAAGAGGTGAGTGATTGAGAATCGGCACTTTGTGCGTAATTTGCAATAAAATGCACCATCGCAATTTCAAAGCAAGTGGCTGTGGACATGGGAGAGTATTAAATTAATTTAACGTAAGCTGCTTCATCAATTAGATGCAGTCGAGTAGGTATTGGATCTATAATGAAAATTGCACACTTTGGGAAGTGGAGGCGGGACGCTGGACGGACGCACAATTAATAATAAATTAATTACAGGAGCAGCCAGAGTGACTGATCCTCTTCAAGGGATTAGCATACGGGAACTAATTAATTCCATGGTGGACCTCACTTTGCTTTCGTGCCCCCTAGTCCGGACCTGTCTAAGTGGATCATTTAATTGAACCGCTGAGTCCTTTCTGCTCATCTGTAACGCCGATGGAGAAAAACTGATTGAGTTGCAAACATGCACCTGACTTCATTCTAGCCGGAAGAGAGATGGTAGAGATTTTCGAAACCGAAGTAACATTGTTTTAATTAAACTTCAATCAAACCGATTTTCTAATTTTGTGAAACGTTTGGCCGGAATTTGGAGCCACCTGGATGAGGTTGAATCCTGCAAAACTAATCATGCTTCCGAGTGTTGCTACCAAGCTTTGTAAGTCGAGAACAAAACGAGAATCATGTCCAACAGTCGTATTACAAGCTCCCCAGTGTGAGAGAGTCCGGAACAATATAAAACAATCTAGCAACAATGAAACTGCAACCAAAGTGCTTTCCAACCAGCTTGCACACAAAACGGAGAGGGAAGCTGAGTGGGGGACTAAAAACCACATAAATTAAGTCTTATTAGATTCCAAATGTTTGAAGTTTGCTTGCATGGTTTTCGCAAACATCGTTAGAATACATGTATGCCTGCACAAAAGGCTTGCAGAATTATTCAACAAGTTGCAACAGTTTTGGTTTGCGACTTTCTCTCAACCCGCAAGCTTGGCACTGCTTCAATGGAGCCGGGAGAGACCTAGGTTGAGTGTGTGTAGATATTGAAAGGAAAATGTTTTTCATTATCAATTGTTGTATTTTCTTCTTGTGCTCATGTCAAGAGTCCTTTCACGTGCTTTGTGCCGCTCCAATTAGGCCTCATGCGAAAAGCTCAAGAAACTTTTGCATTTCACTAGAGCGTATTTGGCTGCATGCAGGTTTTCACGAGTTGGAATCCTCTTATTTTAAATTTAAAGCCCAACATTTGCTGCTTAAAATCCCATTGAAAAATTTTCCGGCATTCATTTGACACAGTTCAGAGGAAATTTAAAATACCCCCTCCCTCTGGTTATTCTGGAAAATTTTTATATCAGTGGCTTCACAACTTATGGGCCTCAAGATCCGCCTCACAAACTATAGGCCCTTGGCTCCGTCTCTGTAAAAGATAGCTGCAATCTTCAAACTCAATAGAATGAAGAATATGGACCCTCCTGGTTACCCTCCAGACCCCACATGACATCATGACAGCCTAAGAATTTTGATCGACCATACAGACGGACAAATCCTTCCGCTGTGAATTCTCCTTACGGGACGTCGAGACACCCAACGCCACGTCTGAGTGGCCTCAAATTTAATCAGCCGAAACCCGATGAAGCGAATTACTCGGTTGGCACCTTTGATGATAGATAAGATTACCTCAACAGTCTGTGTATCGGAGACATGAAAGAGCACGTGCCGCCAGCCGTCAACGGCTCTTCAAATTAGCTCCAGAGCTGCGGCTCAGCTCAGTCCCACTTCAATTACCCGGCGCTAGGGGTAGACTTCACTTGACACCTCGATTCCACGACTCAGATTCCGCACACTGATTGCACTTTCCTCGCTTAAATCACATTAGCTTATTAACATATCATTAGTGGCCTCAAATTGGGTGGAAATTCATTGAGTCAGTGACGACCACGTCTCGGATCTTTGATGTTCCGGAATAATTTAATTGAACTGAAGACTGGGGCGCGTTTGCCAAATAAAACGGTCACTGTACGAGGCATCCATAGTAATTAGATCGCAATGGTGAGTGGATGGACCGCGGACTGGCGGTAGGCATGGGAGGCACGCGAGGTACGGGAGAGAAGAAGATAAATAAGCAGATAATTTTACATCATTAAGGTGCGCTCTTCCATCACTTTTCGTTCTTGGCTGGGATCTGGCTCACTAAGTGTGAGAGATTCTCGACGACGTGAATAAATATTTTGCAAGTCAGTCAGCTTGCAGCAAGTGCAGGAGGAAAAACAAAAACGCCGCTGAGTAATAAATGTCGCGAGATATGAAGGGCGCGACAAACGAGGCGAGCTCGAGTCATTAATAATCGTGATGCAATTTTTCATTCGTGTTCAAGTGAAACTGTACCAGGTACCAGAAAGCTCCTCCAAAATGTCCCCTTTATGGGTTGCAGGTCGGGAAAACAACACACATGCCGAGCCCAAACAATCATTTCGCTATTAGAGTCCTCCTCTTCTCCACCTTCCTCCTACAGTTAGCATGAAAAACCGCACAAATTGAATTAAATGCACGAGATTACATTGAGCCGGCTGCCGAGCGAGAGCGACACAATGCAAGCTAACCCTAGGCTAGGCGAGCTCGTGCCTGCTCCATGTTTACGATTATTTAGTTAGGATGCCTCTCGAGGACAATTCAGAGCAAATACGGTCTCATTCTTCTGTCTCTGCTTTCCTCCCTCCCCACGGAGTACGGAGAACTTACCCTATCATTTCTCGAATGACCGGCGACGAGGGCTCTATCCCGGGGTCACACACGGAGTCGCGTGCCGCGTCCTCCACTTCACTTTCCCACTTTTTATTATTGTTGTTGTTGTAGAAATGTTTCACTCCTCGGGACTAGGTATGACGGGCTTATGCTGGTTCATAGACGAAATCTATTACATGCACACGTTTGGTGTGTTCTGCGTGTTCCGTTCCGTACACCGTGAAGCAACAGAATGTAATCAAATAAGAAAATCAATAAAGACACTTTTCTATCTTTTCCAGCTCCTTTGCACACCTCGGATTGCGGGTACGAGAGCAAGAAACTTTGGTACCAATTACGGCAATCGACGACCGCCCCGATTAATAATTTATCGCTCAGTTTTTGCAACTTTTTCACTCCTCTGCTCCCTCCTGTTCTCTCCTTTTATCACCGCACAGTGTCACTTTATATGGGGGTAGCTGCATGCGATACACACATCGCACGGTCGACTGTTGAGTCAATCAAGAGTCATCAGCTCGCTTGTTGCTTCACGCAGAACATATTTCACTCCTTCTATGTTCCATTCCTTGGCGACCTGGCACTAACAAGTGGTCGTCAATATGGCGCTTAATTAGTTCTGAGGGGGCACTTGAACCTCGGCACTTGCTTCACCTGTTTCCTCGCGAGGGATTGTCTTGGGCTAAATTCACTCGTACGTTTTTTTTCCTCTGGAGTTCACAGCTGTTACTGCGACTAGTTTACGACGTCACGGCACTCTTTGTTCACCTGTATGACATAAGGGGTCTTCTAGTAGGAATGTAGCGAAACTTATTTGTCACGAATTTGAGTGTTTACAAGATTTTAGGCTTTTTCTTGCAAGAATCACTCGATATTTTTGTACATGCCAGTAATTTACCTCGCCTGTATGTGTTTTTTACATTTAATATTCTGTCAGAGAACGACTTTGTATGCTGGCATGTTCACGCGCTCGCATAGATACGGCCCATGCACGTGGATATGCACGGTGGCATTCAGAACGTGCTGGCGCGAGCATGCTCGTAGACCTTGGCGTTGTTCAGGGGGAAGGGGTTGTTGATTTTTCAGGGCTGGAAATTTTTTTGGGATCAAACTTCAAAATAATAACGGTCCAAAAAACCAGACACCTTGAATTTGACAGACAGAAATTTCGACTTGACATTTTTGACAACCCTTACGTTTAAGATGAAACTTTGAAACATTAACGGTCCAATAAAACCAGACACCTTGAATTTAACAGACATTTAAACTTGACATTTTTGACAACCTTGACGTTTAAGATGAAGCTTCAAAACATTAACGGTCCAAAAATAAGAGATATTTTTCAAAAGAGGACGTAGAATCCGAGAGCTATGGAGTCAGAACTGTCAATAGTAAACCAACGACAATTCAGTACAAAAATCATAAAATTCTGTGACATCCCTCAGCCCAACCCCCGGGCCTCACCACTACATTTGCACGCAACAAGTAAATAATTCTGTAATATTTACAATATGCGGGCACTGTTGCGCTTCTATCCATCCGTCTATCAAACTCTATGTCCACATCCAAGTCGTACGTGGGATCCACATAGAAATTCGCATCTCTGGCGCTGTGGAACTGAAGATGATGCGACAAGATGAATATGCGATGCCAAACGTGATATGCAGTGGTGTTGGTCGACTTCATATTCTCGCGAGCCGGTATCGCATGCATATAATTTTCGTAATATGTGTTTTAATATCGACGAAAACAATAATTATGACGACGGTGTCAAGACTGTCGGGTTGAGTCGAGACAGTTTCTGTAAATTAGCACGTTTCAATATCGAACCAGACACGCCTTGCGGCCCCAGTGCCACCATTGCGACGAAGGGATCGATATCATCTAACATTAAACTTTTATTTTCGAACAAAAATCCCATTCTTGCTATTATATCGGCCAAATCATCTAGAAAGAAGCCAGACTCATTCGGGATAAGGATCTTTTTATGTACGGCAATTTATTACATCACCTCTTCTACCAGCTCCATTTCTCACAACCTGCGAACATGTGGAAAGCTGGGGAGGACGACGTGAGCAAAAAGCTGATGCGCATCTCGGATTCTCGAGGCCCATAGCTTTTCTGCTTTCGGTGATGTCATCGCAGAAATTGATTTCTATTGTTGCAGGCGCCGAGATAAGCAGACAAACGTGACTGTCTGCTGCGGTTTGGTCGTTAGTTTGAAATGGCGGGTGGTGACATCTCTGAGAAAGGCGGGAACTAGGTCTGGTGAGGGCTCACTTCTTCCTTTCCTTCAACGTTTCTCAGAAGTCCATAAATTTCCACTCAGGGATAATTGAATCCTTCAGCTAGCCTGGCATCAGCTGCTCCCACACTAATGCCCCATATCGTCATTTATGGCCCTACAATGCACCGATGCACCATTTCAAAGGTTGTTAGACTGTAATTTAGCAAATTGCAATGTTCGAGTTGCAACAGGTGCCTCTCCCAACAATGTAAAGCGGCGAAAAGCGCGTCCTTGACTACCATTTTGTTTGGCGTTTTCGTCCACTAGAGTTTCGATTTTCGGGCTAAAATGGAGGAAGCAAAGACGGAGAGGTTCCTTCCGGACGACATGAGCTCCCTGACCCCCTCGGAGGTCAGCGACGACGGTAAGAGCTCTCGGAACTCCCACCCTTCCCCTAACAAGGCTCTTTCGTAGACGAGGAGGTCGAGGAAGTGACGGAGGAGGAGGTCATCGAGAGACCGCAGTACTCGGAGGAGCAGCTCGAGGTCCTGGCGGAGTACGCGAAGCGGATGGTGACGCTCTTCAACCTCAAGCAGGAGGACTTCACCTTCAACGTGATGAGCAACATAAAAGCGTGGCTCGTCGAAGTCACGGAGCCGCTCCTCACAGTCTTCTACGATGGCCTCATTCTGCAGTCCTCTTTCGCGTGTCCCACGGTCGCCGTCTCAGACTTTTGCTACTTCATTCGGCCCCTCAATTTCATCTTCATGCCCGACAACTTCCACGATGAGGTGACCTTCGGGACCATAACGGGAGACGCCGAAGGCTCCATCCTCGCAATTCTGGAGGTCCTGTACTCCCCCACCCTCGCCCAAACGAAGGACTGGGATCCCTTCATCAAGAAGTGCAACTTGCGGGAGTTCAACAATTTCCTCTCATATCTCACGGACATCCACTACAAAATGTCGGGACTCACGAAGCTCTACATTCCCTTCGAGCCGTGTCTGAGGAGCGTCGAGGAGTGCGCCAAGGACAAGTGGGTCGTGAAGCGGATGGAGTTTGTGGTGGTCTTCTGGACCCAGAAAATCCGGCTCTGCGTCTCGGACATGGACCAGCTGATCCCGCATGAGATCCACTGCCCCGCGGACGAGTACAACTTTTGGTTCTACAAATGTGAGTCGGTGAAAATCGAGATTTTAGTTCCAAACTCTAGTACTTCAGCTTAACTACCCTCCCAATATTTGACCAGGCCCTGAAGGACGCAGACGAGTTTTAAATTCTGCTTTTTAGACGAAGTTTTGATCTCGCTGGTGCTGCAGTTCAACAAGAAGGACTTCAAGCACATCACAGCCATCCTCGAGAAAGCCCAGTCTCTGTTCATGAAGCCCCTCAAGAAGCTCATGGAGGACGTCGAGGACCGTCTGGCCAAGACCAAAGACAACTTCCTGCATCTCCAGCTGCTCCTGAGCCCCTGCAAAACCATGGAGTCCCTCAACTCCCAGAGCGCCCTGTCGGACTTTGCCGACTGCGTCACGGAAATCATGCACCTGATTCACCACATCTGGGACAAGTCTCCGTATTTCCACCAGAAGGCCAACATAGAGAAGCTGCTCAAGTACCTGAGCAACCAGGTCATCATGTGCTGCACCAGCAAGATAGACTTGCCCAAGATCCTCACGAATCAGCCGAAGACGGGCATCAAGGTCTGCGACATCTTCATCACCTGGTGCCTGGTCTACAAGAGCACCCTGAAGAAGGTAAGTGGCGCCATCTTGTTGGCTTTCCTGAAGTGAAACTTGCAGCTCTCCCTGTTCTACGAGACCTCGACCGAGGAGGGCTGGCTCCCGATCGACGACAGCACAATTTTCAACCAAATCGACGCCTTTATTCAGCGCCTGCAGGACATCATCGAGATCTGTGAGGGCATCATCGCCTTTGGGCGCCACGACGAGGACCAGATCACGCCGCTGAGACCCAAGTTCATTTGCAACAACAGTGTGGAGCTGGAGGAGATGTTCGCCCAAATCGAAACGGTCTTCAACGAGGGCTTGAACAATATTTTCATAGCCATCGACATGATTCTGAACCTCTATGAAAAAGATTGGTAAATATTTTCACACAGACCCGGGCCCGGTCCGACCATTTTTAATTAAATTTGGCCCACTACAGGCACACGGTGAAAACCAATTTCAAGCAATTAATTATAAGTATTGAGGAAATTGTTGAAAATTCCATCACAAGTGTGTTTGTCAATGTAGCGGCCGGGAACATCGAGGAGATGCTACAAGCGATGACGGCAATCATCAAATTTGCCAGCAATCAGCGAATCAACATAACGTATACCAAAAAGGTCGCTGAGGTACGGAGCAGCTGAAATTGCAAATTTGGGGCAAAAAATGGTAACTGCCTTTTTCAGATGTGGAAAATGCTGGGCGAGGAAATTGCGACCACGAGCAAGTACGAAGGGGGTGGCAAGACCCAGAAGCACGCTATATCGGGTACCTACTCGGAGCGCATAATCTCTCTCCAAACCCGCTATGACAGACTCCAGAGACTCCTGCAGCTGATGAGCGTCAAGTATCTGCCCTTCCACATTCCAGCGGGATATGTAAGTTTCTCAGAGTCTCTTTTGGTGCACACTTAACCCTCTAGGACCTATATTGTTCATCTTCGGTTAGCTAACAGAGCTTTAACCAAAACACAGTATTTCAGCTGTCGAAGCTTAGATTTTTGAATAAAATGAAATTTTAGAAGCCTACTGACCCCACATAACGGTCAGATTGTGTAATTTTGAAACTTAACCCGGAGACTCAAAGCTAACCGCACATCAAGGGGTCGGTTAGACACATGTTAAACTAACCGAAGGTGAACAATACTGACCTTAGACCGTTATGTGGGGTCAGTAGTCTTCTGAAATTTCATTTGGTTCCAAAAACTAAGCTTTGATACCAAACCTAAAGCCGCCTCCCCATGTGGGCATTTAATTTGGCGGAATTAAATTAATATCTCCAATTGTTGGCAACAAAATTAAATTTTAAGTTAGCATTTTACTAACAGATATGTTTTGTCACCAAACTAAGAAATTAAATACTCTTTATATGTTGTGGCTTTAGAAATATCAATTTAATTCCACAAATTTCGATTGAATGCTGCATTTAATTAAAATTTGTGGAATTAAATTAATATTTCTAAAGCCACAATATATAAAGAGTATTTAATTTCTTAGTTTGGTGACAAAACATATCTGTTAGTAAAATGCTAACTTAAAATTTAATTTTGTTGCCAACAATTGGAGATATTAATTTAATTCCGCCAAATTAAATGCCCACATGGGGAGGCGGCTTAAATGCATAACTATGAATTGCGCATGCGCAGAGCTAGAAAACGCTTTTTGCCGGTTTTGACCTTTTTTGAAAATATAACGTCACTATCTGAGGGGGGGGGGCTTTGGGGCAGAGTTCCATTGCTCCGTGACAAATTGTTTGGAACAAACCGTGACTGAAGGGGTGGGCGTCTAAAATCTTGATTTTTTTCCTGACGCATGAGGCTTTCTAATTTCTTCTAATCCCAGTTTTTGGCCAAGGAGCCACGTTTTAGCTAGACAACTTAGTTTAAATTCATTTCTGTAGCCAGAGAAGCAGGGAGAAAGGTTAAAATCAAATGGTTACATAAACCATAAAATTTTAGGTCCTTCAGACATTCGACGTCAACCAAAAAATGGCCCAGAAGACCATCAAGCTCCTCTCGGAAGAATGGATTGGGGTCTGGTCGAACCAGCAGCGCTTCTCAAACTCGCTCTTTTGCACCAGCATCACCTACCCGGGTCTCCTGGAGTGCAACATGGACGAGCACCTGCATCTGCTTTTGCGGGATTCGAAGCTGCTCGAGAACCTGGGTGTCCTGGCTGCCGGCTTCACGGTCAAGTACAAGCCCATGACGATCGCCTACAAGAGCGTCGTGAAGGTCGTGCTGGACCACAACCTGATCTGCTCCTCGCTGTCCATCAAGGAGATGATGCTATTCCGCAATCTTCTCACGAGCGTGGAGCGAAAGATCAATCCGGGTATCGGGAGGTTTACGTGGGCCGAGGAGATGAACGAGCCGTACGTCACGGAGTGCATCAAGGCCCTCAAGGAGCTCTACCTCTTCACGGTCTTCTACAAGAAGGCCTGCAACGAGATCGTGAAGCTCTGTGAGAGGATCTGTAGCACCCACATCCTCTACCTCAAGTCCTCTGTTCCCCTCGAGCTGGAGGTCGTGAGAGACAGACTCACAGACAGCGGGGAGTCGGCCCGTCTCGACATTTTCAAGACCTTCCAGACCATCGTGGGCTACACCGTGAATCTCTTCGAGCGCTTCTCACAGCGCACCACGAAGGTCTCGGGCGCCTGGCTCGAGTTTGTCTACCGCATCGACAGTCTCGTGCAGGAATCAATTTTCGTCTGCATCCAGAGCTCGCTCGACAAGTTCACGTACCTCCTCACGGGCAGCGGCAGCTTCAGGTCCGAGCCAATCATCAACTTTGCGGTATTTATGAGACAGGACAAGGTGAAAATTCAGCCACCCGTCGGTCATCTGGAAAACTTCCTCTCCAGCCTCCTGCAGCATCTTATTGAGGTGTTCCTCATGAATTTGTCCGTGGCAAAGCAGTACGATAGGGATAAGAGACCCATTTCGGAGCAACAGTCGACGCAGAAGGAGACGACGAGGAAGATCATGGAGGCGATCAAGAGGACCCGGGTGGAGCTGGATAAGTACCTGCTGCTGTGGAAGCCCAGAAAGGTGTACAGGGACGTCATGCAGGAGGTCACGGGGGAGGTCGTGGACACGGAGGAGGAGTTTACTTAGAGTAAGATGAGTGAGTTTGCAATAAAAAGTGTGCATTTTCAACATGTGTTTGAGTTGTCCGTCTGTCCGTCTGAGTTGCAGAGGTTTCTTAACAGTCTGTAGTCTGGAGACTAAGCGAAACGTTTTTTTTACTGAGCTTTAATTTTAGTATGTTGCAGTCCATGAAAAATCTAGCAAGCCAGAGATTTTTTAGTCGTAGCTTTCAAACGAAAAACCACAGAAAGACAAGATAGTCGGGAGTTCAAATGAACTTTAATAAAGCAATTGGAATTTTGGACGTCACGAGCTGATGGATGGGTGCGTCAGCGACAGTTCGAGAGAAGCTTGCGAGGAAGCAATTTACTATGACTGATAGCAATCGAGATGCCATTTCTGATTGGGTGTTGTCTTGTAACGTGTCGCCTGTTGGAGATAAAACGTCTGCTCACATTTTGGAGGTTGCATTTTTGTGGTTTCCCAACCCCCCTCGTCCACCTAATTACAATTAAAAGCCTGTACTTCCCAAGAACAGGCCAATTATCGCAAAACCAACCAATTTTCCCGCCCAAATTGAACGGCTTCTGAGATTATAATTCACGTGTAATTATTGTTTTTGGGAAACAACTGCATTATCGAGCCCCATTACGCTCAGTACTAACAGTAATTGTTATTAATTTCGGTTCCCTGATATTGCAATTATACGCAAATTACTTCTATACATTGCTGCTTATTTAGGGGCAATTGAAGATGGATCCATTTGAATTAAAACTTTCCAATTAAAAGCCCAGTTGTGCCTTTATCGAGGCATTATCAATCACAATACTGACAATTTGTAATGTCACAGATATCTCAGAGGTGTCGGCGATAAGGTCACCTATAAAAGCATCCCGGAGCCCGCTATTGCTCCAGTGATTGCTTAGAATTTGTGGTAGAAGCGCCAAACCCCCCAACGAACCGATCCCGAACGAAATGAAGCTCCTCATCCTCCTAGCCGTAGCGGCTGCCGCGTCGGCCGCTGCCCCCGAGTGCAAGGACAAGCCTGCAGGATTTTACCCCGACCTCTACAACTGCGCAAACTACTTCCACTGCGACGCACAAGGCAATGTAGATAAACACACATGTCCTGATGGCCAGTGGTACGACCGCAACGTCTACGTGTGCAACTACAAGGAGTCAGTGACGTCCTGCGTTCCCAAGGAGGACCCTGAGAAGAAGCCCGACTGTCCCCCCGAGGGCATCGAGAACTTTGCGATCCCCGGCAAGTGCTCGCAGTACCACATGTGCGTCGATGGAGTCCTCCACGAGATGTCCTGCGGCGTCGGGACCGAATTTGACGAGGTCGCTTTGCAGTGCCGCAAGGACACCGAAGCCATATGCAACAAGTGCCCTCTCGAGGATGTCCCCGGAGAGCTCGTCTTCCTTCCCAACAAAGAGGACTGCGGATCCTACTTCCTCTGCAAAAACCGTGAGCAGCGAATCATCGAGTGCGACAAGGATCCGCAGCTCCACTACTCAGAGCAGCACAACCACTGCTTGGATCCAGCTCTCGCCAAGTGTCCCGTAAGTCAACCTGCCAGGAGTTACATATTTTCTCTCTAACCTGCTCTCCCTTCTTCCACAGTACAAGAAGGCGAGTCACCGATTCCAGCTCTTCTAGTGCAGCAGCAGCGACTTTAAGCGAACAAATCCTTTTATCTGTAACAGTTTGAATAAATTCTGGCATTCAAGAGCACCCAATTTACCCTCATAATATCCCCCCTCGAGCCTACATGCCTCCTCTTCGAGACAAGATATGCAAATTAGTTGTTGAAAAATGAATTGAAGCGTGATGCAGTGAGTGCCCTTATTTGATTTATGAGCAGATAAATAACAACAGGTATGTATTTACTTTCAAGCCATGGCCTTTGGCCCTTTTCGACCGAGGATGGCAGAGCGCTATATCTAGAGGGGGTATTCAGACTTCTAGTTTTCTTTTGGTGGTTTGGAGGCGTAGAAACTCATTATCAAGAGATGGACCCAGCTACCTAAATAAAAGACCAGATTTGCTGGACCCCTAGTTGTGTTTTTTAGTGCATTTTGTCTGTCTGTATGTCCGAAATTTTATAACTCAAGAACCAGAAGAGCTAGAGAGCTGCGGTTTTTTGCATCGTGTAGGACATAGCCTTTAAAGGTGCGAGCTAACAATTTCAGACCTCCATCTCCTCTTGGGGTGGAATGGGGGGTGTTTTACGTTTGCATGAAAACTCCTTATTTTACATCCGATTGACCTGAAATTTTAGTATGTTGTAGTCTGTGTAAAATGTAGTAAATGATGGTACTACATGTGACCCCTACCATGTACAGGGGCGGAGCTAGGGGCTCTCGAAATCTTTGAAAATGCACCCTTAAGCTTAATCATTGATTTTGCTTTTTATAAATTTTTAAAATCCAAGTACGATGACTTGAGGCTACCAACATCACACCTCAAGGTATTCTGAGGCACTTTCTAGGTGGACGTCTCTCAGGTACAACCATCCGGGCTGTCTCATTATCCTTCCGAACGCGATGGGAACAAATATACAAGATTGTAACAACCTTGCTTGCGGACAAAGTGCTGGCTGTGGCACAAGTTGTGTTTAGTGCCGACTACTGGATCCGATAAGCACTAACCCATTTTCGACCCCCCGTCCTGTGGGCCCCCGAGACAGCCCAGTGGCTTGTAAATGGGTTGAATAGCCGCCACCGCCTGCCAGCTCGCAGCAGAAAGGAGGATCAAACACTTGCTCATCTTCGCTCTAAAATACCCTTAATTAATTTCTTGTTCTGTAAAACCGACGCCGACGCCACTCACCCGCTACAATAACTCTTACTTTAGCTGCTGGGCAGAGAGGCGAGGGAGGTGGGTGGGTGTAGATATTGAAGGTGCATAAAAGGGGTGCGGGGGAGAGGATAAGAAGCTGGCGAAAAGATGCCAGCAAATTTATTTTTTATTTGAGTTTAATTACTCAAGTGATTAACGCAATTAGCGCGTTCATGTTTATTTTGCAAATTGCAACTTCTTACAGACATTCGGTGTAGATTACGGGAAATTGGCGGTTAAGTTGGAGTAGCGAGAGAATAACAAGTTGGAAATAATGAGAGCTAATTTGTTTGCTAATTTTCGCAGCGATGCTTGATTTTCCTCAGGGGACTGGGAAAGCGTTCGCGAAGAAACTTGAGATGGCCCCTGGCTACTCTGCTAAGCCCGGCTTACTTTTCCGGAGTGGCGACTGTTTGGGACACGTGCTAATGCCTCTAAGCCTAATCTAACGAAATTCCATTTCCTGCAGCTGATATGGGCCAAGAAGACGAGAGATTTGGTGTCATTAATTAATAATTATGCAGCATATTTCATCCGATGGTGCTTTTAAACGCTCTGACTAGTGGGCGAAAATAATTGAGCCACAGCGAGGGCTGCTCTAGCGCGCGTTTTGAGGGATCTAGGGACAGCGAGAGCCCTGCTGGTGCTTAGAGTCGTCCGTTTAGTGGCTTGAAATGATGCATTTCGGGTCAAATAATAATCAGATTACTTCAGAATGGACTCGTGATGTAAATTATCGTGTTAATTAATAAACGATAATTATCCTCAGCTCCACATCATCGTTCCTAATCTCTCTACAACGCACATTTTCACAGAGCAAATAGCTTGAGCAAACACACAGAGGAGCTCAGACTCCCCTCCTCTTGCTTACTTGTCATAATTCATAATTTCAACTCAACACACAAAAGTTATGTTACGAATGATGATGTTTGGATGATGTACAACATTCGAGCGAGGCACAGCACATATTTACGAATTCATAACTCTCAAATTAGTTACAAATATGAGGCGGCTCGAGCTTGTAAAGGAAAGTCGCGAAAAATTACTCAAAGCCTACTCCCGGCCCGGCTTCCGAGGGCTGGCGTGATGCTGACAGACGGACAGCTCGAGCTGGGAGCCGCAATTTCCCCGCTCGCCTGAAGCCTTTCGAGAGAAGAACATTTCGCATCGCAAAAATAATAAAGCCTCTGTTGGGAGGGAGCAGACAACACAGGCACCAAGCTGGGTTGGGTGGGAGGGGGCAGGGGAAGACGTAATCTTGATTTCGGCTGGAGGATGCGATGATGGGTTTTGCTGTGCAAGCAGCGCCACACGGATCTCGTGTGTTGATAATTTGTCTCTTTAGGGATTCACTTTTCCTTTGTGAAGTATGTTAATCAAATTACATCTTGCATGCATTCAGATTGCGGGGTGTTTTGTGCGAAAACTTTGGGCCTATGAGGCTTTGAGTGGGTGTACAAATTTATGAATGAGCTCGCTTTTGGGCTTTGAAGGAATAGCAAAACAAAGAGGCGCAAAAAAGCTCTTAAGTAAAATTAATCTTTCTAGTTTCCTCTCTCTCTATCTCTCCTTCTTCCTCTCTCACAATCTTCTTCTCTTACTTTCCCTCTCATTCTCTTTCGTTCCCTCACTTTCTATTCCTCCTTATTATGTTCCCTTTGTTTCCCTTCTTTCTAATTTTTCCTTCTCATTGATTAATGTCCCTTTTTTGCCCTTATTTATTAATTTTGATTTCCGAATTTCTCTTCCTTCTTTTCTTTTTCTCCCTCTCTCTTTCTCTCTATTTTCCTCTTTCTGAAAAAATTTTGAACCTTAGATTTTCACTTATTCCTTTTCTGTTTCTCTTTTCGTTTCCCTCTCTTTCCCTTTCTTTTTGGTTCCTTGTTTAATCTCTCTCCTTTCTCAATTTTTCTCGCTCAGCTTCTCTGTGCCAAGAGTAGAAAAGCTTTTAGTAACTCCCAGAGGACAGAAAACAAACAAACCATCGCAGCTCGCCTTAAGTCAATCGACGATCAGCTAAACGGAAAAATGTGTAATATTTAGTAGGATATTTGCATATCATGCAGCAGCGAACTCCTGGCTGTTATAGGACATCTAGCTCAGGGAAATCGACATGTGTGTAGTTGTCGTCGCATGTGCATAATAAATTGATGCAATGCAAATCCTTTTGACGACCATCCGGAAGCAATGTATCAATTTTCTCTGCATTTGCTTGTAAGCCCTCATTGACTTTATGCGCATATGTATGCAGAAGCTAGCCAAAGCCGGAGCCTAGAACATTATGGAACTCGATCAACCATTTAATTCCCGTCCCATTGATTGCACTCGATATAAATACACGTGCACCTCTTAGTCGCATATTGTTGCAGAAGGATGAGAGGACGCAGAGACGACGATGAGAATAATGGACCGAACGATGGCCATTGGCACAAAATGGACATAGATATACACATATTTGGCGGTTATAGGCAGCCCCTTACACCCATCAATATGCATGTTTATGTTGTCAATTGCAACTATTCATATTTTAATTAAGTGTACTCGGCAGAAAATTCCCCAAATGCATGTCCGATTCCCATCCTGCTGGCGGTGAATTTCGAAAATTCCTCGAGTTATGCGCGCTTGCTCCTGAAGTAGGCAATGAAAATCAATTAGTGGACACTTTGCGGCTCCGCATTCCAATAAAAATGCTAATTAATTAAGGGGGAAAGCGGCACCTGCAAGAGGCACAAAAAAGGGACATACAGACGCGCTTGGAGCGAGGAAAAGCAACCCAGAGGATGATGGCAGAAGACCCACTTCACTTGCAGTATTTCTTAATGTATTTTAAATGTTTTAACGACAAAAAAATTATGATAAATGGTGTTCGGCTCACGCTTCGGAGACCGGAGGCTGTGGCTCCGTTTCATCCCTGCATGCGTGCAAACTTAGATTGGATTCCAACAAGTGTTTTGTAGCGTTTTATTTCCATCTCCATTCCCTACAGAAGAGTGGTGCACTTGGCTACAGCTGGCCCTCGAAGTTTAAAAAAATATATAACATAAAAAGCAAAATCGGAGATCAAGCTAAAGGGTGCATTTTCAAAGATTTTAATAAGACCAAACTTTGAAGATCCCTAGCTGCTTCCCTGTACATGATAGGGGACACGTGTGGTAGCATGATTTTGGACAAACTACATCATACTAAAATTTCAGCTCAATCGGATGTAAAATAAGGAGTGTTCATACAAACGTAAAACAACCTCCATTCCACCCCAAGAGGAGATGGAGGTCTGAAATGGTTAGCTTGCACTTTTACAGACCAGGTTCTACACGATGTTAAAACCGCATCTCTCTAGCTCTCCTGGTTCTTGAGTTATAAAATTTCGGATGGACAGACAAAATGCTGAAAATGTACTAAAAATTTCATGTTTGAGCTTTTATTAAATATCTGAACTACAAAATGTTAAATTTTCTACCATTTTAGAGCAAAAATAATAGGAAAGTTGAATTTGCTTTTAATTAGGGAGGCCACTACCTTAAAAATAAAAGTAAAATATTCGGAGCATCTCAACTACGAAAGAAAAACAGCGAGGTCCCTCTGTCCCTGAAGAGATGCGTTCCTCAGAGAACTGCAGCCTCATTTTCCTCGTTCTTATTTATCCTCCTCCCACGTTTCCTCGTCTTCGGAAAAGTTTCATATCTATTAATTTTCTCCTAATGGCTCAGAACATTGCATTGCATTTAAACTACCTGATATTGCAAGTGTCTCACCCCACTCCCACTCCAACTCTCCAATAGCCAAAATTCGGCCAAAACCTTTCAGCTTTGTTTGCAAAGAGCGCAATGGCTATTCTGTAATGGCGTTTTGTTATTTTGCGGCTTTTGGTCGTAATACCCGGTAGGCCATTTGTACACAACCAAATATAGATAGTTTGATTGCTATGATGTATTCGTCCCGTGTCCTGCAGCCAACGTGTCACGCGCAATTATCCCCCGAATTGCTGCCTAATCGGCGTCGGTGACCGCGAGCTTGACACACTAAATAATCCATTTCAAAATTTTTGTGCCACAAACGAGTTGATTGTCAGATGGAAAATCCCTTTTGTTTCCATCGCCGTTGCAGCAAAAAGGGTAACATGAAGGGTTTTATTTTGCGTCAAAAAAAAACATCCAACCCTTCTGCTCTTAAGCTCTCCAGAGGACTCAGAAACATCCACCATGTGGAGGAGCAAGAGCAATTTTAACGCCAATTTTCAAAGCCTAATTTCTTCTTCTTCCCGTTTGATTCCGGAAAATGGGACTGTGTCGGCAAATATCCCCTCAGTTCAGGGAAAATTCTACCGTTCCTCTATCATCTTCCTGCCCTCGTTAACTCCACCGGTACCAGAAATTGGGTCAACAGTTGATCTCGTAATAATGAATTGAGTCAAAAACAAAACCTTCCGGCTCCCTGGAGGCTTTATCTAACCCTAAAAGCAAGAGATGAGGTCCTCAAGTTTCATCAATCTCCGCTTGGAGCGCTAGTAGTTCAGATCGTTCCTCCGACCTCCGTTTGGGAGCGCTAGTTTCTTTGACGCTTTTATATGTCAAATTAAGAAAATTCTACTTCGCATTGAAAACTGCAAAAATCACTGCGATATAGCCGTTTTTCATAGCGAAACACATCAAAAGCTCCCGCGATTGATAACTAAAGTTGTGCTTCTCAGCAAGAACTAAAAGATTACTACCAGAAACTGCATTAAAATGCTAAAATTGAGTTGTAACTAGCAGGCAAAAAAGGTGAGTGAACACGATATGAGTCAAAAAGGGCTTTTTGCCTCGAGTAACCTTGTGAAATCGTGATACGCGCACAAAACCGCCACGAACCAAAATGGCTTGCTGCAATAAGCGCAATTGTTCCTTTCAGATATCGTTTTTCAAACCAACATTGTCACAAAAATGGCGGATGCCAAATACCTAAAAGAGGACGATTTCCTCAGTGTTGCGGACACCGACACCTCTGGCATCGTCTACCACCCCAACCTGAACGTTATCCTGGTGTTCACGCGAGCCGGGGAGGTGCGAGTCCTAGACGTCAACTCGGGCGTGATTTTGCATGCTTGTCGACTGGCCGAAGCGACACCGCCGCGGGCGAAATACCTGCCGGACCAGGACAAAATACTGTTCTGGAACAACGCCGGGACACTAGGACTGCGAGGTGACTACAATGGAGTCCTGCTGCTCGACACAATCCTGCAGACCCCCATCATGCTGGCGGACGACACAATCAAAGTCGAGCTGCTGCTGTCGGAGGCGGCACTGTTTCTGCAGAGTATCCAGAGTTTGGAGCAGCAGGGTCTGGAGAACACTGCTGACGTCATAAATGAGCTCAACTCGAAGATCAACGAGGCTCATCAGAACTTCAAGAAGGGAATCAAGGCACAAAGGGTGAGTGATGGTCTGAGGATGGGGGAGGGGTGTTCTAAAATCTTATTTTTACTGTGACGTAATATTTAAAAGAACCCTAGGGGGTCAACGCAGTATATTCGGGGTCGTTCTCCCATTCCGTTTCTTGTTGTTATGTCTTCATTTTCTCCTCTAGAACGGAAAGTCTGTGGTCTCCCCTCGAGTCTAAAGCTTCTTTTTCCTTTTAGTGGGCCACCATCTGCCTGGAGCTGTCGCACTCGAACCTCAAGATGATCGCCAGTGGCGTGGTGCTGCAGCTGAAGCGTCTAGGTCGCCACATCCCCGCCCTCGCGATCGCCTCCGCCATCAATGAGCGACTCACGGACCTCATTGTGGGGGGTCGCGTAGACTGCGAGAACGCCCAGCGCTTTCACATGTTCAGTGAGGCGGCACGACGGCAGACATTTGAGGCTTGGCCCCACATGGACTACAAGTGGGCCCTCCCGGACCAAATGGCGCAAGCGGGGTTCTACCACCAACCCGGGGACAGTGGAGGAGATCGAGCCATGTGCTTCACGTGCAACGTCTGTCTGGTTTGCTGGGAGAAGACGGACGAGCCCTGGAGTGAGCACGAACGTCACTCACCCGACTGCCCCTTCGTGAAGGGAGAGTACACCCAGAACGTCCCTCTCAGCGTGACATACGCGACAAATCCCGCAGTTGCAACCACGCGGTTCACGATGCTCTCAAATGACGCCCACACCAACATCGTCTGCACTGGAACGCGCGACGGAGAGGTCAATATCTGGAACATAGAGCGCCAGCTGACTCACGTGACGCGCTTCGGAGTGAGTGGGAAGGCGAAGAAGCTGGAGCTGACGGCCCTAGCGACGTACTCGAGGCAGATCCTGAAGATGCAGGGAGGTCTGCTGAAGAAGAGCAGCCCCCAGATGTCGAGCAAAGCCCGGATGTTGTCCTCGAGGATCGTGGTGGGGGTCCTGGTGGACTCGGAGGGGGACATGGAGCACGACGGAGACCCCCAGCAGAAATTGATGCTGATAGTGTACCAGCTGGGAGAGTCGCAGGAGAAGAAGGAGCACGGAGGACCCAAGAAGTCGAGCTCGACGCTCAGCACGATCGAGGAGCGCTTCGAGGACGACGAGTTCATGAAGTTCCTGGCGAACGAGACGGACCTGCAGCAGCTGCAGCTGCTGGAGAGCATCATAGAGATGGGTCCGAAAGAGAGCGAGATGGAGCTGGAGGTGCCGAAGAACGACGACCAGAAGCTCACGAAGCTGAAGGCGAGCGCCACGGCCTGGAGTCAGACGGACTCGGCGATCAGCATTCCTCTGGAGATGACGCCCGCACTGACCCAGCTGACCTCCGGGGTGACGGTTACGCCGCTGCAGCACATCTCGGTGGCGTCAGAAGCCGCCGAGGGCCAGGAGATCCAGGAAATCATCCCCTCGTGCGACACCAGCTACCTCCTGGTGGTGCTGAGACCCGTTTC
The DNA here is from genome assembly GCA_963930915.1 of Forcipomyia taiwana. Classification (NCBI taxonomy): domain Eukaryota; kingdom Metazoa; phylum Arthropoda; class Insecta; order Diptera; family Ceratopogonidae; genus Forcipomyia; species Forcipomyia taiwana. Next base: position 266,866 of record CAWVOI010000008.1, read on the forward strand.
GCAGGGCGAGGGAGACGAGAGGATGGAGACGGACGAGCCCAGACGCGGCGTCCAGCTCGTCCTGTTCACCGTGGAGGAGAGTGGAGTCGTGGATGAGACGCCCGTGTGCTCGAGGGTGCTGGAGGAGGCGGAGACGCCCATCGAGATCTGCATGCTGCCGCGCTACGAGGGCAAGAGACGCGTTTTCGACGGACCCGACACAGAGAACGGCATCTTCGCCATGACCTGTCAGGACGGCAGTCTCAAGCTCGTCTCTCTCAGCTCCCTCAAGACCATCTCCGAGGCCCGCGTCGACACCGGCAAGTTCGTCTCCACCACCTACTGCAAGAGTCTTGAACGCATCTGCGCCTGCACGGATCACGGGAGTCTACATTTCTACTCCTTCTACGAGTTCGATGCAGACTCGAGCGACGAACGGGACGAGGAGTGCGATCCGGTGGTGGTTGAGGCGCCCATCATCTACGACGCCATGCCCTCCACCTCCTCCTCCGTGCCCTCCCAGGCTGCCGGTACGAGTCGCAGTGAGAGCGAGCTGATTGCATTTAGGAACAACTTGACTCTGAACGATCTGCGAGTCCTCTACTCGCTGACTCTCTTCGAGGAGATCCCGCTGCCCTACAATGCTGAGGTTCCGGGGTGCTGGAGCGAACTGATTCAGGCGCAGAAGCAACGCAGACACCCCAATCACCTCAGACCCGGTGACGACTCCAACTTGACCAGGACCTGGCGGCTCCACAATGACGCGTAAGAGACACTTTCTTTGCTTGACTTTTTGAGGCCATGACGACTAAATTACAGGCTTAAATTTATTCTAAAACGTTTTTGAGTAGGCGAGTTGAGAAAAAGCTTTTTCGTTAACGGATAAGGGCTATAAAGAATTTTTGGCGAAATTTTTTTTCTCCAAATTCCGGGTTTTTCGTCCAAAAAACTTCGTAAACGTGCTTCTTGGAGTAACCTTAGTCGTTTCAAGCCTTCAGAGATCAATTTCGAGACAAAAAATTTTTGGCCAAAAATCCCGATATCGAGTTTTCGTAAACGAGCGGAAGTTTGGCCTTTTTATGAATTTCAGGTGAAAATTTTTTTTTCTCCAAAACCCACTTTTTTGGCCCAAACTCTTCGTGAACATGTTTCTTAGAGTAAACTTAGCCACTCAAAGGCTTCAAGGACCAATTTCGAGACCAGGTTTTCTTAATCGTTTTCCACTCCTTCCCAAGAGATCTCACAATGAGTTGTATTTCCAGAACAACCTGGGACGAGCACCTGATCGAGATCAACCTTCCGAAGTCCGTGACCCAGAGCATCGGCCACATCGACTTCAAGTTCACCCTCTACCAGCCTTGCACGAACCCACCCGCGATCCAAGTGACCCTTCTGAAACAAAAGTCCCTGGGGCTGTGTTGTCGCCGAAAGCAGAACCAGGGAGCCGCCACCGACTTCAGCATCAGTGGTGCCGATTCAAAAGGTACCTCTTCCACCCCTTCCCCCATGACCCCATACTTAACTCCCTTTCTGCCCCCAGAGTCCTTCGAAAACCCCGTTCTGAGCGAGGAGTACCTCCAGGCCAGGAACGCGGAGATCCTTGTGGGTCCCATCGAGCTCTCGTCGTGCTTGGATCTGAGCGAGCAGGGAGGCGTCGTGACTCTGACCGGACCGAAGCTCCTCAAGTCAAAGTCCCGGAACTTCCTGTTGCACATCAAGACTGTGGCGGACGCTTCAAAGGATGGACACGGAAAAACTAGAGGTGAGTTGAGACCCCTTCCCCCTCGATGTAGCAGCTTCTTTCACTTCATTTGATGTTAAATTCGAAATTTGCGTCCAGGGGTGTAGCGAGAGGATGTTAAAAGGAAAACTCGCTGCACCCCTCTTCGCGCCTCTCCCATCCCGATTGGAGTACATATTCTATCATTTTTGTCCTTTCATGTAGTGCCTGTTAAAAAGAAAGGTTTAACTAGCATCCTGCTAACATCATTCACATCAACATCAAACTTGAACAATTCTGCATCATCACTTATTGGAAAAGATCGCATTCCATTATACTCTGCTAAGCCACGTACTAATAATTTTTACACAGGTGAAGCTCTTAGTTACGTGCGCCCTCAGTCCCCAGCTCTAACGCTCCCCTTCATATTTCAGGCTGTGACTGGCTCCACGAGATCTCCATAACGGTGCGTGCCACCAAGCACATCCACAAGGTCCCGAACGAGCGGGCCCAGCGGCTCGCAATGCTGGAGTCCAACCAGCTCCTCAACAACCTCCTCAAGCTCGTCTCCACGCCCGACTCCTCGACCTCCATGCTGCTCCAGAACCTCGCCTTTGACATCCTCAACTGGGTCTCCACAATTCGCATGACTCGCTACCGATCACCCCTCCCGACGATCCACAAGAGGACGGCCAACGATGTGGTCCCGAACCCCATCACCGTCGCCTCGGTCGATATGTCGGAGCAGCAGAATGAGTGTATTGACATTGTGGCGAGCAACCTCACGGACCTGATAACGCAGTGTATGGTCCTCAGCAACCGTAGCATCGCTCACAAGTGCTCCCGCTTGCTCCTCACCACCCTCGATGGTGCCCAGAACATGCCGCAGATGGAGCAGGCCCAGATGTTCGAGGAGGCCCTGAAGGTCGCCATTACGACCTCGCTGCCTCACATCGTTCGGGCCGAAAACGCTGGAGCCTTGAGGTATTATTCTTTTTGAAATTAGAGACCAACTAAAACTACCCTCTCTTCCTCAGATGGTTCACGCTGCTGATCTCCGGCACGTCCGGTGTCCTCGACAGCGCTCAAAGTGGCATCGCCAGTCAGAGCATCAACATCCTGGTGGACTTGGCGCGCGAGATAGTGTCCAGAAACGACCCCTACATGATGCTTCTGCGCTCTCGCTTCGGTCTGTACGGGCTTCCTTTTGAGACGGAGCTCTTCGACGCCGAGCTGCCAACCCTCAGCAAGGCCAGCAATCTCATCTACACGTACGTTCCGGTCCCGAAGCCCCCCGGTGTCCAGATTCAGCTCGGAGGCCAGCTCAAGAACGTGCTTTCGGCCGACACAAGTGAACTCAAGGTAATTTCCAGCTCACAGTTTTGACGGCGCTGGTTGGCTAATTTTATATTTAATCTAAAGGTGCTGCCTCTCCAACTGCGACGAAAGGGGATCGGGAACCACTTCAAGGGGGCACTGGAGGTCGAACCCCTGCACTTCATCTGCAGCGCGACCTCCGAGGCCACGAGGCTCGAGAACACCGACAGCGCCATGGTTCAGTCGAGCCACATCATCGACGACATCCTGCTCGAGACCCCCATGAACGCCATGGACGCGTCTTCCTCGGCAGTCTCGGGGATCGGAACTCTGAAAAAGGACACGGCTGCGGCCCTGGAGAAGGACAACATGGACGACGACATGATGAACAACGTGAAGAACATTCTCGTGGACAAGATCTTCTCGTCGGCAATCAAGAAGAACAAGCTGAAGGAGGACATAAAGGAGGCGGCCAAGAGCTTTGATCTTGAGGTCTCCGTGCTGTCGGGCTTCAACGAGGTCGAGTCCGTGTCCGACGACTGGGGAGCGCCCGAGACGCGAGTCGTCTTCCTCACCAACAACTCCAGCAGCAGCATGAGTGCAAACGATGCAGCCAATGAGGCGATTCTGGCGGCATCCTCGACGGGAGACGCCGCCACCACGACGAGCCTGAATAACAAGATCCAGGAGTTCTTCGAGGAGAGCAACGCCAACGAGGACACGGCCTTCCAGTGGCACAAGATCCTCAGCACGCCCCCCAAGCAGACCATTGTCGTGGACCGCATGCACTCTGGCGCCCGTCGCTTCGTCACCCTCGACTTCGGGCAGCCCACGATGCTCACTGACTTGGTAAGCACTAGAATCCATCTCCATGGAAAGGTTTTGATTTCTTTTGTTCCAGATAATTCCTTCATACCCCGACCTTGCCTCCATCACGATCGACATCTGGTGCTTCGAGGAGGAGGCAGACAGCGTGAGGCTCGTCGTGTCGCAAGACATCGGCACCAAGTCCCTCGTTCTGAGCGACCTTCAGCCCCCTCCAATCTGTCGTTTCCTCAAGATGACCTTCACCGGTCGCTACGGCATGACTGGCACGCGGTGCAAGATCCCCATGGGCGCCTTCTTCGGCCACGTCGTCATAATCGAACGCGAGGGCTACGCCGATCCCGTGATGAAGTACATCAAGAACCGCAAGTCCAACACGGCGGTCCAGCTGAAGGTCCTCAATGCCCTCTTCGAGGACGTCCACTGCCGGTACTGTCTGAGCAGCAGCAAGCTCCAGGAGTACCTGCAGCCCCTGCTGAGCAACGAGACCTCCAACATGGCCCACATGCAGGCGTTCCTAAACAAGACCCGCGACACGGACGACTCGAATCAGGGTTACATGAAAATTGTGAGCACCTACGAGGAGTGCATCTACTTCCAGTACCAGCTGAATCTCATCAGACGCGTCATAGACCGCATCGAGTCCATTAACGGCCCCAGTGCGGGTCCCAAGAGCTCCTTATCAGTCCCGGATCTCAGCACGGACAAGCTCCGAGTCCTCAGCGAGTGTCTCATCGAGCTCCTGCTGCACTGCGTCGCGAGCTCCTCCGAGGACCTGGCGACTCTCATGGACTCCGAGACCGCCAACCTGCTCTTCGACACCATCGTCTGTGTGGGCGACACCCACACCCAGCTGGCGATGTGCTCGCTCCTCGTGCGTGTCTGCGGTTTCCAGATGTGGTGGGGCGACTTCATCGCGAGTCTCTTCAAGCGTCTCTTCTCGACCAAGAACACGAAGATCTTCCCGCAGGACCGCATCTTCTTCCTCCTCACCTACCTGGGCCGCAAGAGCATCGCCATGGGCACCTGCCGTACCATCCTGGTGGACGCCATATTGCGGGCAATCGCCGAGCTCCTTATCCCCCTCGCCCAGAACTCCTCTTCGGGACTGTGGCAGTGCTCCACAGACCTCACGCAGCTCAGCTGGCTGCTCCTCTTCCTCTCCGTTGTGTCGGATGAGGGAAGCGCAGTCTCGGACAAGAGCACGAAAGACGCCTCCTCCAGCTACCGGTGGGACTTCATGTCGGGGGAGGGAGACATGGCAAAGGCACGCATGCAGATGTGCACAAACAACCAAAGAACCTTCTCAAGGTCGTTCAAGAAGCGCTACATCCAAAAGCAGCAGCCCATGACGACGGCCCCGGAAAAGTACTCGATGCTGAACCAGGACTACCTGTCGCTCTCGAGCAACCCCATCCAGCTGGAGCAGGCCCTCAGACACCACGACCAGCAGCTCAAGAAGCTCCAGAGCACGATAAAGGGCAAGATGCAGTCCTTTGGCGACTACTTCAACGACATTACGAGCAAGAGACAGCAGCAGCAGCGAGCTGCCGAGGCTCTGGGAAGCTGCAGTCGGTTCCAGAACACGCCCTCTCAAACGCAAGCAGAGGTGCCTCTCATCGACACCGACTCGGCCTTCGAGAAGGCCCTCAAACACGTCAAGTCCGGCAATATCATCGTTGTGATTCGCGGACTCATCGGACTGATTCTCAACATGGACTTCACCTGCAATATGGACCTATTTTTGCTCACGTGCAAGGTAAGTCTGTCCGTTGGGGTCACAAAGGCTCGATAACTGAAGGACTTAGATGCCTGAAAATGTGCTTGTCTGTCTGTCTGTCTGATTGCCCGTCCTAGTTTCAAAGGCTCTCACTTTTCCGAAAAACCTCAAGGGACGTAACCAGACCCCTATCTCTTACAGGGACGAAGCTAATTTGTCATAAAATTTTGCTTCAAAACCCCGACTAATTTTAAAATATATATTTTCAGATCATAGCACGACTTGTACTCTCATGCCGTCCCCCCGTCCAGCTCAACAAAATTGTGACGTCGGAGCAGCTCCTGCAGCTCCTCCGAATCGCCGTGTGGGAGAACCAGCAGCAGCCGTGGGCCGTGCACGCCATCACGTGTCTGCTGCAGGATATCCTGGACGCCGACAAGAACTTCCAGAAGGCCCTCATGGATGACGAGGGCATCAGCTGCATGGAGGTGGACGCCACCTTCGAAGAGGCCGCGTGTTCCTCGTCCGCCCCCTCGACCTCCAGTACCGCACACGTCGAAACGCTGCAGAACAAGAACGCCATGCTGGCCTCAATCCTCGTGAATGGGTCGCTGCAGGGAGCTAGCTCTCATCCCACTCTGTACGCAGATGTGGTGAAGGGAAAACTGCCCTCGCTGATGGAGTGTGAGGACGCCGAGATGGACGACATCCTGGATACCCTCGACAACCTCATAGAGCGTGAAAAGACGCGGAAGAAGAAAGAGCCCAGTGCGAACGCCGCCTCGAACGCCAGCAAGTCGCTCATCAACGGCCTCTCGGTGCTCTGTCGCAGCGTCTCCTCCGCCATGGACGCCAGGCTCGAGCAGGGGCTCGACACCACAGCCGAAATAGCGCTTCGCCGACTCACCATGAAGTCCTCCTTCAAGCTCTTCCCGGTGCTCTCTCAGAGCGGCAGCCAGCTGTCGACGTCGGGGCTGATCCTCGAGCCGGAACCGTGGCCGCAGGAGCTCACCGATTCGTGGGTGTCTGCGTCGGACTTTGCCCAGAACCAGAGGTCCATAGACACCAACGACATGCTCGTGGAGGCGTTCGACCACATCTTCTTCGATCTGCACCTCGAGGAGACGTGGCTGGACCTCGAGAAGGTCATGCAGATCTGGCTCACGTTAAACGGTGAGGTGGTGGAGCAGCAGAGTGGCGCCAACCCGAATGGTGGGGCCACTTTTGGACACCAGTCCTTCAAGCCAAAGATCCCCCTCGGAGACGTGGCTCTTCACGCCCTCATCCGAACCCTCGCCACGGTTCCCACGGTGCGACTAAGAGCCTGGTGTCTCGGCTTCCAGTGTATCATCATGGCCTGCAAGCCCCCCATAGACCCCTTCGATGGCGTGGGACTCAATAACACGCAGGAGAAGGTGTGTCGGCGCATGGGACTCGCCATCACCTCCGACACCAACTTCGAGGTCATCCTGCAGCGCTTCTTCTCGGCACTGACAAGGTGTCGAGCATGGAGAACAGCCGCTACGCCGACCCACTATTTGCAAGCTAATCGTGGAGCTCTTTGGTGAGTCTTGAAAATTCAAAGGAACATCTCTAAATTCTTTCATTATTTTGCAGGTCCCTGGCCAACAAGTGTGGGTGCAAGTCCCAGCTCAAGGACATCCTCCTTCGAGTGCTACTGAACCTCGTGCAGCCAGGAGGCGCCATAGCCATGCAGCAGGCCCGATCGACGCCCAGAGCCAGCTGATAAAGGAACTTCTAAAATACACATTCGACAAAACCGACCTCGGGCTGCCATGAGCATCGTGAGAGCATCTCGCACCTCGTCTACAACAATATAGCGAACGAGGAGCGGATTTATTGCAAGAAGTCGGCCGACAATGGAAGCAGCAATAACGTTTTCGGGAGCCTCTTTGCGACCGTCCTTGGCTCCGAGAGCTCTCGTCACTGCAAAAGCAGTGGTATCAACGCAGAGTACTTCTCTCTGCTGAAGCTCGCCCTCATCCTGATCCGGACAAAGGTTCCACGGGACGACGAGGACCTGCAGGAGCAGGGAGCGACTGCTGAGGCGTGCCGAGGAGAGTCAGACGGACGAGTTCAAGGCAGCTGGAGGCGGGCGAGAGACGACTCAGACGCGCTACTTTGCCGACACGATTCTCCAGTACGCACCAACGATGCAGAGACTCCTCAACTCGCTCTCCTGCTGTTCAAACTCGTCCTTTGCCATGCTCGTGGCTTCGTCTCTGTACCCCTCTGGCATCCCCACGGGTCCCTCACTGTCCACTAGCGACTCCAAGAACGCCATAAGCGAGCCCCAGACCGTTGCTGATGCGCTCTTCCAGCTCCTCATCGCACTTACCCGCATCGCGTCGCAGCACGAACTTATCGTCAAGCCGCTGTACGACTTCCTCAATTCGGCCGCCAACCAAGCGTACGCTCTGCCTCGACTCCAGCTCTCAGAGCCCTTCCTGTGGTTCATCCTGAAGGTTCTGGAGTCCGCCGAAAGCGTAGGAACATTCGCAGGGATCGGTGGCATCCGGGTTCTGTGCCAGAGCCTCGTGAGGAGCAACAGGACTCTCATCAACTCGCAGCAGGGACTAGTCTCCATGATAATGCAGCACATCTCGAAGACCTCAGGTACGTTAAGAGTATCCTCTTTTCTATCCGTCTGTCCTCATTGTTGACCCCCTTGCTAACCCCTAAGTATATCGTCGTTTGAAGTTTGTTAGGAATGTTTAATTAACTTACCCATAAATTTTGCAGGGGCCCTCAAAAAGACGGCCGTGCCGGCCCCAGCGACGAAGAACGAGGACGGCCTCATCAACTTCGCTCCCTACTGCACCATATCGAGCGACAACCCGACAGCCCAGCCCGCAGACGTGCTCATCCAGAACCCCATAGCGAGTCACAGACGAGCCAGAACACCCGCCTGGAGCTACCTCTTCTACCCGAACGAGGCTCACGTAGACCTCAACATCACCCTGCCGGCAGCCGTGCTTCTCAAGGAGATCCAGCTACAGCCCCACATCTCCACTCTGGCCTCGTGTCCCTCCGCCGTAGCCGTTGAGATCGCGAGAGATGGCAACCTCGTGCCAATCCCGATCTCCACGCCCATTTCAACAGTCGGCATGACGTGCGTGCGACTCAAGCTGAACCAGCCCGAGATAGCGACGAGCATCGTGATCCGACTCTATCGCCCGAAGGACAGCACCAACATCGGCCTCACCCAGATCCTCGTGCTGGGCTCGACTGTCTTCAGCGAGAACTCCAACAGCGCATTTCTGTCGAAGCCCTCCTCGTCTGGCGGCAACACGGCCAGCGAGCTCGGAGGCGAGGACGACGTGCATGCCAAAACTAGCCTCGGATGGCTCCGGATCCTAGCTCAGTGCTTCAACGTCGTCACCTTCAACCAGGCGGACGGGGAGGTCTCGAGCAGCGTCATCTCTCAGGCGGCCGAAGTCTCTGGGTTCTTGGAGAGCTGCTGCACACTCCTGACCGTGGCAGCTCCGAACCCCAGCTACGCACTCTCCAACCTCGAGACGGTCCTGCTGAAGCTGGGCCTCCACAATCGGGAGCTGGGACTCAAGCTCGTCGATAATCTGCTGAAGCTGTCGATCCCTCAAAGTCTGAAGACCAACAACGACGCCATCTCGGACCTCCTCTTCGTGCTCTGCACCACCCAGGACAACTTCACCCGAGACCGCATCGAGACCATGCTCCAGTGGATCGTGCGTCTCCAGAGCCAGCACGACCAGAACCACGTCAGCTTCGCTCCGGACCCTATCAGCAACCACATCAAGTGCTTGGCGTCCGTGTTGTGGCAAGCCTACGCCACCACTCTCGTTCCCGATCTCCCCAACATGATCACGAAGGAGCTCTTCGACGTCCTCGTCTGCTGGAACTCAAAGTTACTGGAGGAGTCTTCCATGAAACGTGCCATCGATGCCATTCTGTGCTCCATCTGCTGCATTCGTCCCGAGCTCTTCACCGTTCTGCTCCGCCAACTGGGCGTCCTGGTCCCCAATCTGTCCCGTGACATGAGTGCCAGCATCTCAGACGACCGCAAAGGCAACCTCAGCATGACGGACGACAGCAAGCTCGCGCTCCCCGAGGAGTTTGACGGATACAGCGCTCTCGTCATAGAGGATCTCACGAAGCTGGTTCTCAGTCCGGCGGAGCTTAACACCATCGCCATCGCGTGTCAGAGTCCGCTCGCCATTCAGCTTCTGATCGATTCTGGGCTACCTCGTCTCTTCACGTTCGCCATTCTGGAATTCTGCCACCGCGAGATGGATGCCTCGGACACCCGAACGGACGCCGCCAAGGCCACCAAGGACTACCCGATGGTGGATGTGCAGAAGATAACAGAGATCCTGGCGTTCTTTGGGGAAATATGCGCTGAAGGACACATGCGGGACTGGCTGGGATCGTACGAGGGGTCCATATTCTGGGAGCCCCTTCTCCATCTCCTCTGCAACAACAAGATCTACTCGCCCAACGGAGGGTCCGTCATTACGCCCCAGCCCTTCCTGAAGCTCGAGGAGGCGGTCATCAACTTCCTGTCGAAGGTAACGGCCTGCCATCCCAGCAACCAGGAGACCTTCACGACGACCCTCATCTCGGCGATCAAGAAGGCCGAGTACCAGGAGAACAACAACTCCAACGGCTACAAACTCAGTATTTCGGGTGAGTTCATTGTTTCTCCTTTTTGCCAAAAAAAAACTTTGGTTTGGAAAAGCTCTTCGAATTGAGCTATTTTTGGGTTTAAAACATGTCTAATTTTCTCCTGATAGCCCAAACGTGATTTTAAGGTCCCTGACGTCAGTAAAACCAATTTTGTACTCCTCAGGTTTCACGAGACGCCTAGTCCTGCAGATCCTCCTCGAGAGCGAGAAGATCATGGTATCGGTGAGAAGCGAGTTGCCGCTGCAGAAGAAGGAGCAGTGCGTCCTCCAGATCAGCGACCATCCAAGCAAGCGTCCCAGTTCACACCACCTCCTCTTCTACATGAGCACCAACAGCAAGTGTCACCAGATCCTGGAGCAGTGTGGTTCTGTGTACAGCAACCTGCTGCCCGCCCTGCCGACTCTGGAGCACGGAAGCGAGGAACCCAGCACGTCAAAGGGAATTCTGAAGAGCGACAACCAGAAGGGCAAAGCGCTATTCGACCTGGGAGTCGGTATGGGTCTCGGAATGGAGCTCCTGAGCGTTGCTGCGGGAGTAACGGCAAAGGACAAGCGGCTGAAGGAGGCGAAGAACCAGGCAGCCACGCTCAAGAAGGACCTCTTCAACGTATTCAAGATGAAGATCGACGACCCCAAGTCCGTGTCTCAGATCGTGGACTTCGGCCAGCTCGTCCACACGTCCTGTCCCGACTTCATCCTCTCCAACGACACCACCATTTCGCAGATCCTCGCCATGCTAAAGGCCAACAACATCCCCCTCTCCTCCCCCTGCATCAACCTAACGCTCGCTCAGGGCCGGCGGACTCCCCCCTGTTCCGACGAGATGATGCGTGCCGACGATGACACGCCGCCCATGAAGGCTGCCGACTTTGTCCCGCTCCCGTCACCCCTCCAGATCTTCAGTAGTCGCGGAGGTCTGTCTCTCCTGGCACACTATCTACCCACGGTCTACCCCGAGACACCAAAGTCCCAGATCGCGTCGACGGTGGCGTCGGACAAAGAGAAGACCGGGCACCAGCACAGCAACGACTGGGTCAAGGTGGAGCCGAACGAGGAGATCTACGAGGATCTCGACGACACGCTCACGGACACTAGTTCCAAGCTTCCTGTGGTGACTTCCGTACCCCAGCACTCCCTCGCTGCCTTCGGGCTCTTCCTGAAGCTCCCAGCCTACTCGGAGGTCCTTCTGCGTGACAAACTCAAGGCCCAGTGTCTGCTTCGGCTCATCCTGGGAGTCACTGGGGACGGGGAGGGCAACGAGATCTACAGCCTAGCTCTGTCCTCATCGCTCCCCACTCTGCCCTTCGAGGTCTTCCGGCAACTACTCGACAGCTCGCCCCTCACCACTGACGACGGGGTCCTGCTACGCCGCATGGTCATCGAGGTGGGCGCCATCCATCTCGTCCTCAACTGCCTCGGCATCTTCACCCACCACTCGTCCCAGACATACCAGGTCCCGGGGGCCCATGAGGTACGTTTATCATAGTATTAAATTAGTAGCACTTTGATACTCAATTGACGTAAAATTTTGTACTCGGTTTCCAAAATGATTGACTTAAGCGCCCCTGGTGTTCATTGCAAGGGTGTTTCCCCTTGGTAGACCATTCACTTAAAAGAGACCTTCTTATTCCAGCTCCAACCGAACGTCAAGAGCATCAACCTACTGGATGACACGCTCGGGACGTCGGACGACAAGGGCCACATGTACTGGGCCAAGGGGACTGGGTTCGGAACGGGCTCGACCCAGCAGTCCTGGAACGTCGAGCAGGCTCTCCTGCGGCAGAAGAGCGAGGAGGAACACGTCACCGTCTTGCTTCAGGTAAGCCCTTCTTCTCCGGTGTCTCGACTGACCCAGCTAACCCGACTCCTCCCACAGGTTCTCTCGAGCTACATCAACCCGGGAGACAAGATACCCGTGAACTTCGCGGAGGAGGGCGAGATCAACTACCGAGAGAGCTGCGAGCTGCTTCCAGAGCTGCCCCCTATCTTCCTCGACTTGCTGCAGCAGTCGTGTTTGATAGCAGCCCTGAGCTCGTATCTGAGAAACGACTCTGGTGAGTTCCTTTTTCGCCCTCCAAATTCTTCCTTTTCTAAAACACATTTTTTTCCAGTTCTCGACATTACGCGTCATATTCCCCTCTACCGTGCCATCCTGCAACTCCTGCGCGCAATATCCCTCTCCAACCAGCTCGTGTCGCTGCTCCTGATGAAACAAAACGGCGAAAACCGAACTTCTATCGCGACTCTGCTGTCCAACATGAAGGCCTGTGTGGACACGTACGCCAGTCGCCTCAAGTGAGTGACCCCTAGTCTTCTCCAGAGCCCCCACTAACCTCGAAATTTGCAGATTCAACAAGAAAACCTCAAAGAACGGGTCCTCATCGAAGTCTGCGGTAGTGAACTTGGACGATGGGGACGACGAAGGTCTGGCACTGCTTATCCCTGACATCCAGGAGACCTTCCAGCTGGTGCAAATATCCACGAGCTCGGAGACTCACTCGCGAGAGGAGGAAGACCTGATGCCGGTTGAGCGACCCATGATGCATTCGATCGAGGAGAAATACCTGGAACTTATGAAGAAGCTGCAGTTTGGTGAGTTTTTCCTCTCTCCCGAGCTCCCGAGATCCTAATCGATTCCATCTTTCTCGCAGATACTTACGAGATGATCGCGGAAAGCGAGAACGGGTTCCGGTTCACGGTGTCGTACCACTTCGAGACGAACGTCCGGATGGCGGGCGACCGCGGACATCCGGCCCGAGTTAAGCGCTTAGCACAAGAGACTGTCACGTTGTCTACTAGTTTACCCCTTTCGTACAGTAGTTCTGTATTTGTTCGCTGTGATACTGATAGGTTAGATGTAATGAAGGTGAGTGATGGATGTCTACGACTAGGAGGTCATTATAACGAGATGGAATTTCAGGTATTAATAACTGGACCAGCTGAAACTCCCTACGCCAACGGGTGTTTCGAATTCGACGTCTACTTTCCGCCCGACTATCCCAACTCGCCAATGATGATCAACCTCGAGACGACTGGAAGGCACTCCGTTCGGTTCAACCCCAACCTCTACAACGACGGGAAGGTCTGCTTATCCGTGCTGAACACCTGGCACGGCCGTCCCGAGGAGAAGTGGAACGCCCAGACTTCGAGCTTCCTGCAGGTAAGTTGCGTGTCTGATGTGTCCGTCTGTCAGTCCGTTCATTTCTCTTCATAAGAGAGAGCTTCATAAATTTTTTAGAAAATTGTCAGAGACGTAACTTAATTTTTAAATTTAAATTAAAATAACTATAAGCTTCAAGTTTACTGACATTTACGTTCGTCTTTGTCAAAGGTGCTCGTGTCGATCCAGAGCCTCATCTTGGTGAGCGAGCCGTACTTCAACGAGCCCGGATTCGAGCGAAGTCGCGGAACCCCAAGTGCCACCCACAGCTCGCGCGAGTACAACAGCAACATCTACCAAGCGACGGTCCGGTGGGCGATGCTGGAGCAGCTGAAGAACCCCTGTTCGTGCTTCAAGGAGGTAAGTTTTCCCGCTGTCCCACAAAACGTTTGTCTCACGAGGTTCTTTTAGGTCATCCACACGCATTTCTGGCTGAAACGAAACGAGATTTGCTCGCAGATCGAGACATGGATCGCGGAGCTGTCAAAACCGCAGTACAGTGGACGCACGATATCCTTCAACTCCATGGCTCTCCGGAGACATTATCGGCAGCTGAGAGAGGAGCTCGCCAAGCTGCCACCTCCCCCGGGTCTGGAGGAGATGAATCACCCCTTTAGCGCAGCCGTCAGTCTCTCCTCTCCCGCCCCCTCCAGCATCACCATGAGCTCGTCCTCCAACGACATGGACTTTGCCGTCTCCTCGTCCTCCCCCAAGATGGATGAGGATCTCTCCGTTGCCAGCACGCTCCTCAATGAGCTCTCACAGCACGTGATGTTCAACAACACCACCCACACCACCAACACGGCCACCTCCACGACCATCAACTCCATGGACGATGATGAGAGCGCAGCGGGCGTGTGCAAGCTGACGACTATCCATGCGGAAAAGCTGGGAGAGAGCACCAGCAGCAGCTCGGACACGAGTGCGTCTGGCAGCAAGGAGCAAATCGCGAACGCCATTTGTGACGCCGTGGAGAAGCAGATCAAGAACGAGCTGGACAACATTTTCTCCCTCGACGACGGCGACAGCAGCGAATGATTGATATAAGCACGACCCAGCACCTATGATTTCACTCCGTTTTCTAACGTCTGTCTTGAAATGAAACCAAAAATTTGAGAACGTCAAGGATAACCATAAATTATTAATTTCGTTTTAACTGCATACATTAATTACGAGAACTCCTAGTGTCGACATTTGTATAGATTGGATACCCTAATTTTAATGAGCAGGAGTCACATTATTTGAAGTGGCTAATTTAAATATATCTCACATGTTATCGTCAAGATCCAGCACAGGAGAAATAAACTAACGATTAATAGAACATTCAGAGTCTTTTTTAATTTTTCCCAAAATTGTAACGCTTTTATCTATCTGCCACCAGTCCAAACCCTGCAGAAACGAGCACTGATGACTCTCTGCCAATTGAACACCCTCAAGGTCTTCAAGAAGTCAAATGAGGAACCTCAGGAAGGATTTGGGCTCAGTGGGCTCTTCTGAGGTCCATACTCTACCAGACAAGCCATAATGCTAGAAATCCCAACTAAGAACTCCTTGTAACCTTACTCATGACATGAGTAAATGAGGGAAAAAATATCTAGTCGCAAAACAGCCGTCAAATCGTGATGAAAACTCGTTTTTCCGTTGGGAAAATTTCCTTTTTACTCGAAATAGCAATGTCAGAAGCACTCCAGGTCATACTTCCCATTCTTGAGGGCCAGTAGCACATCTTCCAGCAGCGAGTCGAAGTTGTTGGTCTCCCTCAGCCACTCCTGCTTGGTCTTCAGCAAGTCGTCCAGGTTGATGCCCGACACGACCCGAATGAACTCGTCGCTTTCCACTCTAATGAACCTCCCGAAGGTCTCCTGCACCGTGCTGAGACTCACCCCGGACTCGTCCCCAGCCGTGAGTTTCTCATAGTCCCTCGTGAGGTTCTCCATCGAAGGCACAGGGTCGTCAGTCACCATGGGTTCTTCAGGCTCGTTTTTGACGTACCCGTACTCTCGCAGTCTGCTCATCAGAAACTCGAGCAGGCTTACGGCTGCCTTCAGAACCTGGAGGTCGCTCTCATCGTAGATGATGTCCAGGAGCACTCCGAAGCCCCCCTTCTGTCCGAACGACTTGATGATCTTCTCGAGACGACGCAGGATTTCGACGGACGTGAGCTGCACGATCTTCTTGTTCTCCTTCGAGAATGTCTGGGGCGGGAATTTTCCCGACAGAGCGCCCTGGTTGTGGAAGAGCTCGTCCAGGTACAGCCGCCAGAAATCCACGGCGCTGGTCCGGACGTCGTAGCACATGTCGTTGGTGGCGAGAAAGGCCATCGAGGCGAAGAGCTGCTCCTGAACCACCGGACTCAGCTGCTGGTGCGACGAGATGGCTGCTAGGGCGTTCGTGGCCTGGCGTCTGATGCGGCCCTCAGGGTCTGTGTGGACGATCCCGATGAGCTTCTCGGTCACACTGAAGGTCCCGAACCAGGCACTCCAGTAGTTTTTGATTGTGACCATTTTGGCGACGCAACACAAAGCTGACGAGCGCACGATGACATCCCGGTCCGAGTCTGCCAGCTCCCACACGGCCTCGCAAATGTTGTGGGTGAGGAGGTGCTTCTGGAAGGCCGGGAACTTGCGTCTGGAGATCTCCACGATGGAGCACACGAGCTCCAGAGTCGAGTCTCGGACGTCCGAGTCAGAGTCACGCAGCTTCTTGACGATCGTTGGGCCCAGGTTCTCGAGACTCGTGCCCTCGAGGGAGTCCATGAGGAGCACCATGTTGGGGGACAGAAAGTGCTCGATGGACAGCTTGACTAGGATGAGTGCCTTGACGCTGATGCGCGTGTTGATGGCGGGATTGTTCAGCAGGGTGAGCGAGAGATGGGCTATCGTGGTGGCCTCCAGGCAGTCCTTCCAGTCGAGGTTGAACTTCTCGATGTAGACCGCGATCCCGCCCAGGATGGTGGAGAGCAGGTTAGCGCAGTTGACGACGAGGTTCTTGCGGAGAGTCCCGTCGGGGAGGATGACGTCTTGGACGTGAGGAACGTACTGAAAGAAGACTGAGCTGTGGGAAAACTCCCTTAAATCAAGAGCCTCACCTGCCCGAAAATGTAAATGAGGGCCTGAAAAGCCAGCGCAGCGCTGTCCCTGGCCACGTGGTTAGACATCGCGACCAGCCCCTGAGCCGATCTCTGGGCCAGGTCCGCCTTGGAGTTCGTCTCAATAATCACGTCTCGGAACCCGTACAGATGCCGGATGGTGTGCTCGCAGGACGCCGAGAAGAGCTTCATGCAGAACTCCTCCAGGTAGGTCGTGGGCTCGCTGCACACCTGAATACTGTGGATCACCGGGAGCAGCTGCAGAATCAGGATCTGGTCGCTGAACTTCAGGTAGTTGCCTTCCACCGGGGTCTCCTGGGGCACCAAGTCCAGACGCTCCACCTTGTGCCAGAGGTAGCTGTAGAGCTCCGTGATCATGAGGATGTCGCGGCAGTCCCGCTTCTGGATGCAGTGCCCGATGAGGTTGAAGAAGGAGAGACAGAACCGACGGAGTCCGAGGGGCTGTATCAGGGTGTCCTCTTCCGGGATAAGCATGAAGGAGAGCTGCAGGACGTTCGTGTAGGCCAGACACCTGCGGACCCTGGAGAGGAACTCGCTGTCGTAGGAGGCCATGGTGCTGCTCACGAGCTTCTTGTGGAGCTGGTGGGTCACGATGAGGTAGTAGACGACCCTCGAGGGCCTCCCCGAGTCCACGATGCTGATGAAGATGCGCTCGAGGTTCTCGAGAGCGGCGATCAGGACCTTGTGGTTCTCCTTGTCGTCCACCGAAATGATGTCTCCGGGGTTGAACCAGACGCCCAGGATAAAAGGGGACAGAATCTGCTTCGTAATGGAGCGGCAAAGCGAGGCGTCGTTGACCTCGTCGAACCTCAGCAGCACCTCGTGGAGCAGGTGGGCCATCTCTCGCACGATGTAGACGGTCCTCTTGAGCTTCTGAGTCACAGCAATCTTCCAGAGCTCGTGCTTCTTCATCCACGCCAGTCCAGCAGAGTGCCGAATGACCTTCCGTAGCAGCAGAACGAAGCTCAGCTGGCTACTGGCGTCGCTGAGGAGACCTCTGTCGTACCATGAGCGGGCCCTGGAACGAGATTCAGTCACAAATAGGGTTCAGAGTTGAGGAAATCACTTACTTCTCAACAACGCCCTCTTCAAAGAGGCTGAGGAAGGACGACTCGTGCTCGCAGAGGAGACCAAGGAGCTTCAGACCAAACGTTTGAAGCCACTTCTGACTCTCGATGGCGCCAAAGTGGGAACTTAGCCAGGCCAAGACCGTCCCGCGATACCACTCAGCTCCATCTGAAACCAGCAATCTCGTGTTTGAATAAAATTATGCAAGTCAGCATTACACATGGAGCCAAAGACGCTCCCAAAATCACCGCAACACCCTTGACTGACCTTCAGGCAGCGCGGAAAGATGCGTAATGATGGCCTCCAAGTAATGCTGATCCACTGGCTCGACTGTCTCCGACACCACCAGCTTTTCCAGCACCTGTTCGAATTTGCTTTCGGTGCTCAGAAAATGCACGTCCATACCTGACATCGTCGCGCGACTCACTGAGGCTCGTTATCAGGTAATTTCGTATCTCGCGATCGTGTTGGTGTGCGGGCAGTCGTCACTGGTAGGTGACTCGTGAACGCGGAGAAAAAAACGTAAACAAAAGGGAGTACATGGGCCGTATGCCGGCTCGTCACGCGGAGGAGAAAATGACGTAGGCCGGCCTAATCACTGAATCAATAAAAGTAGGTCAGAAGCGACATCGATCGGCTTCCACGACGCAACTCTGGCCCTTTGTAGTCTCGCGGCTTACTGATAAGGTCTTCTGGAAACTATTTAAGTAATTATTTATTTTTCCAAGGCTGAAATTCATTTCATTTTGTCACTCTGCTTTGAACAGTTTTAAATCTGCTGAAATCCTTAGGAGGTCTTTGATTTTTTGCCCTTGCTCCTTTGTTGTTGTTTTTAATGACGCTTGTGCAAGCAGGTTTTTCCTGTACGTTCTGTAGTAGAAGTTGAGGGAGAGCAGCATGTTCAGGATGACTTTCAGGCTCACACGTTTGAGAACGATGAAATACTTGTGGCAACTGACGTGTACCCAGAGAAACTGGACTATTTAATTGATGGTCAGAACTTCCTTGTACTGGTAGCTCTACTGGTAGAATGAGCTTAGAAGGTGTTATCTGCACCTAAAAAGACCACGAATATTATACTTTGGTTTCCAGGAGGCTCAGGGACTTACATTAAAACATGGATAAAGCTGCCTGTTCTGGCAAATACTTTCCAATGTACCACACAACCGAAATCACAGAAACATAATGGAATCTGCGGAGTCTGAAGAAGATACGATTTGGGTAGATGTGATCCAATATAACTTACAAATGCGAAAAAGTAACATGACCTTGTTTTTTTTTCTGAAGACAAAAAATATTGTGTCGAGAAGATCTGGGAATAGAGGAGGGTAAAAGGTTGGTATTTAAAGGCTGTCTGAGGCTTACCAATGAGTTTATTCATGAGGTAGTGCCAGGGTCCAGTGTAAACGGCATACCGTATCTGGCTCAGGAAGGTCCACACACCTGAACAAGAGCAGGTTTCTGACAAAGTGGGCCTCTGTAAAGGCCTTAGAGCAAAGCAAAAATGGTTTCGAGGCTTTGCAAAAAACCACAAACTACAAACTACGTATGGTAACGTTACAATGATGTGCAGAAACCTTTCTCATCAAAAATATCAAAAACAAGTTGTGGCCAATCTGGAAGACGAGACCCAGACGAGGTCGTAGGGCTTACGGTTCTTCATGAGTCTCGGACCCAGCCATGTCACGATCAGAATGTAAGCCATGAGCACCGAGATGAGGGGCTGCCAAAGAGGAACCAGTCGTCAATGATGGGATCTGAATTTCTCACTCAAGTGAGTTTTTGTGCCTAAATAATTTTTCTCAGTTCAACCGTATCCTGTCTTGGATCGTTCGTAGAAATTCACGGTTTTTGTCAGCATTTTGATCCGCGTCTGTACCACTTGAGCCCAAATGTCTAACTGATGCGCGCATAGTCGGATCTCAGACAGGTTTCCAACTTTTTTTCGAAGTCAAAGGAAGATAGCGACTTTTTTCCTAGATTTAAAATATGCAATAACACCATCTTTCTCCTATGAGATTTTTTTTATATCAAATTTCCATAAATTAGTTTCATTGATGAAATTTAATCCTGACATTGGCGGCATGTTTTTGTGTTTGTAGTTTTAATTATTGGTTATGCAAGCAAGATGTAGTGCTGAGGGGTTACTCAGAAAACACAGAACTAAGACACTGCCACCAGGTGACTTAATGATGAGTTGTTTCTGAGCAAGTTAGGCAATACTTCTCCAAAAGAGTATGCCGATTTTGAAAAACTACCAAAATTTCTTAGGAGGTCTTTAATTTTTCGTCCTTGACATTTTCAGCGGTAGACTCGCTTAAAGTATTTCCATTGTTGTCTTTCATGGCACTGGCTAGCTGCAGGTTGCAGAAAGTCATGGAGCTCGCTTGTGTGAGACGGTTCTTCCCGTACGTCCGGTAGTAGAAGTTGAGGAACAGCAGCATATTTAGCATAACTTCCAGACTCACGAGCTTGAGGACCACAAAATGCGTGTGGCAACTGACGTAGAGGGCCACGGTGTTGTACAAAGCTACCACAATAAACTGAATTCTGCAAGGAATGGGAATTAATTTTCAAGGTTTTGGGTGAAGAAAAACTCACATTTGCACGATTGTCAAACCTTTCTTATACTGGTAGATCCAGGCAAATCTGTTGCCAAAGGAACTTAGAAGGTAGTAGCTGTACCTGAAAAGACCACGAAAATTGCACTTTGGTTTTCTTGGTGGGTGGCTCAGGCACTTACATCAATACATGGATGAAGAGATTGACGAGGCTTGCCATCGCCGCTTCCTGTCCCGGCAGGTATTTTCCGATGCACCACACGACCCAAATCATAGAAATATGATGGAATCTACAAAAAGGAGGGATTATTTGGGAAGGTGACGGATCCGAGGACTCACAAATGCAAAAACGTAACGTGACCTTGCTTTTTTCTGAAGACGAAAAATATCGTGTCGAGGAGATCTAGGAGTAGAGGAAGGTCACTTTATAGCAGCTAAGGTCTCTCTGGGGCTTACCAATGAGTTTATTCACGAGGAAGTGCCAGGGTCCAGTGTACACGGCATACCGATAGATGGATCGAGCTGGCTCAGGGAGGTCCACACAGCCGAAAAAAAGCAGGTTTTTTGCATAGTGGGGCTCCGAAAACGCCTGAAAGCAGAGCAAGAAAGCTCAACTCGAGGCTTGGCCAGTGAGTGAGGCAAAAAATTACTCATACCCGGAATATCATGAACAAGTTGTGGGCAATCTGGAAGACGTTGTAGAACCTTATGACCCAGACGAGGTCGTAGGGCTTGCGGTTCTTCATGTGTCTCGGACCCAGCCATGTTACGATCAGGAGATAGACCAAGAGCACCGAGATGATCACTAAGGGGCTGCTGAAGAGGAACCAGTTGTCGATGATGGGATCTAAGAGTAAAACTTGGGTGAGCTTTTATCACTTGATAATTTTTCCAAGTCCAACCGTATCCTTTCTTGGAACGTTCGTACAAGTCCACGATTTTCCACAGCATTTTGATCGTCGTCCGCACCACGTTAACCTCAAAGACCAACTAACGCCTAGCGAAAACAGCTCTGACGCTTGCTGGTCGGCTCTACAGGACAGGTTTTGGACTTTTTAAGCCGCTGAAGTCGAAGGGAGATAGCAACAATTTACCAAATATTCGAGGCTTTTTTTAGGAAAAACCTGCTAATATGCACTAAAAATTGCAACCTTTCTCCGGTGGGACATTTTTTAGACTTCAGATTACCATAAATTAGTTTCGCTGATGAAATTTGACCCTATGTTAGATTCAAGCCAATTAAAAAATTACATAATTATGAATCTTTTGTCGAGCGAACTTGACATTGGCGGGACGTTTTTTGTGGAATCGACTCGAAACTAGTATTAATATGTGTGAATGACTGACTCACTTGATTATTTAAATGCAGGACAGATCAAGAAATGTTGTTCCCCTGATAACAGATCTCTCAGACCTAGACGATAAGGAATCGCGGAAGTCGCAAACAGAACTATTTCACTTTCGAGATTTATTCACAATTCTAACAAAATACGATCTTACAGCAACAAAGACGGTCAAGCTGAAAAAAGACAAAAGGGTCAAGTTAGGCAGTACTTCTAATGTATCGCATGGTGGTGTTCGGCAAGATAGAGCTGCGTCGGCGGTAGACAATGAAGAGAACCCTGATGAGGATGGCGAGGAAGGCCACGGTGAAGCACGCCATTACGACTTGGGGCCCGTTGGCGCGCGCTTGAGCTCGCAGCACCTCCTTGACGTCCAGCTTCTGGCTCTTCGGAACTCCCAGGACGGTCTCGGGGATCTGGCAGGTCCCAAGTGAGAAGGCTTTGTCCACGATTTGCAACTTCTCCGTCGATTTCACCACGACTGCAAAGAAAAGGAGGTCAATTGGGCCCAAAAAAACGCCTGAACTTACTTTTCTCGCCCGTCATGTTGAACGGAATCTCCTTCCCGTCGACCCTCGCCACGAACTCCACCCCTTTGGAGGCGCTCCGTTCCACCAGCTCGAGCGAGAAGTTCGACTGGAAGACCTCCAGCGTGAACTTGGCCCCCAGATAGCTCAGCTTCTTGACTCTGACGGACACGGAGTCCGGCGGGAGCTTTGGGTTCGCGATCTCAAGCCGGTCCGGGAAGAGCCTGACGCCCCCGTAGCCGTTCATGATGAGTTGCAGGAAGGCTGAGGCTCCAGGCACAAAGTTGTAGACGGTGGCCCGGGTCGCCTCCGTCCGGTCGGTCCACGTGTTGAAGGGCTTGCTCACGAAGGAGGTAGTGAGGGTGTAAAAGAGAGCGGAGCCGGCGCCCGCGTCCTGCGTTTCGAGCTGGGAAATAAGCTGCATCGCGAGGGTGGTGGGAGGGCTGTTCTTGAAGGCCATGCCCTGGTACCTCTGGAGCAGCTCCTGTCGCGTTTCGTTCGTCATGGGGTACCCCAGGGGGTAGATGAGGAAGAGGGAGTCAGCGCCGTACGTCCGTAGGTACAGCTCGTAGTCCTGGTGAGTCTTAATCGGTTCCTCCTTATGCTTGCCATAGGGAAGCGTTAAGCTCCTCGCGATGCTCTTGAGGTTGTACCGGGAGCTGTACTGGGGACAGAGACACGTCGCGAACTCGCCCAAGTACAGGTTCATGGCAGCCACGACGCTCGTGAAGGGGTCGTCGTTGTTCTCGTCATCCTTCGAGGTGATCTCGAACAGGTCAGAGGAGTCGTTGAACTTTGATCTGGCAGCCCAGTACTGAGCCGTCTGGAAGGCAATCTCGCAGCCCTGTCTCTTAAACCAGGCCAAGTCGTGGGTGGCCGAGAGGTGCTGGCGTAGCGCCAAAGCTACGTCTCCTGCAACGTGACAGGTGCGAGCGAGGTCGGAGAAGATGTTGAGGTGCTGGCCAGAGACCCCCATTTCCCAGAAGTAGACCCAGTTTGCGAGGGGGAAGTTGGTAGCTCGGACACGGTAGCGGTAGTCGAGAATATCGACGCTCCACTGGGGGCTCATGAGGAGGGCGGGCAGGTGCGTGAAGAGCTCCATGTCCCACGATATGCGGCCCTTGGTCTGGGAGTCTACTCGGCCGAGACCTTTGCAATTTTTAAAAATTAGGAAAAAAAACTGAAGTCCGAAAGTCTTACCTGAGGCAGAGATGCCGAAGAAGTCATTGCGCTGCTCAAAGCCGAAAGGAGACGGCAGGTTGCAGGCCAGGTTGTAAATGCTGCTCCTCGCCAGACTCGTCAGCTCCATCCGGCTGTCGATCTCGATGTCAAACGAGTCCCAGAAGTCCTCCCACATCTCAGTATGTCGGTGCATCAGCTGACTGTCGCCCAGCACCTTTCCAAGCTCGTTCTCCACCACCTCCCTGCTCGGGTCCACCACCAAGAAGGCGTAGTACTCCATGGAGCTCCGCTTATCCGGCAAAGAGAGACTCTTGAGGTTCTGAGAGTAGCACATTGAGAGATTCCGAGGCCTGGCCCCCTCCACTTCCGCCTCCAAGGTCCACCCGTGCTCGCACCTGAACTGCTGGCCCTGGATCGTCTTGTCTTCGAGATCTGGGAAAGTCATGTCCATGGCTATGTTTCCGGCATCGACCGTAACGTTGGTTGTAATGTTCCCGGTCTGGGATCGGCGCTCGAGCGTGAACTTGTTGACGATGGTGCGGGTGTAGTAGCGGTGAGGGAAGACCTGGTGGGTGAGGGCGTAGTCGGAGCCGTTGTAGAAGACCT
This sequence comes from Forcipomyia taiwana, assembly GCA_963930915.1. NCBI lineage: Eukaryota > Metazoa > Arthropoda > Insecta > Diptera > Ceratopogonidae > Forcipomyia > Forcipomyia taiwana. Next base: position 290,668 of record CAWVOI010000008.1, read on the forward strand.
CGAAGAGACCACGCTTGAGGTCCAGTCGGTAGGAGCAGGGGGCTTTGGGGCCCTGCTTGTTCGTGGCACAGACCTTGGTTTGGTAATTCGCGTGATTCTCGATCCTGGCACGGTGCGATTTTCCCAGTTTTCCATTGAAGAGGCCGTTCATGTAGAGGTCGGTGTCAAAAACCGTAAAGCCAATGTGCCCATTTGCCAGCACGGGATACGTGTCGGGGTTCCACATGCTAGAAGGGCCCTCGTAAGCTAGTTTTCCGCGCTTTTCCACGTGCCAAACTCACCTGTCTGCCTCGAGGATCCACTCATTGTTCGCGGAACTTGTCGCTATTGTTATCAGAACAATACAATTGAATATTAAACTCATAGCACGGTTGCCGAAGTCACAGAAAAAACGTGTATAACGATTGCGGTGAGGAAGAAGCGTGTTGCACGCGGCTCGGACGAATCAAAAGTGACCGAAAATCACAATAGAACGGAATAATAGAGCATCAGCGTCTTATCGCACTCCCGAGAGTATTCTGAGACGATATGGGCTGTGAGAGCGAGATGACGCTGGAGATAGGCGGGTTTCGGGAGGAGTGCTGACTCGGTAGTAGTCCTCTGGGGTTCGTTTTGGCTCCACTTGGGTGATTTTGCACGTCTCCTTCTTCGTGTGGGACTTCTTCCAAAAGTTGAGGAGGCACAAGAAACAGTACACCTTCCACACTACAATTAAATGAGGATTTTTTTCCGTGTTCTTTAATTTTTTTAAAAGGTTTAAGGTCTCTTAATATTATTTTTTGCTTCAATAAAGGAATAAGTCCTTAAATGACCAAATTTTTCTAACTAAAGAGGACGCTCTTATAGCACGAAAAGAGACACGAAACAAATTTAGCCCTTAAATTTAGTATTAGGCATCCAATACTTACCCATATTCAAGGAAAATATCAAAAAGTAAGGAGCTCCTGCAGCTTGCCAAGACCGGATCCAGTACATGTAGATGTCCAAGAGAAAGAAGATGGGGCTCGGAAGAAGGTACAAGACCACGACACTGATTCGAGTCTCGCAGCAAGAGATGAAGGCAAAGGCAATCAAGAATATGAACCGAGCTGGTGTCGCGATTTCAGTCACCTCCTCCAAAAAATCTGACGTATCATTATAGCTCCTGCTGGTCTCGTTGAAGCTCAGGAGAGTCTCGTTATCCTCAGACCCCTCTATTTCCATCCAATCTTGAAAGCCTTGGTAGAGAACGGCAGCCACGAACTCTCTTACGAGCTCCAAAAAGGCGATCACTGGCACCGATTTCTTCAGGGGACAGCAGCAACAAAACTTTTCAGGAAGCGAGTAGGTCTGCGTCATTTCGAGCAATGAAGTTGTCCTGGAAGTCGGACATGCGAGAAGTCTATTAGTCTTTCAAATATTCACTCAAGTTTATTTCCAGGCGCAAAAAATTAATATCTCGTGACCTCTCTCAGGGCTGCTGGCTCGAGCTTGGCAGTGAGGTTCGTTAGGGGGATAACTTGGTTCCTTTGGGCCTCCAGAAGTTGGCGCCAGTAGCTCAGAATGCAGAGATAGCAGTAGATTCCCAGAGCTAGAAAGACAAATCGGAGCTAGAGACGAATCTGGGAGCGAGAAACTCACCGATGAAAAATGCCAAAACTGCGAAGATTCTCACTTCAAGGACATTGTACTTGAGACTGTATCCAAGGACGAGTCCCAGCATCGCCAGGTCCCAGAGCAAGAAGCAAAAGCTCGGAACTAAGTAGGAAAGCAGAACCAAAGCAGGTCTTTGAAACAGCAAGCTGGCGAGAAAGAAGCCCAGAAATCCCAGTCTGATCCAGAAAATAAAGCCGTTAATGTCCACTATCTTGTAGATTAGAGGCCTGCTCAGGTCAACAGAGTCCAGATCGATATCGTCGTCAAGCAGGAGTAGCTCCCCCACCACGATGTCGAGATATCTATCGGTCCAAAGATCAAACCACTGAAGCAGCTCCAGCTTGTAGATAGGTAGCTTGAAGATGTCCAGAAGGGCGACTACGAAGGCGGCACAGCGCAAGTTGGAGCAGCAGCAGAAGAAGAAGCGGACTGAACTTGCGTGAGGCATGGTGAGGAATGACATGCACGCTCCTTTCAGAAGCTCTCGTCGGCACTTTCGACCCAACAGTCCTCGTCTGACCCTTGCTTCGGAGTAGCTGGAGCGACTTTGCCTTTTCGCAAGAGGACCAGCAGCTCAGAACACACAGAAAGGCGTGGACGTCCCAGACTGGAACCGAGAGAAAAGTAATTGCTTCGTCTTGCTCCGACATACTTACTGATTGCCAGTATATTGATTGTTACGACAATGCTTTCACCGTTTGAAAAGAGAATTCGTATTTTGGCGAGGTCGAAGATCAGAAATCCGAGATGCGGGATGAAGTAGAGGACAATCCAGCAGACGCTTGACTGGCAGAACAGAGAAGCGGAAAAAGTCAGCAGGCAGAACAGTCTGGCCCAGAAAACAACCTCCATGCTCAGATTCAAGATCTCTGGAGTCTCCTTTTGGGCTCTGAGGAAGAAGCCATTGGCGAAGTAGTCAATGGAGTACAAGAAGCAGTTCCTGAAAGTCTCGAGAAAAATTATCAGCGGAATAGCTCGGGGCAGAGGCACGCAGCAACAGAACTTCCGAGGGAGACCCTCGCCTGTCGGCCACATGGCGAGGAGTGGGGCTTTTTCCGGAACGCTATCGGTCAATTAGAAGTTTTTCTGTCCCTTATCTGTCCATCTAAACTAGTTTCTAGAGGCGATAATTGAAGTGCCCTTTATCAGCTCTATTTATAGGGACGTTGCGACTCGAGCCTGCAACAGTGTAACCCACGCCCTGAAAGAGACATGAATTCAAAGTCCTGCTAGTTCTTGCTGCCGCTTTGGCCCTCGTTTCGGCCTCAACGCAGTACATTCCAGACTACGTCGACTGCTCTGAACCAGCCCAGGGGAAAGTCCAGGCCTGGCCCCACGAGTCCGACTGCCAAAAGTACTACATCTGTCTGCCCGATGGAACGCCCACAGAAGTCTCGTGTCCCAGCGGTCTCTTCTTCAACGCAAAGGTCAAAGTTTGTGACTTGAAGTGTGTCAGCGTGTAGCAAATAAACAAAATCAGATGAAAAACTTTATATTGAATTTTGAAAGGCTGGTACCCAAAGGAGGTTTAAGTCCTCGACTTTAGCCGAGACTTGGACTCGGATGATTTCCTGTCCGAACACCATGATGGACTCGTAGTAGTCGATGACTTGCTGTGGGTTCATCCTGCGAACCTCACTGCTCCTCACGAGCTCCAAGGTGTGGTTTTCCCATCGAACCTGGAACATCAGCTCGTTGTTGTTCATGTCCCGAGCTGCAAAGAGGATCTGCTTCAGCTTCAGACCCTTTTTGTATCCGGATGAGGTGAAATCAAATTTTTTGGTTCCCATTTTTGAAGTTTTACTTTTGTCGAAGTTAACTGAGAAGAGATACGCATCGCTTAGAACGAACGGTCTTGGGGCAGTGGTATAGCTGGAAGAAGATTGCGATGGCAAGAACAGGAATTTAGATGACGAATCGAAATAAGACCGGAAACTTAGTTAATTTAAATAAAAATCACGTGAGAAAATGCGCAAAACCAACGACTTGGGAGCTACTAACTAAATCCATCTCTGGTCCCAAAATCCATCTCCAACACCTTTGAATTGGGAGAGGAGTCACCAAACAGTCTCAACTGGCTCAAATGGAGCGCAAAAATTTTCACGTCCAGATTTATCGCCCCCATGACAAGATTCCCTGTCATCGAGCCTACACCGGCTAATTAAAATCGATAACGATCATCAATCACGGCGCCTCCCCTGTATTTAGCACGCTCTCCTGCAAATTTTCCCACCAGTTGAGCTCCACCAGTCCCACCGATGGGTTGCTCCATAAAGAACTTCTGTTTCTGCATTGAGCTGCGATGGGGCGTGCTGGCTCTGGCCTTCATTTGCTCCGCCGAGTCCTTTTTCACGCTCACCCTGCACGCCCTCAACTACTCCCAGGACGACGAATCCACGTTCTGGTGCATCTTCTGGATCGTGATGGCCACGCTGGAGCTCACGGGGGCCTTCCTCACAATGATCTCGGCCATTGTGAGGAAGTGGATGTTGCTCCAGGCCTCCACCTGGATCGAGGCCCTCCTGATCCTCACGTCCTACGGAACCATGCTGGTCCTGGAGTTCAGCGAGAGCCCCGACTGGTTCACCATCGGACTCACCTGCATCGGACTGGGTAAGGTTCTGTCTCAAGTAGGCCCCTTCTAAGCTCCTTTTCAGCCTTCAAGACATACTACTGGTGTGTCTCTTCTCGCTCTATTGCCTTGAGAAGTCGCGAGCGGGACTCTGAACAGCAAGCTCCTTGAAACATTTATTGAAAATCTTAGATGACATAGCCTTACATAACTTTGTAGCTGAATCATTGTTTCACATGAAAGTCGATTAAATGTATGGTAAAAATGTATGAAATATCCTTTTCGATGCTCGCTCAGTGATCATGAGAGAATCGTGTCATCCAGATCCTCATCTTTGCCCGCAGACTGCATCACAACTTTGCGCAAAACCTTGCTTACAACTTCGCTCAGGGAGTCCCGGGCCCCGCTGTCGAGGAGCGCCAGGCTCTTCTGGAGAATCTCCTCACCGTTGCGCAGCCTCAGGATCTCCACGAGGGCGATCTCCGAGTTGGACTTGACGTACCCGTTTTTCTCCTTCGTGCCATTCACCAGCATAGGGATGACGATTTTGAGGAGCTCGGGGGCCGTTTTGTCCGCCGGAACGACCTTGGCGAGGTAAATGCAGGTCTTTGCGAGGATCTGCTTCACCTCGTGACTTTGGTGGTTCATTGACTTTACGAAGGGACTCAGGAGGGGCGTCGGGAGGGGTCTCGGCGTCAGCAGACAGTGCTGCAGAATGTAGCCCCCAGCTCGAACTGCGTTTCCTGCAATCGGGACGCGCTCGTGAGTGATGTTGCCGATGATGTTCTTGCATATCTTGGCTTCGTACTTCTCGGCAAAAAACCGTCTCTGGGGTCTCCTTGAGCGCCACAAAAAGAGCTGCTGAGCGGCCATGTCTGAAAAAAAAACAGTAAGATTTTAAATTTGCCACAAAAACGAGCTCCTTACCTCAGATTCCACTCGTCCCCGCCGTAATCCTCGTTCAGAATGTGGTTCAGCATGGCGTCATCCAGCTGCTCGGGCGTTATCCAGCGACACAGAGCTCCGAAGCAGCCTCCCACGGCCGCTCTTGCGATGTCCTCCGGGAACCCGAGCATCCCCGACAGCGTCTGGTACAGCTGCTTCCGCAAGCTGTCTCCCATCTTGTCTCCTGCCGGGCTTATGAGCCCTCTCATGGCCTGCAGCATCGTCTCTCGCACCTCCTTGTCGTCCGCGTTCTTGATGCCGTTGAGGATCTCCGTAAAAAGAGGGTCAGGCCGAGTGTGGATCACCACGAGCTCTGCCAGAGCGTACCCCGCCTTCATTCGGACTGATCTGTTCTGGTCGTGGAGAGCCTTCAGGAAGGTCGTCTGGAGCTGCGGAAGGAACTGCTTCAGCATCGCTCCTACCTTCTTCAGCAGGATAGCGAGGGTCTCGAGAACTGCTGCCTTCACTCCAGCGTTAAAGCGATCACCCAGGATACGAATTAGGGGACCTGTAATTAAGGAGATTAATCAAGGCCATCGTCAATTTATTGACTCTAAAAAATTACCTGTAATGTGCACCACTGAGGGCTGGAGACTGATGGCAGAAGTGAGCTGGATGACCTCTCCAAGGCCCTGGGTAGCGTTCTCCTTCTCCTCCGGCAGCCCGTTTAGAATGGCCTCCCGGAAGACTGGGAGGAGGGGCGTGATTCCCTTCGGCAGACAGAAACCTGGCAGCTCGTCTCCCGGCTTCAGGTCACTCGCTGCAAACTTGACGGCGTGTCTGACGTCTGAGACGTGAGCTATCTGCTGGGTGGAGTCGAGGGTCTTGGTGACGGCATTGAGGGCGTCCCAGGCGCGTTGCAGGACATCCCTATCGGTGTCAGCGAGGAGCTTTAGAAGTCCCCGGAGCAGCTGCGGGACGTACTGGGAGTAGTTGCCGGGAGAGTGGGTGCAGAAGGCGCACAGGAGTTGTGAGGAGGCCTTGCGGGTGTCTATTTGAGCGGGCTTGGCGGCATCAAGTAGCGTGTCGACTAGAATGCGTACTCCAGTCTCGTCACTGACACTCAAGATGACGGCCTGGCAGTACTCGAGCTCCTGGGCCTCGTTGGGAGATCCCTGGGATGCCGCTAGGGCAGACAGGAGGGCCGGGAGGATCTTGGGGAGATACTTGGTGAGCGCCTCACCCGCCACAGAGGCCAGGATCGAGAGGGCCTTGGTGTTGATGGGCTCTGCCGTGAGCTGGGGTACGAGATAGGGAAGTACGACGCGGGACTTGATGGCCATGACTTGGCGGAGGCCGTCGAGGGTGCATTCGGCGACCTCGGAGTCGGGATCGGAGAGACTAGCCAGCATGGAGGGCAGGATGTCGTCGAGGGCTCGGTTTCCGACGGTCGAGTGGAGGGAGTCAAACGTCTTGGCAGCGGCTTGGCGGACCTGAAACGGGACAAAGCTCATCATTTTGAGATATTCTTCTATAAAAAGTGGTCACTCATTGAAAGCGAACAAGTGGTTCAGGACAAACTGCCCCAAATATTCGAGATTAACTTCTCGACCAGAATGAGCAAATTGGGTCGGTTACATACCTCGGGCAGAGGATCGCTCAGAGCCTTTCGGACGGTCGGAACGAGGCTATCAACGAAGGTCAGCACCATGTCTCTCGAGGTGGACGCCATGATCTCCGACAGTCCAATGCAGACGCCCTGTCGCTGGTCCGCCCGGTCCGAGTTGAGTCCTCGCTCCAGGATGGGGATGATTTCGGGCAGAACGCGCTCTCCCAGCTTGCGAACGAGGTCTCCCAGAGTCCTTGCAGCCACCTGTCTCTTGTCGTAGCTCGTGCTGGCGAGACACCCGAGGAGCAGTCCGAATAGGGTTGGCAGGATCTCCCTCAGGGTGCGAGGTGTATTCGTCACCACAACCTTCCAGACGTGCAGAGCGGCCTGACGGACCATCAGAGACACGTCACTGCGGCCCATGTAGAGTCCAGCGAGCACTCGGTTGCGTCTCTCGGCTCCCAGAGCACGAGTGATGGCCTTGTGGGTCTGTTCCGTGCCAAAGTTGTCGTCTTCAGATGCCGTCTCGGTCGTCATTTTTCCACTCACTCCCGAGACGCGGTAGAGCAGGTCTCCCAGGAGTTGTACCGAGCTGTAGCGGATGCGCCAGTTGTCGTCAAAGATGCCCTTCTCGAGCTCGGGCAGCAGCAGCGTGATGGCAGACTCGGCGTAGAGGTTGACGATTCTCTGACCCGCCTTCAGGGCCGTGTCTCGCACGTACTCGTTCTCATCTGCGAGCGCCTTGAGGATGGGGTTGATGATCTGCCCGATGTAGGGCGTGAAGTCATTCGGGAAGGCGGCTGGCATGTAGATGAACATCATGATGTATCCGTCCTTGACGTGGGGAGCAATGTCTGTGCGCTCAGCAGTGGCAATGATTTCGGGCATGAGCTTGTGGAGCTTCTCCACCCCAAGGCCTCCCACGACTTCCGATAGACCCTGTGCTGCTCCCGAGCGGTCGACACTCGAGGACTCCGAGGTGAGGGTCTGCATGAGCCACGGAAGGAGATCCTCAAATGACGACTCTCCCATACCTTTCACCTGAAATAGAAGAAATGAGTAGACGAGAATCCATCTCCACAACGAAGAAACTCACCATAGCTCCAAGAGCGCGGGCTGAGACGCTTCTGACCTCGGGCACGGGGTCCAGGAGAGAGGCCTTGAGACCTGGAATGATGTTGGGCAGGTACGGAGTCAGGTCCTTCTGGTCCGTGAGCGAGTACATGTTTCCGATGATCTGGGCCGACATCTTGCGGGTCTCAGTGGAGCGGTCCATGAAGGCGCGTTCTACGACGGGCATGATGAGAGCCAAGCTGGGAGCGTCGATGAAGTGCACGAACTTCGTCTCGAGCAGACTGTGAAGACACAGCTGAGTCTTGTTGGAGGGATCCTCTAGAGCTCTAAGCAAAACGGGAACGATAGCCTGGATCTCGGGGTTCTTGATGACGCTTCCAATGACCTTGAGAGCCGCTCCTCCAGCCTCCTGTACTTTGATATGCGAGTCTCCAAGCACCTCCATGAGCTTTGGGACGATCGAGGGGAGACATGACGAGAGCTGCTTCGGAGCACAGTAAGCCATGGCTCCGAGGAGCTCGGCAGAGGCGGTCTTGGTGCGCCAGGAGTCCTCGTCGAGTGCGTTGAGGAGGGATGGCAGCACAAGTTTGACTCCGTGGGCCGAGAGTTTACCCATCACGACTTTTGCAGTGTCATCTGCTGCCTGACGCACGAACTGGGAGGGGTCTCCAAAGCACTGTAGGAGGTGGGGTAGGACGTGGACGATGTATGGCTCGAAGAGACGCCCGAGGGTGGAGCAGAGCATTTCGAAGGCGAAGAGGGCTCCTTCTCGGCACTTGTAGTTCTTCTTGTCCTGCAAAGAAACGATACATTAGGTAAAGAGCGGAGGGTTTATTGCCACGGACTTAGGAATTTAGGATGTTAGGAATTTTGACCAAAATTTTTTAGTGAGGTGAAATTTTTTTTCTCCAATACCCATTATTTCGGACCATTATTTCGTCAACGTGATTTTAGGATTACATTTTGTCGATTGAAGGCTTCAGGGACCGATTTCGAGAAAAAAAATTTTTGGCCAAAATTCCCGAAATTGAGTTTTCGTTAACGAGCGGAGGTTTGGTCATTTTATGAATTTTAGGTGAAAATTTTTTTTTCACCAAAACGCACTTTTTCGACCAAAAAACTTCGTAAACGTGCATCTAGGAGTAACCTTAGTCGTTTTAAGGCTTCAGGGACCAATTTCGAGACAAAAAATTTTTGGCCAAAAACCCGAAATCGAGTTTCCGTTAACGAGCGGAGATTTGGTCATTTATTGAATTTCAGGTGATTTTTTAGTGCATTTTCATCAATTTTGAAAAAAATGCACTTATGTGTCCGATATGTCCGTCCGTCCGTCCGTCCGTCCGAGTCGCAAAGGCTCCGAAACTACAAGAGCTAGAGACCTGCGGTTTTTTGCATGATGTCATGTATGGTCTGGAGGGTGGGCGAAAGGTTTTGGTTTTTCCGAAAAACTGCCTGGGGGGTAATTAAGGGGGTTTTCCCGTTGTATGAAAGTTCCATATACTTCGTCCGATTGAGCTGAATTTTGGATATGTTATACATCACGTCAAATCTAGCAAATCATAGAACACTTGTTTGCTCCTATCACTTAAGGGGGTGGGGTGAGAGGCCTCCGAAGGGGGGAAAAATTTAGTTGCTCCGATTGAGCTGAAATTCAGAATGGTCATGTAAAATGACAAAATAAGCAACTTTTGTTTCGGGTCGTGGTCTCAAAAATGTAAAGTAACGGACTCTGGGGATCAATAAGTGGCCACCCAAGACTTCCCCTGGTGAACAGTACGACAAAATTTCAAATGCAACCGATTGAGCTGAAATTTTGGCAACTGTCAGATGGCATTAAATCCAGCAAAAAACAGTTCTACAGTAAGTCTCTATGACCTAAGGGGGAGTAGCTGTGAGCTCCCAAAGTTTGTATGAGGCGAAAATTTTTTAACTCCAATTGAGCTTGAACTTGGGCAAATGTTAAATGACATTAAATTTAGCTAAATATCCTCCTGCATTCATCAAAGTCAGGGGTCCAGTGACGGAATTTGGGACAAAAATTTTTCACTTCACGACCCAACTTTTGCAACAATGCAAATTGAAAATGCACTCAAATGCGTTCGTCCCCGACTAAGCTTTAAACATGTTTTTCTCCAAAATCCATCTTTTCCAAATCCCATTCAAAAGCTCACCTGGATATACTGCGTAAGTTTCTTCATGATGTCCATCTGCTTGAGTGACAGGATCCCGAGTCCCTTGACGACTCCCGCCAGACCGTAAGCGGCTCCCCTTCGCTCCCCATACTTGTCTGCCTTCACAAGCTGGGTCAGGAGCTTCTTAACCACCGCTCCAGCCTGGTCCTTCATCGAGGGCACCAGGTGGGGAAGGCAGTTTGCGACTGCCTCCTGGACCTGCTGCGAGGGCGTCGAGAGAGCCGATAGAAGCTTCGTGACTATGGGCTGGATCTTCTGGTCCTCCTTGTCCAGATGCCGGGCGAGAGTTCCCATCAAGATTACGACAGCCGTCCGGATGTTGTCGAAGCTGCTGCTGTTGGGCGCCTTGTCGAGGAAGGCCTCGAACAGGGGAAGTAACTTGTTGACGCACTCTTTGCCGTGGAAGTCTACGACGGCCAGGCTGGCGTCGAGCATCTCCTTCTGCACGATCTCTTGCCGGTCCTGCAGTCCCACGTCCACCATGAACTTCATTACGCTCTCGACGGTCTCCAGGTCGAAGAACTGCGAGACTTGTCGGATGGAAATGGCGACTCCTCGACGGGGTCCCCATGGGTCCAGAGCAGGCTCGATTTCGCGCTCAAACTGGTCCAGCTTTGGCGGAATCATCGTCAGCTTTTCTTGGTAGATTTCGAGCAGCTGTTCCAGGACTCCACGAGCCACCTCAGCGGAACTCGTAGCGTCTTCCTTCAGGACTGCCACGAGACCAGCGGCAGCGGACTGCTGAATGCAGGGCTCTGAGTGAATGACGTCCTTAAGGAGCTCGTCCGTCATCACGAGGGGGATCTCGAAGCCCTTGTCACTCCACAGCTGGTCAGCCACGTCCCGATTATCGTCTGATGGGTCGAATCTTGCGACCCAGAGTCTCCTAGTGAGGCGCAACCCGAGCTCGTAGTCGTCTTCGATGCGAGGAAGAACCTGATTCGATGAAATAAATCACTTTGAGAATCATCATGGAGATGGATTCTAGTACTCAGTCCTACCTTGATCATGGCTGCCAATCCCCGAAGAGCGACGTCCCTCACAGCCTCCAGGTTATGCTGAACCGCCAGCAAGAGACACTCGATCTCCTGCTTGCCCGCACTGGCGCAGCTCTCTTCGCCGGACCCGGCCTCCGCGACCTCCAGGAAGGCCGCCACAGACTGCGCCTGGATCCTGCCCCGATGCACCGTGATGAGCTTCAGCAGCAGCCTCATCATCTCCAGCCTCGGCAGGTACTCCGGGTGGCGGTAGTCCTCGGCCAGAGGCAACTCTCCTCCTCGCGTCTGAGCGTGCAAAGCGATGATCTGGATGCCTTGGATCAGCAGTCCCTCGTCCTCTCCCACGAACTTGGACGCTAGGGCCTTCTTCAGGAACTCGAAGGCATAGCAGAAAGTTGGGGCCTCCAGCATCAACTCTGCCTGGCTCTCGGCGTCGTCGTTTATGGCCTCCACAGTCTCACCGTAGAGGTCCGTGAGGACCTCCGTGATGGTCTCTTTGAGGTCCGGCTGGATCCAGTCCTCACGCAGATCGCACTTGGGCTCATTGAGGCGGATTGTAGCTACTGCAATGGAGGCTCCGAGAGCAGCATAGGCGTCCACGAAACAGGCAGAGTGCAAGTCGAAGTAGAGCTGGGTGAGAGGTGTGGCTGCGAGGGGGGACTTGAAGTTGCGCAGGATCGCGGGGAGCAGAGAAGAGAAGTGGAGAGAGAGCTGCTTTCCGTTTCCGCGAATGGCTCCTCTGATCTGCGACACTACGACCTGTAAAATAATTTTTTAAAGCTTTTTCTTGGGCAAAACGTTTAATTTAAGTTCACGTTTTCAGGACGGAAAAATCGAATTATTACCTGGACCTTCTCGTTGAGAGCCCGCAGTCGCTCCTTAATGGCGTTCTCCTTGTCCGTCTGTGCCTTAATAGCCTCCTTTTGCTTCGGCGTCAGCTGAGGCGGTTTCCACTTGCCCTCCTTCCGCTTCTTCTCCTCAATCTCCCGCCTCAGCTGCAGCTCCTCCAGCTGCTCTTTGTAGCTATAGGCCTTGTTTTCGCGCTTCAGATGATCCGTCTTGATCTGAGCCTCGAAATCTGGATACACGCTCTTGTCGTAGAGCTCGCCGTCGGGTGTCAGAAAAGTGAAATACTCGTCGTCGGTGACGTCCGCCATTTCGGGTTTCCCAAAGTGCTCCAGGATCTTGGGAATTATGGCCGGGAAGATGATCTCGGGGCTCAGCTTCGTCAAGGTGGCGATAGTGTTCTCGTACATCCTGTTGGGCTTGTACGAGTCGAGGACCAGCTCGTGCAGCTTGTCGCAGTTGGAGGTGAGGAGTCGCTTCCCGTCGAGCTCCAGTCGCTCCAAAATGGCCTCCCACAGCCCCGGATGGGCGGTCAGGACCTCGGGGAAGTGGGAGCAGAGCAGTGACGACATGGCCAGCTGCTGAGCCTCTCCATTCCCGATCTCTGTCTTGCTCGTGACGGCTAGAATGGTGTTGACGAGAGCCTGGGACGGGATTTCGTCGGGCTGGTCCCCGACTTTAGCGCCCTGGATGAAGGCTGCCATCTCTGCCAGCAGTCCCTGGGCCAGCTGAACCCCACTGGGGCTGTTCACGATGGTCTTGAGCACGGGCTGGCACAGGTCTCGGACCTTGGAGTCACTCGAGTTGGCGCAGAAAACGATGGCCTTGAAGAGCGGCTGTGTGGAACCCCTGATCTCGGAGTGGTGGTTCAGCAGGAGCCTCTCTGACATGAGGGCCACGTAGTAGGGGGTCGTCCCGTGCACAGCTGAGAGGAACTTTTCGGCGACAAACACCTGCTTGTTCATGTCCAAAACCACGTTCCAAAAGTGCGGAATGTCCCGTTCGTTGATGAGAAGAATGATGCAAGCGGCGCTCAGGCCCTCGGACACCACGGGGATCTGGGTGGGGTTCTGGGCCGCCTTCTCGACGAGCTTTACGAGGTCAGCCGTGAATGTGACTCCCGATGGGAGCTTGCTGTTCTTGAGGCAGGCCAGGAACCACTGGAGGTAGCTCGTACGGACCGTCTGGGACTTGGATTCCAGGCCTTTTTTGAAGGTGGAGACGACGGTGGAGGGCAGCTCGCCGTCGTAGTGGACGGACCAGAGCCCGAACATCTCGAGTGCTTGGCACAGCACCTTCTCCTGGATCTCGCTCTCGAGGACCTTGATGAAGTTGTCCGAGACGGAGCCCAGGATCGACTGGATGTCCGACGATTTGGAGTTGTTGTAGCTCAAGTTTCCCACGCCCTAAAATAGAAGAGTCACAAATAAGGTTTTTTGGCCCAAAATAAACTTACCTGCAAGATATTGATCCTGTACTCCGCCACGGTGATCTTCCCGTTCGCCCCGTTCAGCACGGCGAAAGTCTGGCTCACGAGTGCTTCGATGGCCTTCGCGTCGTCACACTTCTCCGCCAGCGCCCTGAGAGACTCGACGGCCTCCGACCTCACCAAGTCGTCCTTGGAGCCCAAATTCTGGATCAGCGTCTTCCCCAGCTCCAGACTACTGTCATTGAGGTCCATCTCGAGCTCCTTCACGATCGCTCCCACCGCCTTCAGAATCAGCTCCGGGCTCCTCAGCATGGCTCGTGAGAGAGCTGGCAAGATGGCCGACTTGAACTCGTCCTTGGTGACCCTCTTGAGGAGACCCCGGCAGGCGAGGAAGTGGCTCGCGTTGGGCTTGACCTTCACGCTCACGAGGCTCTTAATGAAGCAGTCGAGGATCTTGGCCTTGTTTGGGGTCTCCACGTCCCTGTCGGTCTCTTCTGCAAATCTGGAGTACGCGAGGACGATGAGGAGGAGGCCGGCGTTCGGCTCCATGCCCAGGGGCTTCTCGAAGTAGAGCTTCTCCGCGTCCGGGGTCTTCTGGAAGAGCTCCTTCATCACCGAGAACGCGAGCTCGTGGTACTTTTTGCTGTCGTGCGAGAGCACTATCTGGTACAGGCCGATCTGCGACTCGACGAGCTTCTTGAACTCCGCCGAGTCCCGCTTCTGGGTTCCGAGACTGACTATCACGGCCCATCCGAGGGCGATCACGGCCGCCTGACTAGCTTTCAGGGGCGGAGCGCTGGGCAGCTCCTTCGAAACCAACGCCTTGAATACTGCATTGAAGCTCTCGAGGGTGGCGTCTGGCTGATGCTTGAGCAGAGTCTGGATGAGGCCCTTCACGAGACCCTGCGAGAAGGGATCCCGGAACTTGGTGAGTGTGATTGTGATTATCTTGCATATTCCGAGCACCACCTTCGCATTCACACCTGCAATAACAATACAAAGACGTGATAATGACCTGAGCATGAAATTTTTGGGGGCTATTTTGAACCAATCCACGTTCAAAAGGGGCTCAAGAACATCAAAACCCCCCATCTCAAGCCAAAGGAGGGGTTTTTCACTCCTTTAAGCCGACTTTCGACCGCATGAAAAAATTTTCACCTTCGCCCTCCGAAACTATCGCCGATAGACTCGAAATCAGGGCCGGTCGCTCGCCCACTTCGGCGTTTCCGATTTGCCCTGCGACCTCCTTGAGTTTTTGTGTAATCTGCAAAGAAAGAGAGGGGTAAAACCGGCGATAATGGGACTTGAATAGAGTTACATCTTCCGCAGTCATTTTTGCGACACGTTGAGGGGCACTTCAGGCGAGACGTTTTCCTTTTTTGACACTTCAGAAAGTAAACATTGCGACTGAAAAGGGCCATTTAAGTTGGCAGTTCTATGGACAGGCCACCTTGACGCCGCCGCTCGTAAAATTCTCGGCTATAAAACAGAATCGATTTGCGTCTCCCAAAGTCTGGAGAAAAGCTCAAAAACCACAGGAAAATCTTGAAAAAGCGGCCCCTATCGAAATGGGTGGGACAATCCTGGAAAATCTGTCGACGAGGAAGCTTTCGGTGCTCGTTGCGGCCCTTCTCGTCGCCCAAGTTGTTTGTTTTCTCATCGGTGGTCTCGTCGGTGAGATCAAAGCCCCTGCGGGTTCTCCGAAACAACTTAATCACGACTGCTTTCTTTCAGCTCCAATTCCGGCCAGCGTTCAGACTATTCTTGGAACGATTTGCAAGGACATTCCAAACTCCTTTAATGACACCTCGATCTGGGTCTTTCCTCGGGGAGATGGAAAGTGCCAGCAGCTGGACCACTCTGAGATCGAGAACCACGACGTGAAAATGGCAAACCAGATAGTTTTTGCCTTTCAAGTAAGTTTCAGGTTTTGAACAAACAATGACAACAAAGCTTATCCGGGGCTGGGAAGGGGGGAAGGGGTAATTTGAACTTCAATATATTTATTACGATGCAAAAATAGTCCAAAAAATAAAACAAAAAATTGTAAAACTAGGTTCTAGGTCCAAAACGTCAAAAAAAAAAAAAATTCATGGAATACTAAGCCCACCTACCCCATCAGCTAACTAATATGATACCAATATGGCTCCCCCTCCCCAGAGGCTCATGGCAAAAATTCAAATGAGCACTTTTTGAAAGCCCACAAGTGTCCTCTCTCTTGTGGTTATTCGGTTGGTTCGCACAAAAATCCCATTCCGGAGATCTGGGGATTCAAATGGGTCAAGGTCTGAAAATGACGAAAAAATGACCACCGTTCCTGCAACCTTTAAAAGCTATCTTCTCCTCAGATATGCATCGGAGAAATATGGTTGAGCACTTTTTGTGCTCGTAAAAGACGTGGCTAAAATCAAATAGAGCGTTTTTTTTTTTTTGAAAAAAATTTCTAAGCAAAGTTATAGGTCAATTTTCAAAAGTCATGGCTACCGTGAATTTTGACGAGCAATTTTTTCAGAAAAAATCGAAAATAAATAGAAGGAGCCTCCGGAGGTAGCAATTTCCGTGGCAAAGTGACCTTTATTTTTCACGAGCTATCTGGAAAAAATATAATATCCAGGGGTCCGGAATGAAAAAGTGGTAACGGGCCTATATGATAGGCCTCCTGGGGAACTCCCAGAACTCCGAAGTCCCTTAAAACCCAGAACCAAACTATAGCTCGTGCACCCTTTGAAGAGTGTGCGCAACTTTTAAGCCATCATTCGCTTTTCTACGTGCCCTGAAAGTTGAAATCAACCGTCGGAAAGTTGCCCCAAAAAACAGTTTAGCTAAATTTGAAACCCAGAGCTCCTTCAGCATTCTTGGTCAATGTACTAACAAGGTCTACTTCTAGATGCCGCTTCCTCGCGAAGGCAAGATCCTGGACTACTCGCGCTGGCAGCAGAACCTCATCGGAGTCCTGCAGACGGAGATCGCGAACACCAACGAGGTGCCGCTGAACCCCAAGACGGACGTCACCATCGACGCTAGGCTGGCGTACCGCAACAAGGAGGACCCGGACGGCGCCTGGAAGTACCTCGCCTCGTCCCTGGAGACGCGCTCTCTCGAGTGCGTCATCGACGACATCGGAGGCCAGTCCTTCTACAGCTGCGAGACCATCCCCCTGTTCGAGCTCGGCTCCCTCCACCACGACTACTACCTCCTCAACGTTCGACTGCCCCGTGACACGGACCAGAAGATGAACTACGACCTCGGGTACGTGCGTGACCTGCAGCTCTCCGTCATCTACCAGAACGGGGGCTTCACCAAGGTCTGGGTGTCTCTCAAGACCGTCTTCTTTCCCATCGTCATCGCCGTCCTCGTGTGGTTCTGGCACCGTGTCCACCTTCTCAACCGCTCCCCCGCTCTCCTCGAGGGCATGCTGCTGAGTCTGGGTCTGGCACTCACTCTCCTCAACGCCCCTCTCGAGTACCTCACGCTGGTCTTCGACATGCCCTTCATGCTGCTACTGAGTGACATCCGTCAGGGCACCTTCTATGCCGCCCTGCTCTCGTTCTGGCTCGTGTTTGCGGGCGAGCATATGCTGATTCAGGAGACGGGCGAGAAGAAGAGCCTCAAGTCCTACTGGCGCTACCTCACGGCTGTCATCGTAGGGTGTGTGTCCCTCTTCATGTTCGACATGTGCGAGCGAGGCACGAAGCTCCGGAACCCCTTCTACTCGATCTGGGGCACGAACGTGGGCGCCAAGCTCGCCATGACCTTCATCGTCCTTGCCGCCGTCAGCGCCGCCACCTACTTCCTCTTCCTCTGCTACATGGTCTGGCGCGTGTACTCCAACATCAGCGTCAAGAGGGCCTCTCTCCCGGCCATGTCGAGTGCCCGAAGACTCCACTACGAGGGCATCATCTACCGCTTCAAGTTTCTCCTCCTCGCCACCCTCCTGTGCGCCGCTCTCACCATCGCCGGCTTCATTCTGGGCCAGGTCGCTGAGGGCAAGTGGAAGTGGGACGAGAATATCCATCTCGAGTTCACGTCCGCCTTCTTCACGGGCGTCTACGGCATGTGGAATGTCTACATTCTGGCCCTCATCGTCCTCTACGCCCCCAGTCACAAGCAGTGGCCGCAGCAGCAGGAGAACCAGGAGAGCATCATGAGTGAGGAGATCGAGTTCAACAGCCTGCCCTCCTCCTCCTTCTCCCCTCTCGCCAACGAGGAGTCCTCGCTCACGCAGTTCATCAGCAAGGCCGCTCTGGACTAAGCGCCCATAGAGATTTTGTATAGAAGGATAGAGGGAATATTTCCAATGCAGCCTCTCGGAACTTTCACAAAAAAATTCTCGACTTCTTGGCCCTTGATGGCTTTTTGGATAATTAAAGCTTATGGCAATTAGCTGCAATAAGAAGCTCTTTGAGTTTCTGACTCTACTCAGGCTTCTGAGTTCTCCTGAGCTGGGAGGAAATTTGGGCCTCTATCATTCTATAACATCTCTACTCTCGTGCCAATTGTGTGTGAACTTATTTCAGTATTTAATTGTCTCTCTGAGCTATGACTTTCCGTGTCTTTCATATACGTCATTTTTACAAAATAACCACTTAGCCAGTAGCTCGTAACCGCATTTACTTAACCAGTATTTAACTCAAGAGCTCGTCTCTTACCTAGAATAGTTATTTAATGTGTCATTTTTGGAAGCAATAAAAATAAATTTTAATGTGACTCTGAATTTCCACCAACCATTTTACTCCAAAATTTCAAACGAACATAAACGTCAAAACTGCATAAAAGTCAAGCCAAATTTCGAGTTCAGGAGTTTTCTCAACCCTAAAAATTTTCCAGTTCTGTCAAAGTCGATCCCGAGAGCCTTTTCATATCAAAACTGGAGAAAATCAAAAAACATTTAATTGAAAAATTCAAATTTTAGTGCCGAAACGTCAAGTGCTCAGTAACCGAGCCATCACCCTGCTGTCAGTTACAAAAAATAATAAGAATAGCAACTTCGTGAAAGTCTCGCGAAATAACAAAGTTTTAGAGAAAAACTCGTGAAAAAGATCCTCTGAAAGGCGTCAAATCGTGAGTTGAGACCTAAAGCAACTTCAAGAGAGTGAAAACGCGTCCGGAAGCTCATGGGCGCAGGCTGAATCGGCAGAAATACGAGGCCAAAACAAACGCTCGCGATCTGTCAAGTCACAAAAGTCTGATGTTTGGTCTGGAAAGCATAGAAGTCGGAATTTTACAGCCATTTATAAGCATTTTTAGTCAGTTTTGGTGCAAAGTTTACCCATTCCAGTCCCTAGAGGTGAGAGAACCGAAGTTAAGTGCCTTTTCGCGCCCTCAATCCCCACAAAGGCCGATGAAGCGAATTTTCCTCAAATTTGGAAAATGCGTGTCCAAAACAAACCCAATGCCAAATTCGGATTCCTGGAGCGCCCCTCAGGCCTCTGTCTCGGCTCGTTGACGGACTCTTGAGGGGTCTCGGTGGGAATCGGGGGTGGCGTGAGGCCAAACGGACATTTTTGATAACGAAAAGTTTATTGTTTTTCTGCAGCAAAAAATGCCTCCTGCGAAAAGACGTCATCACTCTAGGTCAAGATCACAGACGGGATCTTTTCGGGAAAAGAGAAGACGCGTGGACTCGGAAACCGAAAGTCTTACTTATGACAGGTGAGTGAAGCTTATTTATGGGTTTAAGAAAATGTGGAGCTTCTTTTGGACTTGACTTAAAAACTTCCAAAGTCCTAGCATTCAGTTTTTCGAGGAGTCTATTTTGTGTGAGTTTGGGGAGACTCAGCCTTGTAAGGTTTTCTATGGCTGAAATCCTCGTTGGTGCAAGAAATATTGTGTCTCCGAAAGGTATGCAATGAACTTTGCTATTAATTTCAAAGGTACTGTTGACTCTGCGGAATGCCGCGGTGATGAGTCAGAAACGGCGTGAGAACCGGCTTTAGAAAATGCAAGTTGCAGGTTGTGGATAGAAAAGCAGAATCACGCAGACAATAAAAGGCGAGCGAGTCCAAAAAGCACTCCTACTCGCGAGGTGTGCATATGTGAACATTTCTTTGCTATTTAGCGAGCGAGTGCGCTCTGGTGTAGCGCGAAGTCATTATCCTGACCTTGATATGTTAATCAAGCAGTCGGTCGTCCAGCATATTCATATTGTATTTCTTCATAATTTTTTTCTCCTCTCCGCGTACGTACTTTGCATAAAATATTATTAAATTTCTTTTTAAGACAATAGGGGCTATCTTGACAGTGCAGCTCTCTGGCCGCAAAAATGGCGCGATTGATCTTTTATCTGCGGCGAAAAGGTATAAAATACATCGCAGGTAGTCGATATCTTGCGTTATTAATTAAGAGAGACTGCGACGGGCTCTATAAAAGTAAATAACGTGTCAGACTGTAATGGATTGCGATCGTAATTCATGAGCAGGCCGATTCTGGAGAGCAGCTCTTGGCCTCTTGAGGATGAAATGTGGTCTTGACGGCAGAATTTGACCGGATTTATCTACAGGGATAACTTGAACTCTCATCATTGAAATCGGAGTTGTTGAAAAGGGCCAAAATTTTTTTCCCAAAATCCCACCTTTCGTTAATAAGCTCGTTTGGCGAGTCATAACATCCCCAACAAACCGATTGGAGCGGAAATTTCACTTTCTTCAGCGTCGAAGGGGCCTCGGGCGAATCCGAAACGCGATTATCTAACTTGATTTCTTGACTTTATTGACTCAACTCCTCCACACATTTCCATGTCACTTTCTTGAAGCACGATCAGTTTCTCAAAATCGTATTTGCTGAGCGATTCGCAAACAACTTGACACTATTTGGGTCAAAACGCTGGCCACTTGAGCTCCAAACCGACGAGCTCTTCTTTCTCCCCTTCCCGTCATTCGCGCGCGACAAAAAGGAAAACGCGATGTGATATGTGGAGCAAATTACAAGGTCGATTTCAGCCAAAACAATTATCATCGCCATCGCACACTGACCCCCTCATTTCGCATGAGTCACTGGCTCACTTTCGATTATTCGCGGATCGGATGGGTTTTTGCTTAGGAGACTCTAGAACCGGCAAACTTTTACTTTTTGAGCGCCTTTTGTAGTCTGGAGTGTGCTGAAATTCGGCAGCATGATTCAGCTCTTCATTGTCTCGATCCCACGTGCTGATGGTTTCTACACGCCGGGGATCGGCCCGAGTCTTGTAACGTGATCGAATCTTCGCCATTAGAGCGCTCTGTTGTGAAACATTATCGTCGTCTCTCCCGCATTTGGACGACAAAGCGATAAGAGTAGGAGTAAAATAATCCACTTTTACCTCGCAACTAATTAATTCATTCGCTTCAGAGTACCTCCTCGAAGTACCTCGAGCCCGCGCAATTTGGGTCCCGTTTCCATTGTCCCTCCCGCAAGAAGTTTGTGCAAGCTAATTGCAATTCTGAACCTTTCTTCTTCGGCCTGCGTCCCAAGAGACTCAAGACAAGAGTGCACATGCAAATTGGAGATTGGAAAAAGAAAGTAATGCGTCTTTTGAGGATGATTGACTGGAGAGTCATCATATATTTGCTTACAATGAATGTATGTAAATACATGTCTGGAATTCGAAATAAAAAACGCCTGACCCCTGACTTGGACTCTGCCAGTCGAATAACAAATGCAGCGATAATCGGTGTAGTCATTTGTTTACTTCAACGACAGATTAGGAGGGGAACGGAAATATTCACATTAAGCTAAGGGAGCGCCACTAGCTGAAACTGGGTGAACATAATTCTCTTAAATTCAAGAAGGTATCTCTTTGAAGGTCTCTGGGGGGAACTAGATGGCTTCAAATGATAATTTAATCCTTCAAAGGCTCAAAAGTAGGTATCCGAAACCAAAGTTGCTGAATTTCGGCTCAATCAGAGCAACTAAAATTCTCCCCCCCTTCGGTGGTCTCTCACCCCACCCCCTTAAGTGATAGGGGCAAACATGTGCTCTATGATTTGCTAGATTTGAGATGATGTATAACATATCCAAAATTCAGCAAAATCGGACTAAGTATATGGAACTTTCATACAACGGGAAAACCTCCTTAATTACCCCCCAGGCAGTTTTCCGGAAAAATCAAAGTGATTTCACCACCCTCCAGACCATACATGACAACATGCAAAAAATCACAGGTCTAGCTCTTGTAGTTTCGGAGCCTTTGTGACTCAGACAGACAGACAAATCGGACACGTCAGGGCATTTTTTCAAAATTGATGAAAATGCACTAAAAAAGTGCTGGAAAAAATGGTTCTTCAATCGATCTGACGAACAGCTCCCCAGGAGGCACAAGGAAGCTCTGGTGCGTTTTTTAGGCGCTTAGCTAAGCCCCATTAAAATCATACCCAAATCCGATTTTGTGCAAGGCAATGAACTACGCAACAACTTTTAATTATCCGTCGAAGCATGAAGAAAAAAGATCAAGGAAGAACTAGGTGAGTTCCGCACCCCCTTTGTTTAGCGCGCCAAAAAGAAGATATTGCGATAAAATCAGGCATGGAGCGAATTAGGGGCAACAAATGTTGCCTATTCATGATTTGATCCACACACACCTGACCGTCCAGCGACCCGGGCTCCATTTGAATACGACTTGCTCGATTCTTATAAATTCTGCTATTATTGTTATTATTGGTAATGGAATAGGCATGCTCGTGTGCGGATAAAAAACACGACAGAATTTGCTCCATAAACGGCATGGAAGAATGTAGTTAATTCAAACAGAACATGTGTATGACTAGCCTTTTTACGGCATTGCGGAATGAAGAACGAATATGCGAGCGGGAAAAATGGTCATGCAAAGTAACAGTGGGGAGGCTGAGGTGGGAGCTGGAAGCCGGGAGGTGATTGTGGCGAGCATTATCCGGACTCTGCGAGCTCCACGGTGAGTGTTGAGGCGACTTAGTGGAAAGACGCGATAATAACGAGGCGAAGCAAAGTAGAAGACTGTCCCAGATTTGCTGTAACAGTTTCTATGCGCATGTGATCCTAATTTCTATACGCTAGTAGCCTCGATTGCTCACTCCGTAATCATCATTACCGCAAGTCTCGGCTGAAATCACGAAAAATTATAGAGTCACTTCAGAATGGGGCCCCTCGAGTTAAACGACGACCATTAGAAGATTATCGATTGGTGGTTAATTTGGGTGCTAAGCGCGCTATTAATTTTTTGTGCGTGTGCCGAGCCATATTTTCGTGAATGAAGAGGCTCGGAATTAGGATGATTGATTGTGGGGGTAATCAAAGGGCGCAAAAAAGGCTCGCGAGCACAAAGAATCTGCAAACGCGGAAGTCGTGCGGAGAACAGGCACGCTAGACGGGCAAGCGAGTGGCGACATTGCGATTTATTTCGCTCTTGCACTTGAATCACTTGAATCTTAATCAATTGATAAATTGCATATTAACATATGAACATGCACGCGTCTGTCGCGAGACGTTTGTAAGGAAGACAATGGTGTGGCGCCTGTTTGAGGGTCGATATTGTTCCAATGTGACGTATTTGCTCTTTTTCTTCGTAAAGCTAGTTCAGTAAGGGGAGCTCAAATGGGATTAAGATCAATCGAAGTAAGAGTTTTTTTTCTTACTGATTTGAAGGCCTATAGCTCCGTCCCTGTACGTGATAGGCAGTGACGGATTAACATATAGGCACATTAGGCACGTGCCTAGGGCCTCCGCCAAAAGCTGAACTAGGCACTAGCCTAGGGTCTCTGCCGTAGACAGAAATTTTGAACCCTGAGTTTGCCAAATCTTCTCCAGTCATTTACCAAAACTTAAAACGGTTTTCATTTCACGATCTACAAACAGTCACTTTAACACTAATCGAGAAGAATTTTTCATCGAGAAAATGGTTATTTTTTATCCAAAAGGGGCCCTTTAGTGGCTAAAAGACTGAGCCCCTTAGCCAAAGAGAGCCCCTTCATCCTCAAAGAGGAGCCTCTGGCAGCTGGAAAAAGGGCCCTCTCGACCTAAAAAAAGGTGCAAGAGCCTGGTTTTTTGTAGGGGGCCTCCTAGAGATTTTTGGGGGGCCCCCAAACATATTGTGCCTAGGGCTTCCAAAATTTAATCCTTCACTGGTGATAGAGGTTCCATTTAGTTCCAACATACTATTATAGGGAGTTTTTACCCTTATTCCCTCCCCTCTCTCTCCTGGGGGAGTTGAGGGTCTAAAATGTCCGTTCTCAGTAAGAAACAAAATGCAGAAAACCCCAGCTCTCTTACTCTTCTGCCTCTTGAGTAATAAATTTTTATACAGAGGACTAAATGTTAGAAATTGCACCAAAATGTTTCTAATTCGACCACAAGAAATACGCTTTGAAGGTTCGTGGTTTGAAAAATTGGCCCTGAAAATGATAAAACCCAAGACTAACGGGCTGACCTCAAGCCGCAAAAAATCAATTTCTTCCTGCACATCCAGTGGCAATAACTCAACACCTCCTCGCCCGTCCATTACTCTTCCACTCAGTCATTGTTTGCATTCATCACAAATGAAAACGATAATACAGCTCCGTTCGCTTCTCCTCTTCCTCCAGCCGCTTTCTGCATCACTCAGTAGCCCCCTTCTTTGAAATGCCCTTTATTCTCTCTCTTTGTTTGCTCCCAGCAGTTGGAATAACAAATGCCGTTCATGAACGTCTGGTCTGGAAGCTCTAAAGAGTAAATTGCGGGTAAACAAAAAAGGAGGAAACATTCATAAATTCTAATTACTCACAATATCGCAGATTGAGGTTGGAGATGATGAAGATCACGAATGTCTGGAGCTGACTGGAGTTTGTGCCTCAATTAGGAGAGCTACTAATCACGAATACGTGTGTTACTCACGACTGGCGTGGCGGAAGAACGGGGACAAAGAATACCTTGTGAGCGCTAGAATTTTCCCAATCGCGATGGGGCCCAAGGCTCGGGTATGCAAATATGAAGTGTGTACTTTGTCGATCATGCGATTGATCTTGATCAAACGCGAAAACAACTCTCACTCCATATTCGGCGGGCGCAATCATTCGTGTACTTTGAGATATATTTACACCGTGAAATCAATCAATCAGGCACTTTTTTAATCTGAAAGCCATTCGTCATTTCTGTGCCTTGCATCGCTTGGGACTTTCGTCTTTGTCTCTTTTGTGCTTCGCTCGTGCTCAGAGGGAGCTCGGTTTGTCTGTTTGTCCGGCAAAACTAAACCTTTGGATTTCAACTGGAATTAGACAGAGTCCTTTGGAGGATCCAGGACCAAAGTGACTAGAATTTTAAAATCTGGTGAAAATATTTGTTCTCGTCAGTTTTATTTTTGTGTCCGAAAACCTATAGAACATATTTTTGATTGTAAATAAGAAAGAGAACTCTTGAAGTCTTGGTCAAAAAATTTTTGTCAGCTGACACCCCATAAACCTCCTTCACCCCCTTAACTCCCACTGACTTCTTCAGCCCAGGAACTTCAGCACATTTTCAAGCCAGAAAGACCCCGAGCAGGCTTCTTCTATCCCTTAAATTCGGCAACTTTGCGGCAAAGCGTCAGTCAATCCGCGAATGAAATCGACAGTTAATCGCATGAGTAACTATTGTGT
The DNA here is from genome assembly GCA_963930915.1 of Forcipomyia taiwana. Taxonomy (NCBI): domain Eukaryota; kingdom Metazoa; phylum Arthropoda; class Insecta; order Diptera; family Ceratopogonidae; genus Forcipomyia; species Forcipomyia taiwana. The sequence continues at coordinate 315,466 of CAWVOI010000008.1, forward strand.
TGATCACGGACGTCGTAGAAAGTGAAAAATATCGCGCTCTCGCGCCCTCAGAACAGTGAAAGCTACATCCCGGAGTGTGGGCATAATTGGGCTATCTCCGATTTCCGACGACCATACACTCCCAATTATTTCTTTGTCTCCCACCGCTCCAGTATGTGGTGTGGTACCGCATGTGTCAGCCTGCAAAAAGAATGGACACACAATGGAGCGTGGAAACATTCTCGACCGGCTCAATGATGATGAATAATGCCTCAATTAAATACCGTTAGATCAATACTCTCCGTCGCGTTTTTTTTTGCGCTTTATTACTACCTTCGGAGCAGTTTGAGCTAACAAAAGTAAATTTTTTGTTTAACTTGTCGTTGTCAAGTCGAGAGTGCGGCCCGGCGGAGTGGATGTTGAACATTATTGTTTCACCACGACCCATTTTCGGCGGCTCGTCGGGCGAAACTGGGTTATGGGAGGCTCAAATATTTGCAAACTGAGTCACACGCGAGTTTCGGCATTTGGCGAAACTACCCCTCTTGTGCCAGGAAAATTGGAAAGTCTCGAGAGCAGCCAAGCAACGAAAGACGATAGGCATCTCGATAGCGATCTCTTCCCTTAAATGCCACGAGACGTTTTCACTTTCGATTTCATTGCATTTCACGAGTTGACAAATAGGCATCGCTTACATATTCGCAATGTTTCCCCAGCACCATCGCCAGCACAAGCTCGGCTGGAAATAGAGGCGTAACTAGATGGGGGCCTCGAATTGTAAACCTTTGAGATGACTATTTCAGAGAGAGACTAGAGACCATATTTTCTCGATAGGAGAAACCTCTCAGCCTCAATTATTCTAATACAGTGGCAAAATGCTTCCTTGATACCAATAATTAAACTTCTAGTGGTCAAAATTTGAAGCTCAGAGACTAAGTGCTCCTAAAAGACCAAAATTTGTTGACCTCTTAGGTCCCAATTTTCGCCCAGAATCCAAATTTCTCAGTAAGTAAAACTTCTAGCAGTCTAATGTCGAGTCCAAAGTACTAGAAACCCGATTTAAAGCCTCCCGTATTGTATAAATATTGGACTGCCCCCCTGTAGAAATCCCAGCTACGTCTCTGGCTGGAAAATAAAAAGCGGCAAAGCATGTTTTTGTCATCACACCACAATTATGTCTATTTGTTCAAACATCACCACAAACAAACATTGAAGCTGAAAATTAATAATGTAAAAAAAAGTGAAATTGCTGCTTTTTCGCGCACAGAGGAGGCCTTTTGTGTAGAGGCGAGGCAGCTTTTTCGTCGCATAATCCCCAGCTCTGTTTATCGACAAATGGGCAAATCAAGTGTTACGTGCATCGAGCATGGCGAAAAAATGTCAGGCGAGATGAATAAATTGGTTATCTCTGCTCGTATTACGAGTCTAATTGCCCGCTTCCGCGAATCAGCTTATCACCCTTTTTGGAAGTAGCTCTACATGCATTTATCATCCGAGCACGATGCGAAATTTAGCAATTAAAAGTTTTTCGAGTAGCTCGCGAGTCTCAATGCCATCGTCGCTCGAACAATGGACGTGTGTAGCCGACTCCATGAATGACAAGTGGCATTAATATTTTTAAATTATTATAATGATTTTCATATTTTGCTCCGCAACGCGTCGCTTCGTGTGATTCAGATGCGATTGAGGTACGTTCCTGCAACATTGTAGTTCCCTTTGTGGTCGACCTGGCCTGCTGAAAGTCTTAATCATTCGCGGAGCCTGCAAGAAAATAATTGCACCGACTTGCAAGAATGCACGCATACGTCGGTGTTAATGAGAGCCCGAAGTACGCCGGGGAATTTCGTTTTTGTGGCTGCGGTTTTTTTCAATGTCACTCATAGGCTGTTGAACTGTCTCCACTTTCGTAGATTTCTACTTCTGGCTTCGATTTAAGCCTCTTTTAGTCCCTGGAATTGCGATGAATTGGTGTTCAGGCACCATTACAGTGCTTGCCAAAATTATAGGGATACAAATTTACACATTTTCACCTTTTCAGAAAAATTCTTCCATGTCCAATTTTTGAAATTCAAAAACTCTGTGTCCTCATCCTCTTTTCACGTACTGCACATCCAACGTTTGATGTTCTAAGGGCTTTCTCTCCAACAAAAGCATTGAAATGCTCCTTGGAAAGGGTATCAAGAGCAAGCGAAAGCGGGCCCTTTGTTGTCGGCCATCTCGCGACATCCTTGACATGGCAACTTTTTTCAAGATCCTTGCATTTCTGCATGCACCCGAGTAATTGCCTTTGTAATTATTCACTTGTCTCGAATCAAAGTAGAAGCTTCCTTTTTCTCGACGATTCAAGCAAAAAGATAAAGTTGTTAACTATAATTGTTGATCGTTCTCGCAACCCACACGTGTGTCAATCGAATCAGCAGCCGTCAGTCGCGCCACTAAAACTTTTCCTGATTATTGTTCCCACAAAAGCCGCTCGTCTACGCGTTCAAGTTCATGGAAATGTTGATGACCTCAAAATGTGCATTGACAAGATATCATTAAAATGTTTCGAGTATCTAATTATCATACGTGTTATCGCATCTCTCCTTACGTCGTTGCAATACACGCTGAGAGGAGAGGTGAAGTAATTTGTGGCTGCTTATTTCATAATGTGAACCGGTGGCTGATTTACGCTGGCAGCAGCAGATCCAAAACCAACAAAAATTGATCGATAACGATAATAATGGAGAAATTGCAGTGTGCAGCGCGCTAATACATAGGCAGTACGGGTTTCGAAACGTAGAGGTAGCTCTGCGAAAGATTTATTATTAAGAGGCAAGCGAATGCGCGAGTTCACTTTCTCTTCCTGTGGAAAAAAGGCAATTTTGTTGTTGTTTCTCTTGACGCTGTTTCCGAGGGGCTATTGGAGGGCTTCTTTGTTTTGAGATGCTGTACTACTCAGCCTGACATAGGGCTAAAAAATAATCCAAAAATTCTTCTTTTTTAAAAGAAGTCTTTCGCTGTTTCGAATGTTTCAAGGCCTTTGAAAAATAAAACATTAATTTTTTCAGACTCCAAAAAACCCTAAAACATACCCCATTCATATGTTGCTCCCCTTAAAATGAGCCCCGCCAGTTGGAGGTGCGCTGCATAACGCTGCAACCTTATCTTGTCCAAGAGCTGGCATAATATTTTGTAATAAAGTAATAAAACAATAATGCGGTTCCCCATCTTGGTCTGCAGCACGTATAGTGGAGGTACTTGGGGTCTGAATGTTCACGTGAACCTGATGATAAAATTGCAAATTTGTCATCATTGCCATAAGGTTGCAAGCTGTCAATGTTATCGCCCATGAGGCTGGAGAGACCAAAGGAAAGGCTGTAATCTGACGGGACACATGTGTGAGAAACCTCAGAAAGTGGCTGCTGTCGATAATCTGCGTTATGTGACGATTGATAAGTGTGTGCGAGTCAGGGCTTAAGACAAATCAAGTTTGTTTTGCGCACACGTAATAATTAAAATTGATTAAACTATTGAATAACCAAATTCGGTGAATTCGGTAGCCGATTGGAGGAGAACCGGCGGCAAAAAAATCGATTGAGACGAAAATAACTTTGGCCAAATTGATATTTTGGTCCGTTTTTGCCCGCTTCTAGGCCCGACTCCGTGTGACAAATTGCAACTGGTGAGATAAAATACTTTATTGCCCCGAAGTGTCGATGGAGCGCACGACCATGTTCAGAACACGGACAAGAACGAGCAAGTGTCATTGGCATCTGGGAGAGCGATGCGTAAGAAAAGCAATTAAAGCCACTTTTTATAGCACGAAGACATTATTTTCTAAATCGCAACGGGGCTCTACTTGATCAGCTGCTTTTTGTGTGCCCCAGCAACATACACTCGTGTTCAATTTGGTCAGTCGTTAATACGTTATATTGCCATAAATGGGAAGTGAGCAATCATCATCGACAAATGTGATCCATTAAAAAATGTCCGTGATGGTAACTTTTTATTTTGATTACTCCGCCACAGCATAAAATGACAACTGCAGAGCCGAGATTGACAAAATGGTATTCGAGAACGTCCAATTAGGAACTCGTCTAGTTAATTGGGGGCAACTCGCTAAGCGGAAACCCAGTTGCTATTGCGTATTGAGGTTGCTTTTGAGGTTTTTTTTCAAGGTCACAAGGAGGCTCCTTAGGAGCCAGGCTCCGAGAACCCATAGAAGTCTTGGTAAATCTCGGAAAATTAATAAAACTTGAAGACCATAGCAGTCTAAATAATAGCCATAAGTAGCGCCGATTTCACGGCATTTTTCAAAAAATAATCCATAACTTTCTCCCGTCAATGAGAAAAATTGAGTTCAATTTCGAGATCCCGTGCTCTCAGCTAATTTGAAGGCCCCATTAAGCTTAATCGCTGGCATATGAGTCAACAACTGCTCTTTGTCTGGTCCACGGAGCGCGAGAATCCACCTTAATTTGTGCGTTATGATTTTTATTATATCGAGTTCGGCGGGAACCCCGCTCAAATCTGATCTCACGAAATGGAAATTCGACGACATTTAAAATTCATCGTCTCTTGACCCGGTGCGGTGCGTGAAAGTTCTAACAGGTGCGAGACGAGAGGAGGTTGCAAAAAATAAGAGCGTCACAAGATGCAAACCGGAAATCGAGTCGCGAGTGATGCTATCGATGGACCGACCTTTTTATGCTCTCGCTGCCAGAGCTGCTAAAAGACATTGTTCTTTGTTCTTTTTCATCTCCACTCATGCCATTCAGGTTTTCTTGCACACGTTCTGAAGCACAATGTCACCGGTTTGCATTGCACATGTGAGTGCATTTTAACCCTTTGGGCACCTCCGAGCCCGCGAATATCCGCATCGAAGCTACGGTGTGGCGTTAAGTGCCCATGAAAGTGATCACTTGAGCTTGAACGAAAGCAGCGAAGAGTGCAAAGTGGGTTACAGTTTCTCTCTCTCTCTCTCGCTCCTCGTCCCCCGTTCCACGCACATTCGCGTCGTCTTGCGCGTACTCATGTGGGTTTCTCCTGAGCGGCCCATCCGCCGGACGATTAAGTTCCTAATTATTATTTTTAGAGGCACGAAAGAGAGGTGCTTCCATTAATTGTGCAAATCGGAGAAAAGCCGAAAACAATGGCATTTAACCCGTTCCGGGCCAAAACGCGAGATTCTGCAATTATGCGAGTGCACCTCTGCCGGAAGGGTTAAGTGTTTTGTCGTACATTTCGTACTTGTTGTTGTTGTTGTTCCATGCACTTCAGCAACATGTTTATATATCGTACGGACAGACACACGAATTACTCGCGACTCGCACATGCATAGCGTACAGAAGTGCCGCGGTCTATATGCCGTATACTAAAAGTTTACCATTAGTCGAGTTGTTACTTGCTCAGTTTTTCAAGTTTAGTAGCAATGTGAACTCGAGTTGAGATGGTAGGAAATCAAAGTCGCGCTCCGGAATATTTAATTAATTGAAAATAAATAATTTTGATAAATGATTTATTGGACGGAATCACGGTCTCGAAGCTCTCGTGTGCGAAAGTGATGATTGGGTGCAAAACCGGGGCAGAGATCGGATGTCATTTGCATAAGCAAACCCAGAGCTGAATGTGTTGCAAAGATCGGGCGTAGGATTGCTAAATATTACGACTACTCAGCAGAACATATAATAATGAAATTTAAGAAATACACACACCGAAGTGCTACAAAAAAGCCATTCCAGTTGCAGCAACTTTAATTTTTATGTGTGGTGTGTGGACAAAAAACAACAACAACGCCGACTTTAATGTATGGTAATAACATGGCAATGAATTGAGACAGCAAGAGTAGCAGGAAAGACAATAAAAATAGCGAAATATCGAAGACCAATGGGCTTTGCGTGTGATAAAAACTTCCGAGGAATCGTCGGAAGTCATGCGGAGAGTCATCAGTTTTAATATAATTTTTATCACGTCCTTTGACTCACCGGAATCGGGCTGATTCACCTCGAGAAAGGGAAATATCTCCACCATATTTGGCGAATTTGTCTTCAGAGGAATTCCCCAAATATGCCAGTTCCGTCGCTGGCGGGTCAGAGAGGGCCAGCCTTCACCTTTTGGCGATAAAGTGGGGCCATAAAAGCGGCACTTGCGCTTCCTAGTCAACCAGTAGCATAATATAAAAAAACAAAAGCCTTATTAGGCTTAAAACACATCATTTAATTCATTATCACCTAGTTAATGCCGAATTGAATCACTTCCTTGGTCCCAGCTGCTCGCAGTGTCATGATACAGTAAATATTACCCCCACATTTGTGCAAATAACGAAGATAATTCCGGTCAGACAGAAGCGAGAGTTCATTATTAACTGCTCAGCATGGCTAAAATGTGATGATTCATCTATTTGCCTCGCTTCTTGTCAATTTCTGGCTTACTTACTCTCGTAATCCTCCCGAGACATCGGCAAGGCGTGTTATAAATTCTTTAATCAATTAAACCTCGATTTCATTGTGCATCACGGACATAAATTGGGGCTGATATGACCGGCAGAAATTTATTGGGCGCGAATTTCGTTGATTTACTTGCAGTTCTGCCGGGAATGGACCTCAGAGGAGGAAGTTTTCCTAAAAGAGAAACCCGATGGTCCGTCTCTGGCAGCCCACACGTGGTTCTCAGAACCCGTATCCTGTTCTTTCTCGCCGCTCGTCCGAGTTTCTTTGTTCGCTCGATTCGAAAGTAGAGCACTCGGTGAGTTACCGATTTTACAAGCTTTGCAAAATCCAGCAATAACAATAAAAATAAATTTGATAAGATAGCTCGTGCCATTGAGTGTATTGAGAGGGGTCTCTGATAATGCGATGCGGAAGAGAGCTAGAATCGTGAAATGGAACGCCAATAAATCATTTCTCAACGCGCCCAGACTCGTGATTGAAAGTGCAATTCTCCCCGCAGGTTCAAATTTCAAGCAAAAATATAGAAATAGTACACTGTGGTGCTTCTTTTGATGATATGCAAAAAGTTAAATGCACAGCATGAAAGCAACGAGAAAATGAAATTATTAATGAGCGAAATAATCCACGATAACATAAAGAAGAAGTGCTAAGTTAATACAAGTATATGAATGCATAATTGAAAGTGAACTAATCATCTAAAACTTAACAGCGAGAAGAATAATAAGAATAACAAGGACTCCTACTGCCATATCATTGTGATAGTCTACTTTTGTGATATTCTTATTGTTACTAAACTACCGCACTAAGGAGCGAAGCTAAATATATACTACGGTTAATGTGATTAGCGAGAAGCAAAGCAAATATAGCAACATGTCTGGTCAAACAATTCCATTTACGCGCCAGTATAACTCGTTCCGAGTAACGAACAATAATGGATTAACAAGTGCCGGGAACGCGACAGCGTCCGGCAGTATTAACATGACACAGAACTGCCGGAGCTCCCTGAACGCCGGGGGCAAGAAGACCCTCGTGCCGCCGCGTCTGAGGCTCCCCGAGGCCCCGCAGTCGCCCTCCGTGACGCCCCGTCTGTGTCGCAAGATGGCCGCAGCCGCGTCTCCGCTCCAGTCCCCGCAGATCATCCGGTCCGCTCGCATCGACACGAGCTGGAGGGACAAGAAGGGGGCTCCCCCCAAGACGTGCAGTCTGCACTCCAAGTCCCCCGGGAGCAGCGGCACCAGCGTGGAGTCGATCGTGCCCAAGTACAGCCAGATACGGGCGAATCTGACGGCCACTGGGAGCCAGAAGCGGGCCTACAACGTGCACTCGGGCAAGGCGTCGAACAAGATACTCAACAGCCGGACTCTGAAGCCACCCACGATGGCCCCCGGCAGCGGAACTCCGGGCGTTCTGAAGATGAGCAGCAACGGCATTAAGAAGCCCCTTTCGAGTGCCAGCAAGGAGAACTACACATCTTACTCGAGCAAATACCCCAATGGACTCCCCTTCGAGGATGAATTCTACCATCCGAATGTCGTAATCCGACGACGCAAGTCGCTGTCGGAGACGTCCAGCAACACCCTCTCGTCCGACGACTCGGCAGACAGCCGGAACTTTCTCCCGCTCGGGACCTTTGACGAGGATGACGACGAGTTCACGCGCAAACCGTCAAACGAGGCGCTCTACGTCGATTTCACGAGACCCCTGGAGAAACCCGCATCAGCGCCCAATCCCCTGTCAGACTTCAATAATCGCCGTCTGCTGAAGGTAGAAATGCCCAACACGAAGAAATTGAATGGTTTCAGCAACAACAATAATAACAACAACAAAGTTAGTAGCAATAGCAGTAGTAGGATTATAAATGGTAATAATGCGAATAGCGAAACTCTGCAGCAGCAACAAAAAATCTTCAGTGCCGACTGCCTTGAAAATGGTATTGGGAATAAAAAATCGACTGTGGCGTATGTTGCTGCTAAAGCGTGGGTTCCAAGTAGCAATGCTCTGACCGCAGACATCATTAAAAACGGGGATGACGATGGAGACTTGGAGGTGGAAGACTTGGAACCCACGAAACAGGACTTGATGTACGTATTTCTTGCCATTTCTTGTCATTGAAACTTAAGTGAGACGCGAAAATTGATTTCCACGCGAATTGCGAAAATTTCCGTGATTCGCGAGATATTTCAGTCACTCGGGTTCCGCAATCAAGCTTGGCCTAAGTTATTGCTCGTCAGTCATAAAGTTCTGCGAGGTGGCCAATTTATGAGACGACGAGAGTCAGAGACGGCTCTTCTGGTTGCAGAGGGGCCTTCTTGAACTGTCGTTTTTCTGAAAAAGGGTTTATAAAATTTTTCTGTCACATAAAGGCGCATGCGCCTATATTCATATACTTGCAGGAACCTGAGCATTTTATGTGATATTTTTATTGTAAGCACATGCGCTTATATTCATACACTGTCAAGAACATGAGGATTTTATTGGAATTTTTTATTATAAGCGCATGTGCCTTTATGCAACAGATGAAAAATGAATTTCTTGTTTTCTTTTGGTCAACTAAAATTGGCAGAAAAATCCCTTTTACTTCTAGACCCCTCCTCTGGCTATGATTGGAGGTCCCCCCAAAACTCACCTCTGATCCGAAATCATAAGGCATTAAGATTGTGGCTCGCCATCGAAATGTAGAACGTGATTAGCATCTTTGCGACACCTGGCCTACATTCGACCCCATTTAGTAACAAAGAATGAGAAAAGAGAGCGGGTCCCCGTAATTAAGCTGCCACGTCGCGTTGCGTGTAACTTTCATCGAGCCCCGAGTATTGCACAAAATGTCCTAATTCTCTGCTCATGATCGCATTTCATTAACGACACGGTACACCACCAAAAATGAGGCTAAGACGTCCGTGTCCAAGGCGAGAGACGGATTTGAGTCGACTGTCGAGAGCGAGATATGAGTCACAGAGGCGGTCCCCCAGTGTTTGCTTGAACCGTACCAACTTTTACTATCACCTACGAGCGAATTTCGTGTACTTGAGAGGCACAAAAAAGCATTGTTCATGTTGTGTCTTGTTTTTGCGTGCTGCCATGTTGATTTTGACAATGAAAGAATTTTAAAGTACTCAAAAAGAGTGAGAGTGAGTTGTTAAGATGATGATGTTGATGGCTATTGACAACTTTCGGTTTCTTCGCTCGCACAGACAAGAGCCCGACTTACAGTTAACAGAGCTCGGCGTTGCAGAGAGCGAGTAAAATTAACACCACTTAGCAGTGAGGCAAGTTTATGCGTCAACACGAATATTTAATAATGTTGTGAAAGATAAGCGTGGAAATGAGAAGAAAGGTGAAATGAGCAAAGACACGAAGGGGTTACGAAACTGGAGTTTGAGCAGGGCAGGGTTTGTTGAACTAAGAGCTCCTTGTCTACTCCTTGTGAGTTGATGTTCAGGCGTGGATCCAAAAGGGCTGAAAAAACCCCCTTGCCCCACTCCTGAAACGGCCGAAATGTCGCGTTTTGCGGACAACAATGCAATTATTACCTTACAGTCGCTGCGGTTAATTTGCCTATGCCTTCAAAGACACAAAAGAAACTCGTGGGGCTGGCTGCAATTGATGTGAAAACGAGGAAGTGAAACAGCACACATTATTTACGCAACATGTCGATTAATTTCATTTTTTTTCTCGCCGTTTTGTGTCTGTAATATGCCAGAACGAATTTGATATTACTATTTGACCTTAATTTATAAGCGCGAGTCTTGTAAAACTTGCATGCAACTTCAATTGTCTGAGTATTGCGTTTCTAAAGTTTCCACTCAAGAGCTTGACAGTTTTAAATAGCAGCAATTGTTCTAATCAATTACGCATTGCGAAGTCGTTATCGCTGAAACAAAGGAACGAAGTTCTCTCGAGAGGGGGCTCGTTTAATGTGATGTGGGTGGGGAAAATTAGTAAAATTTAGGGAAAACATGGAAATTTAAGCAAATCATGGCAGTAGGCTAGATGATACCCTTGGTTCAAACCGCACAGATGCCCTCGATTCCCTCCAATGATTCTCGACTCCAAGCTAATGTTCTCAGGTGATTGATTACACTTTAAGCACCTATAATTAATCAATTACCTTCGTTTAGCGAAACCCCCTTTATTATCAGTGATAATGATATGCAAATAGCATGGATGTGGTGGCGCAAAAAAAGTCTCGTATCTGGTATCAAGAGTGAGATGTGGATGTGGGAAAAAATGTATCAGTTACAGACGTGTTCGAGAGACAACTGACAGATTTTCAAGAGGCAATTTGCCACGATTACGCATTCGAGTGCTGCCTCGTCGTGTCTCGCCGCCTTTATGTTACCCAACATAATAATGGTAGAGGCAAGGTACCTTTTTGCGGCCCAACTCGGCTCGTGTCATGATCAAATCCGAGCTTTATTATACCCTGTCTCGCTCGGAGCAGGCAGCCAGTTGAGTCGAGTAGAAGCAACGTAGGAGAAATAATAATCGAAAGTTTGTTTCGCGAAATCTTGCAATTTCTTCGAATGATGAAATGTTTTTCTTTCTTCTTTCTATTTTTTCAAACTTTTTCAATGTTTTTTTCTTGCTCTATGATTGCTTTCATAATTGCACGAAGATTGGACTCAGTCGCTCTGTGCTGCTGCACAAAATGTTTATTTATTTACGAGAGCCGCTGAGGCCGGAGCCCAGACACGGAGATGCTTGCTCGTTGAAGGGGGCCTTTCGTGTTTGACAACTTTCTTTCAAGTTCATAAACATGCGCGCGCGTAATCTCCAGCAAACACATTTTCTTTGATCATGTAATATTTATTAGAGGTGCTCACATCACCTCGTGTGAGGTGCGAGGCTCGGGGCAGCGACGTAGCCCAAATCGACGTCCCCCGCTGCGAGGGGAGGCTGCTCCGTCGCTTGCAAAGGGCCATAAAAAGTGAGAATAGGTGAGGTGTGAAGTTTAGAAGTGCAGGTCTTTCACTCCATCGGTGTGTGAAGCTCTTAATTAGTGCTCTAGCGGCTCTCTCATCTTCGTACGGCTAATTGAATTTTTTCTCCTCGCGTATTGGCTGTACGAGGTGCCATTTATTGTCATTTCCTACGATAGCTTCTTGCGTCTATGTAAAATATGACGAGAGATAGTGGAAAAGGCGACTGACCTCTCGGTTGTTGCTCCTCCCAAGGCGTTCTGACACTTAAGGGACAGGTTGTCGGGAAGATTGACGGACCGGAAGCTCTTTTGGGGATTTTGGACTGTTCTTTTTCTCCTTAATAGACGATTTGGATGCTTTTAAGAAAATGGAACAAAGTATGAGTTGAAGGTTTAAGCTTTTGGGGGCTGCTTTTGGTCCCTGATCGACGATTAAACAGGAGCCGAGACAGGCTTTAACGACTTGTGCACGTCCCCCACTCGAGACTCCATTGTCTAGGGTCGCGACTTCAAGGACCTCAGACACAATCGCTCGTTTAGACGGCTCGTGACTCTGCTCAATTTGCGATGTTTGTTCCCAGAAGTCATCTCCCTTCTCACATTACAAGCACCGGCACGTCTACCTGCCGCTTCTTTGTTTCCACCAACTATCAGGTTTTCATTGCTATTTGCATTTTGCACGTCTTTTATTACTCCAGCTATCGGCACGGCTCTCGTTCTCGCTCATGTGCCTCCGAACAAAAAAAAAGGTAGCTTCCTCGTGTGCCTCCCAAATATAAAGTGGCTGTCAGACCTCGCCAGATTGCCATCTTTAATTGCATTCCACGAGCTGCCCAATTTCACGAGTGTCTCTCTTGCGGGCACCAGGCCGTATCGGACAGGGAGGAGGCCAGAAAGCCGGGCTCCCGGAGGTGGTCAGCGAGTGCACGTCAGCACCTACCCGCATGCCGATTCGTCGTTCCACGTTAAATGAACAAAGAAGGAAGCTTGTCCAACTGATCGATCTTTTTATTAATTATTACAATCTCGGTTCTCGGTTCTCGAGTGAGCGTGATTCAGACCGGAGTGAGATACTTTGTTACCCCCGACTAATTTATTCCGGCCATTTTTCGACTCACCGATCTTTGGAGCGACGTCGGAGAGACAATCAAGAGGAATAAAAAAATACTTAGCTGTCAAATAGCCCGAAGCAAATAGCGCTCCAATTTGATTGCTATCGGAGAGCTGCGTGAGGCTGCGCGAGGCTGGCAGCAGGCGCGAGACCATATGGTGTGATGTATGCGTCGCTAATAAGGTGGAATCTCGCAGTGCCCCTAAAGACAATCATAATGAAATAAAAAGACGAGTGGGCCTCGGAGTTGCTCCATTAAGTGGAGTAAAAGAGTCAATTATTGTCTCTCAATTAGCTTCCAGTTTTGCTCGCATTTGCTTCTCCTTTCCTTTGTTCCGCATAAGGCCGTCCGTGGGGGTCTACGGAGACCAGCGACGTGCCCGAGTGAGCTGTGCGTGATTCCGTCTCGGGACAGCTCCTCCACGGGATGTTATTACAATTTGAGCGAGCGGAAACTTGCCGTTTTGCCTCTTCAATTATCTTTCGAAACAAAACGAGTTTGCGTCTCGTTAGCTCATTGGCTTTTTTGAGCGTTTTTGTGCGCACTCGACGAGGCTTTAACGGGATATCATGTCCGTGGATCCACTTAGAGCCTCTTGGTAGCGCTTGTGAGGCCAATGCCAGCAATCTAAGTTGCTGAGACCCACAAATTCCCAACCCTAATCCCAATGAAACCCAAGAGACCCGCAATTTCACATTTCAAACAAGTCTGATGCATGTGCAAAGTGCAGCAATTGAATAATAATCACATTACGGCTCTCGATTTGAGGCAAGGGAAGGGGCTTTAGATGCCTAAGGAAATAGTAATGATTATCAAAGTCATATAAATTAATGTAATTATTTTATTGTCGCGCGATTTCATACAAATATAAATTCTACCTTCACCAAGTACTTGAAAATGTACAGCTGGTGCTGCGGCAAGTATTTCTTGGTTTTATGACTTTTGAAAAATTTTTAACTCGACTCGCCTACATTGACACACGCATGATTTACATAAATTTACTTATTACCATTTGCTCTGTGTGAGATTTATTTCGCCTGTGTGCCGATTCGCACTCCTTGCTGGCGTGCCTCGCGGAGAGTTCTCGCTTCTCGCGCACGAGGAGTCCCGCGAAACCAAAGTTGATAGCGGATGAATGACCTCTAAATGTGGCTCGTACATGGCTGCTGCTACTTGCATTATGTAACCAAATTAACCAACTCGCGCGTAGCCTTATTCGTCACGGAGAATCGGTACGCGGCAGTGACACTGAATACTTTGTATATTTTCTCCGCATTTTTGTTTCGGACGAAATTTAGGCCTTTGTGAGTCAAAAATAAGCAATTTTATGGGCATATTTTGGGCTGTCGCCGCACTTTTGTCCATAATAAGTGAGTGACGACCACCATCACCGTAATGTAATGCATAATATTTGTATCTGAGAGTCGAAAAGTGCCGTGAATAATGATGATGATTATGTTGCAAGACCATTCCGTGCAGAGACGACAGATGGAGAGGAAGAGGAGATTTCGGTAACTGTAAAACTCTGGTGTTGATCGCGAGACTCGTGACGTCACAAGCCGCAAATTATATTCGCTACCTTATTTGGAGGGTAGACGGCTCGCTTGTCTACGGAGATACTCGAGTGTGAGACTGTCGCGAAAAAGGCGCACATTAGGTGACTCGGGAAGTAGGCTAGAGTAGTCGCTAATCTCTCGGGATTAAATCTCGGGGTCGCGGCGGTTATCTGATTTTGGAGTCTGAAGCTGTCTGAACCACAGATGACTTTAAACCTTATTTCAGGGCTGTTCGAGTTGCTTCAGAATTTTCTCCATAATTTAAATTAAATCAAAATACAAAATCGAAGATCTTTGAGGGAATCTGGTTCAGGAATCAGACTCCCCCTCTAGGGGTAATGGGGGTCCAAGATGTCTAACCTCCTACCCTTAGGATCATGTCCTACACGATGCAGAAAACCGCAGGTCTCTATCTCTTCTGGTGTTCGAGTTATAAAGTTTCGGACGGACAGACAGACGGACATAGCAGATGCAATAGTGCATTTTTTCTCTATTCGAGGGAAAATGTCAAGATTTCTAAAAAGTTTCAAAATGGATGCTAAAAACTCCCCCTGCTTCAAACCAAGAGCCTATAGGAGAAGAAAAGACCCCTTTTCCTGACTATCAAAAGCAAAATAGCCACATTTTCCGCTCGATTTCCTTTGTTCCGCCCCCATCGATGTTTTAACCTACTGCCAAAGTTATGCGAACGATGACATGCAATGCCGAAGCCCGAAATAGGCCCCATTCCACCGATTAGGGCACCCAAATGGCTTTGACGTCAGAATTCTCGGTCGCGTCATCTTCGTGCCATTCGCCGCAAAAGTTAATTTCATATAAAAACTACTTATTGATGATAACAACGGAACACAAGAATAAAGAGCAGCATTGTGCCCAACAAAGCGATGCACGTGATTTGAATCAGCCTCAATCCATATACAAATATCTCGGAGTCGGGGGCCCGCGAGGCAGACAGAGGAGGCAGTTGAGGCAGTTTCTTTACATAACTACCCAAAGCAGAATGATCCATTCGCGAGCTAATTTTGATGGATGTCTGAGGCATCTGAACACGTGTAAAAAGTTAGAGCTACATGCATATTTTATGCGCGTATTCAAAACGTTTTTATTGCGTTTTTTTCGAAGATTACGGATTTACTGCTTGTCTGTTTGTCTGAACCGTCATAGTTCGTTTTCGTCCCAAAATTGTAGCTCTCTTCCTGGAAAGCCGGAAATTCCTAAAGTTTCTATCAAAAATTCTCATTTCTATTAAATGTTCTCTCATGATTATCGGGCTTTTGCTTCTTCAAATAGGATTCAAGAATTTAATGAAATTCATATCTTGACACTTGGAGCCCCATCTTCTGAGATTACGCTTCCAACAAGCTTCCAACAAGACGCATCGCCAAAGAGGAAGCAGCGTTACCTTGATGCTTTTCGAAGTGTAAAAATTGCATAATGTCTTACATGTAGGTTTGCATTGTGTTGGCTTCGAGAGTGCGTACCTTCGCGTGTTTTTTCAGACACAGCCTCTTTAGCACCGCGACCTTTCGTGGGTACGTGCATGCATTTTTGTGGGCAGGCCTTTTCCTCCACGCGTCTCCGGGAACGCTCTCGAGGCTAGTATCGGATATTTATTTGATTTTCAATTAACACGTTATTTACACAACTTGGATAACACTCGACCGTTGAGGTGAATTTGTATGCAAAAAGTTTGACAAAAGAATTTTTTATTCTCCCCGAGTGGCAAAATAATGACCGAATCTGTCGGTTGGCCAAAATAAAAAAAGAAGCAGTGTGTGACTCGAATCGGAAACGATGACAGTTTTCATTGCCCGTGAAATTTATGCAAAGTAGAGACATTGCGAGAAAGGTCGGGGCCTGAACTCGCATATTTTCCTTAATTGGCGTACTGGCCTGACTCCAGTGAACTTCTCATAAATCATTTGCAGGCCAATTGAAAAGTGTCTCATGTGAAATGCGCTCACATGTTGGCATTAGCGGCCTATTAATAAACATGAAACATTTTGCTCCGTTCTCCGAGCTTGAGAGTGTAAAATCACACAAAAATTATTCTCTTGGCTTGATTACCTCGCGAGAAGATTGATAAGACAGCCTGTAATCGCGTCTAAAGAGACGAGAAAAAAACGTAATTGCTCGGCGGAAGCAGACAAGTGGCCCAGTTTCGCGTCTGATGACGGGGTTCCTTCGGACTCTGCTGGGGTTGTGCGGAGAGGGCGAGACGCTCCCCAACCTCGACCTTGAGCTCGGATGGGGACCCCCCGGGAGACCTTGGAGGTCGCTTTCCGTCGGCAAGAGTCACGTGCTCATACTAAAAGCTTGTTTTTCCTCTTTCTTGCAGCTATGACAGATCTTCTAGACGACATCGTGAGAGATCTAAGAGAAAAAGTCCCGAATCGGGAACCCGAAAGCACAGACATCGCCACAGGGACGAAAGATCTCACAGCACCTCGAGGCGTCGGCACAAGGAGCGTAAAGAAAGGGAAGAAAGGACCCCCGTTAAGGTAAAAAATTTTCATTTTCCCTAACACGTACGAAGGCGGCACAAAATGACTAGGTTGGCGGCTTTCGCGCCATGAGATCCAGCCGCAGACAAAGGGAAGGTCGAGGAATGACCTTGACTACCATTTTCCTGCTGTACGCAAGCGAAATAATATTTTCTTGTTCTTTTTTTCGGCCGCAAGAGAGCCAAGTCTATAAATAACCCGCTTCTCGATCACCTGTAAGATGCGCGCTCTCGCCCGAGACACTGAGTAGTGTGAGTGAGTGGGAAAATTTGAGCATTTTTCATTTTCCCTCGCGTCTAATCTGAAATTTGCTCAGTGTTCAAAAGATCTGTACGAAAACGTTCTGCTCGCCAGTGCTTTGTTATTATTTTTGAAAATTACGATGAAAGTCGGTCGTGCTCTTCGTTTTTGAAGAGTTCTTTTGGAAAATAAGGCAGCAAGTTGAGTGATCCCGGAAGAGGGGTGAAAAGAAGCGTTTGGAAGTTGTGTGAAAAGTGTGATTTTCGGGAAAATTTCCACACAAAGCTGTTTCAGTGAGCACGAGATAGCGAGAGACGGCTCTCCTTGAAAGCATCGTCGTCGGTCTTTAGTCTACTTTTTTTTGTAACTGGCGCAAAGTATTTTTAGTAGTTAAGTCAAAATTGAAACTTTTATCCTCACGTTTTCCGACAAATGGAAAATTTTGACAACTGAGCCGAAACAGAAGACTTTCCGCGTCCCGAGAAACTAATTCTTGCATGTCATCCACAGTCAAATCGACCAAAATGGTAAATATTTCCCCCTTGCTTGCCCGAAAGTGACCCTAAACGTCTGAAAAATCGCACCTCAGGCCCCTCCGAGCACCGTTACGGCGACAAAGAAACCCACGACGAATGGCGTCGTGGCGGGAACGGACCCCAAAAAGACCGCCACCGCCACCACCACCATCACAACAAATGGAAACAACGCGAGTTCAGCGCCAGCGGTCAAATTCACCGGAAACGGCATGAGTGATTTATGTGGCGTATCATTGCCGGACATTTCGGTGTTGCAGGTCGAGAAGAAAGACGGGAACTCGCCGCCTGTGACAAAGATTATAATTTACAAGTCGAAGGATGGCACGAAGAAGCCCACGGCGAAGCTCGT
Source organism: Forcipomyia taiwana (assembly GCA_963930915.1). Lineage (NCBI taxonomy): Eukaryota > Metazoa > Arthropoda > Insecta > Diptera > Ceratopogonidae > Forcipomyia > Forcipomyia taiwana. Next base: position 333,094 of record CAWVOI010000008.1, read on the forward strand.
GATCGAGAAGGTTTGGTGCCCTTTTGACTAACGACGTACAAAGTTTTCATGATTTTCACGGTTTTCCTCCCTTTTCCGTCCCATCGATCGCTAAAACGTGTCGCATGATCTCTCGTCTTTCACACTTCTCATCTCTTTCTGTGCCAAGTGTCTCTTTTCCCCAAATAGGGTCATCCCATTTTCTCGTGTTTTTTTTTCTTGTGATTTTGGTGGATTTTAAATGTCAATGGGTTTGCTCCCGAAATAGCGAAAAAATCTTCCGCATCATGAATTTGAGAGCGGCCCTGTCGCGAGCGATAGCGATGCAAGGATGAAAGTGGTGATACTGCGAGACCTTCGGCTTATCTAATGCACGTTAGTGATCGGAAATGAGGAAGTGGGCGAGGTGTAGCTCGTTCAAGGCGGGTTCTTGGCCTCCTTTGATCTGCCCGCTCCGACTGAGGTCGGTTTTGAGGCCTTGTGACCCCTTGTGAGACCTCAGAAAGTCTCTCTCTTCCCCAAATAATTAGGCGCCCATGAGAAGAGCTCAATGGAAACTTTGTACGTCTTCCTGATTCCCGACCCCCTGACCCCATTCGCGAGTATCTAACGAGCGACCTCCTTCTCCAGAACAACAATTGCCCCCCGTCCGCGTCACAATCGAGCTACAATCATGAAAATGCCAATTACACTGGCGCTGCATCAATTGCTGCACTCAATTTCCAACAACAGCAGCAGCAGCAACCAGTCCGACAACTTCCATTCCAGCCGCCGTCGAATCAGCAAATTCAATCGAAAAGAAATACTAGCAGCAACAACAGGCACCAGTGGTACGGCAATGCTGATAGTGATAGTAATGGCTACAGTAACGGGAGCACGAGCACAAGATCGTACGTGGCTGGCCCAATTCCGAGCACGTATCAGCAATCTTCTGCCCCGTCGTCGGCCACCTCGAGACCATTTGACTTGCAATATGAGAAATTGTATAAAAACTACGATCACAATTACGATCCGGCCTACTACAGTCCCGGAGTGGCTGCCAGAAACCGGAATGACATGTACTGCGCTGACATCAGCTACATGAACAGCTACCTGAAGAGTCTCCCCGACTACGACACCTACCAGCAGCCCTTCTACCAGCCTCCCCAGGTCCTTGAGAGCTTCCCTCTCCTCAAGTCCAACTCCTTCCAGTGTTTCAACGTACCGCCTCCCGTGCCCTCGGCCCCTCCCCTGGCCCCCAAGCTCTGCAAGAGCTCCTCCCACCACGCCATAAACCAGACAAACCCGTCGGCGTTCAAGCCTCCGGTGCATCCGCGCCCGTTTGGGCTGCAGAAGAGCAACTCGATCAACATGGGGAGCAGCTCCAAGCAGACTCTAGGTGACTTCTGGCAGAGCAACCTCAGCAACAGCAGCCGGAGCCAGCGGATCGGGTGGAACTACAACAAGATCATGTCCAAGGAGAGACCTCCGACGGGAGAGAAGTCCTCCCTGTCGAAAGAGGACCTGTACAAGCTCGTGACGCAGGACCGCCAGCCCTCCTCTAGCTTCTACAGCCACAGCAACTCGGCCTTCACCCCCGTGGGCACCTTTCAGAAGCCCAATGCTCAGCCCTACGGCTCCTTCTACGCCCCCAAGTCGCACATCCCGGTCCCAATCACCAAAAGCTCCTCCAACTCCTCCATCCTGCTGCCTTCCGTGAACCTCGGGAACCTCCAGAACCTCTCAAAGTCTTCCTCGAGCTCTTGTATATACGCCAAGTCCCTCAAGCAGCCGGCCCATCTCCGCAAGACGAACGACATCTTCTCACCCTACAAGGGCTTCATGCCGACCGACGTGAGTGACGCCAGCAAAATCGTCTCTAGCAACGCGGACCTCATGAAGAAGCCCATGTCGACTTTCAGACCCGCCCCTCGCCAGCACTACCCCCGACCTCAGCCCCACCAGCCTCAGCCCCCTATGAGAAAAGACAGCACCATCGTGAACATCGAGGACAACATCGGGCGCAGTATCGCCGACATCTACGACGTGGGCAACAACTTTAACCAGGTCTACGGGTCGTCGCCGAAGAACAAGACGGGCTGGACGCAGATCAGCTCCAACAAAGAGCCGTCGGTCTCTGTCTATGCCCAAACAAAGCCCGTCTGCGATCCTCTCATGACCTCCAGCAGCGTCTATCCGGGGCAGAACCAGGTCTATCAGGTCGTGCCGTACTCCTCGGCTCCCTACTTCGACCCATACGCCGTCCCCAAGGCCAATCTGCATATCTACAACCAGCCTGTGACTCAGAACCAGTTCGTAGCAGCCAGTCCGAGCGTATACGTGCCTCCCTTCGACCCAAGCGCCGGCTTCTACTACCCCACGACCTCCCACCAGACCTTCGAGACCCTCGTGAGTGCTCCAGACCCCACTCCCGTGCCCACCACCTACCTGAGCGTCTCCCAGCCCATCTCCCTGCACATCCAAAATGAGATTGACGCAATCATGGGCTCCCACCTGGCGCCAGCAGCAGAACTGCAGCCCAAAATCCAGACTCCCCCATCCCTGCAGGCTCCCTCGTTGGTTGCAAAGAGCCGCCAAGGTGGGTCCTTGCAGCGCCAGGACTCGTCTCTCAGGTCCACCCTGAACCCCGAGGCGAAAAACTTCACGCCCCTGGCCAAGTCCTCAACCGTCAAGTACTTCTCGAACCCCGCCGAGGAGCCCGACTCCAACTTCAAGACCAACATCGACGAGATGATGAGCTACCAGCAGGACCTCCTGAAGGCCTTCGAGCCGTACCTGGAGCCCGTGGCGTCCCCAAAGAGCGACTCCAGCACGCTCACGAGCACGCCCACGACCCAGAAGAAGGACTTTGACGTCTTCTACAACTGTGATGACAGCGACCTGGACACGGACGACGAGGCCGAGGACGACGAGGAGGAGCCCTACGTTCCCGTCTCGCCCAAGAAGTCTCGGAAGCCCGTTGTGAGCCAAGAGGTGCGCATTGAATCCGTTTTCAGCCCCCTCCAAAAACCACAAGGGCTTGTCGGGGGGCAGAATCGCCAAAGAAGAGGGCGGAAATGGGTTAATTAAGCTTGCCTTGCTCCAGTTGATCGTTTATTGCCGCTTTTAATTTTATTTATTGCCGCTATGCTGCCTGTTGCTGAACTTGTTGCTCTTTGCCGTGTGTGTAACATAAGCAATGCATATTTGTGAGGTGTGGGAGTGGGTGTTAAGGTCGTTTGAGTTGCTTGAACACAACTTCAAGTACTTGTGTGCGCTTTTTTTTGCGTCGATCACGTTTTTTGGACACATTCGTTGTGAATAACCTCAACCTTGAATCCTTTTCACGCCAATTTTGACGAGTGACAAGCTTGTTAACGACATCAACATTCAAGTCCTTAACGCCCCCCAAAAAGTTCTGTATCGGGCTTATCTACATCGCTAACTACCGAAAATGCCATAAAAGAAGTCATTCAGAGTTGTCACCGATAATCGGTGGATTGAAAAAGAATTAGCATTTGTTCAGCATTGATCTGTTGTGTGCGCCTGGGATGAATCATGAGGGGCTATTTAAAATTAGCTTGCTTATAGTTTTGGCACGAAACTAATAAAATAAAATAATTTTGCTGGTTGTTCTGCTTTGTGGCCGGTACTGTGTGGCTCCGGCCCACTAGTAGCGCAGTATCGGGAGCGAGCCGAGTCTAGCAGAGCCGCTCTATAAAAACAAAAAATAATGTAATTTACAAACATAATAGAGAGAATCGGTCGAGTATACGGGAAATCGCATATTTGAGGTTCGAAGGGGCTATTTAGGGATTTCATTTATTGAGAAACTTCCCAAGAACGTATTTTCTTAAAATTAAAAAAAATTCAGAGTTCCTCAATAAAATTTTCTAAAAATCCTGTTAAGAAAATCCTGTTCCACCCCTGTCTATAGCTGCAAATTTCCCCTTCGAGAGCCGCAGAATATGTTGGTTTCCCGGAAACGGGTTGGCATGCATTTTCCACGACCCAGATGCCTCCACTGGCCTCATTTGACCATGAAATGCGCATCAAACGCAAATTTCACGCATTTCCACGAGATTCACAATCACAATAAATTTTCTGCCTCTACCCCTGACACACATGCTCCTCTCACCTTTGCCTGTTCCCCCGATCATTCACATGTTCTTGCGCAGATCATGACGACCCATGTTGTTTATTATTTACGAAACATTTGGTCATGAGCTCCGAGAGTTTCGTGTGGAGGAAGAAATTTGCGCAAATCGAGATCACCACTACAGTGACGGAGGAGATCAGAAAATAGAAAATTCTCGCGAGCGGCTTTCTCTGAGACTCAGAGTGTGCGGAGACGGAGATTCCAAGGTAGTGAAAAATGTTTTATGTTCGTGAATGAGAATTTTTTAGGTGCTTTTCTATCGCTTAAGTTGCGAGCTGCGGCATTAGTGGTGATAGAAAAAGTAACAAATTATGCTTTTCTCTTCCTTCTCGCGCCATAGAAAAATTACATTAGTATCAGTCTAGTCGCGCAATGTGGCGGAAAAGTTTATTATTATTTTTCCTTTCGGTCGTGTTGCTCAAAATCCCCGTTTTGGGCGCATTGTGGGTGCAAGAGGCGGAGCAGGAAGGGCCAAAAGTGAAGTAAAGTGCGGATTTTTACATAACGAGGAGGAAAAAAGTGTGGAAAATCGCTTCTGACGAATTTATTAGAGTCTGTGCCAAAATTCTTTAATACGCTTCCCTGCTATAAATACAATCAGGGGGGATAAAAAAAGATGACGACCAAAGTTCGGGTACTATTTTGAGCCTTAGAGAAGAGCCACGACAATGTGATTCCCGCAAAGCAATTTTTCTTGTCACCGCGAAAGTACGTCAGAGGAAAAACGAAAGTGAAGGCCGAAGGCGGGACTTGTGAGTCGTGGAGAGACTAAAAATAAAGTGCAGGAAATGACCCCTAAAAGTGAGCGACACGCACTGAAGAAGTAGAAGGAAAGAAGAGAAAAGAAAAGAAAAGCAGGAAGCAACAAAATTGCAGAAGATCGCGAGTCTGAGAGACGTCGTTCCTCTTGCGAGAAAAGTCTCTCCCTGAGATCGCGTCATGGATGTGGCGAGTGGCGACACGGCATCTGCGACACCCTCAAAGAGCGGACAACGCCGATATGCTCGCAGCACCACCGTTAGTGTCGCCCAACTTCTCACGGACAGCTGCCAGAGCATTTTGCAACGATTCAGACGGAATCCGAGTGAGAAGCCGATAAACGGTGGCGGTCTTCAGAAGTCATCAGCACGGTAAAGAATACGGAGCTTTTTCATTTGCGAAGTGATTCGAGTCGAGTCGAGGCGGAATTGAAATTTCACTTCATCGATGACAGACTAAAGAGTTCTAATTAGTATTTATAGATCGTGTGAACCCAATTTTTTTTTATTTTCGCCATTCAATGTAAGGAGACTCGAGAAGTGAATTGATCGGTTCTGGGTGCATCGAAAAGTGCATCGAAAAACCTTGAAAAGAAAAGTATAGATGACACGAAGGAGAAGTTTTTTCGCGCAATTTTAATAATGTGTGTTCGCTCACCTTTCGGGAGGACGACGGCAGTTTCGGCGCGGGGGAGCTAAAAATAGCCCGGCGGCAGCACCAGCTGCTGAAAATTTCAAAAATTTTATTTATTGGCTACCTGAAGGCAGAAACACGCGAATCTGCGCCGTCGTCTTCCTTGAGAAGCACGTAAAGATATCAAAACAAAGATCATTGAAGAAAGAGTTCATTATTACGAGACCTCGGAAGGCAAGGCTGCTGCACAGTGGGGCAAGTTTGAACCTTTTTTCTGGACATCTCAAAAAAGCAACAAACTTTCCCACTGTGCTGTGCTAGATAAGAGTGAAAAGTACCTTGAAAAAGTGAAAATTGGTCGTCGAGATGCGAGTGCTCGTGCTCATTCTCGCCTGCGTCTACTTTGCCGCTGGATTGCGACACCTTCCGAGCAACTCGGCGACTATTTCCAGAAAGGCCAGACCCAAGCAGTGCTCGAAGGTAGGAGGACGGGAACGGACGTTTTTGCGATTTTTGACTTTTTGATGTACTTTCTGTCATTTTTCCACCAAAAACAACACAACAAAATGCACCAAAGCACATCGTTGCATTTGGGTTCCAGTGACTAATTTTCACTTTTTCTACAAGCACAAGAAGTGGCCTTGGTACTCCTTAGAAACGAAAAAACGCGAACGCGACACACAAACCGATCAATTCCCACACAAGACAAACGTGTGAACATCCATTAGCCTCGCTCGATCACTGAAATAAGCCTATCGATCATAAATCAATACCGTAGATATAATGAATTAAGCCCTCCGTCGTCGTCGGCGATTTTGGAAGAGAAAGAAGAAGCGAGCGGAGCCATGAGCACCAAGAACGGCACGTCCGAGCCGGATAGGCTCTTCTCGAAGCTGCGGTATGCCGAGCCAGTCACGTCCTACTACAAGCCGATCCTCAGGACCTTCACGAAGCGCTTCGATTCGCCCAAAGTGAGCCCCTTAAGCCCCTCATCTCTCCGCAGGAGGACTCACGTGTCCCTTTTAGAACGACAAAGACAAGACCCCGGTGGTGGGGAGTGACAAGACCAAGAGCTCCAACTCGGGGTCGACGATCTCGAGGCTGGAGTCCAAGTACTCGGACATTCTGGACCGCGTGCAGCGCCGGAAGCAGAAAGAAAGACAGCAGAAGGAGGACAGAGACAAGACTTTGGAGCCGGACGGGAAGGCCTTCAACGTGCTCGCGAAATCAAAGACCTCGGCTGTGATCAGTGCCCCGAAGGAGCGCACACCCTTCAACCTCAAGAGCGCCCGCAAGGCCTCCAAGTACGAGACCTTCGACATCGACCTGAGCCCGGCCCTCTCGAAGCGCTCGGACCAGGGCTCCGTCCACAAGTACCACGACTACTACTCCTCCCCCTACAACGGCCGCCACAACGAGGAGAAGGAGAACGCCTACAAGAAGTACAACTTCGATGGGTCCAGCAAGAGTTCGCGTACCAGGCCTCTGCAGGCGTACAGCCGGAACGACTCGGGGAAGAAGAACACCGCCATCAACCTGTTTGAGGCGAAGGAGGAGCAGTCGCGTCGGCACCGGAACTACGCCGAGAGGAAGCAGAAGTCCAAGACACAGCAGTTTTTCGAGTCGGAGGATGCCTTCTCGCCCCTGCCAGATGGCGAGATGACCGAGAGGGAGCGGCGACGCAAGGAGATCCAGGATCTCATGCAGAAGTATTCGCAGATAGATAACCACTATTCCAAGACGGAGGCCTCCCAGACGCGCAAAAAGTCAAAGTCGGTCTCTAGGAGCGACGAGAACAACAACAGCGAGACGGTGAGGCCCTACCTGGACCCCCTGGAGCACTATCACGTAAAGTCTCCGGACTTTGGGGGTCTCCACAAGTCCCAGACCATGGCGAATGTAGTACAAAAGGGACGTCGAGCCGAGGACCGGCAGATGAAAGTGGTAAAGAGCCCCAGTAATCACTTCTTCCACGACGCCATCGTGCCCATTGTCATGCCTGCCTCCGACGAAGCTTATCACCAGCATCCCTCGTACCATCTCAGTAATAACAGCTCTCACAGCAATATGAGAATACGAGAACCGCGACCACGACACCATCTGCCCACACTATCGACATTTGTAAGACACCCTTGTCCTTGGTATTCTATCGCATTTCGCGTGAGCGGGTCTCCGTCGTCTTTTTCGACACACCACAATGCAGAGACCCCCACAAGCAAACCTGTTAGGCTCGAGGCTTTGCTTTTTGACGTTACGTGTTTTGCTTTTTGTCACACTTTCATCGCCTGAAAGTCCATTTCGATTACTTTCTGGGCCTGATGAAGTGGACTCGAGGTTCTAAAGCTCCAAAATCGGGGTTTTTGGGGCTCTATGCATTTTGTTCTCACGTTTGGACGCACTCTGAGTCACCGTTCTTTGTTTTCCTTTCTTTCCCCCCTTTGTCTCTCAGTGTAGAAATTTCCATTCAAATGCGCGATTCCTCAGAACCAAAAGACAAGGTGTGAGAGCGTGTGTGTCACTCTGCCTAAAATAAACCGCTTTCGTAGGAAGCGGCAGCGCCAGAATCTAGAGAAAATGTGTAATTTTCAACGTCGCAAAATTTCCCAAGACTCACAAACTCGCGGTGAGAAAAAAACAACAACAACGATGCGCATTCCGATATACTTTTGCTACAATTTCATGTTATTATTATTGATCATCGTGGGTCACCTCGGGAGATATTTGTCATGTGCATGCATAGGAGCTTAATCCAGGTTACCTATGGCAGCTAATTAGAGCGCCGAGTCTAAAAATACTTCTATGCTCGAGAGACGGTCGTGTGCGTCTCGAGAGGTGGGGGTTTGGAGGGAAAAAGAAAAGAGCAAAACACTGACCAAGATCAGCAAGTTTCTGACATGAGCAAAGCAGGAGTGTTTATAAATAAGTGTCACCTTTGCCGTGTGTGCTAAATCATTTTGTTTTTCCCGAGTGTTTGTGCCACTTTCCGGTACGCTTTTTGCATGATTTTCACCGCTCCAGTTAAGCGCACAAGTTGCGAGATTTTTGGGTTGCAAGACTTCGGGAATCACCGGATTACCAACTGTAGGCTCGATTGGGTAGCGGGGGAAACATAGAGTCATACACTAGAAGAGCAACGAAAAAATAGGCTTGACCATAGAGACACATACTAGAGGAGTCACTCCGTGAAGTCTTTCCCGAACACTCAGAAAATTCCGTTTTATGGGTCTTAGGGAAGTCCTTCAGTGGTTTAAAGGCTCTCTGAGGGTCATTTTCGTTCTCCCTCTAGTATAAGCCTCTACGGTTGAAGGCGCCCAGACTGACAGACGGACAAATGAGCTCCCAGGTCGGCTCTAGCAGCACTCCAAATTCATCAATAACTTCGAGTTTATTTATTGATTGCGGCATTTCGTGTTTCTACGCATACAATTAGCGGTTTTCTACTTTATTGCACTCAAATCAGCGACGATCGGCGGCCGATGATCGCATTATGTTGCGGCTGCGAGCCTCCAAATGTGTGTTAGAGACATGCCAGTCGTGCTAGATTTTTTCTGGGACACTTGCCCGTTCGTACACACTCAACCACTGATGTGTCGATGGCGATCAAATTGCGCGAAAAATAGTATAATTGAGAGGTGAAGAAATGAAATAATAGAGAAGCAGCATAATCTGGTGATCTAATTGACACTTTGGCTATCATTGACCTCCTTCGCTTCGGAGCGACTCAAGCCGAAAATTGGTGTACGTTTCATGGCCTAGGCCTTCCCCACATACCTCGAGAGCAGCACGCTTTTGTTCGCAACATTGCGGCTCATCAGCTTCTCAGGGACGCGCGCAAAAGATCTTTAATTTTACGGCAAATATAAATACCGTAATTAAAAGAGTACACAAAGAGGTCTTGTGAGCATATGATTAAAAGTGAATGAAAGCGAAAGTGTGTGCTGCCGGGGTCCTTCCTGGAGGTCGAGACTGGGATGACGAGCGAATTGAGGCCGCTCAGCACTCCAAAAGTGCTCGGTCACTCCAAAACGTCCACGCTAACTTGCGGTCAGCAGTGCGAAAAGTAAAAGCGGGGCTAACACATGTTTTTTTGTCCGAATATAATAAAAAAATTGAAAATCATCGTCATAAAGCGCTGGCTGGATCTCATGTGTAGTGAATTCTTTGTGGTTTTCATCACCGACTGCCTCACTATGAGCCATTTTGTGCCCTATAATAGTGTAGATCTTGTCTTGGACTGAATAAATAATAGCAAAAATTAAAATTGTGCCTGCCGTTACTTACAAACTTATAAACCCCGTTTTTGGAACTAATTATCTTATCGAAATACGATACCATATATTTTTCGTGTCTTTCTCAATGACGATGATGCGATGACGATGATCATTCGATGATTTTGGATCTCCCTTCTCAAAAAATCCCAAATATCTTGGAATCCCGCCAATGCCCGGCACCTCAACGACGACGATGATGATCAATGACGATGACCTTGGGACCATGATGATGATGATGATGAACAACAGAGACAGCCGTCGATACGAGATGATGCTGACGGACACTTGATCTATCACGCTGGCGACATCATCCAAAATAGATGTTCGTGAACCTTATAAGCTATTAATTATTATTTCTCTTCTCCTCTTTTCCTTCTTACAAAGCCTTTTGTTTGATTTCCACGAGAGAGAAAGATAAAAGAATGGAGTGTGGGGGCCGGGAGCAGTGTCAATAAATGCCCTTTTCCGTCATTTTCTCGTAAATCTTCCGACTCTCCTGGAGCCATTTTTCACTGATACTTTGTTGCATTCATTTATTGACACCACCACCGACCGAATGGGCATTCCTTTTTTGGAGCTTTTGAGCGCAGAAAATTCCAACGCCGCGATAATTTATGAGTTTGTCGGCTGTCGTACGTTTTGGGGCAAAACACGACCTTCAAAATTGGATTAAGATTGCTTATGGATCGCTTCACTTGCTCCGGCAGAGTTGTAAAAAATTTTATGTCTCCCGGCTCGGGATTATAAGTGGAATTCGGCGCGTTAAAGGCCCCAAAAAAGGAAAGTGACGTGCGCGAGAGTCTGTGAGCGAACTTCCCCTGAGCCCCCGGGCTCTTGTCTGACCCGACCGGATGCTAACTCGCTCTCTCATTGTTGAATTCCAGATAAAATCCTCGCCACGCTGGGCGAAGGGACGTTCGGTCGAGTCGTGAAGGTCAAGGACACCGAAAGGTACCTCTCTAGCCTCTCTTTTGGGGGAACTCCAGTAACTAGCCTTTTGTCCTTTCAGGGAACACGTAATGGCCCTGAAGATCATCAAGAATGTGGAGAAGTACCGTGACGCAGCTAAGCTGGAGATAAATGCACTTGAAAAGATCGCTGCCAAGGACAGAAACTCGCAACAGTAAATATTATTAGCGACAGGCGCTAAAACTGTTTGACTTTATCTTGATTTTTAATTTCCAGTCTGTGTGTCAAAATGCTTGACTGGTTCGATTATCACGGCCACATGTGCATTGCATTTGAGATGCTCGGCTTGAGCGTGTTTGATTTTCTGGTAAGTGTATCACCTGACACCCCTGTCCAGCTCTAATGCCTCCATCCCATATCATTGTAGCGGGAGAACAACTACGAGCCCTACCCTCTGGAGCAGGTCCGTCACATCGGGTACCAGCTGTGCTACGCAGTAAAGTTCCTCCACGACCAGAAACTAACGCACACCGATTTGAAGCCCGAGAACATCCTGTTCGTCAGCTCGGAACACTCAACCATGTACAACCCTCGGAAGGTGAGACTCTGAGACTCTTTTCCTAGCCCCCTTGGTAACTTTGGGTCCTCTGAATTGCAGAATCGGGAAGTTCGACGCGTCAAATGTACCGACATCCGTCTCATAGACTTCGGAAGTGCCACGTTCGACCACGAACACCACAGCACAATTGTCTCGACGCGACACTACCGGGCTCCCGAAGTCATATTGGAGCTCGGATGGTCGCAGCCCTGCGACGTGTGGTCCATTGGGTGAGTAGGCCACCTCTCCAGTCTCCCTGCTCTACTAAGGCGACTCCTATTTCTTCCAGATGCATCCTGTTTGAGCTGTACTTGGGCATAACTCTCTTCCAAACACACGACAACCGCGAGCACTTGGCGATGATGGAGCGTATTTTGGGCACGATACCATTCAGGATGGCTAGGTGAGTGACTGTTGGTGTGATCTGGTGCAAGGAAACTAATGTGGAGTCGATTAGTAGGAAAACCAAGACAAAGTACTTCTACCACGGAAAGTTGGACTGGGATGAGAAGTCTTCTGCTGGTCGGTACGTCAGGGATCACTGCAAGCCGCTGCATCGCTACGTCTTGACCGAGACTCCAGAGCACTTGCAGCTTTTCGAGCTCATCAGGCGTATGCTGGACTATGATCCAGCTACGAGAATAACTCTGGGTAAGACTCTAAGATAGAGAGAGAGAAACTAGCCCTACTAATTATTTCTCCTTCCAGCTGAGGCTCTGAAGAATCCGTTCTTCCAAAAACTTCCCCCGAACCAACTGCTCCACGTAAAAAGTAATGATAAATCATGTTCAGCCAGTAGCAGCCGTGAAAGTTCTCACAGCTTGTCGAGATGAAGTTCAAAACGATTTGATTATTATTAAAGTTACGGCACTCACTTCAGTTACTGATTTCACGCACAGCTCTACCTTTAATAATGGTCAAATCGTGGTGTTCGTTTGATGTTCATGGACAGAATCAATCATTGTTTTAAAAACTTAATTTTGACTTAGAATCGAAGAAAAAATTTCAATTGGAGACGATCATTTTTGTTCAATCACGAGTTCTCATTCGTAATTAACTGTCTTTTCTACATCGCAGATGACTTCTGGTCGCGTGAAAAAATATTAATGTCTATCTTCTTTCTCTGTTCCTCCGTTTGCGTGACTTTTTCGAAGATAATTCGCCACTAATCAAACGTAAATGTTTCAAACACCGACCAAAGTATTCCTACACCCAGACAATACGAGTTGTTAACTTAGAGTAACGTACGTATGCCTGCATGCTCCGTTGTTTTTTTCTAAGTGTCGCCTGCTCGAGAAACTCTCACATATCGTCACGTTTTTCTTTTTATCAGGAGTCATTCGGTTGTCGGCTCGGTGAATTGGACAAAATATGACAGAAATTTCATATATTGGATATGTCTCTTGATTACTTTTAGCCCCCTAATTACTATACGACTGCTGTATACTGAATCCTTGTAATCCCCCTAAATTATGCTATATTTTTGACTCTACTGTAGTAATTATTGCTCATGTCTAGTTAATTTTGACATATTATTCTGGTTTTTTCTCAGAATCTAGTTTGTTAATGTTTTTCTCTCAAACAAACGAGTGTATATTTTTTGATAAAAGTAGAAACCATGATAAAATTATATGAAATTGTAGGAGGTTGTATAAAAGTATGGAATAACGACAAAAGGCCTGAAAATACATAAAGTAAAGGTTAAATATAAAAAATAGTTGAATATAACCTACCTATTAGGGATTAAGACTAATTTTATTTTCGACTAGTTTTATCGTTTAATAAAAAATTCAGTTTTCTCTCATCTCTCACAACCTTACTGTTCTGTAGAAAGTTACTCTCGGAAAGTGAATCTTTAGACGGCGAGATGTCGAGTTGCGGGCCGAGGTGCCGCGAAGGACGATATTGAGTAAGAAAGTTACTACTACTACTATAACTCTATGATTGATCATTACGATTATGTTTTACTTGAATCAGATGAAACGAAAAAACTGAATAAATGAAATTTGAAGATTACACTGCTCTTTCCTTCTCTACCTCCCACTCAGCAGGCCGCCCAGTCTGCCTTCCATGCGGAAAACGCTGCTCTTGAGCTCCCTATTCTCAGCCGTCAGATTCCCCAAAATGCTTCCAAGACGACGAAGAAGGTCCTGGTTCTGGAAGACCGCCTGTGGCAAGTACGAGGGGTCTAGAAACTTCTGCACCCTCCTCACGTCGAAGAACGTTCCTTGTCCGTCGAAATTTTGCGCCAAAAGCTGCCACTGCGTCTCGTCATGGAGTCTCCTGATCCACTCCTGGTTCGTGAGACAGGCAAGCGAGTCCTTGTCCACCATAATGTTCTCTCTGGCCAGCGACGCGACGATTACCGCGGCCCTCTCGCATCTCAGGGGATTTCCTCGCAAGTCAACCTCTTCGAGACCCAGGCAGGTCTTGAGGATCCTCTCGATGTCGACGTCGAAGAGTCTGTTGGAGGAGACATCCAGCTTCCTCAGTCTGTGTAGGCTCCGGAAGGCTTCTGCGGGGAGCTCCATCAGGCTGTTCGAGCTGAGGACCAGGATCTTGAGAAAGCGAGGGCCCCTGAAGGTCGCAGGGCCGAGACTCAAGTTGTTTGAGGAAAAGTCCAGACTCTCGAGCTTCAGACAGCTGTCGAGGGCGCCGTCTGGGAGCGCCAGAATACCCTGCCCACCCGCCGAGATCTCCTCCAAGTTCGGGAATGTGCTGCAGAAAACCGGGGACCAACTTTCCAGGACTGACTCTGTGATCCTGAGTTTTGTGACGTCCTGCGAGTCGTCAGTTGCGATGCTGAAGTTCGGATGGAAGTGGATACCGCTCAAATGGCACTCTTGTGAGTCACTTCTGGCACAGCTGACGGAGAGGTCGTTCGCGCGCGCTCGGATTGCGAGACTCACAAAAGACGCAACTAAGAGACTAAACTTCATGATGAAACTCGCGAGAGGCTTCTCGAGCCCTCTTATATAGCCTCCGGAAGCCGTGAAGAAAGCCGTGTAATCAATTTGAGTTTGATTTCACGTGCCAACAAGAGCGATGATTGAGGGTCGGGAGGGAGCCACGAGAACGGTGTGGCGGCCAATAAGTAAAGTGGAGCAGCTGGGGAATTGGGGTAAGGTGCAATGGAAATCACAGTTGGCCATCTCTCAACTGCATACCCTACTTTTGATCTTTTCTTGTTCCAAAATTAGGACAGACATGCCTCATACATACCTAAACTCTGCGAGTTGAAATTTTTGTCATTTTTATTATTATTAAATCGATGTTTTGCTACGTCCTAGAAAGGACGTCGAGCCCATACTAATGTAGATTGTAGAGTGCGAGCCGAGCACACAGCAGAAGTTTCCGTGCAAAGATATGCACGTCCTGACAACACGAATTGGCGCGCTGCTGCTTGCGTTTTCGGAGCTAGCGACACACCTACCGGCAGGGCTCCAAAGGGGGCTTTTTCGGACTAGGTTATTCTGAGATTTTTAAGGGAAACATTTAAGGGGCAGGGAGAGGTCAAAAGAGTTCTCAAGGTGGTCTCAAAAAATCAAATATATAGAGAAGTAAAAGAAGGCTTTGGGGAGTTAAGGGGAAAGGGAGAGGGGCTTACTTATGTTTTAAAATAACTAAGTTCAATAATTTAGCTCAAAAGAGTTCTCAAGGGGGTCTCAAAAAATTCAACAGTAGAGGGGGGGGGGATTTAAATATATAGAGAAGTAAAAGAAGGCTTCGAGGAGTTTAGGGGAGAGGGTTAATTGTTTTAAAATGGGGTCTCAGAAGAACTTAAAAGAAGGAAGAGTTTAGAAGCCTCCTGTACTCACTTCCACAGCTACCCTCGCAACCCTATAGTCCACCAAGTTTCGTGAGCTCGCCTCCTTCCTGCAACGGCAAAGCCCAAAACTGAAGCCTAGCGAAAGCAATCATCAGTTTATCGACTGACAAAATTCATAGAGCACAACAACAACGAGCTCATGAACGAACAACAATGACATGAAACCGGCATTGATGATGTTATTGCTGCTAATGCACACACAACACGTAAATTTGTTGTCCGGGGTCATGATAATCGAGGTCGCTTGCGGCTAATTCCTGATCCGCCCGCTTTCAGAATCCGCTCAGCTGACATCGTTCCAGTGAGTCACAAACGCAGTCTGCTATTTCAATTATTTCCTAAGCTTTGTCCATTCTTGGTTTACACTTTCGGAGCGAATCGGGTCTAGTGAATTGTTTATATTAATGAGTCGAAATGGCATGGCTGGAGGCGAATGAGCACAATGCAGCTGCTGTTGGAAAGCTTCCCACTACGACATCGCTTTTATGAATGGTGGTTGTGGCTCGCTTTATCGTACTCCACAATCGACTTTACGACACTTTGAGCAGCTCCTCGTACGAGCTGGGTCTACGGAACGTACGATTGCGAGTACGGAGCGCATGTGAATGTGTCTCATTTTGTGCCAGTCGAGTCGAGCAGTCTTATGTGAGCATTTGAGGTGATTAGTTGTTCGTTTGCAGGTCGAATATAATTGTTTTTGAAGAGAGCACACGTTCTATTCTAGTGACCAGACGGCCTTGAGAATTAAAGTTCTGAGCTCGAAACTTCCCCGTCACGAATCAGTTCTCTCTAATCCTACCATCAGCCGCCAGCCTGCCTGAGTTGCCGCAATATTGATTTATTGCTACTAGATTTATTATTAAACTCGAATGACAGGCAGAGGAGGCGGAAAGTGCTGACATGGAGGAGGAAAAAAGCCGTGGAAAGCGGATTTCCACGATACCCAAAAGTAACTAGCCGCCCTCGATGGAGCCCCAGTCACCCAATTTCAGTGAGCAGTGACAGTCGAGCGACCGTGAACTTATCATTTGTCGCCGCGTGTCGGGTTGGAAAAGCGCGAAAATTTATTTTTTCGGAGAGTGAAAGTGCCGTGTTCGTACCTTGAATGAAGCAGAAAATCCATAATGTGGAGCAGCGTCTAGTTGTGTTATCGGGGACTGTCGAGTGTCTGATAAGAATGATAAAGAGGTGTATAGGTCGTAATTAGTGTCGCTATTGGTGTTGCGACTTGCGGACAGAAGTTTAAATTGCTCTACCTGACCCAACGACTCCAGCTCGCCCCAAAAAGGGTCGCAAAAGGACGATCATCAGATTAGTGTGTCAATTTCATGTTAAAGAGCCATGGATAGTTTACTGCTTATGACTCTGGTAAGAAACTTTCAAACTCATCGAACGTCAGAAAATGAGTCACGTCTTTAGTACGTAATTTAGGCGGTGGAGCTTAATGCTCCTAATTATGTCAATTTGGGGTTTCAGTGTGTACCAACATCGCTTTAATGGAGCTCGTTGGCCCCGTCCGGATGGTGGGGGCAGTGCCTCGCTTCATCAAAGAAATAGCGCTCATTGGGGGTTTTCGCGTTTCGGAAGGAAAGGTGACTCAATTTCTGTCCGTGGTGCCGCCGTGAATCGATTGCTGGAATACTAAATTATTCACATCACGACTAATGACCAGGTGCTCCTATCGCTGTTCAGCTTATCAGTGCTGCAGGAGTTTGAAAGCGCTCCCTATGAATCAACAGAAAGCATTTGCCAGACCTGCTCGTGTCGCGGTTCGGACGCCCAGAAATCGGAATACTTCATACTGAATTGCGCCAATCAGGAGTTGCGGCACCTCTTTTCGGGGTACCCACCGCAGTTTGGGACCAATTTGACAGGTGATTTTTACTCTTAAGTTTCTTACTTTTTTTGGGCCTGGAAGCTCCTTTTTAGGTAAATTGGTCATTTTTGGGAGGTTTAAAAACATTTAGATTCTGCTAATACTCGGAAATTAATGCCTGGGAAAAACTACACCTCTTTGACTTGCATTTCAGAATAAAGAAAACTTCTAAGCCGCCAAAATCTCAGCAAATCAATACCTTTCCAGATCACGAGCTCATCTTCACCATGTCCGGAAACCCTATCGGAAAGCTTCAGCAGCTCCCCGCCACCTCGGCTATCGTGCTCTTCAACTGCCGCAACTGTAGCTTGCGTGAGCTGGCTTCAGCTGCCTTCATCGATGTGCCTTTTATATATCGTGTCGATTTGGCCCACAACAACCTGACAGGTACGCTAACACCCATCCATTTGCTCCACACCCTCCCCCGTGAGTTAATGACCCGCTTCACGCGCTTCCCTTTCTTCTCTCCACAGGTGACAATTTGGTCGCCGAATTCTTTCGCGGACGCTACAATGACAAGGCTTACGAGCCCATCGCCCTAAGTGACCTCGATTTGAGCCACAACCAAATAGGCTTTCTGGCATCCAACGTGTTCGAGCACTGCCCCCATCTGTCACGGCTTTCCTTGGCGCACAACAGCCTCAAGGTGGTGGGACAAAACACGCTGGAGGCCATTCAATCACTGCGCTACCTGGAGGTCCTCAACCTGTCCTACACCGAAATAGAGACCCTCCCGGACACGCTTTTCAAGAAGAACGCCATCCTGCGGGAGCTCTTTCTGCAGGGGAACGCGTTGCTGAGGGTCCCGGGCGCAATCAAGACCGCCGGTCCGTCCCTCAGACAGCTCAATCTGGGCTCCAACCCCATCCCGAGACTCGGGAGAGAGGACTTCCTGGGCCTGAGACAGCTGACTCACCTCATAATGGACAACATGACGGCCCTGGAGGAGATTGAGTCGGCCACCCTGCGTCCCCTCCAGAGCCTGGAGCTGCTTGTGTGCAAGGAGAACCCACGTCTAAGCACCTTCAACCTCGACGACATCGCCAACCACCGAAACCTCAGGCTCATAGACATTAGTTTCTGCGGTCTCAAGCATCTCGAGCTCAGCACCGTGAGTGATCCCACGGTCAACTTCACGGAGGTTCCTCGCTTCTCGCACATCCGGGTCCTGCGTCTGGACGGCAATCCCTGGCACTGCGACTGCCAGCTCTACAAGGTGCTATACGTGCTCGAGCACCACATCCGGGAGGACTTTTTCACAGACAACTCCGCGAGATGCGCCACCCCCTACGACATCGTGGGCCTCATCCTGTCGCGCTTTGACCACACCGAGGCCTGCGAGACGGTGCGGCACGGGTACCGGATCAGGACGCACTACGACCCTCCGGCTTTTCTGCGAAAGCGTTACATCTTCCTGACGATCCTGTCGGTGACGGCGGTGGCCATTCTGGGGACGATAATCGGGTTCGCGATCGTCTTCGTGAAGAGAAAGATGTCGAAGGACCGCATGGGGGCGACGGAGGTGCGGTACACGACTGTGAGGAACAGCTACAACGACAGGTTCACGATCAACTAGAGAGAGACTTTCAGATTTGATGCCATTTAGGTTTAGATAGGTTTACGCTTTTTTAGAAAGACACAAAAGTTCCAAAGAATCAATAAAGTTATGAACGTTGCCCTCACTTTCTCGTGGGGTGGAGCGGGTGGTCCATCTTCGAGAGGTCCGGGGGGTTCTTCTCGAACTCGGCAATCTCCCTCATGCCCGTCTCTGCGATGCTCCACAGCTCCGGATGCTCCCTCTTGAAGTTCTCGTACCACCCCTTGACCAGCGGGTACTCGTCCAGACTGAAGTTAATGGCTTCCAGGCAGATGACGGCGGTGATGAGGGGGAAGTCTGCGATTGTCAGCGAGTTTCCGGCGGCGTACCTTGACTTCTCTTGACTCAGGTAGGTCTCGAAGGTGCTGAGAGCGATGTTGACCCGCTTCAGACCCATCGGAGTGCGCTCGTACGCGAAGAAAATGGGAGCCATCTTGAAAGGATACAAAGGATTGGGATAAAATGGTTTCTAGCACGCAAACATTGGGGACTAATTTGATGGTTTTCGCATGGGCAATACAACAAACTGAAATCTCTGCTCAATCTGATTTAATATCAGAAACTTTGGGAGTAACCTCTTCTAATAACCGCAGCTCTCTAGCTCTTTTGGTTCTTGAGTTTAAATTTTATACAGACAGACGGACAAAAAGTTCGAAATTCACTCTCACCGCATAGGCAGAAATGCTAGAGTAGAAAAAGGCCATGTTGAAGCAGAGTCGGTGGTTGACCAGCGCTCTTGCTCTGGGCTCCTTCGGGTACAGTGGGCTGTCGCTCCTATACTTGTCGATGATGTACTGAAAACAACAGATCAGGAGGGCAACTTGGAGCTTTGCTGCCTCACCTGCATGATAGCAATGTGCTCCGATAGGAAGAAGCCGTCGTCATCGAGCACCGGTATCTCCTTCTGGGGATTCATCTTGGCGTACTCCTCGGTCATGTGCTCTCCGGCGTTGAAGTTGACGTTAATTAGCTAAAACATCCAAGCAATTAGAAACGCAGTCAGTCAGGTCAGTGAACCCACCTCGTACGGAACATTGAGAGCTTTGAGCAGCATTCGGACGGCCAAGCTTGGGGGTCCATCACTGACAGCATAGAGCTTCATGGTTGCAGTTCACCTTGAAATTATTTAAATTTGCTGAAAGAGCCTTCGGATGAGGGCTGACGGGGCTCCGAGTGAACGCCCTGATGGGAAACTCGGCTCACCTCGGGTTTATGCTGCGCTGATCCAGACGGTCTCAGAGACACTGAGCGAGTATATTTCCTTTCACTTTTGTGCTGTACTCAAGAGTCAAGTCTCACGCCGGCTTCTCATTCAGCGCACATATCGCGAGATAATTCGAGCGAGTACGAGTGGGTTGTGCAAATGGGCTCGTCCATAGCTCATGTACGGTCTCAAGTCGAAAGAAAACTAACGTTCGATTTTTCATCTGATAAATTTACTGTTAATGGCGGTTTAAAAAAATCCCTAATTCTTCTGGATCCCCAAAATTTGTCTATGGTTAGAAAAGATTGGTCCTCAGAACAGACCAATGGATAAGAAACCTTCGACTGATTCGTCCTCAAAACAGACCAAAGTTGGAGAGACCATTGGCTCATCGGTTATCAAAAGAAATCTTTGTTCGAATGGTCGTTAAAAAAGGCCAATGTAAAGACCATTGACTATGAGATCCTTTTTTGAATGGTCCATAGAAGAGACAATGGTCCGAATGGTATTTAGGTTAGACCCACGTTCTCAAAACATCTTTCTTTTACTTACCTCATTGTCCCTACAACCAATGATTGGTCTTGGTTTGGTCCTTTAGTGCAATGGGATCGCCTTAGGTCACCTTAATTCAATACCGTTTATTGATCGTAATTTAAATTTACAAATTCTAACTATGACTTAATTCAAAAATTCAGCTGGTATGTTTGGAATCAGTATACTTTATGCCTAAGCTGCTGTATCACAAACTGAAATCGTCAAATCATATCTATTGCCTCTCAAAAGTCACTTTGTACCTAACATAATTGAACTAATATCCCTTTGATGAAGCTCTGGCGGAACACTGGAACATCCTTACTACTTAGAGACTAGAAGTTGTGTCAAAAGAAACGTAAAATGCTGTTTTCTTGTTCTTGGAATACTGTCTTCAGCTGATCATGAAGGCCTTCGTCTCCATGGGGCACAGCTCGATCTCCTCCACCCCGATCAGCGCCAGTTTCCTCACGAGCGTCAACGGAGCCCTGTGGACTCTACCTAGAGCCTTCTCGCCCAGCACCTTCGCCAAGTTGATCGTCCTCTCCTCCGACGGAACCTCGCACGCGTCCAGGTTCGTGCGGTGGACGATGATTCCGCGAGCGTGACTGTTCAGGTGCCTCAGACTCACAACCTCCACGCCCGTCGGAAGTGGCTTGTGGTCATCCCCGAAGGGAGACTGAATACCCGTCCAGTCGTTCTCGTTGAAGACGAGCTTCTCCATCGGGTGAAGCAGAGTGGCCCGCTCGAGGTGTCCTGCTGCTGTCAGGAAGGCCCCCGGGTAGGACTCGCTGAGCTTGCGGCACTTCTCGCGGCTCTCAATGAGGAAACGGAACACGTTCAGGACGGGTCGGTTATCGAGAATACCCTGCCCCAGACCCCTCTCGTCGTCCTGGTTGAGTCTGCGGTCCTGCATGATCTCGATGGCGCCGCTGCTGAGAGAGGCGCCCCCTAGCGGCTGTGCCGAGAAAACGCTGAAACGCAGGGCCTCGTCCTCGACAAAGATGCCGGTCGGAACGGGGTAGTAGTTGGCTTGGAGGGGAATCTTGGAGAACCTCTCTCGTTTCATCCAGCTGAGACCGTTGAGGTCGGTGTAGAAAATGTCTCCGGACTCCACGTTCGTGTTGACTCGCATCACGACCTCCGAGTTGTCCATCTTGCGAATGTCCATGAGGTTTCGCACCTCCACAGACCCGTCACGCAGAATGGTCTCGTGCACACCAAAGGGTAGACTTACGGAGACACTGGACTCCATGATGCCGCGACTCACGAGCATCACTGGCTCGCCCGGGGGGATCTCGGAGGCCTCTCCTTTTGGAAGGAAGAGATATGCCCCGCTCTTGCGGGTAGAGTAGCTGAGGAAGCTGACCTTCGTGCTGACGTTGAGGCCCGTGTCGGTGGCGAGAGAGGTGAGCATGCCAGCGCTGCTGAAGCTGGCGGAGACGCCCTCAGTCTCCTTCAGTAGAATACCCTTGGGCTGCGAGAACTCGACGGCGTATGGGTAGTCGTGAAAGTTCACGGTGAAGGGCTGGTGACTGTAGATCGTGGTCTTGGTGAAAGTCGTGGCCATCGAGACTTCATCGGCGGAGCTCTTGGCGTGAATGATGTAAACTTTAAGTCCCATGGGCGGAACGGTGGCCTTGAACATGACCCGGAACTTGGTGGTGGAGGCCTGGGGCTGCTGGCTGCCAAAGTGTCCCTTGTGCCACGTCCAGACGGGTGCCACCTGCAAGAAAAATCGAGGTTAAAACCGCTTTGCTTGTCGCTCGAAAACCGAGCAAAATTTGTAACTTCGAGTCTTGAAAGATATCGAATAAAATTCGCTTATTTCTTCGTGGAAAGAGTTCCAGTTGCCTCAAGGAAATTCCCCGTTTGGCCTAGTAAAACTTACCTGCGAGTACGTGATGGACTCCTCGGCGTCCGTGACGATCACGAAGGGCTTGGCGACGTAGAACTCGACCAACTCGGTGCGAGCGTGCGGCAGAGGGTTGTGCAAGACAACGTACTTCTTGGGAATGTCCTCGCCGATGATGATAGTGGGACGTGTGTCGGAGTCCGAGGGACCCGGGGCTCGCGAGTCGTCGATGCTGAAGTACCCGAACTTGCTGTCGGCCTCGTAGACACTCGGGTTCGTGAGGAGCCTGAAGGCGGCCTGCTGGATCACATGCTTGCAGTTGGCAATGGCCTCCTCCATTCGACTCGTGTAGTCCTGCACGACGTGGTCCTTTGCCGTTCCCGTGATACCGTCGTGGTGCTGGAAGAGGGCGTGCTGGCGGCGCGAGAAAGTCAGAAGCTCCTCAAATTTGAACTCTTGCTCGTCCCATTTGGACCAGGATGCTAGCATCTCTGCTGATCTGCGAATGATTTGGGATTATGAAAGCAACTAAAGAAGGAAGTTTTTGGGCCTTGTCAGATTCAAGGATTTTAGATTTGTCACCACACTCACCTTATGTAGTTCATCAAGACGCGATCCATGCGCTTGTGGTAGGGTCTTGTGGTAAAATAGCCGCTCCAGTAGTGGTCATCGCGGTCGGCGTACGTGAAAAAGTCACCACTCAGCGAGGGAAAGTCCTTCTGGTCTTTCCTGGCCGAGTCAAAGTACTCACTCAGGGTTGCAAACCTGGCCTGAACATTCAAATTGGACTCGCTGTTGATGTGGTCGAAGAGCTTTTCAAAGTTCAGTCTCTGGGCCTCCCACTCGGTGCTCTGGGAGTACCGGAAGTCGTCTCCGAGGGGAATCAGGAGGGACTTGGTGTTGTAGAGCTCGGCCTTCTTCTTCCACTGGTCCACGACGAGCTCCGCCTTGGCCGCCACGTTGTCATCGGTGATTTGCTGGGGGGCCACTCTCCATGGGCAGGTCAGGCCGTAGCCGGCGAGGCGCTTGAAGTCAAATTGGCAGCAAATCTGGAAGCAAAAAGTACTTTAAGGTTTCTCATTTCTGACCAGGAGTCACTCATTACCTTGGGATCCGGGCCACACGTGTGAGGAACGTCGTAGGAGTAGAAGGGCATCATGTGGGTGAAGAGCCCCGTGCTGCCATCTACATCCCACGTCTGACGCCACATGAACTCGAGCTGCTTCTGCTTGGCCAGTTCCCTTTTCACCACGTAGTGCGTTCTCTGAATCAGATGGCTCTGGAAACCGGACTCCCGCAGCACGTAGGCCAGCGTGGGCGAGTGTCCGAAGGGGTCGATACTCCAGCCATGCGTCGGTGTCACATTCAGGTTCTGCTTCAGCCACATCTGGCCCTCGGCCAGCTGTTCTATGATGGAGTACCAGTGCGAGTTCGCCTCGTCCGGCATCACCCAGCCACCCGTCACGAACTCCAGCTGGCCCCGTTTCACGAGTTTCTTCACTGCGTGACGGGTCTCGGCTCCCAACTTGTCGTACCACCGCGAAAAGTACGAAATTTCGGCCCAGATAAACTTCATGCGAAGGTCATCTGATAAGTGACGCACCATGTTGGCGAATATTTGCTTCGTGCTGCGTTCGTAGTACTCCTCGAACGTTTGGATCCAACCGGGATCGTTGTGCGAGTGTGGGACTACGAATACCTTCAGGATACTGTCGTCATTCCAACGCTCGGTGTTGATCTGGATGGGCCACCCCTGCTTCCAGACGCCTCCATTCGGATTGTCAAATGTGGCCTCCCGGTACAAATCGAGCATGTTAATGTCCACCACGGGGGTCACTTCAGGTTGCACGGAGCATTTTCCACTTCCGCCTCCTCCAACGGATCCCAGCTCCTTGAACGGGTGGTCGACTCTGTTCAGGCTCTTGCCCCCTTTGTTCTGGTCCGGACGATGAAGTGGCCGCTCGAGGTCGCTGTGCACGAACTGACTGGCCTCCTCCTCCTCCGCTACCCCTCCAGTCGGGACCTGGAAGTTTATCAGGAGATACAGCAGCAGGAACACCGCACACAGGATTCCGCAGAGGAGAAAGGCGACTTTTCTCTTGAAAACCCGGATCCTCATCTTTAAGAGAATTTCCAATCACTTGGACTTCACTTTATTGTCTGCAGGAAGTGAGGAACGAGGGTTTAGTGAGAGGCTGTTTTCGACATTTTTTTCGAATGAGCCGAATGTTACGCGCGTGAGAGACCGAAGAGTTACGGGCGTAACCTATCGTAACTTGCAACCCTATTGGCGCGGTGTCCTGGGTACCCAGCCGAGTCTCTGGCCTTTCTCGGCGAAAGTCCGCGCGAAGTCCTCGCGCCAACCGAGTCGTCGGGCATGCTCGGCGACATTCCGCACGAATTCCTCGCGCGTTTGATGCAGCGCTGATAGATTGAAGTGTCAAATAGGAGCATCAAATAGGAGCATTTGCAACAAAAGAGTCGCGGTGCAGTGTTTTCAGTGTTTTTGTACTAAATAGTAAGTTCAATTGTAATTTTTATTTGTTTAAACAGCAAAAGTGGTCGTGAGTCGCGATATTTTAATGTCGTGTAACTGTTTTAGCCATTGAAAATGGAGTGTGCAAGTGCAGAACTTTGGTCGGGTGTGCAGCGTATTTTGGAGCAGCAAGCCGAACTGCTTGTAGGCGTTCGGCGAATTCTTGAAATATTGGATCCTTCCAACAATTTTGGCATTACGCAGGCAGCTTCGATCGAAAGCTTCCAAAAGCTAGAGCATTTGTTCAGAACAGAGGATATCCTATTATTTTATTTGAATTGAACTATAATATTATTTAATTTATATTTATTAATTTCTTTGTTATTTTAGCATTGTATGAGAAAGAGGGGTACAACGAGCAGCAAGTTAACAAACTCCTTGCACACGAATTTGATAGAAATCGAGATAAGTTAACAAAACAGAATAAACGATTGGAAAAGAAGAAAGGATTGTCGAGCTCTGAGAGCGATTCCAAAAGCATCGAAATGCCTATCGGTATAAAAGGATTGGCTCAATCAGGGTTGTTTGGACGAAAGTCAAGGAAAATCGTTAACAGAGACTGTAGATATAAGTAATGACTGTAGATATAAGTTCCATATCAGATATCACATGTAAAACTCTTATATCTGACATTGTCTGCAAGTATTTTATATAACCTTTATATGATGTATATTTTTTGTTCCAACCACTAAACCATTAACATTTAATTTATAAGATATTTTTCTGTAAAATAAATATTTTAGCTACAATCAAGTATTTTAGTGGCCTACCAACGGCGGAATTCAAACTCTCAAGTGTACGTTTAAAAAGCCGTTAAAATTTGAATTTCTACTCAAAATCTATTGGCTAGCGACGAAAGTCCGCGCGGAAACTTGTTGCTTTTCCGCGGCATTTTGTATGAAAATGTCCGCGGTCGTCCCGACGACGTGCCTCGCGGACTCGAACAAAATTTTGTATGGGGGCGCGCGGACCTGTCCGCGGTCTGGCTGATAGGGAAAGTCGAAAACCGCATGGTTGTGCGCCTTCCAATTTAGAAACGCATTTCCTGATCAAAGAACGTTCCGCAAAACACCCAAATACCGCAAAATGGATCAAGAAGACTCGTCTGGAGATGAACGTGGTGGAGACGTCAACACTTTCAGCGATTTGCTTAAGGATCCGAGTTATCTTTCGGCCACAATGAAGAGACAAATTTTGAAGGTCAGTAGAAGAACCTGTTTTTTGCGCAATTGCGAGTCCAATGGAGTTTTCCGCAGGAAATGGTGAAGCAACTTCCTCAAAATGTCCAGAAGCGCGTGAGAGCACTCAAGAACTTCCAGCTGGAGTACCTGAAGTTGGAGGCAAAATTCTACGAGGAGGTCTACCAGATCGAGAAGAAGTACATCGAGTTGTACAAGCCGATTGTGGAGAAGCGTGCACAGCTGATCGCCGGCACGCTGGAGCCCACGGAGGAGGAGGCCAACTACGTGTCTGCGGGGGAGGAAGAGGACGAGGAGATGTCGGACAAGATGCGGGAAATCACACTGGAGATCAAGAAGGGGCTCACCTCGAAGCACCCCGAAGACATTGCTGGTAGGTCTCATGCGCAATGAAAACCCCGCAATTTCTCATTTCTCACTTCCAGGAATCCCCGACTTCTGGCTGACGGTCTTCAAAAGCACCGAGGTCCTCGCCGACATGATCCAGCCGTACGACGAGCCGATCCTGAAGCAGCTGCGAGACATTAAAATAATCCACGACGCCAACGAAATGGCGTACACCCTGGAGTTCCACTTCGCCCCGAACGAGTTCTTCAAGGACACCAAATTGACGAAGAAGTACTTCATGCGTAGCGAGCTCGACACGGAGGACCCCTTCAACTTCGAGGGCCCGGAGATCTACAAGTGCACGGGATGCGTCATCAACTGGGCCCCGGGCAAGAATGTCACGGTGAAGACGATCAAGAAGAAGCAAAAGCACAAGGCTAGAGGTGCTGTGCGGACCATCACGAAGCAGGTGCCAAACGACAGCTTCTTCAACTTCTTCGCACCTCCAATTTCCTCGGAGGAGTCCAAGCTGGATGACGACTCCCAGGCCATTCTCGCGACCGACTTCGAAATCGGACACTTTTTGCGCGTCCGCATCATTCCTAAGGCCGTTCTCTACTACACCGGCGACATCGTGGATGAAGACGAGGATGACGAAGAGGAAGAGGTGAGTTGTTTGTCTGATTTTCTAACGTCTGTTTCGTAACCAGAGATTTTTCCGTTGCATAAAAGTTCCATTTACAGTAAAGTTCGCTAAATATAGACTTTAGGGGAGTAGGCAAAATGATCTATATCACGCGAACTCTGCTGTAAATAAATCTGGAAGGTCTTGGAGGCACATGGGCCCCCCTATCTTTCACACAAACGGAACTAGAGGGGTCAGAGTAAAAATACGAAAAATCTTTCAGGAGGAAGAAGCCAGCGAGGAGGAGACCGATGAGTCTGACGATGATGGCGAGAACGAGCGCAAGCCCCCGGGAGGCAAGAAGGCGGCTCATGGGGGTCAGCAGGGCCAGCAGCCAGCAGAGTGTAAGCAGCAGTAACATCAGGCCAGGGGTACCTCCTCAGCGAGTACCACAGGCAAGAAGAGTGGCGGCGGCGGCAGCAGCAAGGGAGGGAAGAAATGAATTGGCTCTTTTTTTTAAACGTTTACTAATCTCCATTTTTGAGTTCACCAGTTTTTTTTAAAGCAAGTTATAAAAGTAAAGAAATTTGTACGTTAAGGACCGAGAAATTCGAGTCAATGCTTTATCTATAAAATAAAAGAAGAAACTTTAGCGGTTACTTTTATTGGAATTGGTTGTAAAAGAGGCCTACGCCTTCACTCTACTGCTAAGAATCTATCGTGTCGGTTCCAGAGATGGGTCTTTGTTCTACTAATTTAAGTAGGAGGTCCAAAATTGAAAGGGGAGTTTAAAAAATAAAACCTGGAACCATAATTGTTTGAAACAAATTTTAAATCTTTGAATTTTGATTTTTAAAATTAAAAAAAATTAAAAATAAATTTAAAAAAACCCACCCCTGGAATAATCTTTGGTAACATCGAGTTGCTTCGTTTTGTGCGCGAAATAAGAGAGCCTCTATCGACCTCCAACTAGATATTAGGTGCTATATCAAGAGGGCTTAAATACTTTCTCCGTTAAAATTTCCTTCACTCTCATCAAACTTAATTACTATCACACCTTTCGAATGGCTTTTCTAGTACGTTGCTCCGTCTAGTACACATCACTTGAGAGTTCAATTGACCTTTTAAATGCGTCTCTATATTGCGAATTCTCTAATTCTTGGAGGGCGGAAGTTCCTCCTGCTGGACCACGACGGCCTCCAGACGCATCTTGTCGGGCGTGTCCCAGCAGCTTTTGACGCAGGTGTAGACCAAGACGGACCCGAAATCGAAAGCTGCCGCCTCGCCCGACTCGAGCCTGAGCTTGGGGATGATCGTGGAGAGAATCTGGACCTCGCAGATCGCGTCACAGCCGCAGTTTTGGCATTTCTGAAGGGGCTCCCGAAGTGGCGCCATCAAGAGGGGCGTGGCCTCGCGCGAGTACCGAATGATCTGGCCCGGGTTCTCTTGGATTTTCTGCACAAAATGGTGGAACATGAGGTCACCGTGCAGGGGGACCCCCCTCTCGTAGGTCTCGCCCTCCTCGTATCCCCCCGCGGCCCCGCTCGACTCATCGGGACTGCAGTTGCGCTTCGTTGCGAGCTCGTCTCGGCTCTCATAGTCCATTATGAGGTCCCGGATGTGGTCCGAGACGGCATCGTTGGAGACCTTCTCCTCGTCCACGGCGATGAAGAAGCTCTGGAGGGCCACGTCGGGGGCGACGTCAGAGGGCTTGTGGGGGTTCAGCAGCAAGTAGATGTCTTTCTGGGGGATGGGTGGGGAGTCCAGCATAATGACCTCCGCTTCGCCCCCCTCAATCTCTGCCGAGGGCCGATTGGAGGGAACTTCGACGGCACAGGCTCCGGAGGCGTTGGCGTTCTTGTCGTCAGCGAGACCCAGGCTGTTGAAGTTCGGAATGGGATCGGAGCCAAGGGAATTGCTCTCGTCCTCCTCGTCGGACATGCGTGAGTTGTCGCACTTTGGGATCACATTTCCGTTCTCCTCGTTGGAGTTCTCCTCCTGGACGTCGTCCCACTCGTCGGCCCCCGTGCACCACTCGATCTTCTCCACTCTCCGGGTCTTGGTCTCCTTCTCGTAGCTCTTCTCCAGCATCTGGACCCGCACGCACGTCCAGGAGGCGGACAGGGAGCTGCAAGGGCTATTGATGCACCCAAAAATGTACAAGGTCCTGTGGAATGCTGAGCCTTCTAGTGGAGCGTAGATCTGCAGGACGAGTCTCCGGGCTGTGCCACAGAGAGGACAGGCTGGAACGATGACTTCCGAGCTCGGCCAGTTCTGGGGGCAGAGAAAATATGTTAGTTTCGCGAGCCTCCACTATCTAGGTCACTTCTTTACCGCCTTCCCTCCCACTTTGTTTGTCGTGTAGTCGACCATCTTCTGCTGCTTCTCACTAATCGGATCGTCCTCGTACCCGAGAAGCACCAGACACCTGTTTCGGGCCATCTTTTGATTGATATTTCTTTGTTAATAGACTTTTCCCATGCAATATTTTATTCAAGCTGGCTGTTTGACAGATAAAGTTACGCGTAACCTGTCAACCAAGGACCTGAGGTTACTCGTAACCTCTCTCGTTGCACGACAAAGGTTACGCGAGTGTTTCCACGTTTGCAGCAGAAATTTCGGTTTTGATTGAAGTTTCTGTGAAAATAGACCCGTAAAGGAGGACAAAACATCTTTTCAAGTAAATCTGGTAAACGATGAGCGAAACGACTGCAGAATTTGCCCCGTTTGGGGCGCCAGTGCTGCAATATAACGAAAACGGCTGGGGGCCATGCGAGATCCAGGAGGATTTCATCTACCAGCCCTTCAGCAAGAGCGATCGTCTGGGGAAGATCAGCGACTGGACTGGAACTACGACACAGGACAAGAAGTATCCAAGTGAGTTGAGCCTGGAGGTTACGTTTCTGTCCGTCTGTAGATTCGTTCGCCCGGCGAAGGGGGATTTTGACCAAAAAATGCTCAAAAACCCAAATTCTTTGCTTGTTAAACGACTGCTAGAGCAGATCAACTCCATTTATCTTCGTTCCCTGCCAAAAGTGGTGGTTTTTCATTTCATTTTTTGATTTTTTCAGACAAGTACGCCTCGACTTTCGGCAGCGGGTCCCAGTACGCCTACTATCACGACGAGGATGAGTCCACGTTCCACTTGGTGGACACGGCTCGCATCCAGAAGCCGCCGCACCAGCGAGGACGCTTCCGAGGCGGTCTTCGCAATAGGGGCGGTCGCAACATGCGCCCAGGTCAGTCGGGAATGACGACATTGGGCAAGAGCGTGAAGCTCCGAGACCAGCGTCGTGGCAACACGCGCAAGTGGGGCATGCGAGGAGCTCCCCCGAAGATCAGGGACGCGTCCGTGACCGTGCGTCCCGACTGGCTCATCGTGGAGGAGATGGACTTCCCCCGAATGGCGAAGCTCTCGCTCCCAAACGTGAAGGAGCCGGAGGACATCATGTGCTGCGGCGTCCTGGAGTACTACGACAAGGCGTACGACCGCGTTAATGTGAAGAACGAGAAGCCTCTGAAGGGCTGCGACCGCATCTTCCACACCGTCACGACGACCGACGATCCCGTGATCCGGAAGTTGTCCCGAACGGTGGGAAATGTCTACGCCACGGACGCCATCTTGGCCACGATTATGTGCTGCACACGCTCCAACTACTCGTGGGATATCGTAATTGACAAGATCGGGGACAAGCTGTTCATGGACAAGCGCGACAACACCGAGTTCGACTTGCTGACTGTCAACGAGACGTCTCAGGAGCCGCCCGTTGATGATGGCAACTCCCTCAACTCGCCCCGCAACTTGGCCATCGAGGCCACCTTCATTAACCACAACTTTAGCCAGCAGGTCCTGAAGAGTGGCGAGAAGGAGTCCAAGTTCAAGTTCGACGAGCCCAATCCGTTCGTGGGAGACGACGAGGAGGGAGAGGTCGCTAGCGTGGCTTATAGGTAAATTTTAAGGGTCATACTAGAGGGGACTATTTCGGCTCTAAGAGGTCCGGTCTAAGAGCTTATTCACAGAGAATTATTCTAGAGAAGAGAAGAAAGTGTAGAAAAGGTTTAGATTTTAGAGAAAAAAATCCTAATATTGTGAGGGGTTTCACCAATGACTCATGACCGCAGAGACTTCAGCTAGAGAAGAAAGAAAAAGTCTTGGAGATTGAGGGCTCTTTCTAAGGACCACAGAAATTGATTCTCTAGAGTGAGAATGAAATTAAGTGGTCTGGAATTTTTTTTCGATGATGTTTGACAATTCAAGTTTATTCCTACAGAGACTTGAGCTAAATAAGTCTGTAAAATGTTTCAAAAATAATTGTTCCAACTCTAGAAATGTGTCTCTATGGAAATGGAAAATTTATCCTAGATACTAATTCTCTTTGGTTTTCTAGGTACCGCAAGTGGGACCTCAACAACGGCATCATCCTGGTCGCGAGGTGCGAGCACGACGCCGTGATCCAGCTGCCGACGGGAGACAACCAGTTCCTCACCATCAAGGCACTGAACGAGTGGGACAGCAAGGTAGCGAACGGCGTAGAATGGCGTCAGAAGCTGGATATCCAGAGAGGTGCCGTTCTCGCAAACGAGCTGAGAAACAACGCCTGCAAGCTCGCCAAGTGGACGGTGCAGGCATTGCTGGCTGGCTCGGACCAGATCAAGTTCGGGTACGTGTCCCGAGCGCACGTGAAGGACTCGTCGCGTCACGTCATCCTGGGAACGCAGCAGTTCAAGCCAGCCGAGTTCGCGACTCAGATCAACTTGAGCATGGACAACGCCTGGGGCATCCTGCGGTGTGTCTGCGACATCCTCATGAAGCAGAAGGACGGCAAGTACCTCATCATGAAGGATCCCAACAAGCCTATCATCCGGCTCTACGACATCCCCGACAACACCTTCGAGAGCGACGGCTCCGAGGAGTCTGGCGAGGACGAGGCCTTCCAACCCATGTATTCGTATTCAGGAGCTCCCAACGCCAAACGGAGTTAAGCGTGCACCTTCTGTATTCCATATTTAGCCCAAAAATGAAGACAAAAATCCGGTACACGGAAGTGGCTGTTGAATGTGAGAGAGGCTTGGAACGTTTAATAAAAGGCCGTGTATCGGAAAAGAAACGCTTTATTTCTTAGTGCGTGATGGATGTAGGAAAGAAACCTCCTCTGGTGAAGTCCGCAGTTCCTTCGGCATTCCGCGTCAGTGATGTCCGACGTCCGGGTCTGGGTAGGGTATATATTTAGTCGTAGGTCTAGGATTGCTTCTAAGCTTTACAATATTTAGAGCTGGGAATCGAGATTTCTCCTAAAAGACTAGTATATATTCATGCTTTGATACCATTTAACTTTTAAAAAATAGTCCTGGCTCTACTTTGCTTTCTTGGGAGGCGAACACAAATTGCAGGTCTTCAGACTTTTCGGTGAGCGAAAGGAGCAGCTGTTTTAATAATATGAGCGTATCAGCGTAACGATTTTGAGGCCTCAAAACTTTTCTTCTAAGAGGAATAATTTTTACTCTTCATTTTATTTTAGGGAATTTAGGGCATTTTCTAAAGGAAAGTTTTTTTGAATTTTAAAGTTCCTTCCAAGGAGAAAAGGGAATGCAGAGACTCTTCTTTAAAGAAAGTACCTAAATTAGTATCTAGGGAATACAGTGATTATTCTACTGGAAGTATTTTCTTCTAAGAAAAATAAATTTATGGGGATTTCAGGGCTTCGTTAAGAGAAAAAATTATTCTTAGAGTCTTGATTTTTACGGTGAACATTGAGAGAGAGATTTTAGAGTTTCTTTCAAGGAGTGTACATTTTAGGGTTGCTTTGAAGAGAACTTACTGGGGGAAAGTATTGTTTTCGGGGGGAAAAAAACAAACCCAGGCTTCTACCACCGAATCACAAACAAAATTACCGATTGGTGCGCAAACAAGGTCTTCAGCGGCAAAGACAGTAATGTAACACTAAACCACAGCTTCTAAGTTTAATTTAAGAGTTTCATGAAGGCAATTTTTCTTTCTCTCAATTGATTGATTGCTATGTCTTTTTCCATTTCTTCTACGTATCATTTATGTTCTACGGTAATTACACATTCATCGGAGCTAAATGCGTTCGAAAGAAAATATTTCACTAATTCACTTGATTTACAATACGAGAAAATTGAGTTATTCATCGCTAAATATAGGAACAAACATTGATTTACATATTATGTGTATCCTTTTAAGGTAATTTGAGGCATAAATTATTAATAGGAAAGGGACAAAGTTCGTAGGCTATTCTTGAATTGCTTGCAATTTCTTGTAAAAGTTTTCCAGTTGGCCGACCAGTGTTAAACAGAAACCACGACTGGCCGGGATGAGCGGAAATTCTGGTGGACTTTGAAGTTGGCTGTTGTTGAGGGTTATCTGGATGGGGCTCGTGTTGTCTGAAAGAGAGTCGCTGGGGTGAGACTCGACTGGCGAGAGACGAGGACAGACTTACCGCCATCTATTGAGGACAAGTCCATGTAGCCCTTGATTCTCTCATAAATGCTGTTCCCCTTGTCTTGGAAATGTTTGAGGATCTGATTGCGGAAAATAGGGGAGGGACTCGTTATTTGCTTCGTCATCGACTGGACCAGCTTCAGGATGACCATCTCGTTGTACATCCGGGAGTTTTCGGACCCTTGTTGGGTTCCTAAACGAGAGTCTTTTGAAATATTGAACGTTAGCAAGTCGTCTCACCTTTCTGCTTCTCGTAGCCCGCCTCGTTGAAGTACGGCTCGTCGACCAGAATGAGTCCCTGGATGCTCACGATGACCTGCAGGAGCGTGCTGGTGGCTCCCCATACCTCTGTGCCGCGTCCCGACCACGTTCCGAGGAGGGACACGCAGACCTTTCCATCTTCGTACAAGTTGGGGTTGAGCCGGTCCGTGCAGTAGCTTATGTAGTGGCAGAGCGGAGGGACTTTGGGGTAGTCGGGGCCGAGTTGCATGTCGAAGAGAAAGAGCCCGTCCTCGTAGGGGGTGTTCTTGGGGCCCTCAATGAGGACGCTCAGAAGATCCAGGCGGTCCTCGAAGGTTCTCACCCAGACTCCGGACGGCAAGCCGCTCTTCAGGAGACGGTGCTCCTTCATCACCGCCTTGTAGAACTCGTGTGCGTTCGTTGGATGAAACACAGTCAAGTGGTATTTGTGCGTGTTAGGGGCCGACTCGAGGATCTGGAAGGCCTCCGAGGGAGCCAGGGGCTGGGAGGGAGTCGACGGAACGGAGGCAGTCGCTGGCGTGGAGACCTGAGCCTCCTCTTCCTCCTCGTCTTCCACGTCGATGTGCTGCTGGGCCTCCAGCTTCGGCTTCGCCTCCTTGCCCTGGCTCAAGAGGAAGGAGATCACGGTGTCCGAGAGGTCCTCGGTGTTTTCATTTTCCACTTCGATATCGTATTCTTCTATTATCACATCCTGAAAAGACGGGAGGGTTTTAGCCATTCGAACTTAGTCTTACAAATGAACGGACAGACTTAAATACTCACTTTTTGACCATATCGGCTGTTAATTTCTTGCAGCGCTTTAACTAATTGAGCTTTAATAAGAGCACATAAGCGAGCGCAGACGCACTCCTGGTGGCTGTCCATCCCTATGCCAGCCACCTCCTCCGTCGACTTGGCTCCCCCCGCGGCCGAGAAGTGTCCAGAGTCGTCGATATCGGATGTGGTCTTGTGCGTCCGCGTCGAGACCTCGTTGTCGTCGAGACTCGAGATATCACTGGAGGTGGAGATATTGAACACTTTTCCGTGGTTTCCACCACACCCTCCCGGATTGAGGAGCTTCGGAGACATCGAAGTGGGGCAGCCTCCATTGCAGGACTTGCTACTTCCGACACTGCTCGAGCAGCTTGTCTCCTCGTGGCTGTTGGACTCGGACTTGGTGTCGAGGAGCTTGATTTTCCGGATGAAGGTCACTGCGAGCTCGGCAGCGGCCGCCGAGGGGGCTGGAGACTCGTTGAATAGCCTGATCTTCTGATCCTTGACGCGCTCCGCTGTCGAGGGGTTGCCACCTTTCCTGACTCTCTCCACGAGACCCTAAAATCAAACAACATTGAAAATTAAAACTCCCCACCTCTAAGTCAAGTGGTTTGAAAGTAAGCCTGTCAAGGACCCACCTGGAAGTGCTCCTCGTGGAAGAAGGAGGTTCCCATGAGACGGTCGAGGTAGCGGCATTTTTTGTAGACTATCAGGAGCTTCTTCATAACGTTCTGATTCTGCAAGTTGGGGTTAATGACAAAGATCTCCTCCAGCTTGGACATTGCGACCCTGGCTCGCTCCAAATTGGCCACCAGCTGGGGCTTCGAGACCTCCTTGCCGCCCGGTCCAATGATTCCCCCAAGCTCCGAAGTCTCATCCTCCGTTTCCCACGAGTCATTGTCACTGTCATCGTTGCTCCAGAAGTTGTTCTCCGAGTCGTACTGACCCACCTCGAAGAGATCCTGGGGCCAGCAATTTGAGATGTGACCGTCGACCCACCACACCTGGACGTAGCCGTCACAGAAGTTGTCGATCACCTGACCAGCCGTGCACGTCTTGTCGACCCCGGAAAAGTTGGCTACGCGGATCACGATGGTCCCCGGACGGTACTGGAAGTCCGGGTGGTCTTTGAGATCGTAGACGGAGACCTCCGACTCGCCGCGGAACGATGGACGGGGCTCGTCGGCGCAAGTGTACGTGCTGAACCACCTGAAAGGGACAAATTATTTGAATTTGAAACCTAGTTAACTCCCTACTCCCGAGGTTCAACCCTAACAGACATAGCACTTACTTGACTTGCGCCGTTCTGCCGAGATGATCGACCTTCTGGATCACCCCGTAGTCCCGATAAGACACATTCTCGGCGTCCCCCCCGGCCAGCACAAAGTCCCCCGGGAAGAACTCGTGGTCGTCCAGATGGTGGATGGGACAGAGATCCGTGGAGGAGATTCCGCTTTCCACGGTCCCGTCCTGCCACACGACCGTCGCCGTGCTGTAGACGACCAGGGCCTCCGTGACAACCTCCTCTCCCTCCTTGGGGGGCGAAGCGGCTATCTCCGAGGACGAGGGACTGTGCTTCTTGAGCTTCCGGATCCGGTTCACGAGCAGAGGCGACTTCCGGGGCGAGCTCTTGGGCGTGGCGCTGCTGCTGCAGGACGAGACAGTGGTGTTGCTGTCACTCATCGACTCATCCTCGGCCTCCTCCTCGTCCGTCTGCCACTCGTCGCTCTCCGTCGCCTCCTTGCTCTTCTCCTTGCCGTGATGGTGGTGCCCCCTGGCGGCCGCCTCCCCTCCCGGTATCACATTTCCCGGGCTCAGACTGTTTCTCGTCGTGGTATCGCTCTCCACAGGCAGCTTTCCCTGCTCAGTCTGCCTCTGCTGCAGCAGCTGGTCCCTCAGGACTCTGTACCTGCTGTTCTTCTCCCGCTTCCAGTGCGACTTTCGGACAATCAGGTCATCTGCTTCGATCTTCAAGAAGTTCTTGTCGTTGATCTGCAGCATGCACGGCTCGTACAGATTCAGTCGCTTCAGACGGGCCAGGTTCTCCCCCGTCACGTAGCACTTGGGCTGCTGGATCCCGTTTCCCTCCTTCGTGGCGTCCGACACCTCGTCACACGACGCCTTGCACTGCCAGTTCACCCACACACCCTCAATTTCGACGGACTGGACCACAAACTTCCGGTCTACCGGCTTGCACTTGCCGCTCGTGGAACTCGGGGTTCCCGGGGAGGTGTTCAAGTACTTTGCGTTGGAAATCAGCTGAAAGGGATATCTTATTATTAAAATAGTTCTTTTTTTTCGCGGAAAATCCCTACAGTTTGGCCGGGATAGAAGGAGGTGGCTGCGAAGAAGCCCGCCCTGCCCTTGGTGTCGGCGTCCTTCAGAGGGAAGTTGTCGGTGTCGGGATGGATCTCAACCAGGTTGCCCCAAGTCGACCTTGAAAAGCAACCAAGTCATCTAAAATCTCTCCCAAACGTCCCCTACTCACTTCAGAGTCAATCTCTCGTTGATATTCTTGGTGCTCCCGACCCACGAGTCCAGACAGACGGCGTTGTCGCGGGGCATCGTGTTGAGGGGCTTCAGTCTCTCGGCACAGACGTTCTTCACGATGTACTTGGAGCCCAATATCTTGACGTCGGCGCGCACGAAAATCTCCCTGCAGTAGCCCCTTTGGGTCTCCCCTCGGGTCATTCGACGCACCACGTCACCCGGCATGAGAGTCCTGTCTGCCAGGCCCACCTGTATTTCGTAAACATTACATAATTTCACCTGCGATATTGATTGGATTCGTCCTGGCAAAAATCACCTGACTCTCAGCCACGATCTCCTCCTTGCCCTCCGGATGCCACACGACCCGTACTTCCCCTTTCTTGAGCGAGTCCTCGAATTCATCGTCCGTGCTGTTGAAAGCCTCGTAGTTCTCGATCACCAGCCCGAA
Organism: Forcipomyia taiwana; assembly: GCA_963930915.1. Taxonomy (NCBI): domain Eukaryota; kingdom Metazoa; phylum Arthropoda; class Insecta; order Diptera; family Ceratopogonidae; genus Forcipomyia; species Forcipomyia taiwana. The sequence continues at coordinate 370,372 of CAWVOI010000008.1, forward strand.
TTTCACTTGGTTGTTCCGGGGAACGATTTTGAATACTTCGTCTTCATAGAAGTACGAGATGTTCAACGGCTGTGCGTTGAATGCCATGATGGAGGAGCATCGACTCGAATTGCTTTTTCAATTAATTACGTAAAATGTGGAGTTTTCTTGGTGGAATTTTGCGATCAGGACGAAATATGAATCAGTGAATATTCGATAAACAACAAGGTTACGCGCGTGAGGTTACGCCAAGTGACACTCGAAAGGCGAGACGTGGATCAAAACAAACCGCCGCAAAATCCACAAATCATGGCCGGATACTCAAACGAACAATTCTGGGACAACACAAACAGCTATGGCCAGTACGGGAGTGACGGGAGCTTCATGGGTCAGTCGGATCCCCTGGGTGAGTTTCGATTTCGAAATTTTTCGGTTTCTCAAAATTGGCCCTCAGAGTTTCAGAATTTTGACTCCGCGGCGTACGACCCGAACCAGTACCAGGCTCCTCCAGCATACTCGTCGCAGCCCAACATCTTCACCCCGGACGCCAACATGGGAGGAGTTCCGGACTATGGGCCCGGCGGCCCGACCGAGTTCGACGAGCCACCGCTCCTGGACGAGCTAGAGATCTACCCGGCCCGCATTCTGGAGAAGTCACTGGCAGTCCTGAACCCCTTCCACAAAAAAGGCCTCGCCGACGACCCCGAGTACCTCTTCCGGGAGACGGATCTCGCCGGCCCCATCGCCTTCTGTCTCGCCCTGGCGGCCTGTCTGTTCTTGTCCGGCGCCAAGGCTCAGTTTGGATACATCTACGGGCTCTCGATCATCTCTGTGCTCATGATGTACTTCCTCATCACCCTCATGTGCTACACGACCGAGAACTTTGTGAGTCTGACGGCAGTCGCGAGCATTCTCGGATACAGCATCTTGCCCATCGTCTGGCTCTCAATCCTGGGCGTCTTTGTGGGCCTCAAGTCGCCCTTTGGCATGGTCTTGGCAGCTGTCGCCATTATTCTGAGCACCACAGCCTCCAGCAGGATCTTCTGTCTCATGACCGGCGACCCGAATCAGCGGTTCCTCATCGCCTACCCTTGCGGCTTAGTCTACGTCATCTTCGCTCTCCTCGTGCTTTTCTAGGGACCTTGTAATTCTGGAGGGTCAAAATTAAAGTTAACGTTGGTTAACATGCTTTTTCTTAACCCACTTATCTGTCTGTTTGACCACCTGTCTGGGCAAAATGTGAATTTTAGGGGAAATGATTTTTCTCCAATTTCCTTTTTTTTCGGCTAACAACTTCGTAAACGTGTTTCCAGAGGTAAACTTAGTCGTTCTAAGGCTTCAGGAACCGATTTGGAGACAAAAAATTTTTGGCCAAAATTCCTAAAATCGAGATTTCGTTAACGAGCGGAGGTTTGGTCATTTGGTAAATTTTAGGTGAAAAATTTGTTTCTCCAATTTCCTTTTTTTCGGCTAAAAACTTCGTAAACGTGTTTCCAGAGGTAAACTTAGTCGTTCTAAGGCTTCAGGAACCAATTTCGAGGCAGATATTTTTTGGCCGAAAAATTTTGAAATTGAGTTTCCGTTAACGAGCGGAGGTTTGGTCATTTGGTGAATTTTAGGTGAAATTTTTTTTTTCTCCAAAACTCACTTTTTCGACCATAAAAAGTGATCCTGGGGCTAAACTTAGTCGTTCTAAGGCTTCAGGAACCGATTTGGAGACAAAAAATTTTTGGTCAAAAATCTCTAAATCGACTTTTCGTTAACGAGCGGAGGTTTGGTCAGTTAGAGAATTTTAGGCGAAAAATTGTTTTTCTCCAAAACCCCGTTTTTCGTCCAAAAAACTTCGTAAACGTGTTTCTGCAGGTAGACATAGTCGTTCTAAGGCTTAAGGGACCAATTTTGATACAAAAAAATTTCGGTCAAAAATCCCGAAATCTAGATTTCGTTAACGAGCAGAGGTTTGGTAATTTTAGGAATTTTCAGTAAAATTTTTTTTTCTCCAATTTCTGTTTTTTCGTCAAAAAAAACTCCGTAAACGTGTTTCTAGAGGTAAACATGGTCGTTTTAGAACTTAAGGGACTAATTTCGAACCAAAAAAATTTTTGGTAAAAAATCCTAAAATCGATTTTTCGCCAACGAGTGGAGATGAAATGAAATCATGATTGCAAAAATAACCTGAAGTCCATGAATTCCCAAGAGCAATAGTAACATTTCACAGTCCGGTCATACAACGGGTGAAATCAAGTGCGCTTCAAGGCTCATAAACAGATGACGAATCTTTATTTTAAGATCAAAAACATAATCCAGCACGATTAAACTACATGACATTTTGTGAAGGAGCGAGAAATTCAAAATATCTTGGTGGAGGTGAATGGGCTAGAAAACGCGTCTAAGTAAAATTGCACTGCTACTTCTGGGGTAGCCGGGTGTAATTCATCTGGCTCGGCTTCTTTTCACTGAAGAAATTCCGGAGCACGAAGACCTGCAAGATCGCGATGATGAACATCGCTATCGTCTCTCCCACCGACCAGTACATCGTTTTCTCGTTCAGGTCCTCCGCAAACTTTCGTCCCTGCGCCTCCCTCAGTCTGTGGTGCGTTTGGTAGTCGTTCATAGCGTTCAGGCTCTGGTGAATTTCCTTCGCCGAGGACTCCATTTGGGTCATAACTGTGGCGTGGTCGTCAATTCCGGGCAGAGCTCTCTCATCCCCGACCTGGAAATCCATGTAGACGAGCTTGTGGCTGAATGTCGAGAACTCGTTGCTGAAACAGGCCACGTAAACACCGGAGGTCTGCAAAGAAAAGCCTCAGAACTACGCTCCTTTTCGTCCCTTTCACTCACGTCTGCCGTGAACTGGTGAGAATCAAACTGCGTCTTGATCTGCCGGTACAGGATCTCCTTCTTCGGGCTCTCCAGAGTCACATCCACATCGTACTGACCTCCAGTTACGACCTGAAAACCACGTCAGAATTATTCGGGGCCAGGAAACTAGAACCTCTCGGCCTTTTCTGGAAGTTCCAGTGCCTTTCTTGCGACGCGAATGGCGATTAAGTTACCTGAAACTCGAGCGTGGCAGTCTGGTTCTTCTCAATTTGTTGATGAAAACATTCCTTGGCGTTGTCGGGGAGCTCGAATGTCAGCTCTACTGCCCTCGAAAGCTTCCACAGCAGTATAAGAAAGAGGCACAACAGTTTCTGCTTCACACTGACCATTTTGTTTCTAGCTATTTACTTGCTAAATCATTTAGAACTGGCTAATTCGTGTTAATGACACAAATTAATCGGAAATTCTGCGGCAACGAAATGCTACGTTACGAGAGGTTACGCGCGTAACTTGGAATTATATAAACAGTAACCTCCGTAACCCCTTTTGCGATCGGCAATTTCGGCACTAGAATTTTCGAAACTCCGATGGGAATTCTTTCTTTTCTCTCCCGACGAGGTTTGACAGCAGTTTCCCGTCGCAGCTTCATGATGTCTTCAGTGCGAGAACGCAGCGAGAAGGTCCTGGAGGAGATGAAGGAGACGAACCCCTACTTCGAAAAGTACTCCCAGAAAATCGCGAAGCTCCAGCAGACGTCACCGGAGGAGTTCCTGGGCCGACTCGAGAAGGCCAACCAGGAGAAGCAGAAGCCAAAGTTCGGAGGGAAGCGGGACTTCTCGGAGCTGTCAAACCCCAAACCAAAGGCTGAGGGTCTCGTTGAGGGCGGCGATGGATCCAAAAAGCTCTCGGACATCCTGAAGGTGGAGCTGTTTGAGGGGAAAACTGCCGAGGAGATCAAGCACATCTGGCTCGAGTACCACAAGACGAAGGAGGTCCTGTCGGCGGTGATTGAGGTCGGGAAGTACGAGGAGCTCATGGCGAAGGGGCGCGAATTTCCGGTCTTCATTCTGCCTATCCCTCGTGACCAGGGCTACGAGTTCATCATGCACCAGTTCCACGGCAACACGATCCACTTTACGCCTCTCCTGAGTTACCAGGTGGGTTTAGAGGCAAGAAGAAATTTTGATCTTACAAACTTTGAGGGCCAGGGCACATGTGGTTCCAGCCTTAGGCCCTTAGCTACAACATACTGAGATTTCAGCTCATAAATACTCACTCCGAGAGAGCCAAACCCTACCAAACATGTCCTCAATATTGCAGGTCCACAAGGAAAACGCCCCCGAGTGCCTGAACGTGACTCACTACCCGGACTTCAAGGACAAGGGGATAGTCTTGATGCGAGGCGAGATCGACACCAAGATCCTGACTGCAAAAGAGGCTCAGTGTCTCGTGAACCAGCTCCAGATGTACTACGGTCAGAACGACCAGGCGAGACTCGACCTCTTGAGGCGCTTCACAGCCGAGCCAGAAAAGTTCAAGCACATGGATGTCATCAAGCAACTCGAAAACATCCAGCTTCAGTAGGAAAATAAAATTTGTGATTTATTTAACTGCTGAAAGTGAAGTTAGCTAGCCAAGCTATTGAGGTGAATAGTGGAAGACTTGGGGGCTCAAATAACGAGCTGACAGTAGCTTCTAGGTCCGTCTCAGATTCCGTCACCAAGAGGTCCCGAGGATACCTTTTTGGAGCTTGAAGGAAAAAAGGTTCCATGTAAGATCGTTTCTTCGCCTTAGGCACTGTCTCCGAGACGACTTCTAAGTCCTCCGAAGTCTCTGGAAACCATACTCTGAAGGTGTCAGAAGCAGCTTCCTCCACTACTTGAGCCATTTTGCGACAATCGTCCTCCCAGGTCTGGCGAGTCCCGCGTTCAAACTTTTTAAAAACCTCTGGATCAGGAAGGGGTCTTTGAGAACTGGGTTCTGGAGCAGCAGGCTTGACGGGCTGGCTCCTTGGTCCAACAGAGTATTGCTGTTCTTCTAAGCCATGCTGATGAGGGTAATCCTGAGAGAAGTATTTTCTCTGTTTTGAAATCCAGTCGGAAACCTTCCTTGGTCTCCTGGAAGCAGGGCGTCTGAACACACCTTCATCAAAGTTGGCCTTGAGCTCTTCCCACGGCCTTGATCTACCTGGAAGCTCTGGTTTGCTTTTGGAGCAAGAAGGCTTGAAGAAGTCTGATTCATGAGGTCCTGGAACCTGAGAGAAAAATTCCCAGTCCTCATTTTCCTGGGGTTTATTTCCGATTGCCACTAAATCGACAGGCGCTGGCTGACTGAACGATACGGGTCTCGGAGTTGAAGCATCCTTTGGCTGGAAATCCGCAGTTCTATCAAGAGTAACCAGTGTCTCGTTCGGTCTGTCGATGCAGAGTTTCTCGTAAAACGAGGTGCTGGGCTTGGAACGGGCGAGAAAGTCCTCTGGCAGATATGTGATGGAGTGCTGTCTTCTGGAGCCGAAAAGGGCGTCCTGATTTCTCTCCTTCCGACGAATAAGATTCAATATGTCGCCTCTCAGGTAGTCCTGGGCCAACGAGTTGTTCTCCACATTCACATCTCTGTGCCAAGGACGACGATGCTTGACAAAGAAGGAGCCTGGAGCAAAGGAGCTGTAGCCTTGTTTGTGAGCCTTGGAGCTGAAATTGGGCTTGAAATTGTTGTATTTTCTGCTTCTGACGTGATTGTTGAAAGTCGACATTTTTGAGGCAAAAATTATAGCAAAGTCAGGGAGGAGTATAAGTGGGGCAGGAATTCCCAGCCTTCGTGAGCTGTTGGACAGAAAAATGCGCACTTCTAACGGGATTCTGCTATCAACCAAACAGAAGAATTTGCAAAAGAGCCGGCTATTCCCGACAAATAATATGATACGATGAAGAGCTCTTATGATCCTCGATTTTGGAAAATCGGAGGTCACCATGAGATATTAGTTATAACTCCTTGGAAAAACCGGCCTCGAGTTGACGTCATACGAGCCGATAAAGGAGCTGGAAAATGTCAAGAATAAAGGAGCTTCGAACTGTCCAAAGATGACCCAGGGGGCTAAACGCCCAATTGCCTTCCTCGATCAAAGCCAGCAATTCAGCAGGAAGCTGTTTGTTGAAAAGAAGCCCCGACGATTCAAGACCTGCCCAATGAAGTAAGTTAAGCTACTTTTTTGATAGCACATTTCAGGAATTTCTGCCATCATGGGAGAGACGGAGGGCTTGAAAAGTGAACCAGACGGCCCCTGAATACAAACCTTCCAAATGGTTGCTCTAATCCGTGTCATGCTCTAATAATTTATTTGTCAAACTCTTTGATCTATAAAAACGTAAACATGTTGGTAACATTAGCTTAAGCTTACTAAAGTTTACATTTAACACAAAATGTCACTTTTGGAGCCTTGGAGGGGCGAAAAACAGAAATCATGCAAGTAGTTGAGCTGAATCGAGTCTTGAGCTGCATGGTCTCTCTTAGAAGGTATTTACAGATACAAAATACATAAAATAACTTAAACTTGAGTCTTTAACACTAACGCGTGAACGTCCGGAGCAGAGGGAATCTCTACTCCACCTTCTTGTAAACGTTGTTGTTGTTGGTTTTCTCAACGACACCGCATTGTCTCTGTTGTTTCTTGTAGTTCTGAACGTAAAAATTCATGAAGAGCACAAAAAAGATCGAGGCGTTGAGCAGCAACAATCCAGTGAGGAATTTGGGGAAGCCACAGTCCGTCAGTAAGGCACGAATGCAATGCACGATGCAGAGAATGAATTGAGCCTGCGAAGAGAAAATGAGTGAAGAACCTTAACACACATCCACCGAGCATGTAGCGTTTGGAGGTCGACCCTAAGAACTGCAGGTCGGCCTCAAGCTAGCGATATTCTACATAACATGTGTACTCGCGATGGTCGAGCTAAGTTCAATGGTAAAATGCGGTTGCAAAACTGAAATTATTGACCTTAAGAAGTCTCCTCCGCGGTTCTTGCGAAATTTCGAGTCTGACTGAAAATATATGAGTGTTGAAATCGACACGTTTTTCCAGTTTTGGATCCATGCGACAGCGCGATTGCAAAATGCATATCTTTCAAATGCACTTTATCCAATGCAGCAGCCGTCTCGGTGCACTGAAAAAATTCACTCTGCTCCAAGCTCGAACACTTGAACATGAATACGAAAATTGAATGGCAACGGCAGCAGCATATTGCGAGATTCGTGCACTAGACATTTACATGTTTGCCAGCATACCAGAGAGCGATTTTCAATTTCAATGTGAAGCTTATTATACAACCAGCCACTTGCGCTGCGCCGCTTAGGTTTAGACGATGAAGTTCAAATTTTATGCAATCGTGTTTATTGGAGCCGCAAGTTCTTTTTGTGCTGCGGGAATTACGGGGGATTTTCGCGGATGAAAGGTGCTCTAGTCATAGTGCCTCAGTAAATATTGAGGGCTTTTTGAAATCATCATTGAGTTGATCACTGATTTTCCTTTTATTGATTAGGGGCTTAGCCTTTGTAGGACCTTTCCCTAATTTTGAACTTTAATATGATTATGCAGTTTTTAGTGCATTTTCATCAATTTTGAAAAAAATGCACTTATGTGTCCGATATGTCCGTCTGTCCGTCTGTCCGTCTGTCCGTCTGTCCGTCCGTCCGAGTCGCAAAGGCTCCGAAACTGTAAGAGCTAGAGACCTGCGGTTTTTTGCATGATGTAAGGTATGGTCTAGAGGGTGGGCCATTTTTGTTGGTTTCCCAAAAAACCCCCCAGGGACGTAACCAGGGGGGTTTTCCCGTTGTATGAAAGTTCTATATACTTCGTCCGATTGAGCTTAATTTTGGATATGTTATACATCATGTCAAATCTAGCAAACCATTGAACACATGTTTGCCTCTATCACTTAAGGGGGGGGAGTAAGAGGGCACCAAAGGGGGGAAAAATTTAGTTGCTCCGATCGAGCTGAAATTCAGAATGGTCATGTAAAATGACAAATTAAGCAACTTTTGTTTCGATTCATGGTCACAAAAATGTAAAATAACGGACTCTGGGGGTCAATAAGTGGCCTCTTAAGACTTCCCATGGCGAACAGTAGGGCAAAATTTCAAATTCAACCGATTGAACTGAAACTTTGGAAACTGTTAGATGGCATTAAATCCAGCAAACAATAGTTTTACAGTAAGCCTCTATGACCTAAGAGTGAGGAGCTAAGACCTCCCAAAGTTAGTATGAGATGAAAATTTTTTAACTCCAATTGAGCTTAAACTTGAGCAAATGTTAGATGACATTAAATTTAGTAAAATATCCTTCGACATTAAGGCTCTTTGACCTGAGGGATCAAAGTCAGGGGTCCAATAAGTTTCTGCAGTGACGGAATTGGGAATAAAATATTTTTACTTCGATCCAACTTTTGCAACAATGCGAATTGAAAATGCACTCAAATGCGTTCGTCCCCGACTAAGCTTTAAACATGTTTTTGATTTAAGGAAAACAAACTTTAAAAAAATACAAGAATAATTTGTTGCCCTAATATTGGAGGGAAGAGGGAAGGGGAAACGGTAAAAAAAACTCGAGGGCTTAATTTGAAAGATTCTACAAAAAAAAAGTTTTATGTTGCCGATAGTTAATTCAGAAAAAGTTATGTAAAGAAGAAATGTTTGAAAATTTTTTTAAAAAATTTTAAAATGTAGGAAAGCTTTTCAAAAAATCTCTATATTTTTTTGACTGCCCATAAACGTTTACTAGATCAATAAGAACCGAGAGAAATTTTCTGGAACACTCTTGATACATCTCCATTCCGTCAGTCTTTGACCCCCATGACCTTAATAACTTTAATTTTCCAGAACAAAGCAATCCTTGGTTGCCAGCAACGTAGCGAATCGACATTCCAAGCTCCTTAGATTATCATCATCACAAAGATCACGCAAACCTCGTACAATTGCACATGTGATCGCGCTGTCGAGAATCCAAATCTGGGTTAACTCACACAAAGATCCAATTATTTCTGCGTAGAACAAACTCAAGAGTAAGCCGCGTCTCACTGACCCCCCGACCCCCTTCGTTCGTGGTTCAAGCGGCCGGTTCTAATGGCCCTCTTCCGCCATTCTCGGAGCCAACTCTCGGCCAGCGCGCAAGAACTCCCCTTCTGCAATCTCGTCTCGATCGAGGACAAGGATTTCCACTACACGACTCGCAAGCAGCGCGAGAACGTGTGCTGCAGTTCCTACTTGCTCTTCTACAAAGCAGCTGCTTGGGAGTAATCGTGGAATTCTTGCATTAAGGCTAGAATATAACTGTTGCAAAATGTTTTGGAGGCAAACAAGTCGCTCGAAAAAGTAAACACTAAATTTACATGCTGCTGCTGTCAATTAAACTCGCAGTTAATATACGCACTTTGTAATTGATTGAAAAATTCGCGAGTCGTTCATTGACGTCGGCGTTGAGCGCGCGCGCTGACTCGCTTGATTTGTAGCCATTTGTAGGAAATCGGAAACGGAGATTGACCTACAATTTTTCAGCTTTATGATGCAGCAGATTGCTGACTAAGCAGTCAGTGAGGTGCGGAGCTGGCCGAGACTATAAATCGCAAGAATTTGATGTTGTGCAAGAACATGCCGTTTGTTTATGGTGATTTAATCGATAACCTTGCGAGCATTTTTGCGTTGCCCAATACTGGATGCTTGGACGTAGAGGGTAGAGCATAAGGTGAATGGCACGCTAGGCTTGGAAATTTTTGATCCAAATGTCAAAGGCGGTTTTCCGAGGTGTCTTGGGGCCTTGGGATTTTTTCTGACTCAAATTCCAGAAGGTTAATCTAATTTTTAGTTTTTGAAGTTTTTTTTATCTGGCCTTTTTTCCGAGGGGTCTTGGAGCCTTGGGAATATTTTCGATTCAAATTCAAGAAGGTAAAGTAATTTTTAGTTATTGTTGCTAAGTCTTCTTGGAAGATTTCAAGCCTTTTGAAGAGTCTAGATTTTTGGCTCAAATAAGGGAGTCGATTGATTCGTGGAAATTCTTGGCTAGCTGCAGTCCCCAAGCTTGTAATTAAAGTGATTACTGAGCCTTTTTTTATCGCGAGAACAACAGATCGTAATCGGAAGAAACACCCGTTTGAGAACACTAGCTCACTGAGAGGCTGAATAGGCCGCTAGCGCAAAGCCCGATCTAGCAAGCGTTGATCCAATAAAACTGCAATGTGCACGACGTACGCGATAGGACTGGTTTGCGATCATTCTAAAGACCGAATTGCAACACAACTAAAGCTACTTACAATTTGAAGTTCAGTGAGGTATTTTTTCCACCAGAGGTATTTTTGGTACTGGGGGCCTAAGGAACAGAGAAACTGGAATTAAGAAAACTGGATTTGAGGGACGAAAGAGACTCACCCATGGCGGACAGTCCGTAGTAGGCGTACATCCAGACATGGACAAAGTTGTTGATGATGTTGGGGAACGTGGCGTTTCCTCCTGCGGGCCAAGAGAGGGGTCAGGAGGCACCTGGAACGCGGGAAGGGGCTCACCTGGGATGAACTTGACGAGGATCCAGGCCTCAATGGGGGTAAGCGAGTGGTGGTAGAGATGAAGCCACGTTATCTGGGACCTCTTCTTCCGCAGCACGAAGAAAACTGTGTCAGCAAACTCCGTGAGCTGCAAGAAAGGTGTCAATAATGCGGGTTTAGGAGAACTTGGGTTCTCACCTTCGACAGGTAGTACAGAAAACAGAGACGCTGCATCTGGAAGAGACGAAAAGATTACGCATAATTTGGCGACACGAAACCTTGACCGTGTGCGCGTTTGAAGTTACGTAAATCTGCATATGTCATCGCGCTTTGGGGATGCTGTTCACGTCTCGAGACTCGCGGAGTCGCGGCGCTCTAGATTACAGTCTGTACCTATTACGACACAAATTGAAGGGCTGCTCTGACGTTCTAGAAAAGCGCGCTGCGGGGCCAAAAGTCCGACTTTTTCTCGTTTCTCGCTCGATTAAACGTCTTGCGGTCAGTAATTAGTTCGTGTTTCAGCAGAGACCCGAAAGTCTCAAATATTTGCCGTATTTAGCATAAAACGACTCAGACGATGTGCGAGTCTTCAAGTTCATTACCTATTTCGACAGCTCTAGCTTCGCGGTATTCAAGGCGGGCAAACATGGATGAATGGTTCGATGTTGTTTGCGGACTCACAGACCCGTGTTTGCTGCAGAAAATCATTTGAAAGCTCGCAGAAGGGATACAAAATTGATTGGCAGTGAACTAGAAACTAGGGGATCGTCTGGGTACCTCGCAACGCCTCTAGAAGAGCTCCAAGATACGCGATTCGTGACTCTTCCTTTGCGGTAACCGCGACCAAAACAGTAATTAAACGACCCAGTCAAGTGATCGGGCTCTGTTTCGAGTCATTAAACACGCAGAATAGCATAAAACGGGTTATGTCACCGCATTTTCAACGCGTTTTCACTTACCCTTTGCGACTGAGGGCTGTCTGAGTAGTCGACTGGCTCGCACGTGAAGTTGTACCCTCGCGCCCATCCCGCCATGAGGTGCTGGAAGGAAGAGCAAGACAATTACTGGCAGGTTTCGGACTGTTTGGAGCCATCAGCTTTAAGTTTCCTGGATGAAAAACTCAAAACTCATGATGAAACGAATTTTGACAAGATTTGTGTCTCCTTTTACTGACAAGAATGATAGTTTTAACCCATTTCCTACCAGGCAAAGAACAGGCCAATTTTTGACAGTTTCCAAAGCTATGATATTTGAACAAGTTATGAGGCTCAAAAATCAAAAATTAAGGCTCTTATGCTTTTAAATTTGTTTGCAAACCTTTGAAGCCGACTTTGAGCCTTGAAGAGGTTTATTTTGGAAAAAATATTTTTAGAGTTTCAAAAGAATTTTGAAAATCGAGATTTTGGTGAATTTTAAAACAAACGAAATATTTGACTACTGGAAAAAATTTGGTACAAAAGCTAAAAAGGACACTCACCTCGTAAAACATGTAGGCACTGAGGAGAACCTGTCCAGCGTTGTACCAAATGAGGGTGTTCCGCAGTTCTGTGGGCTTTCGGTCTCGCATGTAAATCGGCCCGATGATCATGACCCAGGCCAGGTACGCTATCACCATTGCGATTGTGGGGATCGGGGTGTCCATAAAGGGGAACGACTTGGCTCGCGGATCTACAAAAAAAGCCAAACGTGTTAATTAGGCCCATCTACGATTAGATGAGAGCTCGTCTGGCGCAATTTGCCAAGTGCCCCCTTATGTTGTGTTGTACGGAAGGTCGGTGAAGTGGCCGCAGAAGAGGCTTAGCTGGCATTTCTCAGCCGCTCAGGCGTAAAAATGTCAATGTCTCGCGGGGTTTTTGCAGAAAGAATGAGTTGCGGTTTTCCGTAATGGGGGTTTTCCGTTTCCAGTACCTCCTATCTGCTCTTCCACGAGGGTCCAGTATCTGTCGAGGAGGCCGGTCCAGTTCTGTGTGGTGTAGTACTCGTCCATGGCATCCCGGACGAACTCCTGGGCGACGTCATGGAACTGCGACAGATCCGTCAGATTGTACGTGAAGTTGTCCATTTTTCACTTATTTAAATACAGTTAGTTTTTCAGAGTCTTTGGAACTTTTCACTGCAATTTTCGCATATTTTCCTCAGGTTCTTCCTCAACTAGAACTATTTGATACCATGAAAGAATTCTTCAACGCGATGAAGCTTCTTTTCCGACCGATTTCCACGCTGGCTAAGTCACAACTGATCACAATTGCTGAACGTTTTTTGACTCTAACTCAAAAACTTCAATATAGCGGTGATACTGAGCGCACTATGAGCAGCTTACTTAGTAGTTCTACATGTGAATTTCAGCTGTAATTAAGCTGTACGGGCTGTGCGGAGTCGCGACAGCTAAGCGAAGAAAAACACACACAGTCAGCCGGTGTCCTTGAAGAAAAACACTCGCACAGCGGACCAGAGCCACGATATGTTTGCTGTTTGATGTGGAGCACTCAATATACACAGCATGCAGGTGTGAACTATGTAGCCCACTTTTGATGCTACCCAAAACGGGGGGCGGGCAGACGGGAAGGTTCGGAAGGAAACAAATTAGCGGACTAAATCGAGCGTAGGAGTTCAGAAGGTGCAGCGGAGTTGCGAAAAAGATATCTTTTCAATTAATCCGAGGTCGGTGCAGTCATTTGCCGGTTACGAAATGCAGCGGTGCGCACGGCAGAAGCTATTAGACTTCACCTCTGGGCTCCAATCGCTTCGAAGAAAGTCGGAGTCGTCGTTTTTGCGCGACTTCGGAGTGAACTTGGGTTCCAGAGCGTGCACAAGTTGTGGTTACAATGTCTAATTACTCGGCTGTTGTTTCGGCGTTCTTAAGAGTCACAATGCCGAGTCGCGCCGTGAGCTGGGAGTCATTGAATTTTGGAGTTGCTTGACTTTGAGCGCCGAGACTCGTGACGTCAGTGGGAATTTCTGCGTTGAAGCGTTCTTGAGGGACTTTAAGCCTCCCAGTATCGGATTTGTGGCCCCCAAATCCGCTGTTTGCCGAGCTTCTTAGCACGAATCAGAATTCCGTCAGTCTCAGCGCTCTGGCGTTTGCTCAGCGAGTCTCTTTTTGTTTGTTTTTCCTGAGACCATGGACTCATAGAAACACCTAGAGCTGGAACCATTTTTGGCCGCTTTGCAGTCTGTCTGTCTGTCGGTCTGAAAATTTATAACTCGAGAACCAGAAGAGCTAGAGAGCTGTGGTTTTTGCATCGTGTAGAGTATGATCTGTAGGGGTGCAGGCTAACAATTTTAGACCCCCATCTCCCCCAGGGGGTGGATGGGGGGTGTTTTACGTTTGTATGGAAACTCCTTATATTACATCCGATTGAGCTAAAATTTTAGTACGATGTAGTCTGTGCAAAATCCAGCAAATCAAAGTTTCACATGTGACCCCTACCATGCTCAGGGACGGAGCTAGGGGCCCTCAAAATTTAATCTTGTTAAAATCTTTGAAAATGCACCCTAAGGCTTAATCTCCGATTTTGCTTTTTTTCAGAGTTTCCAGACTTCAGAAAAGGCTCTTGTTGCTTTCAGTACCTGGAGTTGTCTAGGTACTACTGCTTGTCTGAGGCCAAATCCGCTATTGAACGTCTATGTTTGCTCTCTAAACTCGGCGAAAAAATTGTATCAATTGACACGGTGTGTGTTAAAAGTTGCTTAAATTAATAAGGAGATAAACAAGCATCACGGTGACGCAGCCTAATGCGGATTTCAGACCTTGGACGGGAGCGAGCTGCACAAGTTTCGAGAGAAAAATTAGAATGAGAATAAATAGGAAGTGATGAACAATGCATCGTAAGTGACGAGTTTGTCATCGCGTTTATACGACATTTAAATAAGTGACTACTCCCTTCTGCCGGACAGCCGATCCAAGTTCCCACGTTACACGACTCCGAGCCTCTTCCGTGCCGAGCTAGCTAAGAGCCGCGATAAATTATGTCATTATGAGGCTGATTCTCGCGACAAGACAGATTTTAATCAGTAATGATCCCTAAATGGCCAATGCTTACGCAGCAAATTACAACAATTGGCTGCTGGTCTCGTTCTGGCGAAAAAAATTGATATGTCACTTCACTCTTGATATTGACAAATGGCCATTTGACGAAGGATTTGGGCTTTCAGAACGAGGAAACGTCAGCCGTCAATCACCGCGTGTTTGCTTTTCACCTCCATTGTTGGCCCGCACGAAAGACTTCCCACGAGCAAGCGACGAACCTCTTCGAAATTTCGTTCTAATAGACTCGAAGGCCGTCTCCAATTTCCACCTCACCTCGAATTGCTTCTCTACATGGTGCTCGGCCTCACCCAAGGTCCCCACTCCGATCGAGGGAAAGTCCAGAATTTTCCCACAAGTGACTACCTCAAGGACTGTGACGCGCATCGCGATCCAATTACGTGACACAAATGGGCCAATTGCTGCTACTTGCAAGCGCATTACGTTTCGTAACGTCTTGTACCCGCTCATGCAACGGCGATGTAAACATGAACTGCATCAGTCCAGTGGCTGCGCGAATGCTCGAACAAAAAAAACATTTTGAATTGAACTTGAAAATCGTACCAAAGGTTATGCAATGTCCTCTTTCGTTGCATTGAACCCAATATTTTTTTGCGTCGCTCTACTGATAAAAGAGACATTCCTGGTTCTCGAAGTCGCGAGCGCGAATTTAGACGCGTCAGATGCGATTCAGAGCGTTGCGTAAGGTCTTGAAGTTAACGTCTCACGACCTTGTCCTCATTTCTTCGTCTTCTTCGGCATCTTCTTCACATGAAAGCGACAACAATGATTCATTTTAATCGAGGCTTTCGCATAAACGGCGTAGCTGGGGGACAAAGGGCCCAGCTCTAGGGGTCCCAGTGGAGCGTCTGGTTCTGCGTAGAGCTCTAGGTAGAACTTGCGTTCAGCAGAAGACCTTCAATGGTATTTTTCCTCTTTAGAAACTTCCTGGTCCTAAGAAGGATTGAAAGTGGAAGTAAAAGACCTTCAGTAATCGTTTTGAGGAAAATTTCTGAAAGTGAATCCCTTCAGTGATCTTTGTTATTCGTTTTAGGAACTTCCTAGTCTTTAGAAGTATTTTAAGTAGAAGGAGAAGACCTTCAGTAATCTTTTTGAGGAAAATTTTTGAAAGTAAATCCCTTCAATGATTTTTGTTTTTCGTTTTAGGAGCTTCCTGGTCCTTACAAGGATTTTAAGTAGAACTTTTGTCAACCAACAGTGATTAGAAGGAGAAGGATGAAGAGCTTTCGTTCAGCAAAAGTGATCAGAAGGAAGGTTTCAGTAACCTTTTCCGAGATAAATTCTTAGTTCTTGTAAAATTCACACTAAAAAAACCTTTTGATTCCACTAATATGAAATAGCACTTTTTGACCAAAACAATAACGTAACCACTTGATCCGAAGAGTTGCGTGTGACTGAACCTCAAAAGAAATTCCGCAAGACATTTTTTCGCATCTCATTACACAGCATATCCAGCTCATGCATTGCATTATGGTCCACATCTGCATCCAGTCGCCCTTGCTAGCCATCAACCATCACCGCACACGTTCGTACTTGACTCAAAAATGATTAAAACAAAGCTCGGCTCAGGCACTTCCTAGTCCCCTGAACGGTCTTTTCGAGTCGAGCTTTTGGAAGCTCGATCGGCAGCGACGCTTTGCTTCCGCCCGATCACTAGATCAGGTATGATTGATGGTGCAGACGGTGTGGTAATAAATAGGGGGCTACGAGAGGCTTAGTAAATAGATCAATTAGTCGGTGTATTATGGACCGTGGAGGTAATTTCGATGACTTTTTGGGTCATCGGATAATGCAAATGCTGAATTATAATAATAGGCTTGGCAGTTTCGGGTCACACACGTTTGTGGCAGTTCTGATGGGGATGGGAAACCCATGCGTTGCCCGAGACCCGCACGCTAATTACTTTGTCATTCGCAGATCAGAGACTGTGCAAGCAAGTGACCTTGATAAATTTTAAAGATTTGATTTGTGTCGTTAATTTTTTTTTTTTTTGTCTTTTTTAATACCGCTCATGATCATACACGATGTGCGTATGATTAATAATGTATGAGAGCATTCAAAAGTTTTCAATGGCAACACACGAAAGCGGAGGACTCGGTGTGTGTGCATTTGGGGGTGATGAGGAAAAAAATATGACAACAGCGGGTCGTTGGAATTCAGTGGTGAGACACACATTATGTGGCAGGTTCGGTGTTAAGCGCTGCCAGCCCAGCTGCTGTGAACTTTGGCTGCAGTCGTCAGTTTTGATAAATCTGTGCAGTGGTGAGGATAGGAAGCAGTTTAGTGGAGCATCTGCACTCGCCCTACTCGCCTGTCTTTGGATATTTGAAGCAAAATTGTAAGTCTCTTGGTGACTCTCCTGACGTTTATTCCTCCAAAATCGTGGCTCAAAGTCCATATTTCACGTGGTTTTGTTGACACACAATAGTTTCACTCTCACTCTTCACTCACCTGGGTCCACTCCAGCAAGCTCAATGAACTTCTCTCCCACGAACCAGAACCATCCCAGCTTCTGAGCCTCAACCATTCCACGACTCTTTTAAAAAAATAACTGCCACCCGAGGAACTAATTGAATTGCTAGTGAAGGGTTTCGCGTACATTCACATTATGTTGAAATTCTCGCGGTTCATACGCGCGCCAGAGTAATGAATCGGACCCCCCCTTGAAAATTGGTGCTAGTGCGCAGCTCGAGATTCACTGCTCACGGTAGGAGGAAATTTATTTAAGACAGTCAGGGAATTTGTGGCGGCTCAGTTGCGCGCACGTCAGCGTGCTACCTTCACGTAGTAGGCAATTTCCCAGGCCCCAGCTCTGTTCCGGGGATAAAAAAGACCTCCATTGATAAAAACGAATCCGAGTTCGAGAGCTTCCTGCGAGGAAAGACGACACGTAGGTGAGCAAAACGTCGCAGTGAGACCAGTTCTGGGGTTTCTCACCTCGCATTCAGTCGTCTCTGAGTCGCGAGCGGTGGCAGAAGCACACAACGGAAGCTCCCCAACCTCGAGCACATTCAGGAACTTGAATTAACTTGAAATCGTGCAACTGAACAGGTCAGATATTTGGTGAAAATTAGAGTTTTCCGTGGACATTTACTCCCAGACCGATCGATATTTCCGCAACCTGTTGAATGTCCTCTGCCTGAGTGTGAGTGTGAGATGGCCAGGGGTTCGTGAAAGATGTGACATGCAAAAAATCGGAGGTCAATGTGGCGATTGGAGCATTCGCATTCGCAAGGATTTATGCATCAATCACTCTCTCAGTTTTTGTTATGCTAAAACGCTCAATGCTACCGAAATTAGGCGGCATGGCACGTCTCGGTTTCGGCATCGTGGCGCAAGCATTGCAGCAACAAGTTGACTCACAAATACGTCCATTAATTTAAAAAAAAAATTTTAATTAATAAATCAGGTGGCTTTTGTGTGCCAAAAAGTATTAGTGAGCCCTTGAGCTTCAGAGTGTGAGCAGCCTTGCCTAGTAACCAGTTCCTGAGCTGCAAGAATACCCGAATCCGCCTTTTTTGCTGTCATAAAATTTATTTTTTGCGCCGAATGACAGCATGTTGTCTCGGGTTTCGGTGAAAAGCGAATCGCCAAGAGAGATTCTCGAGACTGAGAATGAAGTGACGGAATGAAAATGGACCGCATAATCCCATTTTTTGTGTGGAATTTGGAGGACTTGCGTAAAAGCAGCCCGTGCGTCAAAACTGAAAAAATGGACAGGTTTCGAGGTAACATTATATGGCGAGATGACCTACGGCTGGAGACACGCAAAAAAGAGGCTTTCATTGAAACGGGATTTTTTCCACCCGCTGCATAGCTCCCCGAAATCCTGCCCAAGGTGTTAATTCGCGTCTCGATGGTCAAGATCGTCGATGACAGGTACGCGTTTGGGCAATGCTGGCCAATGCTGGTTTCTAGGAAGGGGAAAACGAATATTTGTAGGAACGTGAACGCGGTCAATGACTGTGAATTACAGATTCTGCGTGCTGAATCTGCATTTTGAATTTTGATGAGATGCAAGTTTAACCCATTTTCGACCGTGTGTTAATGGGGTTCCTCAGCAGAAACCTTTTAAGTACCTACGGTTCTCTCTCATTCGAAATACGAGCCCGAGTGTCTCTCCAAAGCCCATTGAAGCGACACTGTATAAGCAGATTTTTACAACAACAAGACAAACATTATGATGATGTTGACAAAAATGCTACCAGCTCGAAGGCAGTAAATTAAAACAATTTGCAAGCAAGCGTTATAAATCCCACAGAGACTTTGGGCTTCGATTTGCGTGTCATTCGCCCAAAATTCTCCGGTAGGAGTAGTGCACAGTGTTACTTGCCCAGTCACGCGTACCCAGAGTTCACAGTCAATGGGTAAGACCAGTGGTTAAGCTCCAAATAGTGTAATTGCAGGCGATAGTTGGGGCCAGGGCGCGAGAAGAGGTCTCAAGTGGTTTGCCAAACATACATATTCAATCACCGACCTTGGAGGTTTGTGTTTATTTGACGGTTTTACCCGTAAAATTAGAGGGGACAGCAAACACAGCAAGAGTATTGGTAATGATTGAGCAAAGCGACATAATTTAGCGGCATTATGGGATTATATAATAGCTGCGGCACTCACACTGCGGTTCAGGTGGACGCTATCGAGTTCTAATTGAAGACAAATTCATTAAATTTCTAATAAGTTCAAGGGTCACCTTTGACCCTCTTTTCGGATTTCAATCGGCGCGACGTGTCGAGTCGGTTTGCACGAGCGCTTCCATGTTTACTAACAGACCTAAGCAGCTGTGAAAAAAATAGTACGTCGAGTTCACTAGGGGCTTGGGTGGAGAAGACTTTAACCCATTTTTTCCCAGATTATTTTTGGTAAATTTAATTTTTCGAAGTTCCAATTTTAAAACATTTGAGCCCATTTTCGCCAACAACAAATTTTTTGGGAAAAATTGTATAAGATAACAATTACTATCGCCTCTCTTCAGACAAAAGAAGTCCAGCATCGGCCATGGAGTTCGACCTCTACAACAACACGCTAACCCGGGCCTGGCACACGCTATTCGTGGAGATGGCGGACCCCCGGACGAACAAGTACCCTCTCATCCGAAACCCCCTCCACGGTGCCAGCATCCTCGTCCTCTATCTCATCTTTATCCTCCGTCTGGGCCCATGGCTCATGCGGGACCGGAAGCCCTTCCAGCTCACCAAGACGCTCATCGGGTACAACGCCTTCCAAGTCATCTTCAACATTTACCTGGTGTACGAGGCCACCACACAGGCCTACGGCTTGGGCAACTACAGCTACAAGTGCGAGCCCGTTGACCGGTCAAACTCCCCTAGCGCCCTCAGAGCCACCTACGCCTTCTACGCCTACTTCGTGAACAAGATGCTGGACCTGCTGGACACGGTGTTCTTTGTCCTGCGGAAAAAGGACCGCCAGATCACCTTCCTGCACTTGTAAGTAGCTCAAGGGGACAATTTGAGATCCCATTCTTACGCTCTCTGACCTCCAGGTACCACCACACTGGCATGCCCATGATCAGCTGGGGCTGCGTTAAGTACTTCCCTGGTGGACACGCCGCTTTCATCGGAATGGTCAACTCCTTCGTCCACATCGTGATGTAAGTCCCCCGTTTCCCCCAAACCAGGCTCCTAACGAGGCTTTTTAGGTACACCTACTATCTGCTGGCCGCCCTCGGACCCGAGTGGCAGAAGTACCTCTGGTGGAAGAAGTACATCACGGCTCTCCAGATGGTAAGTCGGGTTTCTCACACGTTGACCCCCTGCTAAACTCCCTCTCAGTTCCAGTTCGGAATCTGCTTCCTGCACTCGGCCCAGCTCCTCTGGAACGACTGCGGTTTCCCCCGGTGGTCTCTCTTCTTCACGCTCCCGAACGCTGTCTTCTTCTACTTCCTCTTCAACGACTTCTACCAGAAGGCGTACAAGGCCCGGCAGGACAAGAAGGACGAGGCTCAGAGGCTGCTGAAGGAGAAGCAGAGCACCCACTACAAGAACGGCTACTTGAATGGGAACTACGAGCCCTCGAAGAACGGCGTGGCGATCAGCAATGGGGTCTACAAGAACGGAGGTGTCGCGAAGAGCGAGGAGGCTCCACAGGATGGGAAGAAAGTACAGTAAGGGAATCAGTCAAGCTGCCGTTTTGAGGAGGAAATAGTCAATTACAACCCACAGAGTTTACAGAATCATTCGATATGACAAAAATAAGCATGAAATGTGATTTCTTCCACTCGTAGAATATTAATTAACTTGTTCACAGTTTTCATATAGATAAATAGCAGTTGCAGGTCGATTACAACCCAAACGAAACGTTCGAGCAATTTGGCAACATGACTTTAGAGCTTTAGAGTTGATTAGGACCCACTGACCCCGTCTACAACGCCCCGTGGCTCCATTTATTAGTTAGGATAAAAAATTTAATGATAGCCGAACGCCAGGGGTAGATCAATCATCAATTACGTGCAATCATTGACAAAAAGCAGTTGTGAAGTACTTATACATGATAGGATATTTAATATAAAATAAAGTTAATGCGAAATGACTTCTGGTTTCTTTTTTCTACCCTTCGTGGCAGCCCCTCGATTTCCTTTGGGTATTTTATTGTTTTCTCTCACAAAAAGACTTCAAGAAACTCAGATTCTGGTCCTTGAACTGTTTCCGGCTTGAGGGGTGGGAAATTTAAATAAATCTTCGAGAGAAGTTTTTTGACTGCCTGTAGGTATTCTAGAGGCCAAATGAAGCCCAAGAGCGTTAGACATTTCGGGAAGAAGAACTATTTTACTCAAAGCTGTCTTTCTCCAAGGTCCCTGGGTGCTCTCCTTTGCTGGCGCACCAGTCAGTAGGGTAAACACCAAGTGGTCACTGGCCTCTCCGTGGCGGGACTAGGAACGTAACCAGCATATGGGTGGTGCAACCCGCCGCAAGGCAATGCGAAATTACGGCTAGCAAGTGTACTGCGTGCAGGAGGACAGTAGGATGAAACTATGGCTTTGCTGTCCAATGACTGCGTATGGTCTTGGGATTGGGACCCTAAACGCTTCCCTTGGCCCGACGGTGAACAGTTGGTTGTGCGCGAGGCTTGCGACCTGCCACTTAAAATCCTTCAGCAACGAATAGAAGAGAAGAAGAAAACAGGACTGGAATTACGGTAACGAAACGGAAACGTCTTAAGGACTTACGCTTGGCCACCTGGAATGTACGATCCATCTACAGGACGGGTGGCCTCCGGTTACTGACAGGAGAGCTTGAAAAAGCTCATGTTTCTGTTGCTGCTATTCAGGAGACACGGTTCAACAGAGACTCTCCGAACTATGTTAGCGGTGGCTACATGATCTATAATAGCAGCAACAGAACAGACCATGTACTTGGTACTGCCTTCCTAGTGGCTAGGAGGATACAACACCTGGTTCTGGACTTCCGGAAGGTCGACGAGCGGATGTGCGTGCTGAGGCTTAAAGGACGCTTTAAGAACTATTCCATCGTGAATGTGCACGCCCCTCATAATGGCGCTCCTGACGAGGAGAAAGACGCCTTCTATGAGAGACTCCGCGACGCCTATTCGCAGTGCCCAAGATACGACGTCAAACTCGTGTTGGGTGACTGCAACGCCCAGATAGGCAAAGAGGAAGTCTACAGACCAACGATAGGAAGACACAGTCTCCATGATGTGACGAACGAGAACGGCCTGAGGCTTGTGGACTTCGCAGCTGAGACAGGCATGGTTGTGAAGAGCTCGTTCTTCCAGCACAGAAGGAGACACCTAGCCACTTGGATACACCCTGACCCCGATCTGAATGTCGAAAACCAGATTGACCACTGTCTGGTGGACGGCAGGCATTTCTCAGACGTGATAGATGTTAAGACGTGTTGGAAAGCGAATGTCGATTCCGATCACTATCTGGTGCTGGTAGTTGTGAGAGCTCGGCTGGCGAGATTCCACAACAGACGCTACGAGGGAGCTAAGGCGTTGGCCACCTCCAGGCTCAAGGACCCCCAGGTAGCATCGGCATTCGCAGAGGGAGTGGGCGCAAGAATCGAAGAGCTTAGAACCCGACCAGGGGCCACGACTACAGATTGGCGAGCTGTAAGTGAGGTGGTTAAGCAGGAAGCGATCAACACCTTGGGGTATCGGACCCCAAACGACTACAAGACCTGGTTCGATGAGGATTGCGCCCGGGTTACTGACGCCAAGAACGAAGCCCGTGTCCAGAAGCTGCTTTCGAGAACGAGAGCCGCAAATGCGCGGTACTCAGAGTTGAGGCGAGAAGAGAAGAAACTGCACAGGAGAAAGAAGAGTGAGTTCGAGGACAGGACGCTGTGCGAACTCGAGAGACTCCGCAACGCAAACGAATCTCGCAAGTTCTATAAGAACGTCAACTCCCAGAGGAAGAGCTTCAATCCTCGAACGGCTATGTGCAGAGGTGCCGATGGCAGAGTGCTGACCAACAAGGACGAGGTCCTTGGTCGTTTTGCCCAGCACTTTGGGACGCTGCTGAACGAGGGGCACGAGGAAGGTGATCCAGCGGACATCAACTTCCTCGAGGACGACGGAAGGTCAGTAACCCCACCAACACGTCAGGAAGTCTCCTCAGCCATTAACTCCTTGAAGAACAACAAAGCCGCGGGTCCCGACAACATACCGGCTGAGATTCTCAAGTGCGGGGGAGAGGAGTTGGCTGGAGCCGTGCATGAGGTTATAGAGCAAGCCTGGGAGCGAGAAGTGCTTCCTGAGGAGTGGATGGAGGGATCGCTGATCCCCATCCACAAAAAGGGAGATAAACTGGAGTGCGCCAATTACCGAGGCATCTGCCTCTTGGACGCAGCCTACAAGGTATTTGCGCGTGTACTCTACAACAGGCTGCTCCCTCATGCGGAGACTTTGATCGGGGAGTATCAGTGCGGGTTCAGACGGAATAGATCGACAACCGACCAGATTTTCAATCTACGTCTGATCCTGCAGAAAGGCAGAGAATTCAAAGTCCAGACGCACCACCTATTCATCGACTTCAAACAAGCCTACGACAGGACCAAACGTAAGGCACTGTATGAAGTCATGAAGGAGCTGGGCTTTGAAACTAAACTTATCCGACTGGTGAAAGCGACACTGGATGGTACTAAGTGTCGGGTCAGAGTGCAGAATGACCTATCGGAACCTTTTGAAACACGTGAGGGGCTCAGACAGGGCGACGCGCTATCCTGCCTCCTCTTCAACGTGGTTTTAGAGGGTGCCATGAGACGCGCGGGCATCCAAACAGCGAGGACGCTGGCCACTCAGATGACCCAGATCCTGGGCTTTGCAGACGATCTGGACATCGTGGGAAGGCGTCACTCTGAGGTTTCCGATACTTTCACCAGGTTGAGAGACGAGGCTGAGCGGCTCGGCCTCGTCATCAACGTGGATAAGACCAAGTACATGAGGACGAGTAGCAACCAAGTCCCGGGCCCGACAGGAGATGTCGTGGAGATTGGAGGCCAAAGGTTCGAGATAGTCAACGAGTTTGTGTACCTAGGGGCGCTGGTCCGCGCTGATGGTGATAACTCAGCAGAGATCAAGCGCCGCGTCATGGCCGCAAACCGGTGCTATTTTGGCCTCCAACGGATACTGCGCTCGAAACTGCTGTCGAATAAGACAAAGTGCGCCATCTACAAGACCATCATCAGGCCAGTGCTGATCTACGGATGCGAGTCATGGCCGATGCGACGCAGTGATGAACAGCAGCTGCGCTCCTTCGAGAACAAGGTCCTCCGAACCATCTTTGGACCGAGGAAGGAGGGAGACAGATGGCGCCGCAGGTATAATTTCGAGCTGCGGAGGGACTTTGGTGACGCAGACATAATTGCTACCGTCAAGACGCAAAGACTACGATGGGCAGGCCACCTTGCGCGGATGGAAGAAGGTCGAGCCCCCAAAGCACTCTTTGCGAATGATCCAGTGGGGCGTCGTGGCGTGGGACGCCCCAAGAACCGCTGGATTGACGGGGTACAACAGGACCTACGTACCCTGAATGTCGGGAACTGGCAAAGGAGAGCACAGGACCGTACCGACTGGAATCGGATTCTTGACTCGGCCAAGACCAAAAATTGGTTGTAGCGCCGGAGAAGTAAGAAGTAAGTAAGTGTCTTTCTCCAAAAATACCAGCTAAAAGTCAGCCTGGACTAGAGTCTCATTTTGAAGATCTCCCGGGAACAGTCGTCTTAACAGTCGTCGGTTGAACTTAAGGTCGGAAAAATCTGAGCTCCCACGTTTCCCTCTCTCTGGAAGCTCACATTTGTCCAACTCAAGAAGACGAAAGTAGGGTCTCTTCTTACAAAATATCCTCTTAAGGCTTTTCCCCTTTTATTTCTTGAAAGTCTGGAAAATCCATAAAGGTCTATGTTATGTGAAAATCTAAGCTGATGACACCTAAAAATCGCAAAGGACTTCCTCCTCAAGATCCTTCGTCGCCCCCTCCGAGTGAGGGCTCACTGTAATTCGGTTCTTGCCGCAAGTCTCCGACAGAACGAAACCCCTTCACGTGCCTATTTGGAGAAACACACCGAAAAATGCAAAACCTTCTGCAGCAGGGAGCTTGTTTGCTCTCACTCGCGAGACAGCTTTAGTGTTTGTCACAACCGAGAACCAGCTAGTCATGAACGAGACGACCCTGAATTTCTTTCTGGAGCTGTACGAGAGGTCCAAGCACGGCTCCAGCCCCCTCCTCGACACCTGGCCTCTCTTCGGGTCACCCCTTCCCATCTGCAGCATCCTCCTCGGCTACGTCGTGGTGTCGCTCTGGGTGGGTCCAGCTATCATGAAAAACAGCGATCCTCTGGAGCTGAAGCACCTCATGATCGTCTACAACGGAGTCCAGATCCTCTTCAACTTCTGGATGTTCGTGGAGGTGAGTTTTGACCGCCTTTTCCAGCCAGCGTTTGAGAGTCTTTCTGCTCCAGGGCCTCCGGACTCCCAACTCCATAATCACTGTGCTGTCTTTTGGGTGCGCCGAGCTCCCACCTGAGGAGCAGACCGAGATCGAGTACCAGACCCTCAGGGCGTGGTGGTTCTTCACCCTCTCCAAGCTCATAGACCTCATCGACACGCTCTTCTTCCTCCTGCGAAAAAAGTTCCGCCAAATCTCGTATCTGCACGTCCAGCACCACACGCTAGCCCTCTTCGCCACCTGGTTCTACGGCAAGTACTGGACTGGACAGGAGTGGGCTCTTATGGGTGAGTACCTAGACCACAGCTCCAGCAAGCTCACGAGTCTTTTCAGGCTTCATCAACGTCTTTATCCACGTCTGGCTTTACTTCTACTACCTCCTCACCAGCCTGGGTCCGAAGCTGCGGAAGTACCTCGGGTGGAAGAAGAACCTCACCCAGATCCAGATCGTCCAGTTCGTCATCAACATCGCCTTCCTCATGTGCTCCTTCTTCTACCTCCGATGCGGCTTCAACCCGGTCAAAGTCGTCGTTGGGATCTTCATTAACGTCTTCAACCTGGTGCTTTTTGCCAACTTCTACTACGACAGCTACATCGCTCCCGCCAAGCGTCCACGGTTCCACCACAACATCGCGGGACCGCCGCAGCGCGAGTACGCAGTTTGAGTCCAAAGTCCCCCCGATTTTTGTCAACTCAACTCGCCGTAATCACCGATAAATCCAGCAATTTCCGATAATTGTGTCCCCATCAGCTATTGTAACTTGACCAGGGCCACGACTCAGCCATAATTGGCTCAAATTAAGCCCCGAGTGACGCAAGGAACGGGAAAATCTGCGAAAACAAACCCAAAGCTTTTTGTGATCTCCGTCTCTGGCCTCAATTCGGATTTCGGTTGCAGCAACAACAGTTATTTCGTTTTTTATTCATTGTCTCGCTATGCTAGGTGCATTCCCTTGAACTGTCTCTCGGTCCATAACTCCAATGTGCGGGCCCAAGTTCAAATCTGCTCGAAAAAAATTCATTACCGAAATTCCACAAAATTTGCATTTTATTGACTGAATTTTGCTCAATTTTAACTCGTTTTATAATTTTTAAGCTAACTATATGTACATAATCTGTTGAGGAAACCATAAAAACTGTGGTAGGCGTATATCTTAAATCTAAAAAGCGGTTGTTTTGCTAGTTTGTTTTGATTTTCTCAGCATCGGTGCTCTCAACGTTGTTGTTGTTGTTACTCTCTTTCATGACACTCGCCAGCTGCAGGTTGCAGAAGGTCATGGCACCCATCTGCGTGAGTCGGTTCTTCCCGTACGTCCTGTAGTAGAAGTTGAGGAAGAGCAGGAGGTTCAGGAAGGCTTCCAGAGTCACTAGCTTCACGACGGAGTAGTGCACGTAGCAGCTCACGTAGAAGGCTAGCGTGTTGTAGACGAATATCACAAGGAATTGGCCTCTGAAAGGGGAAGCATGACCTCAGGATTCACAATGAGGGAAACTTACATCTGAAGCAGAGTCAGGACTTCCTTGTACTTGTAGATCCAGGAGAATCGGTCCCCGAAGGAGCTCAGCAAGTAGTAGCTGTACCTGTTTGGGAGGCACGAGAATTCCATCATTCAGGAACCAAAAGCAAGACTCAGAAGCTTACATCAAAACATGGATATGGAGATTGATTAGGCAAGCCATCGCCGCTTCCTGTCCCGGCAGGTACTTTCCGATGTACCACACGACCAGCACCATGGAGATGTGATGGAACCTGTACATGCAAGAGGTGACTTTAGTGAGAAAAAATGTCGTGCTGATATGGCGGGGACTCACAAGTGCAAAACGGTGACGTGGCTCTGCTTCTTTCGGAACACGAAGAACATTGTGTCGAGGAGATCTGCGGGCAGAAATGAGTTAGCTCACGCGACTCTACGCTTTCCGGGGACTTACCGCCTAGCTTGTTCATGAAGTAGTGCCAGAATCCGGTGAACGTGGCGTATCTGTAGATGGAGTGGGCTGGCTCCTGGAGGGTTACGCAGCCGAAGAAGAACAGGTGTCTGGCATAGTGGGGCTCATAAAACGCCTAAAAAATTAATTCTGAATTTTTCATGAAGCTTTAGCCCCTATCTTCCTTTTCCCGCCCTAGATACGTCCTCGAAGTTAATTAGAGCAAAATACGCTTCTCTCTCCTTTCTTTCTTAGCAGATACTCTAATTGGCACTTCAACCTCTCTCCCTCATCTTCTCTGAATCACTTCTCAAGCTCGACAAAATTCAATGATGATGGACAAACAGACAAAGTAATCTACATAGTACATTTTTTAGATACTTCAAGGTGCGGCAAAATATGAATAACGCTCCTGAAGAAACTAAAGCGACTGACAAACACCCACTTGCGCAAGATTTTCATTGTGGTAGGCCCGCGAAACAGGTTTGCGGCTCCAATTTACGAAAAGGGCGACGTTTCAATGTTTCTTCATCATGATCACAGAAAAAAAAACATGCAACCAATGTTGATTTGCAGTCTGAAATTCGCATGCGAACCCCCACACGGTCGCTTGGTATCCCCTAATTGGCTCTATCCCGTGCCTGGGCCGATTAGACCCACACTTTCCCTCCTGAATTAGGCACCCCACTTGGGCACTTCATTGAAGCAATTAGCACCATATTTATCCGTCTTCCTCTCCGAAACGGGTTTCATGGGTTCAAGTTCACTGCACGGAATCCACGGATTATGTCACAACATGCCTACCGAGAACCAGTCGTTCCATTAGTCACCTCGGAACAGTCGGAAGATGGATAGCGCTTCTTACCCGAAAGATCATAAACAAGTTGTGGGCAATCTGACAGACGTTGTAGAGCCTGATAATCCAGACGAGGTTGTAGGGCTTCCTGTCCTTCATGTGTCTCGGACCCAGCCATTTTACGATCACGACGTAGGCTGCGATCACAGAGAGTATCCCGAGGGGGCTGCCGTAGAGGAACCACCCGTCGATGATAGGATCTGAATTTTGAACTCGAGTGAGCTTTTTTGTTTCTAAATAATTTTTCCAGGTGTCTAACCGTATCCTTTCTTTGATCTCTCGTACACGTCCAAGATTTTCGTCAGCATTTTCCTCCGAGTCTGTATCACGTGAACCTCAAAGCCCAACTGACCGTCTAGCGAAAACCATCTCCGGCGTTTGAGGAGAGCCTGAGTGAATGCCTTTTTGCCGTGTACCAAAGCCGTGCGAGACAGGTTTTCGCGCTGCGTACTGCGCCAGTTGCCACAGAAGGGAGACAATATCACACGTTCAAGAGCACAAAAAATTTGACATGCAGAGAGAAAAAATAGTTTTGCCTAATAGAGTATGTGGCTCAATCTATATATTGTGGGTGATGCATGCAATGTCTCAGCTGTCCCAGGCATGCACATGATACCGTAACTCAGTAGCAATGGCGCTAAAACGAGAAGCCCGACTGACACTGAATTGAACCTTAATGACTGTTTTGAACAAGCTAATTAATTGCACTTTCAAGGTCCCCAAAAAGCTCAAAGGGGGTTTTTTTTCGTTCGAATTTCAACATTTTGAGGCGGAGCTGGGTGAGTCAGAGACGGAACCGGGCTGGGTTCGGGCGCAAAAACTTACTTCACTTGTAAATTAGCGACCTTGAAAGAGAGTCTTAGCTCTACGATTTTTTGCACAACCTGCTAATAACTTTTATCTAGTCTGAGGATTAGTTTCGTTTTTTGTCGACACTTGACACGGGTTTTATCGAGTTCCAGCATATTAAAACGCCAAATCAGTCGTTTATCATGCAAATTTCTCATCTACCTGCCAAAACTGTGTTTGTCCTCGAAAACTCAGACTGCATTGGGGAGCCAAATTACTCAAGTTCAAGAAGACTCAAAGTTCAAGGTTTCCAGTGTGATCTTTTTTGGCGTATTTTGGTGTGATTTTTAAAATAACTTTGCAGCAAAAAAGTGTTAAACACGATTTACTTTCGACCTTTTATTCAAGCAAGAAACACTTTCCTGAGATCATCCTTACTCACACATTCAAGAACTCTTTCAGTGCCATCATCAGTTTGTTTTGACTTTCCCACCTTCAGAGCTCTTCTTCTCCTCCATGGCATTTCCGAGCTGCAGGTTGCAGAAGCCCATCATGGAGCCCATTTGAGTGAGGCGGTTCTTCCCGTACGTCCGGAAGTAGAAGTTGAGGAAGAGCAGGAGGTTCAAGAAAGCTTCGAGACTGATGATCTTCATGACAAAGTTGTGGACGTAGCAGCTGACATAGAAAGCCACGGTGTTGTAGACAAAAATGACCAGGAATTGGGCTCTGAAAGAGAGAAAGCGTGACCTCAGGATTCACGATAAGGAAAACTTACATCTGAAGCAGAGTCAGGACCTCCTTGTACTTGTAGATCCAGGCGAATCGGTCCCCGAAGGAGCTCAGGAAGTAGTAGCTGTACCTGTTCAGAAAGCAAAAACTGTCATCTGGGTATCAGGAGACCGTGAGACTCACATCAATACGTGGATATGGAGGTTGATAAGAGTCGCCATGGCTGCCTCCTGTCCCGGCATGTACTTCAGGATGTACCACGAAGCCAAGCACATCGAGACGTGGTGGAATCTGCAAGAAAGGGGCAAAACTGCAAAGCTACTCCTGAGGCTGTCTCAGAGACTCACAAGTGCAGGACACTGACGTGGCTCTGCTTCTTTCGGAACACGAAGAACATAGTGTCCAGGAGGTCTGCGGTGGGAGAAAAGAGTGAAATCTCGGGGTTACTGGGATCTGGGGGCTTACCAATGACCTTGTTCAGGAAGTAGTGCCAGATGCCTCGGAAGGTGGCCATTCTGTAGATGGAATGTGCCGGTTCGGAGAGAGTCACGCAGCCGAAGAAGAACAGGTGCTTGGCGTAGTGAGGCTCGTAGAAAGCCTGGGAAGCAGAGGCTATTAGTGTCACGGACGATCTAAGTTTTTGCGAGGTGGCTCCGCTTAACCGGTTTGTAGAGAGCCAATTACTGAGGCGATCAATTATGAAAATTGGCGCGAGTTAATTTCACTGTGACGTGAGTGGTTGGGTAATCCTGTCTCACAGTCACAGTTGGGGGTTTCTGACTGAAGTTTTAGGGTCATGGATCTGTCTCACCCGAAATATCATGAAGAGGTTGTGACCTATCTGGCAGACATTGTAGAGCCTGATGACCCAGAGGAGGTTGTAGGGCTTGCGATTCCTCATGTGCCTGGGACCCAGCCATGTCACGATCAGGATGTATCCGATGACCACGGCGATGATCCCCAACGGGTTATCGAAGAGGAACCACTCGTCGATGACTGGGTCTGAATTCCACAAATTAAAAATTAAGAATTTCACAGACTATAAATTTGAAAGCTTTGTGCTTGGTATGTTTCATGTGTCTGTGTGGTGTGGTGTTCTTGCATCCTCTCACCGTATCCCTTCCTAGATCTCTCGAAAAGCTCTGCGATCTTGGCGAACATTTTCCTCAGGTCTTCTCGTTTCGAAGCTCAAATCCCAACTGCTCATCTCAACACACGTTCATCTTTGGTGGAGTTGGAGAGTCTGGCAAAAAGTCGTGAAGCATAATAGTAAAAGGAGACAATAACGCAAAAAAATCTTTAATAGTCGTGTGTCGTGGTTACAGCACTAATTACTTACGCAGCTCCAACTGTGGGTTGATAATTCAATGCTGTGCATTCTCTGTAGTGGCACTGACCTGACCCAAACATTAATGTTGTCGACTTTGAGCAAAAAAACATACAACAGCTTGTCCATCACAATGAGATAAAACATTTATTTGGGGCTTCGACCTTTCCTCCATGCTCATGTAAAGTCCATTGCATACCTTTGGGGCAATGTATGAGAAGAGCCATCAAACTGACCTAGGGCAAGCCACTGCAAAGCTACACTGTCGCAATTAGCCTTTTTATCGGCCCGAGAGACCATAAAAGAGCATCGCTTCGGTGGAGGGGAGTCAGTCTGGGAAGTTTGCTCAGCCGAAATTCCATCAGCCGCTATTTCTTCCATTCCCTGAGGTGAAAGTCCAGACCCGACCCTTGCGAGAAAGTGATTTCGAGAACAAGTATCTGGGAATGTACCGGTTGACCTCCCCAAGGGCAGTAAAACTCAAATATAGGTCTCTCTCTCTCCCTCTAGAGGGAAGGCGGAATCCAACACGCACGTTGGACCAATAAAAGCACCGAAAAGTGTCAACAAGACATTGGTCACGTTCGTTGCCGGTTTTTCGTTTTTGCCCTGATCTGCTGCAGCCTTTTTGGTACTGCTATCAGATCGTTTGTCTCTCTCCAAAACCTGTAAACTTTTTCTGAACCACATATTTCTTCATGCGGACGTCAAACGAGGGAACGACATTTCAGAAGGCAAGATCTCGGGGCATCAGAAGGTCTCAGTTACTAGGAGACACTCGAAGTGAAAAGACGTGAAATAAAAATGAGTGTGGTTCAGAGAATCAGAGACGTCTATGAGACCTCCAAGGTGGGCTCAGACCTCGAGGTGGACGAGTGGCCCTTCATGGGGTCCCCGATCCCAGTGCTCCTTGTGATCACAGCCTACGCCTCCTTCGTGCTCTACTTCGGGCCCAGGTTCATGAAGGACCGCAAGCCCTTCAAGATTGAGAAGTACATAATCGCCTACAATGCCTTCCAAGTATTCTACTCGGCCTACCTCGTGACCTTGTCGACGGAATCCCAGTACTTCTACAGCTACTTTTTCGGATTCGGATGCACCAGCATTTCCAAGGCAGAGGACGACTTTTTTGATAATCGGGTACGTGAAAGCTGGCATAACCGAAAATAGGTGGTGAACTCTGTCGTTTTGCAGCTTAAACGGGGGATGTGGATGTACACCATTGCCAAGGTAATCGACCTTCTGGACACCTGCTTCTTTGTGCTCCGAAAGAAGTCCAGCAACATCTCTTTCCTCCATGTGTAAGTACATCACTTTGACCTTGAAGCTTATTTCTAATCAGAGGCGTGGACAAAGGGAGAGCCTGGAGAGAGGAGGGTAGGATCCCCTTAACCTTTTGACCACCGATGGGTCGCTGACGAAATACCGATTTTAACGATTTCTTAAGCTTATTTATTGCGCTTAAATGGATGGGCGAACTCCAGAATTTTTTTTCTTAAACCCTTAAAATTTACATAACAACGAAAGGTTAAAAATAATTAATTTCTCAACAGTTTTTGTATGAGACAAACACAAAAAATATTTGAAAAGAAAAACGGAGATTCAAGAAGACTAAACTTCAAGGGCCCCTAGCTCCATCCCTGGACATGGAAGGGGTCACATGAGGTACCATGATTTTCTAGATTTTGCACAGACTACAACATACTAAAATTTCAGCTCAATCGGATGTCATATAAAGAGTTTTCATACAAACGTAAAATACCCCCAATTTCCCCCCAAGAGGGACTAGGGATCTAAAACTGTTAGCCTGCACCCCTACAGATCATTTCCTACACAGACAGACAGACAGACAGACATAGTGAATTTTTGCAAAATGCTGAAAATGCACTAAAAAGCCTAGTGAAGTCCAGAAAGAAAATTTGAAATTCACGGTGGTCAATGGGTTAACTTCCCTTCCAGAACTTGAAGATAACTATGAGGAGCCAAACTCTAATCCCTTTTGGTTACGCCTCTGTAAAGTAAACCAGTCATACAAATCAATTTTTTACCGCATAACCTCAATTTTTTAGGTACCATCACATCGGCACGCTTTTGATATCGTGGATCCTGCTCAAGTACTTCCTCGGTGAGTGTGTTTCCGAAATCCGAATCCTTAAGCCACCAAAAAGTTGCCAGACCGGTTTTAAGTGCGATGGATTCCATGCTTTCCTTGGAGCGTCTTTTTTGTCCGCAAAAAACGCGAATTAGTCACGTATTTTGGACAAAACTTGTTCAAGGCCACGTGTGACTTGTTAGATTTCAAAAACGCGAAGAAGAAACGGGTTTTGACGGCCTCTCGCCGGTGCAATTTACTCGTTTCTCGCATCAATGAAACGGCTTGCATCAGCTGGAGCCTACGAAGCTGGGAAATGACCCCCAACTGGGCAAAATTAATATCTCTTTCTCTTCTCGCAGGTCAAGAATGCCTCGTGGTGGGGCTGCTGAATAGCTTTGTGCACGTTGTGATGTATTTCTACTACCTCTGTGCCGCGCTCGCCAACTACTACCCCGTCATCAACAAGTTTCTCTGGTGGAAAAAATACCTCACGTGGCTTCAGCTCGCCCAGTTCACCTACATTTTCATCCACATGGGGCTCGCCCTGATGTTCAGCTGCCGCTGGAATCTGAACGTCATCTACGCCACCGCCCTCAACTCCGTCTTCCACTTCTATCTGTTCATGAACTTCTACCAGAAGGCGTACAAGAAGCAGGCGGACGCCAGGAGCAACAACAACAACAACAACGCCAAGGCCAAGAAGAGCGAGTAGGCTTTTCGAGGACGTTTATTACAGTAACTCTAGAATACTATAGACTTTTAATTAAAATGTACAAAAAGAGCCTAGCTTCCTGATTTGCCGCGCGGTTCCTGAGAGAGAGCCAGCTTAGTCCTTCTTGAGGGCCTCTGCCCGGCTCGGTCGGACGTAGGCGTGGTAGTAGAAGTTGATGAAGAGCGCGAGATTCACGGCGGAGTGCAGCATAACCGCCTTCATGACGTTGAGGTTGAAGTTGCAGCTGAAGAAGTGGGCCAGAGAGCAGTACGTGAGGATGCAGAAGAACTGAAAGAGACACAATTGAGTGACAAAGTTTGAAGGTCTGAAGGACAACTCACTTGGATTATCTGGCCCCAGGTGATGTATTTCTTCCACCACAGGTACTTTCGGTACTCAGGTCCCATGGCAGCGATGGAGTAGTACGTGTACATGACTGTGTGGATGATGGTGTTGAGGAGACCTACGATGGCCGGCTCCTGTCCCGGGTAGTACTTGAGGAGGAACCACGTGAGAGCCAGAGTCACGACATGGTGGTACCTGGAAGAGGGTTTTCGTTAGTGAGAGGGACACGAGGGAGACCTGGGGGAGACTCACACGTGCAGGAAGCTGACGTGGCTCTGCTTCTTCCGCAGTACGAAGAAAATGGTATCTGCCAAGTCCAGAATCTTGTTGATGAAGTAGGTGTAGAAGCCACTGTAGGCCTGCAAGGGAGGGTGTGAGGGGCTGGAGTGGAGAAAGTAGAGGACTTACGCTGTTGAAGTACAGCTGAGCCTCCACTGGAGGGACGTAGGCGCATCCGAACGTGAAGAAGTAGGTGGGGAAGTGCTTTTCTCGGTAGTACTGGAAGAGATAGCGTGGTTGTTAAAGTATCTGGTAACCTCACACGGGTGTTTTGGCTCGTTATTTTCTTCCCAAGTGGCCGGAAGCCAAAATCGCCTGATCGAACCTCCCAATCTGGAGCTCAAGATACTTTTCTATGTGCCATATGGAGATTCCAGGTTACCCTAAAGCTCTCTGAGCATCCATATGGATCGATTGGACTTCTTAAAGGCTTTCCAACAAGCCTCTAAGCCCCCGGAACCAAGCTCCCTTTGTCTCCAAAATGAATACATTAATCTGAGAGATATTGGGACTTTCCGATTGTTGGAAAAAAATGACCCCAAAATGCGTCAGAGATTACTGGATGTCATGCGGCACGCTAGTCACCATGTGAGCGGATTTGCTTAATTATCCACCAACTTCTTGCTCCAGTTCCAAAAATGCTATTAAAAATGACGACCGAAGAGACAGTTAAAGAAAACAAACGAGGCAGCGTTGTGTAATGCGGCTAGACTGGTTTCTGTCTCTGTCGCGCCCGCCTATTCACCGGACAGTTTCGGATAGTTTCAAAGGTTTTTGACGTGTTAAGTAACTCGGCACGCTCACGTTATCTCGAGGGTTCAAATGATATCTCAAACTGAAGGTTTCGGAAAGAAGATGCTTGCAAGAGTCACCTTGAAACTCGAATTCCGGGTGACAAAAAGCGCTAAGGAGCAGCTCATTTGTCACCCCGACGTCTCGACACCGTCGACTCTCCCGTGATTAATTGCTCCACTCACCAGATACACCATGTAGAGGTTGTAAAGGACCTGCATAAAGTTGTAGGCCAGTATCCATCCCTGTATGTTGTACGGCTTCCGGTCCCGCATGTGTCTCGGTCCGAAATACAGCACGTAGTACATGTAGACGATGCACACGAGGATGACGGGCCCCGGGGACCCCATGAGGAACCATCCGTCGATGAGGGGCTCTGCGAGAGAGAGACGAGAAACCCTTGAGAGACCCAAATCAAATGTGTCAAGTCAGCTAATTGGATCAAGTGCAAGTCTTAGATAGCCTAATAAAGTCGACCTTCGGTCGCGGTCGGGTTTCGTATCTCCAAATGGCGTGTTTGGGGCGTCACTTCAATGACAGATGCAAATTCGATGGGTGGAGGAGTTGCATAACGTGACTGTGTCTTGGTGACAGTGACAAAACTGGGTGAATGAGAGCTAAAAAATGGTATCGCGGGGAGAGAGTACATTTCTGCGGCATCTTTGGGCACGCGTTATGCAACCGTTCGGGGAAACGAGGTGGAGTTTTGCAAA
Source organism: Forcipomyia taiwana (assembly GCA_963930915.1). NCBI lineage: Eukaryota > Metazoa > Arthropoda > Insecta > Diptera > Ceratopogonidae > Forcipomyia > Forcipomyia taiwana. The sequence goes on from CAWVOI010000008.1 coordinate 406,235, forward strand.
TTATTAAAATCCGCTAATATTTTACAAAAATCGCCACTTGCATAATTTATCGTCGAAAAAACTGCAACTGTGTCACATTGCTTTTTTGGGGTCTCGAGATCTTTCCCTCGAGAGAGACAATCTGGTTTCCCCACGTCAATTTTTTGCTTCAAGTCAACGAACGAAGATTGACGATACAAACAATTTTTTCGTTAATTTTCGCAGTCAACCAGAAAATTCTGATCATTCTCGTAAGATCCGTTTACGCTCGATAACACGTTATATGCAAATGAGGTGTTATGTCAGCAGGTCTAGGCGTCTCCGGTCTTTATAACCAGCCTCATCATTTGTTGCAGACGACGATTAGGTGGGCAAACAGTGAATAATTATGAGCTTTCTCGCACTCCAGGCACTTGTCACTTTTTCACCAATTTGCGACTCAATTATTGACTTTTCATTTGACAACTTATAATCGTATCAGTTGGCACTTACGAGCTCCCTTGAGAGACTCATTGTACTTCGAGAGGACCAGGTTAAGGGTCTCTCCTAGCTTCGCAGCTTCCATTCTGTCGAATTCTACTCGAACTCTGTTTTTCCGAACCCCAAGACCGTCCTAGCCTAATCTCAAACGCGAACTGATCCAGCAGTGGGCGCGCAGAAATTTTTCGGCTCGCGTACGGTATAATTTACCTCACCTGCAAGTATTTTATCACGAATCATACATCAAGAGACATCGACGAGCAAAACTGGATATGCGGTCACGGAGGAAAAAAAAGGCCGGTATTGTCTCGCTCGTTGTCACGCTCTGCCGAGCTCTTTTCTCTCCGTGCCCACGCTGGATTGTTTTGAAAACACCCCTCTGCTATGTTGTCGTACCTTTGCATTTGAAGGTTGCGTTGCAGGTTTAGAGAAATTACAGACACGTACGTCACCAGCAAGTGTTTTGGGTGGCCAACCGAACACGCAAGGTTGGGCTGCTCGCCTTGGGAAAACCTATCTCAACTCTCGAGCAGGTGTTCCGAATCCGTGAGCCACATAGTGACTTCATTTTGAATGGAGATCTGCCAAAAAGTTTGACAGCTAGATGGCCCTTTTGACAGGTAAATCTGACATTCCCAAAGAAGCTATTTTTCGCACGTCCACGCACCAGAACCTGATCTTTCTGACAGCAAAACCTGACATTCTCCGGCGTAGTGAATCCGCACCTGCTGGAACGTGAAATTTCGCCCCCAAACTTGGACCTGCTGCGTTGTTTCGGAGCCACAATAGAAAAACATAATAAAATTTCTCGTGATTAATTAGCTTGCTGCGGTCAACGTTTCGAAATCTCGAAACAAGTGCAAATCTTTCAAGGTCTACTTGTTTGACATGCAGCTATTTACTGTACCGAGAAGGCGACTTCGGGTGACCAAAACGTGACGACTCAATTTCCAGCGTCTCGCAACTCTTAGGGCAGTCCATGGTTCGAGACGCCGCGCCGAGATTTATCTGATGCTCATTGGTACTTTTTATTATTTCACTACTTCTACAGTCTTCAGTCTCCATTTACTCGAACTCGGCAATGGCAATGAAAATTTTAACTTACTGCAACATTCTATTTACAATCACTAGGTGGATGTTGTTCTTGAGTTTTTTATGCGCCTTTAAATAAAAACTTCCTGACAGTTATTCTCGTTTCTTCTGCGACTGCGGTCCTTGGGACGATTTGGTCAAGTACGTCCTTCGGTAGAAGTCAGAAAAGAGATAGATGAAGAAGCAGCAGTTGACAAAGAAGAAGTAGGTAAGGAACTTGTCGACGCGACAGCTGAAGAAAATCATGATCGTCATGTAGATTAGCATCGAGAAGAACTGGATGAGCTGGATGCAGGTGATGTACCTGGAATAGGAGGGGGGAGTGTGAGTGTTTCAAGGTCATCCGGTCTTCTAGCCTACCTCTTCCACCACAGGTACTTCTTGTCCACTCCGAGAGCGCTGATGCCGTAGTACAGGTACCTGAAACGAAACTGTCAGTCAATGTCGGTGCAACGAGAGCAATGACCTACATTATGATGTGCACGAAGGAATTGAGGAGCCCAATGAAGATGCCGGACTCCACCTCCAGGACCATGTACTTCAGGTAGTACCAGGCTCCGGCGAAGGTCAGGGAGTGGTGGTATCTGGAAAGGGCCGGTTAGAGGGCGCTAGTGGAGCCAAGGAGCTACTCACATGTGTAGGAAGCTGATTTGTCTGTCACGCTTGCGTAGGACGAAGAAGATGGTGTCAAACAAGTCCGCCAGCTTGGCCAGGAAGTAGAAGTAGGAGCCCTGGAAGACGACTTCGGCCACGTGTCTGTCACGATTCGGTTGAAACTTGCAACCGAAACTGAAGAGCCACGAGAACGGACTCTCGACACGGTTCATCTGAAAGACGCCACACGTGAGAGAAAGTCCGGAATTCTTCAAAATGGTCAGAAAGTTTGAATTCAGTGCAAAATTTAAAGGAAACTAATTATGGAAGCGTTATCGTGACCCGCATTCGTCTCAAAGGGAAAAGGCCTCTATTTTCTTAAGAAATGAAAAGCCGAAAGAACTTCCCTCAAAACTCGTAAGGGAATTTTCGGACTTGGACATAATTCCACGTGAGACCAAACATCTCAAGGCCACCTCAAGGTCACTCACCAAGCTGACGATGTAGCAGCACAGGACTACCTGGCAGGCGTTATAGACCAGCAGAGCTTTCTTCAGCTCGAAAGGCTCACGGTTCCTCATGATTCGGGGTCCCACCTTCTTCACAAAGAGCAGATATGAGATGAGCAGCGTCAGCATGGGGATGGGGGACTGCATGAGGGGGAGCTGGTCGATGGCGGGGTCGACTCCAACGAGGGATGCCTCGTAGAGGCTCTTGAAGGTGGAAACGGGATTTATTGTGGCGTTTTCCATTTTTCTGCGATCTGCTTTGACAAAAATTTTTCAGACTCCAAGTCTCTGAAACTATATTGGGTGCAAGCACTATCGCGTTCGATCACGTTGCAGGTCGGAATGGAACTGATTCGCTCAGAACGTTCTTCTGTCCATCGAAGGGAAAGGTAATGGCATGCAGCTGACAGAAATGCAAGCAGGTTTTGGCCAGTGGCCTCGAACCGCTCCGAGAGTGGCATTTTTATTGATGGGAATCGGCGTGTCGCGGCAATAAAAGGAAGACAGGAAAATCCGAGCCCCGTTGCGGCGGCAAGGCTCGAGGCTTCGGGTGATAATAATAACTTTTATCGTAAAGTTCACGCCCGCACGCACTTAATGGGTGTAATTTGCGTGTTTACTTACTGAACAAATTAAAGGATCGTGTTAAAAGTGCAGGAAATTGCTCCATTAAGCTTTGACCCAAGTCAGACAGCTCTTTTATTGCTGCAAAATGACGTAAATGGGGCCGTAGAAGGGTTATAAAAATAGAAGAAACCACAAAATACCTTGCAGAGTCTTGTTGCTTGGCAAATCTACGTAAGCAAATGCGTTACCGCACGAAACTGGTTCCATTTTCGCCGAAACCCGCCAACAGGGCCTGCACTTGCACTCGCAGAAGAGCCCCTGCAAGCTACGTCGCTGACCTTAACGAGAGGACCAGCCTTGCAATTTGAACTGCACTTGCCATAGGTCACGTACATCTTCCCGTTATCGTCATCCGAGTCAGCCAGCTCGAGACTTGAAATGAGCTGAACTAGTAGACTCTGCCGACCTTGCCATTATTCTCGATCGAAATTTCAGTAAAATGTCAGGTCTCTGTCGCTCTCTCGGCCACACAAACGTCCGAATCGTCAATTTCTACAAGAGCATCTCCAGATTCTACCAAACGAACCCATATCTGGGCAAGAAGGAGTGCGAGGAGAAAAAGTGCGACCCAGAAGTCCAGCGTCTGGACGATTGTCACCCGAAGGAGCTCAAGGGATGGCTCAAAAAGGACCTCTCGACAGCGTACTCCTCCTGTCCGCCCCCTCCCCCGAAGCCCTCCATCAACTGCGGGGTCCCTCCGCGTTCCAGACCCGTGAAGAAGCGCAAGCCCGTGCTCCTGGCGGCTGCTTGCAAGAAGCCCAAGTCGTCGCCGAGTCTGGAGGTCTGTGGGAGGGCCAAAATCGACCCCTGTCCTAAAATGCGGATCCCCAACTGTCCGCTAGCCAGAAACCCCCCGCTCTGCCCGGTCGATGGGCGGAAAACTTGCGATAACAAGATGGCTTATCCGCTCCCAGCGTTCTCGGAATATCTCAAATTGCCCAAATCAACCAGGGTAGATGAGTGCGAGTGCCATTGGAACCGAAACAAGTGCTAGAGTTTATTTTGCAAAATCGAGTCGAGTTCATTGCATATCCTCCAGGCGCAAATCGTAGTCAAGGGATTCCGCTTGCTTTTTTGAAACACGCGTAAATTTATTAAGTCGTCTTTCGATCGAAAATGAGACTCAATATAATGGAGAACGTGACGTTTGTGCCAGAAAGTCGATGTATCGAGCTCAAGCAGACAGTAAATATTTATTAGTCCCTTTCCTCCAGCCCTCCTCCCACCTAGCATCGACCTCCACGCCATAAATCCTGAAATCAATAAAAGAATGTAAATGTCTGTGATGAATGAAAATGCTCGTATTATTTAAACATAACTCATATTCCGCTGGAGCATCCCAAGACTCTGGTGCTGGCGCCAAATTGTCCCTGCGCCGAAGCCATGTAGCGCGCGGGAGAATAAATTGAGCCAAATCCTTCGAGGTTGCGAAATTTGATGGGTGGCAACTTATTTTTTATCTCTCGTGCAGTGGTTCTGAGAGCATGGAGAAACTTTTGAGCGGAAGTAGGATGGCAAGTGTTGGATTTCACGGCCATTTGGAAGCTCATCTTAAACATTTTTAAATGGAGAATTTCTGAAGAATTTTCAAAAAATCTTTGGAAAAATTTTACATCATTCTTAAAGGACCTTAGGCGGCCTAAAACAGGGCCTAAGGAATGTGGGCCAAAGACCCTCAAATAATTTTCAAATAATTTCTGAAAAATTCTCTTGATTTCTTTGTAAAAACCTGATTCGAGATTTCGAGGGTTATTCTCCATCTTGGAAATTTTTCTTTGGTTCTTAGAGGTTTGCCGAGAGAGGAACTCGAATCTCTAGGTGATAGCCCCTTTGAACTCACTTCCAGGTGTGATGAAGCACGCTCAGCTTTATCGCCCCGACAGTTGACGGCGAGACTTCTAGCCAAACGGAACAATCATTTTATTGAGTTATTGTTGCAGTAACCATTTTAGCTCGTATGTGGTCAGATTAATTATCATTATTATCTCCATACGCGAAATCATTCCGCTCCATCAGAGTGCGTACTGGAACCTTGGGCTCCCCAATTTCACCCCACCAAGTTAGGTCACGCATTTTCGCCAGCAAAGTTATTCACAATTAATTCCCATCTTCCCGTTTTGGCGCCTCTTCCATATCAAGCATAAATTGTAGCGTAATAAATTCAGTGTACCTACATATGTATAATCAGTCATACGAGGCGAGCCTCTACGTGTGTGCTGCCGCGAAAAAAAAGTAATAATAGCGACAAGACAACAAATAGAATAGAAAAATAATTTAGTCAGTGTACGAAGAAGTCTCGGGCGGCTCGCAGTGTCGGTCTGAACGCACGTGCAAAGCGCAGATTTGCTTTATCAGGCGGTCGCGGAAGAGAGAAGTGCCGAAAAAACGTATATTTTTGAAAACGAAAACAAAACGAAGTGAAAACTAGCCTTGAACCCGGGAGTTGTCATGCGAACCCCAGAGATGAATCTCCCGACCGCAAAAGGGTACTCAAACGTGTGGCTTCGTGGTGAGTTTCAATTATTCTCGGAGCCCGAAGAGCGAGAAGAGTTTCTCAAGGCGACCTAGGAAAATATTTTCCGAGAAAACTGCTTTCCCGTATGGGTTTCCTTTCCGAGAAAGAAGCAAGTACGTGCTCGGCAGACTTATGAGTCACTTTCCAGCATTTGGAGGCGGCAAAAATGCACGGCTCACGGAATGTAATAATGTGTATGTGACAAGTGCAATATGTGACATTATTTGGCACCCCTCCAAGTGCCTGAAAGCTTTTCTCCCCGAAAAGTTTCAGTTGCAGTTTCTTTCTGTATTCCAGCGCGGAACGAGGCTAAGCTGCAAGCCGGCCCTCCCACTCGTCAGAGTCTATCGATTCAGGTAGCTGCTTTAATTGCTGTCGTCGCAAATGTGAGTGGCAATGCGACTTTTTCCCAGTACTCGTGTGTTTGAGTGTTTGTTTGTTTGTCATCAAAAGGTGCGCATGCAAATGAAATAAATCAAATTCTTGCTCATGCATTAACGCAGCCTTCGAAGTTGCAATTATGTGTAACCTTTTTGAATAAACACTGTTGGCGACGACAGTAATTTGTGTCGTATTTAGCGTCGCCTATTGAGAGTTTCTAGCTATTTTGAGGCTTTTGTAGCGACCCACATCATGTGAACTGCAGAGAGTGTTTGTGGACTTTTCTTTGCCGGCTTCAAAATTGTCTTAAAGCTGCATGACGACCTGCTACTCAAACAAGAGAAACATGCTCCTTTATCTCTTCACAAAAACCCAATTTTGCCCCTACAAAGTGCATTTTAGCCTCCCATTGAGGATGAAGCCTATTTTTAGCGACCTAATATCTTTTATCTCTGCTTGCATCGTCATGTGCCTTTTGAAACACGCTCAACCCATGCTCGCGTAGATAAACCAGAGCACTCGGTCTGAAAAGCATGATGGAGTAAACATAGGGAAGCGCATGAGATGTACCTAGGTACGGGTAGATCCTCGCTCGCTCACAAAACACTTTTTTTCACAATGTTGAATGAATTGTGTAACTATTTCTGTCATGTGAATGCACAGTACTGTGTTTGTCCTACATTTCCGTTTTCAGCACCTCTCACTCGCAGGAGCACTACAGCACAAGCGGGCCGCAGGCATCTGCTGCCCTTGTTGACGCTGGAGCAGCGGAGAGAAAGCAGGGGTAGCAGCAAAAATCATGATACTGACATTTATTTGTTGCTAATGGTGGCTGGTCTGTATTTAATCCGCATTAAGCACGATGTCTAGTCGTGTTTTTATTTCGTAGAACACTAACAAGCTTAGGGGAAGAGCTTTGTTAAAATAGACTTAGATTCTGAGGCCTCTCATGCAGACAGCAAGTCACGTTTTAAGCTTTGACTTCATTTTTCTTTTTTTCATTCTGTTGATCCCCAGTGTGTTTTTAATTGTGAATTCAATGGTTTTAAGGCTTAAGAGACCACATACCGCGACATAAACCCGTGGCTTGTAAATTTTATTAAGGTGAAATTTTTTCCTCCAGTATAGATTTTTTGGCCACAACGCTTCGTTAACGTGATTCTGGGGCTAAACCTGGTCGTTTTAAGGCTTCAGGGACCAATTTTGAAACAAAAAATTTTTGGGTAAAATCCCGAAATCGAGTTTTCGTTAACGTCATTTTTTTGGTTTGGTCATTTTATGAATTTTGAGGGAAAAATTTTTTTTCTCCAAAATCCACTTTTTCAACTAAAACGCTTCGCTAACGTAATTCTAGGGGTAAAATTATTCATTTTATGGCTTCAGAGAAAAATTGCGAGACAAAAAATTTTTCTCAAAAATTCCGAAATCGAGTTTCCCTTAACGAGCAGAGGTTTGGTCATTTTAAGAATTTTGAGTGAAACATTTTATTTCGCCAAAACCCACTTTTTCAGCCTAAAATCTTCGTGAACGTATTCCTAGGGGTAAACTTAGTCGTTTAAAGGCTTCAGGGACTAATTCCGAGACAAAAAATTTTTGGCCAAAAATTCCGAAATAGAGTTTTTGTTAACGAGCGGAGGTTTCGTCATTTTTCAAATTTTAGGTCAAAATTTTTTTCTCCAAAAACGCACATTTTCGACCAAAACGCTTCGTTAACGTGATTTAGGGGCTTAACTTAGTCGATTGTAGGCTTCAGAGATTGATTGTGTGACCCAAAAAATAAAAGAGGAGGTCTAGTCTAAATACGAAGCTATACTTTTCTGTGAAAGCAAGCAAGATTTATTTTAATTTCAAAGTACCAACCTGCCAGACAAACAAATAGGCGTCTGCTTTTCAGCTTCTCAGCGCTTGAAGGACTTTTCATGAAATCTGCGATAAGAAAGGTATCCTATTTTTGTGCAGAGACAGGAGATGAGCACACTGCAGCTCTATGGAGGTGACAGTGAAAACGAGAGGCACTAACCGGCACAAAAATTTATTTTCTCTCCCTGCTACCAGATGCAGGGTGCCAGAGTGGTTGGGAATGAGAGCGCAAAAGTGCATTTACTTAAAAATTCATGATGTAATGTGATGTGAGATTGTGGGAGCGGAAAGTAGATGGAAATTGAGTTGGAGGAAGTGTTATCGCAGGACGAGGAGGAGGGGGATTTTGTGCGAAAAACGAATGGCTGGGGCGGGTGATTCAATAAATGTGCCATGGAAGTTGCAAAACAAACTGAATCACACAATTGAGTTATTGCACTTCCGCACTGCTCTGTGATGGAACGCGGCAGTAACTTTTCCCGTCATTTACAATGCAATTATGCGCCACTATCACGCTTTCCAGGGGCCATAAATTGAAATTACCATGTCAAGTGGTGAGCAATATTTACCATCTTGTGGCGCTCACCTGAGTTGTGGGACGGCTGCAAAATGGGAGAGGAGGCAGGCCGATTGCATGGAAAATTAAAAGTTTATGGTGCTTTATGGCATTTCGAGCGCCATATTTTACAAAGTCCATGAAATGGAATTTTAGTGCGGTGCTGATGATGGAGAAAGGAGAGTTCGAAAACTACGTGGGCTTAATACGATTTTCATAGGAAAATAAAACAGACAATGTTTGCTCGTTTAAGTGTGTCTGGCGGGCATAAAAAGGTTATTCAGAGGTCAGAAGTTGAATGTAGAATTGCGTGAGTGGGATACGGCTTCGGGATGTGGAGACGAGAGCCGGAGTTTTGTGGAAGAAAAAGTTCCGGAGCGAGAAGAGGAACTTTTAATTTAACTCTTCGACCGCGAAGTAAATTTCAAACTTCCTCTGATGCGGTGAATTCAATCTGTCTTATGGAAGGCAGTGAAGCTGAACCAAAAGAGCCCTACTATTTTTTTTACCGACAACTGAAGCTCCTGGATACCGTGAATTGAAATCGTTTTGTTCCTTCGAATGAACTCTCGGAGAACCCTTTGAAGGTATCTCTGCATTTTTCCTCCAAGAAGTAGAAATTTTTAAATGATCATTCAGAGGAGTCCTGGGAGCACCCTTAAATCTCCTCCTTAAGTCCCCTGGTAGAGAAACCTTTGACTTCTTGGAGAACCCTCAAAAGAGCTACAGAGGGCTTCACAGAATCCATGTTAAAAAGAATCATTTGATGGAAGAACTCCGGAAACAGTCCACCTCCCCAAGTGATGCAAAGTTGCCTCTTTTGTTTGCCCAATCTCTTCTTAATTACACCCCACTCCCCACAACGCTCTCATCAACAAGTAGATGAAAGCACTGCATGTGGGACTCCCACCCTCTCCAGCCAGGCCAGCTCTTTTGTTCACAGTCCTCATGAATCTTTACTTAATCGTGCAGCCAGCCACCCACGCCTTTTAACATAAATTTACATATGTGAATCCTCAGGTGTCCCGCCCGTACTGCCTGGCTCTCGCATATGACACGACATGACCCACATATGGTATCGATTCCGGGAATCGGGTGTGCGTGAGTCTCACATGAAAATATTTTCCCGGGAAAAATCGACGCGACAAACAAAATATTTTCCCCCGCGATGAGACTAAATGCTAATTAATGAATCAAAGGAGCCTCTGCGGCAACAACAATAGCTATCGCATCGTATTTACACATAAAATCACGTTTCGAGCGTTGATGATTTCACATTCACGAGCAGCAACGAAAAACGGCCGCGACCCAAACGCGCATGCCCGCAATTCGAAATCCGTTAACTCATTCATTGATAACAGCGCGATTTCCCCTCCTTTCATTCTCAAATAATTTCACTCCGAGCTCCGTTGATAGTGAGGTCCGCACGGCGACTTTCCCAGCCGATATCAGTTGTGTTTTGAACGTGCTGCCGTCAGCACATTGGATTCCAACGACGTGACGAAAACTCGAGTCTCGTGCTCGCACAACGACCTCTAAAGAAGCTCATTGGGGCTAAAAATATCCTCTTGTTATTCTTGTACCCCGAGCTCTTATCACACGATCGGGTTATGAAAAAGTCATGAAAACTCGGCGCAAGGTGGTAATTAAAGGTTGTTAAAATTTTTATTTTCAAGCCATGGGTACTCCGCAGCTGGTCCTGGGCTGGCCGAGGCAGGAAATGGCGCGGTGTCCGAGTGGAAAGTGCTAAGTGTGATAATAAAAGCCCGGGTCATAAAGGAGGCTTAGAATGGATGAGCCCCGCAGTGAGGCAAAGTGTTTTATTGTCAGCGAAATAATAAAAATATTAAGATGTGTAAAGAGTTATCTGTCTGACATGGCTTAAATAATATGTGTCATACATGAGGATTTTCGAGGAATAATAAAATGCCAGAATTTGTGAAAAAATGTAAAAATGTCAAGAACCAGCAGGTTTGTGTGTGTTTTCAATCTCTTTTTCCCACTTTTCCAATGTAAATTTTTCATTTGACGGATGATGGGTGGAATGGAATTTTTTTGCGCGCGTCAGAGCAAATTAAATCGTACCATTTGTTGTGTAGAACGTTGCCAATGGAGCCTGTTGATGGGATCCGGCGAAAAAATCGAGTTTAATTGACATTTCAGATCAAGTGAGGGAGACTTGATTTTCACTCATCCCGGTTCGAATGACCGTTTTGTGCAACTTTTTGTTTGTATTTAACTTCTAACGTTTCAAAAGCCAACATATTTGTCCATTTTCGGCTTAAATTAGGAGAGGTTATTTAAAATTTTCGCAAGGACATTTCTTTACTAATTGACCCTTTTCTGCAAAAACTATGTTTTCACTGACCCCCTCCCCCCCCCCCCCCAACAACGTTAACTCTGTCCCTGTAAAAACTTGGAGTCACATGTGTACGAACTACAGAACACCAAAATTTTCTCTTCATCATGCCGAAAGAATTCACCTTCCAGAGCAATCATAGAGCTCGTAATCAAGCACTTATTAAATATTTGATAGTTTTCAAACAAATATTTAGGAAAAATGTTTGATTGATTTTATTTGAAAATATTTCCAAATATTTGATAAAAATTACCTAATCATTAAAACTCATAAAATTTTAATTTTTGCTGCAATATAAGCTTCAATCTTCCATCTTGTACCCATCTTCATCAGAAATGGTGGGATTAGTTTTAAATTTCTTGTTTGTTTAAAAACACTTTAAATAAAATAAATAAAAAAATTAATTAACGGTGTTGCTCCAAAGAAACAGAAAATTGCAGAAAGTGGTTGGAAAATTTTATTTGTAATTTTAAAAATTCGAAATTGCCTTCTTTGGCAAATTAAAAATTCAGAATTAAGTTCGTTAACTTTTGTTGAAAATATGGGCCCGAAAAAATTAAACTAATATTGACGAAAATTATTTGATTGATATTTGTTGTTGACAAATGACAAAATGCAAAAAATCCGCAGGTCTCTAGCTCCTATAGTTTCGGAGTCTGTGGCAGACAGACAGACAGACGGACGAATCGGACAAAAATGTGTATTGTCCAGTTTGTCAGGCGGAATACCGACCTACTCGGAACCCAACAAAAGCCTAATTTCCTTCCGCGAACGCACAAAGGAGCCAGATTATAGTGTCAATCCGGAAAAGCTACCCACTCGTGCGAATCCACATGTCCCCGAGCTATTATTTCAGGATAACGAACCATTTACTGAACACCCCCGAGATCGATCGATGGGAAGCTAATTTGTCTCCTCAGTGTCGTCTCGTCTCCCTCGCAGAAGTTGCCTGCCTGCTCATCAATCGGTAATTCAACAAGTGAAAAACATATTTAAATGCTCCACATTGTGCTTGATTGAAAAAAGCAACTCGTGGGAGTAAGGCGCGAAAATGCACAAACCTCCCCGACAAAAGCAGCCCGGATTTCTCCTTACGAATTTGTTGATGAGTGACAGATAAGATTTTCACGCCCCATGTGACAACATGTTTACATGTAGACGTCTTTTATGTGGAATTTTCATGCGTGCTGCACACACATGCTATGTAAATGCTCATTTAGATGTGTCACATCAAGATAAACATCCTATTTATCAAGATGTTATGAATGAAAATGAAAATTTCCCCCCGTGTGCGCACGAGAGACCCTCGCAGCAACTGGAGGACCTTTCGGGGAACGCTGAAGCCCTTCCCGATCCTCATCGGCGCGCGTATCCGCGGATAATTTAGTTCCACCGGCTTATGGGTTTGAACTAAATTGTCTTGTTATGGTGTGGGTCGGCGACGGCGTGCGCCTCGTCTTGGATTTGGAGGGGATTATGGATGTTTGGTGAGCACATGCTGAAGATTCTTGTACAAAATCTTCTTAGATGTCTGGCACGCAGGCAATTTTATCTGATTTGAAAATGCGGAAATGATATTAGAGGACTAAATTTTATGGAAATTGAGGCCTTTTGAAGCAGAGACGCAGATGGGGAAGAAACGAGCGCTCGTTCAGCCACTTGAGGAAACATTAAAGGCTTCTTGAAGAGCAATTTGAGGGGAAAAGGCAACCAGCTCTTTTGAGATAGAGAAAGTTTTTGGGGTCCCGAAGGCTTCAACGGGACTGGCCCAGAGTGAAACAAGAGGTTACACAAGTTACCACTAACTGCCAAAAAATAGTTTTAAAACATTTTTTAAGTCGGCATCGTATCAAAGTTAGGTCGAAGTGAAAATCTTTTGTCCAAAAATCCGTTTACTTAGAAACTTAGGGGGTCTCTAGCTCCGTCCCTGGTGGTGGTTCGGGTACACTGTAGAACAATTATTTGCTTTTTATTATAAGTTCATCAACATATTAAATTTTCAGCTCAATCGGAGCAACTAAAATTTTCCCCCCTCTGGTGCCCCCTCACCCCACCCCCTTAAGTGGTAGGGGCATACATATGTTCTATGATTAGCTAGATTTGACACGATTTATAACATATCCTAAGTTCAGCTTAATCGGATGAAGTATATGGAACTTTCATACAACGGGAAAACCCCCTTAATTGCCCCTCAGGCAGTTTTCCGGAAAATCCAAAGCCTTTCACCCACCTTCCAGACCATACATGACATCATGCAAAAAACCGCAGGTCTCTAGCCTTAGTAGTTTCGAAGCCTTTGAGACTCGGACGGACGGACGGACAGACATATCGGACACATCATTGCATTTTTTTTCAAAATTAATGAAAATGCACTAAAAACAAACTCCGACAAGTTGGTTCCTTTTTCTCATCATACTTCAAAATCAAGGGAAAATTTTATTATTTTATTATGAGATTTTGAAGCCACCCCAGTCCCTGATAGAGTTCAAAGTAAGTAACTTCAAAATTAGGCCTCTTTTCTGGTTGCCACCCTCTTGGGCATTAAGGCGATATAAAATCACTAAAACAACCATAAACCCGAACTGCAAAAGTCACAGAACTATAAACAAAATATCCGGGGATTTGTCGAGCTATCATCGGAATAACGCTGCGCTTCATCAATTTGGGCCATAAAACTCATTGATTTACGGAATCAATGACATAATGGCGGTTTCATAGCACACAAACACACAATTTCCAATTGAATTGCCATGGCGAAACGCAGAATGAGGAGAAATGTAAGGGAAAAGAAGCGAATGTGCCGGCACGATGGCAATGCAAGGAGGCAACTGAGCCATCCCCGGTATCGTGAGGTAGGAGAGCGAGATTTGAATTACAAAAATCCCCACAAGAAATAAATACTGGTTCCGTTTGTCTATTGATTCGTATTCCCGACCGTGATGAAAGAAGGCTCGCAATATTGTTTTAAAGATTCAAGGAGGCGCGCCGGCATCGCTCCTCGTGATTGTTATTCATTTCTCGAGTTTTTCCAAAACATTGAACATTATAAGCTGCTCTCGTGAGTCGTGCGTCTGTGGGTGTGAAGAAAAATACATAAAACGAAGCCTTCCGATTCGGCTTCGCTTTAACTTCATCATTGTTTTATTTCGTGCTCATGTCTGTGCTCTGTATCTCGCCGGGGAGGAAGGTGAGGAGCAGATGAGTGGAAGACCCTTGAGAAAAAGAATCGCTTCAATTGGATACGATACTTGGCTTGAGGAGGAATGCTTTGGAACAAACCTACCGGTGCCAGTCGCGTTTCCGTGGAAACTGAGAGGTTTTTTCGCTGCAAGGTCAGCTTCTATTTGAACCGAGATTGTGGTGGTTTCTAGGAAAACCTTTTGACGGATTAACAGATTGACGGATTTTGCTGAAACGAGCTCAGTCTTTTCTGGTAGAAAAAGGCCAGTTTCTTGCATTTTTCATTTTAAACCATATGACCTTTCTTCGTGCATGTGAACCAACACACAGCAACTACCAAGACGGCTTGCAAACAGATCGATTGTTTCGTACAATGACAACAAAAGCAACAATGTCGAGGCTGGCTGCACTACGCTTGGCATGTAATGAATATTTAACTGTCTCGAACCATGGATTTTGAGCTCACGTCATGAAACGATGAGGGAGTATGACGCAAGCAATGGTAGGAGTTTCTTAGAAAATCAAGCTCTTTTCGGGAAATCGAGGTAGTAACAAAGGATACTTTGAAAAGTTGGTTTCAAGGCTGACGGAGCACTTGCTTTGCAGGCTGAGCACGACAACGAGTGGGTGGCTTTAACGTGCATCTCGAGAACGCTCGGAGAATTGTCTAAATGTGTCATTTTTCCCATTTTCCGTTCACGATCTGCTACAAAGCCTCCTCAAGCTCAAAGGATGCGCATTAAAAGCAATTCGGAGATGCAAAGGAAGCCAGAAAGCGACGGAAAATAGCTGCATTTCCATTTTTGCTGCGCTAAAAACGAAACCTTTGAGGAAATTACTCCCCGCTTCTCTCGCATTTCCCTCATTTTCTTCTCCCTGTTATCTTTCTGCTGTGTAGTTTTTCAAGGATCTAAGCCACTCGTGATGGTTTCATCCAAACCACATGTGAGGTTGAACAAAGCCCTCTCCTTGCCTCTCGCTAGTGGAAGGCAACCAGCACCTTGTTGGGCTGTACTGCGAACAAGAGCTTCATTTGTTCTTTGTGTGAATTGAGAGAGCTCTAATTGCACCTCATTTGCCATTAAAATGAGATTCCCGCTTCACTTGAGTACTGACATACATTGTTTTGTCGGGGACCGGGTTTGCCCGTGCTACGTATAAAACACTCAAAGAAAGGCGACCAGCGTATGCATTTCTCGGAAATCAATTAAAACAAATGTGTATGGGTATTTTAATACAAGCCATTGAGCCTGCAGTTTCCCGGCTATCCATTTTAAAATAATGCTTTTTTAATGTTGAGCAACATAAACATTAAAGTTTATGGGCGGAAAACGAAGTGCCATGCCGGAAAGAGGATGCTGAATCGAGTAAATTGAGCTCCCGAATTTCATTTGCGCTTTTATAGTGATGATGGAGTTCAGTGGTAGTAAAAACGTGTTTTGCCATTAGAACTTTTGATGGATTTGTGACAGAGAGTGAAGAGATTTTCTGTCAAATGGATGAACAGGAAGGAGGGTTTTTGGTTAGTAAAGAACAAGGAGGAACGGGCAGATTTTCTTTTTTAACAGATTGTATTTTTAATAAGACCATTTCGTTAGTTACGAACTTTTGTCTTGAGTAAGGAATTGTAAAGTTTGGCATCCCAAATTCATGAACAAAATGCACAAGGAGGTAAATTTTGGAAACTAGTATTTCGCTTTCTGAGAATAGCTTTGAAATAGTCAAATTTAGTTAAAACTGTTGAGGATTTTGAAATTCTAGAAGATATCGTTTGTTGTTTCAAGTCGGTGTCTTCTCAGCAAATTCACTAAAAACAGAAAGTTAAATTTGCCAAAAAAACCTACGAGTAGTACTTAGAATGCCAAGTGTTCATGACAAAAAAAAAACAAAAGAAAACATTTGAAAGCCTCAAAAGCCCCCTAATGACCATCCTTGCGAAGCGAGTTCCACTGAATTTTCCGCTTTCTTGCGCATTTTCAATTAGTCCCGCTGAGAAGGCTGTAATTAGCGCAAATGGCATACCTGACCCTAATTACTGGGTTCCTCGGAACCGTGTGGCAGGGAAGCCAAGACACATTTTTGATTCCGGCCGTAGTGGCCGCGTCACTTCCAAGGTTGGGCGGACAAGAGACGAATTTGAAACCATATTAACTCAATTTCTTTCCTCCGATGCCATATATACCTATTCCAAGCTGACGACTGCCTAACTTACTCCTTCTGTCTTCTTCCACGCGCTCGATAGAGGCAGGGCAGAGGCACGGCCTCGTTAAAATTCATCACGCAACGTTAGGCACACAATAATTTTCTCACAAAGTGATGCTTCTGTGCGCCTCATCTTTATGCTTTATCTCATTCTGTGGTACCCTGGATTTTACATTTTATGCATACTTATCAGCCTGTATCCCAAATCTCCATCCCTCCGCCAGCTGCTCCGTGTCACCATCCGTGTAGAATGCCAGAAATCATTGTTTTTTCTGTTATTTTCCGCATTCCGTACCTCACTCTGGCTCCCCCGGCATTTCTATCAACTATCTTGTTAATGTCTATTTCATTAAGGTTCAACAACAACGACGACTCGGGGAGAGAAAGACGAGAAAAGTGTTGAGGGTACGCGTGTGTGATGAAAATGAGGTAGATAAATTGAAGCACGTGCCCAAATGCGTGTTATTTTTGCTATTTCGGAGTAATTTGTATGTAATTTTGCACCTTCTTCTAGGGAACAGAGCTTTCACAAACTTGACACACAAGACAGAGGCAATTCGCCACAAGCGTCTAGCAATTACAGGTGGCGACACCTAATTTGTTCCGAGTGCTGCCAATGCAAGGATAATCGGGATTATCTGTCCCCCTTGGAGAACCAATAGCCAATAAAAATGCATGCTGGAGAGGGCACAGATGCGACTTTCCCAGCAGCTAGACCCCACTTTTAATTTAATAACGCTGTTAATTTTATTACTCCCCCAACAATCACCATTGTTTCCCATAAAGTCACACTTTTAACCTTCCCTCACTCTGTGGCCAGTTGACGGCTAACCGAATGGCTCCGTGTCTCTCCCAGTTACCCCATAAAGCCCACAGACAACTTAATGAATCGTTCATTTCATTGCTAACCGCAGTCCAGAGGCTCATATTCATTCATTTCATTGCTCGTAAATTATTTTTGGCACCAAACGAGTATTTCAGCGGAAATTTCCGCCTCCGCGATTGCCTACAGCCCATGTGTCACAGTTTCATGTTGAAAGGTGGGACTCTAGGCTTGTTTAGAGACATTTGGGAAGTAAACTTTTTATGAATTTTACTTCCAATTTTTTTTGGTTTATGCCGTTCTTGGTTTTTATTCTAAAATTTTTTTTTAAACTCCAAAAAAAATTGTATTTGAATTTTCCATTTCCAAAATGCCAGACAGACGTGTGGTTGGGGTGCTTTTCTTGACTCTAGCAAACGTGCTAATTAAGGCGCTCAGCATGCCTTCCCACAGTTGTTCAAGAGAGAGAAAATTTCCACCGCAATCACGAAGAAGAAGTTGACACATTTCTGGGCCCCGTTTATTTTAAAAAGCTGATAAGAAAAAGTACGCGGTTATTTTTAATTTTCAGACGAGGCCACTGACTCGTCTGTATTTTTAAACATTCTATTGTAAAAGTCGAACTTTGAACTAACTAATGAAAACCTGGTATCGGAATGCCTCCATTTAGAGTCAATCTTTTTCCAATCTGTGCCACATTCATTATTTTAATCGCTCAAATGTTAATCGATTGCAAGTGCAAGTGCAGCAATTCCATCGCAATTTGCGCCTCGATATCGGAAAGCCATTAGCATCTCTCGGCACCCAGCTATAGGTGGAGGGTCGATGGAAAAAGCGGACGAAAAGTAAATATCGAACAAATACGGCAGGGTGAGCAAATAGAAAACGGATGAAATTGCTTTAGCTACGGGACGTTGGTTTGTGCACGTTTAATATTCCGAGAGGTGGCTGGTCTGGCAGCGAATTCAGATTCAGACACGAATGTGTGGTTGGGAAATTATCTGTCAATGTGGCCGAGCGGTCTAAGGCGCCAGACTCAAGAGCGATACTCTTCCTGCTAACCCAGGTGCTGAGCGTTCTGGTCCACTTCTGTGGGCGTGGGTTCGAATCCCACCGTTGACATAATTTTTTAGTGGATTTTTAGTGTATGGGTTTTAATGGGTTAAAAAAATATAGAAATGATTTTTGCACGAGAAAAAACCCTAGACCCTCCTGGAGCCACTAGATGGCCCGATGAAAATATTTTACAAAAATGTTTTGACACCTCTTTATTTCCTCTTATTTATTTTTTGACCCATAATTACTCCACAATTAAAATTTGTGTGCAAGTTTGGTTAATTTTTTGAAAATTTATAAGTTTTTGTCGAAAATTTCTACTACTAGTTTTAAGCCAAAATCTTAGTTTAAAGCCTGAAAGAAATTATTGCAAAATGTTCCATAATTTTTCCGGGAAAAATCAGAAAAACGATTAAGCAAACTTTCACCATTGGACGGAAATGGGTTTAATTTCGAAGGGGAAAAAACTTAAATTGATTCTAGTGGGCTGAAAGTCTCTCACTTGTCCCCGACTAAGCTTGTTTTTCCCCGTCCACCAATTCGCCATCTCAACAATAAAAAAGTTGGTCCTGCAGGAGAAAATAAAAATGAAATCAAGTTTTTCTGGAACGTAACAACTTAACAAGCTCAACTAAGGTATTCCAAAGTTGAAACTCTGCACGGCACTCGGAGATAAAATCGGGTCCAGCATGAGATTGCGATGTAAGAGAACACGTACAAAACAGCAATCAGCAAAATACTTCACATTTTCCACGTTCTTTCCTACGATGCTTCTGAAAGTTGGTTTATGTGCCTTCCTCCTCCATTGTCTGACAGCATTCCCGGAAACTTTGTCGTGTCTTTGTCACGTTTGCAGCTTAAGATGCCTTAATACGGTTACTCAGGTTTTATTTGTGATTTTTCTAAGCCTTGAACTGCCTGTGTGTTTGGGTCTTAGAACCTCCTTAGCGAGTTTGATAAATAAACATTTTTTTAATGGGACTGATATGAAATCATAACGTTTGTTCAATATGTCTCACACATGCCCCATTAAATCGGCAGAGTCTCTCATAAAAGAGGTAATAACTATCCACATGTCGATAAGCCGTGATAAATGAACGTTGCGGGGGTGGTTGAGAGAGCGGCATGGTTTAATTTTCCCAGATGCATTAGGAGCCTTCTCGGAAATCGCAAAATCGGCTGACTGACGAACGGGAAAATATCTCGGATTTCGCAGATAAACCCAGTGTCTTTTGCCGAACTTGCTCATCTCAACCTTCTTTCTGTCCAGTGGCGTACTTGGGGTTTGTGGCCTACTTTGATCTTTTGCGTCTCCTCAGAACTGACTCGGTCTCTCCAAGCTAGATTTGGTGCCCCCTAAAAACCCTAAGAATTATATTTGTTACCCTTTCATAGGCCTCAGGTCAACTCTCAAAGTTGGTACTCTCGTTACCTCGAAAGCCTCTTTTTTCTTATTTTTTGTCAATGTCCGGGTTAAGGAGTATTTTGGTACCCTTAAACTAGATTTGGTGCCCCTAAAACTAAATTGAATGCCTCTAGAGTAGAAGTGGAGGCCCCCACTGTCTACGCCGCTGTTGCTGAAAATGCAAGATTGCAAGACAGAGACGAAATGATATTAAAAATATTTGGGATATCTATCCGCTTTTTATCATTTTCAACGATTCGAACAATTGAAAGATGTATCTCATTTTCAGGCGTGGGGGCGAGAAAGTGGGGCCTCGGGGGAGCGTTTTAAGCAAAAATGTGAAACGTGCTTACATTTTCATTCAATGCTCACATGAACGATCACGCCTCGGCCGACCTGTGAGAGTTCCCTGACCTTGAACTAGCGTGCTCACGCTAAATGAAACAGTCAGTGTCTGTGGCAGCGGCAATAAAATATGTGAGATGGGAATAATTTTGGTGGAAATTTGTTATCCCCCCAGGGAATTGCCCCGTATTTTTTGCCACCGCTCATCATCAAGGGGCATTTATTTAATGGCTTTGTGAGTTTTCCCGGCGCTGTGGTGTTGGAAATTTTATACATCCTGACGCACATTTTGCTATCCGCCAAAATGCAAATTAATTCAATTTCATTCGTTCATTTGAATGCCGAAAAGGTGCTCGGAATCCGTTTCCAAACTCTCCTGGGTGGTTCTGCAGGCCTTTAAGTTGCTACCCAAAAGTTTCCCCAGACTTGAATGTGCAGAATACAAGTATGGGGTCACGCAAATTCATGCACAAAGGAGCGTCTGTTGAACTCCTGCTCCTACCTTTGGCATGCGAAGGTGAGATTGAAAAAGTTCGACTGTCGTGTAGAATATGCCTCTGACAACCTCCTGATGGCAAAAAGTCGGGCTGTGGTTGTGAAAGAAAAGTTTTCTTTGGCAACTATGGATATCGATTTCCAGATACCCACACAGAGACCAGACCTGATCGGATCATATTTAGGAACAGAATTCGAGCATTGTGTGGCTCCCTTTGGGGTTGGCTGCTGCTCTGTAACAGGAAGCTTGGACTATGGGGCTTAATTAAAGCCTTCTATTTGTCAGCTGCATTGTGGGGACTAATTGATAGGGGCTTTTGGCTTTTGTTTTGAAAATTGTATCCTGAAAATTTAATATGAACAGGTTGGTGAATTTTCAAAGCTTGTACAAACAAAGCCAATCCTCAGTCTTTTAGGGATGCCAGAAGCTTATATTGCCCTTGGTGGAAAGGTTGTCGAAGAGAGATCACAAAGAAAATTTCACATTCAGTCCCATGGTGGAACTCTACTGAGCTTAAATTCAGAGCATGGATTATTTAGGCATCCTAAAGAGCCGAGTTGAGCGAAGCAACAGCCTATAGGGCAGCCATTTGAATTGAGGCTCGTCACGGAGCGTGTAATAGATTCAATAATGCCTGTTCGTTTGCTCATTCATCACGAGCCCGAGCTGGGGCGCGCGTCGCTTCCGCTGAATTTGCAATGAGCTGCCAACAAAGAGACGACGCACCGTCTCGAATATGTATTCAATTTAATTTGCAGATTTTAAACGTATAAGCGTAATTGTCCCTTTGTCTCCACAGTTCCATTCCGCCCAGCGAGACTGGAAACTCCAGCTTTCCTCTCAAATTTCCGTCTGCTGATTGTCCATTTGCGAATTCTGATTTAATTATGCACGAAACGCTCGTTTAATTTGCTAAAAGCTCACCATTATTTAATTGTGTATTTGCAGACAATGTGAATCAAGAACAGTGAAATCGCATCAAATGTGTAACATTGTGGAAATAACGAAACGGATCAGCCTGAGCACCGCAGCAAACGTGTCGAAATGAACGAAACTCAGTGTGCAAATTTGATTGAATCCGTACAATGGACGGATCCGGGAAATTTGATATCACTGGCGATCCTGGCGTTCATAAATGTTCTGGTCATCGTAGGAAATTGTCTTGTCATCGCTGCAGTATTTTGCTCACACAAGCTGCGAAGCGTCACTAACTTCTTCATTGTCAGTCTCGCCGTAGCAGACCTGCTTGTTGGCCTGGCAGTGCTGCCTTTCTCAGCCACGTGGGAGGTTTTTAAGGTACGTCTAAGTGCCACTCTCACTCCAGTTGCACTGTTTGCTGCGCCGGAAAGTCAGAAAGATAAATGGGCCGTAATTAACTTTCCTCATTTCCTGCAATTACTCCGTTTTGCGCCTCTTCACAAGCTGGCTCACGAAACGCCAGTCGTCTCCTTTAGCTCCTTGGTTCTCGAAGGATGTTCTCGAAATTTTCCCGGAGATTTTCAGGAAAAGCCTGGATTTCCCGAAATTTTTCCTGAAAAACCACTCAATTTCCTTGAAAATTTTGAGTTTCCTGTCATTTCAATCTCAAAAGGGCGTTTCCGGAATTTTCCCCGAAATTTTCCAACTAAGGGGCGTTCCCAGATTTTTCTCGGATATTTCACGGAATTTTTCCCGGAATGTTGACCAAAAGTTACAATGAAACGAAATTTCGTGGAAATCCCCGTAGCTCCTCCAGAGTAGCTCGGGGGGCAAAATAATGTTCTAGCCATAGCTAGAACTCTTTGAAACGTATCTGATACTGAAGTTTGTTTTGACCTGGAAACTGCTGGTAAGGAGCTAGAGGGCTTTTAAGGCCAATTTTGGGGGGTCCAAGCATAGGAAAAATTCGGTGAAATTTTTTTTTTGGAAAACCAGATTTTCTTGGCTAGAGCCTCATTTTGGATGCATTTGGCCTCAAATTTGAAATATTCAAAAAAAAATTTTTTTGAAAAATTTTTGCTATGCCTGGACCCCCCAAAATCGGCCGAAAAAGCCCTTCCGGGGTCAAAATTTGAGCACCATCTGAAGCGTCTTAAAAAGTTGAGGGGACCTCTTACAAACCATTTTGGGATCGAAGCCCTTGTTTGGGAGCTACGGGGCTAAAACCCCAACTCAAAACCTTAAAAAATGACGATTTAGGGGTATCATATCGCGTTAAAAGGATGGTCTCTTAACTCCCCCATGTTGGCTTTGAATATGCCAGTCTCAATCCTATTTATAATTTTTGTGGAGGGGCCGAGCCCCCGAAGCTCTCACTCTTTGATCCAAAAAACGCATCAGAGCGCTTTCTGGATTCAATGGCACACGCCCCGGGGAATTTTCTTCAAGCCTTGAACTAAAAGTGCTTCAATTGCAATTATCGCGTTTCCTTCAAGTTAACCCGTCATTCAGTATTTCTAAGCGGCTGCGAGTGTGGAACTGAACGGCGAACGGCGGAGAACTGATAGGAGGAGGGGGAAAAGCAATAAAGCGGAACATGCAAGTGCACGCTGAAAATCCGACATGGGCGTTTTAAAAGTTTCTTGGATCGGGCACTCGTGGGTTGCAAGTTGAAATGTGAAGAATTGGGAACTTGTTGGCGTACGTCAAAGTTTTCCACTTTCGAGGGATATGTCTTCCTGGATTGGGGAAAGTTTTTTTTTCATAAACTCAACATTTTTATCGCTCCTCTATCTGCCGGAGCCTTCACTCTTCTCGACGTCAAGGTTGCCTGGGGTGGCAGAAAGCTGGGGAATCAGGATGATTTATATGCTAAGACCTGACAGCAGGTGTCCTTTACCCCTTAATCTGCCGAGATACTTTGCTTGACTTGTGATATGGCTCGGAGTCTTGGGCAAAAAGGGTCCTCTTTTGATTCTGGATAGGGTAATAATTAGAGAAGGTCGTATGCTTTATTTGGCAATGAATTATGATCAGTGATTTGGTGCCATTGAGTCAATAAATGGCTATTTCGTCGGACGATTTGTTCCGAAAAGGACTAATGAAATCAATTATTGTGTGTCGCGGAGGCGCAAAGTCAACACTCCTCGGTCACGTCGCTATTGATTTTGTATAATTGCTTACACAAAATGGAAGTGGTTGCGGCTGATTTCCTTTGAAATGCGACACGATGGGCGTCCAAAGTGGCCGAAATCAAATCACTGGTCGGGTTTAAGCTCCTCGAGGGAGCATGGTAAAGGGAAATTTTGATGAGCCAAACTGCTGAATTATTAATTTCGATGGCAAAAGGGGTATGAGGGTACCGTAGTTGGCAGGACTGGACTCCTTGTCCTCTGGCAGCTCTTCAACGAGGTCAATCAATTCAGCGAAGGATGAAACGGGGTTGGATAATTGTTATTATCATTACACACACACGCCCCCGCACACGTCCTCGTGCAGAACGTGGAGGAGTATGAAGGGCATCGATTGATTTCCCGCAGAATGATGAAGCGCAATATCAAAGCTGGCCGACCATAATAACCATCTAAAGAGTATCCACACGCAATTCCAAACCTCTCTGAAAAGGACTCTTATCACATCGTTATCAAATTGCTCTTCTTCTTCGCTTCCTTCCCCCATGAGCCCTCTTTCTTTGTGCCGAACTTGTTGAGAAAGAGAAACCAACCCAACTTTTCGCTTTCCGGACATTACTTCCGCACTGAATTCTTAACTACACATTAACTCCTCGCATGCAGAAAGAAATTTATTCCGACCACCGACGACCGACCGACGCCCAATAATTTCCACATTTTTGTAGGTCTGGATTTTCGGTGATTTATGGTGCCGGGTGTGGCTGGCGGTGGACGTTTGGATGTGCACAGCAAGTATCCTGAATCTCTGCGCCATTTCGCTGGACCGCTACGTCGCTGTGACGCGACCCGTTACGTACCCCAGCATCATGTCCACGAAGAGGGCCAAGTCTCTGATTGCCGGACTGTGGGTGCTCTCATTCGTTATCTGCTTCCCTCCCCTCGTGGAGTGGGGGGACGATGAGGTGAGTATGATCGACGGGGGAGGCAGGAAAAACATGCGTGGGAAAACAAAAAAGGCAGATAAACGTAATGAATTATGGGTTTGCCATCCGGAAAATGTAATCAATTTGGAAATAAATTTTCCGTCTAATGTTCTCGTATATGTAGACAAATGCAGAGTACATAGCAGCGGCGTAATTTACCAAATAGTAGGTCAGAGTGAACGATTGAATCAATAACGTACGCAACTCGGCTCGTCAACGGAAGTTTGGAGATATTCGGGGGAAGTATATTAACCCATTTTGAGCCAGACATAAATTTGATCATTTTTAAAATTGAAATTTGAGGTTGAAAAATATATCTCATACATATATATTTTGTATATTTCAACTATATAATACGTATATGGTTTTTTCTCATCCACATCGTATGCAGCATAAAGTTTATCTCAATTTTTAAAAATATATTTTTATCAAATATACCATACATATGTAAAATATACAATGTTTTTTTCATCATTGACTTTTGAAACCTTTGAAAAGCTTTATTTGGGAATACATTGATTTTTTCCGTGATTTTTGACTATTTTAATTCTTTCGAATCTCAGACAAAAATTGAAAAAGACGAAATTTCGGGGAATTTTCAAAAAATATGTTCAAAAAAGCTTATTTTTCTAAAACCTCAGAAGCTAGTTTTAAGAACCTCGGGAGACAAATTTTCGGGAGAATCAGCTTTCTACCTACTATCGTTATGTCAGAAAAAAATTTCAAACTTTATGGTCGGAAATCCGACCCTTGGCTCGAAATGGGTTAATATCTTCCTCTCGGTAATATTTTGAGAGCAAATACGTCGAATTTCGAATGCATTTTCTGTCTTAATGTAAATTTCGTATTTATTTGAGTTACTCCGAGCCCAATTTTCTTAATATTTTACTTCCCTCGAGTGTCGGCTTGATGAAAAGTTGGGAGCATGCGGCAAGACGGCCCTTTGAGTACTCGTTGGCGGCTGAGCAAAGAAACGCTGAAGGTATTTAAATTGTTGAAGAAAAACTTTTACCTCGGATTTTTAGAGCTGAAATTGGTATTTGACTCAAACGAAAGACTCAAACCGAACCTCTTCCCTGTCCCCAAAACACACAATCGAAGAAATCGAACTTAATCTACTTACTGCTGGCAATAAATTTCCATTTCATGTTGGATCTAGGGAGAACATTCGGAGCCATAGGTGGGACCGAGTAATTTAATTTTGGAAATCAAGACGTACGTTCAAAATGTATTTTGTTCTCTCCCGAACTCGCTTATTGACTAATGTCTTTAACCCCGACGACGTCATCCCAATTTGTCCTTGCCATTCGAATTCATTTGCTTCCGACAGTCGCGCCGAAGACCCTCTTTCGCTCTTTGAATCCCCGCACAATGAGAATAAGAGAAAGTGCTTTTATCAGAGAGTTGATTAAATCGATACACCTTTTCCCCCAAAAGTGTCGCAGGCAATTTGTAATGGAAAATTGAAATAAAGTGGTGTAGTCGTATTTTACCGCTCCGAGATGCTTTTAACTCTTCCTTCGGGTTGCCCCAGATCTTGAGGCGAATAAATAATTGTCGTGCTGGGGAGGAATCTGTATCATCAATCATTCATTCTGACATTTATATAGCTACGTGAGTTATTAAGATTGCTTTTGTTAAGTGAGGTTAAAGGGTTCGTGTCAACTCGAGTGTTGTCAGAAGGGGAGCTGAGGTTTCTCAGCACTTTAGAGGACCTCAAGAGAACGACACTGGCAATGATCTCCCACGACCCCTGCTGTCCAATTACTCGAGTAACGACCTTGGAGTCCCTAGGGGGAATCTAGACGACAAGACCAGTCACATGGCGATAACGGCGTCACATTGGAACGCTGAAAAGTTCCCGACTGGCGCGTCGCAGGGCGCAAATTTGATTATCAGCAGTCATTAGCCAATTACGATGACTCGGCTAGAATTCTCACTCTCATCTCGGTATCGCTTGCGTGCTCTTAATCACATTAATTTTTACTGTCTTGGCTCCTCGTGGATCGTGTCTCGTGTCTCGCCTCCCCTCCTCCCACTGCCGTGATTTCCATCTTTTTTATCCACTCCAATTATTCAAATTATTCTCATTCAATGCGATTACCAGCGTCAGCTCTCCACCTTCCTCCTCCGTGTCGTCTTCTCCCGGCTTCAATGCCTTTTTTATTCCCTCTACGTGCCCGTCCATGATACAGGGCTTTATCACTGTTGTCTTCTTCGCTCTCCCTCTCCCCCATTCGTCCCATGATTTATGATTTTTTGCTTTTGCATTCACCACCACCACCGCATTACGTAGCTTAGGCTTTTTATTATCGATGATATCATTATCTCCTTCCGTCCGATTCCGAGTCGTGGTCCAAGCGTTTCCCCGGCAACACTCTGACTGTCTTTTAAGCTGCTCAGAAGCAGACTCCGACGTCCCATTTGCATTTTATAATTGAACCCTGAACATATTCATTGAATTCCGAGATAAACTTTGCAACTTCATTAATTTAGGGTCCGAAAGCTGTCATAGAGACGACAGACAATCGAGCAATTGAACCCGGTTTTGGTGTAACGGAGGCAGGTTGGGCGCGAATGAAGCCGTAAACCACTCGAGTTTCGGTTCCGACGTACCCCAGTTATGAACGAGCAGCAGTGGTTTCCTCACAACTCGTTTAGCCTTTAATTTAGTGAGATAAATTGTGCGGAACAATCTAAAACGCAGATAAACGGTTATCCCAGGAGCCTTTTGCAGCGTGCGATAGACGTTCGGGCACACATAAAAGATTCAATCCCGCAATCTTATCTTTGCTCTCTCTCTCCTCCTCTGCCAGCATGTCAGGGTTTATCTGATTTCCTTTCTTCCGCAACTTTCTGTTTTTCTCCTCCATATTTTCTCATCTTCTCTCTCCGAGTTTCACCATGAAATCGCAGCTCAGATGGAGAAAAAGTTCTTATCAGAGTCTACCACCGAAATAAAACGTCTAAGCCATCGTAATCTACTGCGCTTCTGACTCTTTTTCTTCGCCCACACAGCCGTTTTTTTTTCCAATCAATTTGAGCCACAAGACAGTCAATTTGAGTATTTTTGTTTGCGGCATCCGGGATCGGCGGAACCTACGGAGAAGAGAGACGAAACAAAGGGGGGGCGGCAGACGAGATGCGAAGGGAGGTAATAGATGAGGTTTCGAATAACAACACCCAGCGTCGAGTCGACTGACCGTCTGAATGTTTGCCCAAGCGTGCGGGATAATAAAAACAATGAAATTATTTAATTAGCATAAACCATACTGTCTGTGTAGCATCTAGGGATGATACTTGTTCCGAGAATGGCGAGACGGGTGGGAGAAGATCGCGGAAAATGCTCGCTTAATTTGCTTTTGTGGGGCCTCCCTTGTGTTGAGTTAAACAATAACGAGAACGGAAGCCCCACGAGGGTTGTCGTTTTTTGTCTTCGCACTCGAGCGTTCTGAGATGCCGCGAACGTCTGGTACTTAGTGTCGCTAGGCAGGAGGCAATTTGGGATACATTTTCACGTGGAAACTTGAGTGCTCTTCAGGTAAAATTTCACTACTAACTTGTTATGGTAAACAACAAGTTTGTTTTTTCCGAGCTTTTGAAATGAAGTTTTGTTTTTGTGGAAAATCTCTCGAGTGTCCCGTTCATAGAATAAAGCCTCGAGGATGAAATTTCGGAAGAAAAATAATTCACCTCCCGAGTTTGCATCTGTTTACTTCCTTTGCTCTATTTTAATGAGCTTGAAGACTTAATTATATCTCAAGCGGTCCAACTACAACGGTTTCTATGTAAAAGGGGGATAGTTAATTGAGATGCAGGAAAGAGGGCTGGCTGTCTGAGATATAGTGGACTAGCTCACTTGGTCAGTGACGTAGACATGAAGAGGTGGGGTAGAGGTTAGCCACCACCTACTTGATTTAGAGGCTGGTCGACATCTAAGGAGTGCTCGGGGTGCCCGATTTAGCTAAAATTCAGTCATGAGGGGACTTCTTTAGCTCAGAGAATTCCTTTTTCATTTTTGAGGGTGCTTTTTAGCTTCGAAGGTTCTACATGGGAGAGCCCAAGAGACAACCACTTCATTCTGAAGGGCTTTAAGGGCGCCCTCTAGCAACATCACTGAAGTATTCAAATCGTTTCAGCAAACTCTGGAGTACACAAATGTAAATTACACAACAACAACAACATCCAGCACCCCGGCCATTCCCGATGGGGACGATAGTGGCTTCAACTACACACAAATAATCTCGACAACAACAGCAACTCAAGCAGTGCCAATAGCAGCAGTGATAAGGTCGAAGAATCCTCCGTGTCCATGGACATGCGAATTAACAAATGATGCGGGTTACGTAGTGTATTCGGCATTTGGGTCCTTTTACATCCCAATGTTCGTTATGTTGTTCTTCTACTGGCGCATTTACAGAGCAGCCGTGCGCACAACGAGGGCCATCAACCAGGGCTTTCGGACCACCAAAGGTAATTTCCGCCCGCTTCCTTTTCTCTCTCTGTTGTCTTACGATTTCAAGTAAAGTGATTTCTTACAAATTGTGCATCATCCTTAGTCTTATTGAACCTGATATATTGATTAATGATTGACTCCCCGTTTTAGAGTGGTTATTTTTGACAATTTTTATGGACGTCATGGTGGTGAATTGATTTTCTGTAATTCTCGTAATTTTTTGTTTTCCACGATTTTGACTGTAGTTATGGTGAATTTCCGAATTTTGGTATTTTACTCGTAGTTTAGAAGTATGTAGAAACTAGTTCGACCTCCCCTTCCCCCGGTAGAGCTAGATGCTCTAGATGCTAATCCCCTTCATGTTCCAAGTGGGGCATAAACCACGCACAGATTTTCCCTCGTGTTTTTTCCATGTTTCGTAATTTCCACAATAAGCAGTAAATTTTATGGTGTTTGCTGCCTTTTTGCTCGCCATTAAATCTGCTCAAACAGAAGCACTGCTTAATTGCCAGATTAGGGCTGATTTTATCAGTTAATTGCGCGCACTGCATGTTGATTTCCACGTAAATTTTCCAAGAAAATGAGTGTCGCCAACGAAGCACGGATGCAATTAAGGCTAGCTGTTTGATTTTTCTAAAACGACCGTCGAGTGACTCACAAAACCATTAGCCTAGGTCGTTATTAATGGCGACTGAGGAATGCAGGAAGTATTCCGTCACTCTGCTAATTACTTTTTTGTGCGATCTAGCTAGCTCTTCTCTCTCTCACACATACGTGCGACATGCAAGGACGGAAGTTGAATAGCCGTGATAATAAGAAAAGTCTACAGAAAGTGTTGGCGTGCGCTATTAGGCGATAAGAATGGGTGTGAAAATGGAATAAAAAAATTAATTCTTTCTTTCAGTCTTCAGTGTCTCAGAGACTCGAGCTCAGGGCCCTCACTCTCCCTATCTTTCTCTCTCTCTCTCTCTTTCCTGCATTGTTGATATTGTCATGTATTTACTTAACTATTCATAAATATTTTATAAAATGTCGGAATGCAATTGAGAATGCTATAAAAAGTGAAGTTCCCAAACTGATAATCCACCTGCAATGCACCTGCACCGTCATCACGCTTGTCTGTTCGATACCCAATGCGCTTCCAGACGCGGTAAGTACGTTTTTGCATCTACTCTTCCTACATTTTAGAGCCTCTGATTAATTGTTCGGAATGATTCACTGTTCGCCTCTCTGCGCGCCCATTTCCGCAGCCCCGTCCAGCGAAACCCGTTGCTCCGTTCACGCGAGAAAAGAAAAGTTTTGGGGAAGCAAAAAGTGGCAACTCACTGGGATTAAGATATTCTTTCAAGAGCGGGTTATTTCCCCCCTCGTTTTTGTGTGCCTGCTGCTTACTCAACGCCTCGGAAAATAAACAGAGGCTGGAGCACTTTTGACAAGCGTAAAAAAACATCAGTACAAACAAGAAAGCGGCGATAAAAGGAGCAAGTCACGGAATGTGATAAAGATTTTTTATTTTATACATAATGCGAGCAATTTTTTATTATGTTTCACTCCTGGGCTCGCTCTCCTGCAAGTCTGCCGCTATTCTATCCTTTTTAATAAAATTTAATGGCGGATATCAAGGTGTTATGAGGGTTAGTCGAAGCGAGAAAATTTCGGTTGGGGCCGTCTAGGGATGTCCTGAGCCTTCTTCGAAGGCAGAAGAGGTATCTGACCTTATTTTGAAAAAACTTAAAATTCAAATTCCCGTAGAATTTTTTCTAAGATATTTTGACAGGCTTTAGAAGTGTTAGAAAGCTTCACAGATTGGCTTTAACTTCTAGTGTTTTTATTCAAAGGAAGAAAGGAGTTTGTCAAAATACCGCAGAAAATTTTAATGGCCTCCAAAGGTCGAGTTTGGTTATTTTAACTTAAAAGCCGTGCCGTTACAAAATCCCTGGACGACCCCTCACTCCGTGCGCAGAGGGTTAATAATAATCATTGAATTGGACTTTATTCAATCATATCTTTCCTATATCTCTCTCTGGATCGAGGAATGTCAGATACAGATTTGTAAAATTTGTAGAAATATCGAGCTGAATGTCGTTTTTGCATGAATTGCTCTGCCGAATGGCTGCCAACGAGTCAATTGGGGCTAAACTGTCAACTAAACGACACCATTATCTTTTTTCAGGGACGAAAAAGGGGTTTAGCGACTTTGAGGAGACCCCAGTGCTGCTCCGAATCCACAGAGGCAAGCCCACGAGCAACCACCAGGACAGCCAGAAGTCGAGTAATGGCACAAAGAGGTCCGCCAGCAGCTTCACCCGACGCAGCGACCGTCGTCGGTCGAAGCAGCACGAGCCGGTTAAGATATCCGTGAGCTACCCCTCTTCCGAGCAGCTCCCGAGTCCGACGGCCTCCATGACCTCGACGCACCTCATGAACCTCAGTAGAGACAATCTGTTTCGGGAGAACAGCTGTCGCCAGCCCGGAAGCAGCGGAGACGCCCAGGGCGGCCCGGGAGCGCGGAAGAAGATGAAGAAGAGCAACATCAAGATGCAGGTGAAGAAGTTCCGGTCCGAGACGAAGGCGGCCAAGACGCTGGGGATCATCGTGGGTGGCTTCATCTTCTGCTGGCTGCCCTTCTTCACGGTCTACCTGATACGGGCCTTCTGCGAGAACTGCATAGAGCGCCTCCTCTTCTCCATCCTGTTCTGGCTCGGGTACTGCAACTCGGCCCTCAACCCCCTCATCTACGCCCTCTTCTCCAACGACTTCCGAATCGCCTTCAAGCAGATAATTTTCTGCACCAAGCAAACAGACAAGAGCATCCGGGTTCTGATCGAGTCGACGGCGGCCAATATCCCCTTCTTTCGCGCCGCCAAGTTCCCACCCAACATCTCGCCTCCCTCCTCCACCTACCAGCAATCGCAGCAGCGGTCATCGAATGAGTTTCCGCAGCAGCTCCATCATGAATCAACGACGAGTGGCAGCAGTGTGATAAGATGACACTCATTTACGAGCGTGGCCACCTCCAATGTGTCAATGGCGAGCGAAAATCGATCAAGGTCGAGCATTTTTAACAATGCCGAAGACTGTGCTGCCTCCGCCACCATTGTCACCTGCAATAGCACCACCCAGATGATTGAGTGCGCCACGTATCATCACCAGCAGCAGGCAGACCAGCTCCAGCGGGGCTCCAGTCCAATGCAGTGTCTCCAGAGCGGCACGATAACTAGCTTATAATGGGGCTCGAGCCGCTGTGAGTAGGCTTTCTCGCGTCTCGGGCGTGGGTGAGCAGAAGCAAAGTGGCAGGTAGGGCCGAGTATCGAGGAATCGTAATGAAAAGTGGCAGTTTGGATCTATTTTCGATTTTCAAATGACGCAACTCGGACGGAAAAGCTCAGGTCAAGATCGACATGTCTCGTCCGCCCACTCGAGTTTGTTTGTGAGTTATTTTCGGCCTTGAAGTTGGGCTTCTCTTTGGAACTTGGGAGGTTGTGAAGACCCAAATCTACACAGAGGTTGTTCTAAGCAGAGGTGTAGATAGAAGGGGGCTGCTTTTTTACTGCATTTTTTTTATTAAAAAAAAAATAGGCGTTGACCGATTTTATCAAAAAATATTTCAAATGATAGTGTTTAAAGTAACCTTTCATATGACACCTTGCCAGTACTCCTATGACCTCAAAATGTTCCAGAAAAAACTTGGAATTTTTTTATCAAAAGAAAAATCTTTCTACAACTCTACAACTTCTCTTCATGGTTCCCAAATAAACTTAAACACCAGAAAGACAGACAAACACACTTCCTCATGCCGCAAATGGCCCAGAATGAGGACACACTCGTGCCAAAGTGCGCATGTGGCATGCCCGAGGGTCGGGTCCGGAGCATCTTCCTTCGCCTCTACCTCTGAGAAATTTATTCCGACAACCTTTATAAATTAAAATTTCTCATGTGTCCTTGTTAGTATGATAATTGCGACCCTCCTTTCAGCCAAACTCGTGCCCTTGCGTCTTGTACTGGGTTCAGAGACACATTAGTCTGGGTCAACCCAACCCCTTTAAAACGGAACGACCATGATGTAGATGTTGTATCCACATTATTTCCCCCCACTGTCTTCATATCGCAGCCCATATATCTGAGAACAAAGAATTTAATGTACCGTATTTGACGACGAGGCGCACGACGACATTCGCATGAAGATTGATCTACATTTTTGCGCTGTCATCAAGGATATTTATCAACATCAAATCAAAGGTGGATGACTGCGAGACGCGTGTGGGCCCGGAGCTGCACCAGCCGCCCCACATGTGCGCTTAATGGACCAGATTTTTCACTCAAACTCGGTTATTAAAGTGCTCATCCAGCGCGAGATGAGTCAGCTGCGACCCAAATACTTTTTTTCTCCCTCCTCCCACCCCAAATGCACAATAGAGACGTCTCTTAAACTCCGCTCTTAGTGCCCATCATTTACTCGAGCGTGTGTAATAAATAAAATAAATTGATTCCTGGCCCGCCAGCACATGTCCCGTGACCGTGTGCCCGAGTGAAAAAGAGAGAGAAAGAGACAGAGAAACGTTGGGGTGCGAGTTCAATGAGCCAGACACGGGAAAGGTACGGAATCCGACTTTGGCGGACACGGTCACTCGGCAAATTGATTTATTTCGGCATCAACGGACCCCTCCTCGCTCCAGGAGTCTGATGAACTTGGTGAAAATTGCGACGTCACAGAGCTCCGCTCGAAGGTTGCACATGCAACTTCATTGTTATCCTTTTTATTGAGGCTGACATGCAAATTTATGCAAATTTTGTAGTGTTACACAACAAACGCTGTTCCGTGCCTCGTTTTGGTGTGTTTTAGTGCCACTACCGAGTGCATTTTTCGTCTGACAGCTGCGCTAACGAGGTGCAGGTAGGATGGTTCTGTGATAGCCTCCATTCCTGCAGCTGGTGTGGTGAATAATTTAGAGTGGATTTTATTTTACTTTAACCAGGCTGATGATGGAAAAGTTAAGCACCTGAGCTTTTGGCCGCTGGTTTTTGAAGCCTAATTAGCTCATGAAAGTGCGGTTTTTTGTCTTTTCATTGCTTACTTTATTTCATTCCAGCCATCTAGTGGGCTTGAGTATTTTCAACGACCTGAAATGTCCGCTTTTCTGTCCATACGAAACTTTATAACCCAAGAACCAGAAGAGCTAGAGAGACCCCTAGACCCCTACTTCCGTGTCTCTAAAAGATATGGGTGATGATTTCTAGATTGAAAAGACCCTCTTCAATCTGAAAAGTCATGCTGGCGTCGCTGGCTCGAGAAAGAGAGTTGTATCGATTAGGCAGGCCATCGAGGAAGCTCTTGTCGTAAGAAATCCGGCAATTTTGTATCGATTAAAGCTTTAAAGCAGCCAACTTGGCTCTAAACCATGTCGGCAGAGCGCCTCGTGGGCGTCTGTGTGCTAAGTCATTGTCATGGTCGAAGAAAGCACTAAGGATGACGTGCGGTTATCTTGAAAACTAATCGATGCTTCAGTACTTCTACAAAGACACAATTTGCTCATGTATAGTTTTCACTCCTTGCCAATCTCCATCACCCTTGTCCCATTTATTTCAATTTTCTGTGCCCTTTTCAGGCGTCGGCAAGGGCATCGGAAATCGATTTGACGAACAGCGACTGACATTGAGGATTCACCGAGGTCGCTCGTCGCATCACGAGTCTCCATCACACAATGGAGGAGGTCAAAATAACTCCACCGGGAGTCCCGCCATCAGCAACCCCAATAAATCTCCTTCCACAAAAAGACTGCTCTCTCGGCTGTCGGGCACTGGGCAGCAATCTCCCGTCCGTAAGCATGATAAAATCAAAATTTCTGTCTCCTACCCCTCGTCCGAGAACCTTAGTAGTGGCAATGCGAACAATCAGCAAGCTCTGTATGCCGTTCACTTTTCGAATAATGGGAAGGAGCACACGTCTAGTCAGCTCCTGCAGGCAACGAAAGCCGATATGCACTTATCGGTAGGTAGTCATGGTTTCGAGGGACGGGACAGGACCTCGTCGGCGTCCCCCAGGGGAAGCAAGAAGATGGGGAAGCGCAACATCAAGGCGCAAGTCAAGCGGTTTCGGATGGAGACCAAGGCGGCCAAGACTCTTGCTATCATTGTTGGTAAGTCTCGCTTAATTACCTGCTATCATAGACCATAGTGGACTTGACATGGTATGGATTTTGTCCCTATTTGTATTGATCGACTGGTATTGACTGTCTTAAATAACACGTGAGGTTATTAGGGTTAAAAATCTCCTGCCTATGACCCTAGTACACTCTCCCCAAACCACAGTACACATAATTACTCTCTTCGACAGGTCTTTTCATCATTTGCTGGCTTCCATTCTTCACTATTTACCTTATCCGGCCGTTCTGTCAAGACTGCATCGACCCCCTTCTCTTCTCCATCCTCTTCTGGCTCGGATACTGCAACTCGGCCGTCAACCCAATGATATACGCTCTCTTCTCCAAAGATTTTCGCTTCGCCTTCAAGAGACTCATTTGCAACTGCTGCTGTCAGGGGCAACCGTGGGGACGTGCAACAAGTCGCCGAGACTCAGACATGTCGCAACTGAAGGCCCAAGGTGGCCGAACACCGAGCATTTCCCCGAGCGCCAACGCTCACAGTTTCGATGAAAGTGACCCCATGGAAATGACGGATACCAGCAGATGACGATCTTTTGCCGCTATCAGCATCAGCTCAACTTCGAGTGGCCGGGGGGAGAGGAGTCAGGGACGGGGCCCCGTCTACGACATCTGCCACCCCCTCGTGATGGAATCCTCGGTGTTCAGTGGCGGCACAACCTACGGCTCAAGCAACGGGAGTGAGGCCCACGGAGGCTCCCAGGCCATTGCCATCAACAGTATTGGGTCCAAGTACGCGGACGTGGGCTTGCTGGGCCACAACACTGCGGAGCTTTGATGATTTTCATACCTGAACTTGCTGAGTTTCTGCTCGAACGAAAAGTAGTTGCATACTTTCGGGCGTCTGAGAGGCAGCTTGCATACCTCCAGACAGAAATGAGTTCCAGATTATGAAATCATATACTTTTCCCGAACATTATGATCTCGGTTGCGGTTTCGTAAAACTTTGACCTAATTTTCCTTGTCCGTTTTAACCACACTTTCATATTGTTCGCTCCACCGCACTCCAGTTGCGTAAAGATTGGGGGGGTGTGAAGACCCCTCGCCACGTCCCTCCGAACCGCAGTGGCACGAGATTATACGCGGAGTTTGTCTAACGCAAATGAATGGCCATGGCAGGAAACATGCAGAATGATTACGCAGGCGTTTCCAAAAATGTTAACATTTATTATAATGATAGCGCTATGCTAGGTTCTTGTAAATGATAATAATAAAATAGATGGCATGTTAAATGATAAATAATATGAATTATAAAATCCCACAATCAAGATAATCAGAGTTGGGGAGGCGACGGGCGAGGAAATAAGAAGATGTACACAATAGTGGGGGAATAATGTAGTGAAACAATAATAAGAACAAATGACAAATTTCCCCAAAGAGTTTCATCGCTGTCACAACGCAGCAATGCGCAATCTATTTTCTTTTTCTGCTTCCCCGCGACACAAAAGACCCGAGCCCGGTACACGGCGTTTCTCCGCCGCTTGCGTCTCTCAGCCATTCAAAAATTTAATTAGCAAATGTATAGGATTAAGGCAACTGTGTAAATTATTATGAATGTGAACAAAGACGACAAATAGATAAACAAGCGCGAGTTTTAGTTACGAATGAATACCCGAGGAGCTGTTTGTAGAGTGGAAACGCGACTATTTATTATTGTTGAAACGTTGCAGATACAATTCATGTTTATTAGCAATTAGCAAAAGTGTTGAAAATCGATAAGCTACCGTGTTATGACTTAGAGAATACTTTCTTATAAATGTTATGTATCGTTTAA
The DNA here is from genome assembly GCA_963930915.1 of Forcipomyia taiwana. Lineage (NCBI taxonomy): Eukaryota > Metazoa > Arthropoda > Insecta > Diptera > Ceratopogonidae > Forcipomyia > Forcipomyia taiwana. Next base: position 443,118 of record CAWVOI010000008.1, read on the forward strand.
GGGTAGATAGGCAATAAAATCACTGATGAATGAAAACTGGGAGTTTTTTTGGAATATTTTTCCTCTTTACCCCTGTTTTTTAGTGCATTTTCATCATCAATTTTGAAAAAATGCACTTATGCGTCTGTCTGTCCGACTGTCCGTCTGTCTGTCCGTCTGAGTCGCAAAGGGTCAGAAACTACAAGAGCTAGAGACCTGCGGTTTTGTGCATGATGTCATGTACGGTCTGGAGGGTGGGCGAAAGGCTTTGGTTTTTCCGAAAAACTGCCTGGGGGGTAATTAAGGGGGTTTTCCCGCTGTATGAAAGTTCCATATACTTCGTCCGATTAAGCTGAATTTTGGATATGTTATACATCATGTCAAATCTAGCAAACCATAGAACACATGTATGCCCCTATCACCTAAGGGGGTGAGGAAGAGGCGACCGAAGGGGGAAAAATTTAAGTTGCTCTGATGTTGATGCAACTTAAATATGTTGATGAAGTTGTAAAGGCTAGCAAATAATTGTAGTACAGTGTAGCCGTTTTACTACCAGGGAAGGAGCTAGAGACCTAAAATGTTTCTACAAAAGATTTTAAATCGACCCAACTTTGCTACGAAGTCGACTTGAAAATGCCCTGAAACGCGTTCGTCCTCAACTAAGCTTTAAACATGTTTAAGTAATCTTATTCAAATTTTCACAATATAATAATAATTAAGAAGAGTTATTTATACAAGTTATTCTAAAAATAGGGTCCGCTAAACTTAAATGGGTGATCGAGACTCCACATACCCTTTGAGAGAGAATACCCTGCTTGAATCTTGAGTGGAGAGTGAAGCATGCAGGCTGCCCTCCCTCTGACAGTCTAGTGATGCTCGATGTAGGCGTATTTGGCAGGGTTTTGAGGCAGGGTTTTGAAATAAAGCCTGTAAAAAGCCACAAAATGACGAAATCAAGCGCAGAGAAGACCAAACCATTTCAAACTCTTCAGCACTTCCTGTCAAAATCCAATCAAGAGCTCTTCATCCACAATCAAATGAGAGAAAGCAATTAAAGTCGAGAAGAGGCAAGTTTGAGTACCAAAATGCATTCCTGGAACTTCAATTGTACCGCAACGATTGAGAATTAAACAGGCTGAGAGCGTAGCAGGAAGGAAGTTTTCAGTCAATTTCGATGACTTTATTGTGCGGCTGTTGGATAAGTTTACACAATATTCCTTGGAAAGCCGCTCTCCTCGATCCATTTTCCGCAATGTCACTCTCGATGCCGCTCAAAGTTTGTTCTGCTCCTCAACTTTCACACTTTTCCTTTCCTCCTGCCTCTTTTACGGTTCCTCCTGCCAGCCGCGTCGCGTCGGAGAAAATGAAGAAAATACAATTTTAATCAACGGTGTGTAGCTCTGGAAATGAAAACTTCTCCTCGCCACACCAACTATTCTGTTATGCATTCATTTTGCTTAATAAATACATGAAAAGGAGTAATCAAATTAAAATTCAAGACACGGTTGTGGGATGAAAGATGAAATGAGGAAGGAAGTGGGGGAAATAAGAGCTCACTTTGCACCTTATTAGGAATTTATTATCTCTGCTTTTTACATTCTTAATGTCGCGTTCTTGGAATATCCGCGCTCGGGCCGGTCGGGACTCGGAACACACGTCCTTAATGCTAGTAAAAATACATCAGTCTTGGGGATTTGCTGGCTACACATCCTCCCACGCACGGTGCTGGGGGAGGGAAAGGCAGCAAAATATTCAAACAATGAGGACGCAATCCATGGTAATATCGGTGCTGGCATCGGAACCCTTCGAAGCCCTGCTGCTGCTGGTGCTCTCGGAGCGCTCTGACGTGCTCGGCGTGTCCGAAAGGTCCACTTTGGCAATTTGGGGTAGCAGCAGAAGCACAAAGGCCATCAGGAAGAACGTCACTATGGCCAGGTTGTAGTAAATCCAGCCTATCCCGATGTACCAGAGGGCGTGATTGAACTTGTAGCTCACTCCAAACGTTGTTATCCATGATAATGCGAATGTCAGGGTTTGCACAGCCAACCGATTGCGATTAGATGTCAATGCCTGCTGGTACAACTTGATGTTCTGTGATATGCCACCGGCGTAGTAGGCAGCAATGATAAACAAGCAAACAACGGGAGTGTATGCGTAGTCATTTGCAAGTGATAAATTGAGGCTCTGCATGTGGTAAAATGTCCCGAGAATGCCGAAAGCAATAAAAATAATCGCGCCACTTAGAATCAGTGAAGATTTCGATAGCATGCGGCAAATGAGGGGTAGCCGGAGCACGGAGCCAAGCATGAGGCCGAGGCAGAAGACGCCTATTTTGAGGGCCATGGGGTGGGATGAGTCTGCAAGAGAAGGAAAATAAAGCAATTTAAAATGTGGCCTGGGGTGTCCCGATTTATGGCAGAAGTTCGGGTTTATTGAATCGGGCCCGTGTGGGTTGTGACATTTGACGCCTCAACGACTTCCACATGTGGTGCTCGCTCTCCTGCGGCTCCTTCCGCCTTTTTACATACATTTTTCTTTCATTTTGTCTGTCTGTCTGTTTTGTGAGATTTTTTGATTTTTTGGATTTGGTTTGCAAGCTCTCCAAAAACGTCCCCCTCTCTATAGGAGAATAATTGCTGAGCTTTTAAAACAAACCCAGCAAAGCGTGACTGATTGTTTTGATTGACGAGTACCCTCATAACCCTTGCCACCCCAACAACTCACCAGTTGCGCTCATGATAAGCTGCAGAAACAAAAGAATCACGTTGAAACTCAGCAGGGAATCAAAAACAGCCAGTCCAAACACCGGCACGAGCTTCTCGATCCAATGTTTATCCATAAAAATCTGCTTCAAGCGCATTCCCTTTACTTCCTCAACCGTGAAACATTGCATTTTAGCCACGATTTCATCGCTCTCCTCGGGCAAGTACTCTTCCAGAAGCTGCCTGGCGTCCGCATATCGCTCCCGTCGAACCAGCGTTTGCGGGGAGTCCGGGGCGAAGGCGTAGAAACATGCGGCGGCAATCAGAGCGAGGGCAGCCATCAATGAATTGACGATCCATTCATTGATGCAGATGGGACCTGCAAACGAGTAGTAAAAATGGTTTAGTTAGGAGCTGTGTCGGATCGATTCAATCAGAGTGATGGCTGTTGCGTTTTAATCTCGTCTAGACGAATCTTGTCACCATTCATGAAGAGTGCGGGGATTTCAAAATCGATGTGTGCGGGGCCTGCCTTATCGCCTCTAGCAGTTCAACTTCATCGGGTTTTTACAGCGATGAGAGCGCGTGCTGAATTTGTTTACATACAAGACGGCCCGGGAATATGTTTAACGTTAGTACCCGGCTCATTTTGGGACAGACCTAGACGTCAAAGGAATCAGACTGTGAGTTTCAAAGAAAATTTTCCAGATAGACCTAATGATTTTCATTGAAATCTCATCTCTAGATTCTTGTTTGGATGTTGAGATTATTGAACTCAGAGACTGACCACCAATGGGCCGTGGAATTGGGCGTGAAATTATTAAAAATTTATCTCGTTTTTGATTAAATCTTTTTCGTTTGAGACGAAAATAGGGCCCCCAAAGTCCCTGATCCGAACCAGCTGCCGTGTTTTCGATACCAAGTCAGTACGAAAATCCTTATTTAGACCGGGGCGGTGCGGCATTCCGGTTGGAGGAAAGCAATCACAACAAAATCGAGTAATCCCTTCGCACCCCTCAGCCCCATTTGTGATCATCGGAAGCATAACTCAAAAAATAATCCCCACTCGAGTTTGAAAAAAATACGACAATGAACAATGAGCTGCGCGGGAAAGGAAAAGGATTAGAGCAGCCCGAAGGCACACACCGTCGACATCAAATAACAGGAAACAAGCACGGAGCCACAATGGAATATGAATTGGATAAAAATCCGGCAAGAAATATACTCGTAAATAAATTCAAAACGCCGAACCTGCAATAACATTATCGATTTGGGTGGCATGTTACTCTTTTATGTTCCTCTTTGTGCGACTTAAGTTGGAGCCTATTTGAAAATTGAGTAAATATTTGTACGAACGCTCGATGGCTTCTTTATCCACCGTCAGCCGTTATCCAACCTATCATCATCAAGGCCGATAGCGGCGTCTGGCATAACGGTAAAATAACAAGCCTCCGTTTGCCACTCCTGCAGCACTGATGAATTGAGACATCATTGACGAGCGGCAAAGGGGTTCATTTGAAGAGTTGATTTTTTCCGGTGCGTGCTTGTGTTGCCTCGGCTGATTGCATCAGAGCGTGCTCGTGATGTGGAGAGTGGAAGGGAGTATGGGAGGATGGGAGAGGAAGAACGGGTATACAAAATTAATGGCACTCGAGTGGTGTTTGTTTAGGATCAAATTGTTCTTCTGGTCACAGGGGGACCTCACTGAGGTATCGGACTGCAGGAAGCTAAGCAGGCCCGAGGGACGGCTGTCGTTTGACGTACGTTCACTGTTCTACTTGATCTCTCGAATTTGGAGCTTTGAAATCGGAAACGTGGTCCTTTCTGGGGCCAGGACTAGGTTGGAGAGAAAGTGGAAGTTGGGGAAAAAGTGCTTTTTGAGGTTCGCCAAAAGCCTTCTCAGAACTCGAGCTCAAAGTCCCGTAATAATTCACAGAAGATAAGCCCAAAATGCCAGTCTGCCATTTCGTGCTTCCTACCCCCAATTAGAGTCCATTAAGGCATTCTAATGGCTGCAAATTGAATAATCTACTCGACTCCTCGACTCTCGACGACACTCAAAAGTAATTAACAGGTCTGACCTTGTCTCGCGTTAATTACCACGTCCGCGAATGATATTTTTCCACCGAGCACGGCAATCAATGTTGTACCATCATCATTAGGAGCATGTTTCATAAATAAAAGTCATCTACATACATATTTACAAGCATTATATCAAGTGGCTCACGCTCAGCTCGGCTCATCTCGCATGATAAGGTTTCAGGGGAAGCAAAAAAAGTCATCAGCATCGTTAGACGGAGCACCGAGTGATGGAACGAGGGAGAGGCTATTTGGGAGAAACGTGTGTGCTCCGGGGACATGTGAGGGAGCTCCGGGAAGCCTTGATACGGTTGTAAGTAAGGATGACATGTCTCCAGGTAATTTATTGCTGTCGCAGAAGGCTCGAGGTTGCACTGAGACTCTACTCGTGTGTGTGCACGCTCCTGCATCGGGAAAGCATAACCCATTAAAATGAAGAAAACTGGGAAACAAACTGCACGGGAGAGATGTAGGGGAGGCGTTGACGCGTGCACAGCGGAACATTAAAAAGGTACATTTTGCAGGAGACATGTTCTCTTATCGCCTGCTGTGGGATTTGTTTTTGTGCTGAGTCGTGGTTTTGCGCTCAACGGGGATCAGCAGGTCACGAGAAGATAATTTCTCAGCGCTTCCAAGAAGGTGACTACGTGACATGCAGTGTCTCCTCGCAAATCTGGGGGTTTTCAGATTTCAAATTTTCCCCACGGAGGTCAGGTCAGTGACTTGAGCGAATTTTCTTATCTTTGAGAGTCAGTGACTTTCTCATGAATTTAATAATATGACTGGTTTCAGATTTTCTCCACGACCTCAGGAGGAAAAGTACGACATTTTCCTCAAACACCAAACTCTGAGAGTCAGTGACTTTCTTACGAACTTAATAATACGACAGGACCTAAACATGGTCGCATTTATCCGACATTGAGACGCGATTTCAGAGTAAATAAGAGATTCTTATGTCACTTACCCTCAATGGCAGCTGTTGCTGGTGCTTCACCTTTCACCCCCTTTTCCCCCAAATCTGTTGCAGCAGTTATATTGACACCGCCAATGGTACTCGTCGATGACAAATATTGAATTAGGGCACCCACAATCCACATAGTATTCATCGTTCTCTCAATTTTCATGTTGGTTGTCATCTTCGCAAAATGGCTCAAGTACAGGGGGATCGTGAGGTAAATTGTGCTGGTCCCAAAGCCACCCAGCACTCGTCCTGCCAGTATCAAATACAAATCCACTTGTCTATTCAAGGCAGCACCCATCAAGGTTTCCACGAAAGCGATAAAAGAAAAGGAAAAAAAAAAAATTGAAAATGGAGCTCCGCGGGACGGAAGAGGGACTCACCGGAGACACGCAAGTAGCCAGCAGAGGGTGAGGCAGAGGGTGCCCACCACAATCCAGAGCCTCAAACCGACGTAGTACCACCGGAAGACCGCAAAAGGGGCTAGGGTGGCGCTCAGAGGGTAAGCAGACACAATCCAGGACGTCCACTCGCTGATGAGCTGAAAGGAAGTGAGTTAGTCTGAGTCCGAATTCGCTCCAAAAAACGTACCTGGGAGTCTCCCGAGAGACGGAATGTGAACATGGAGCTCCATGCCAGAGAGGCACCACTCGACACGAATGCAATTGATCCTGAAAATGAAACGAAAACCATAAACCTCAGACCCACAGTGCTACGTAGACTGAGCATTTACATTTTGGTCATGGTCGAATTTTTGAATTGAGGGGCTGGGGATAGCACAACTCGAAAACTGACAGAAAAAACTTTTTGGAGCGTCCCCTAAGGATCTTTCGGACCTGAGAAAAATGTGTAAGAACTTGGAGATCCAAAAGAGAGCATTCTTCGAGCAACACTTTGGGTCTGAGCTGTCATCGGCAGAAACATCCATCGGAAAGACGACCGAGAGTGGAAAGGAAATTGCATAGCAATCAGCACGCATTAAGGAGAACTCGACGGTGCGGAAAATTGTTTCAAATCTGCCGCAGCCCACACCTGTGGAGAAAGAGACAGACAGACAGCGGGAGACCCACACCTTGCACCTACCTATTAAAATTAGAGCGGTGAAGTTTATTGAGTTTGCCGCAGCAAAGCGCCACCGAGAGGCGGCTTTGGGTGTGCCCTCGTCGCGTTCCGTAGCTGCTTCTGAGGCGAATGTGGCTGATGAAGATGACGAGGAGGAGGATGACGGAGACGACTTAATGCATTGGCAAGTAGGGGATGCCGTCGGAGATGTGGCTTCGCTCGCTGGCACGATTTCGTTGAGTGAATCTTGATTTTGCACTTTACAGAAACCCATTTCTTCGAATTTCACTGCTCGTTATTACTGTTTCCTTTCCTCTTCGCTCACTAAGTCTCTTTCTCTCTTTCTCTTTCGTGCTGTACAACCAGCTACTCTAAATTCATGGTTTCTGTTTGAACTACACTGCAGAGATGGCGTTCCAATTGTCTGAATTGGGGTTTTATGCTGAGCTTCACGTTATCAATAATGCATTTGATATCTTTTGACCTATAAAAATATTGAGTCACTCAATGGTGGGATTACAAAATTGCTTATCTGTTTTTTAGTTTTGAGATATACAACGTCAACTCTCTCCTGCTTTTGAATCATGTATGTTTCCAGGAAAATTCAATATTCTTAGATGACAATTTCTTTTCAATGTTGGCCCTCTAATACCCCAAGAAGCAGCCCCTCGTCGTGAAAACGGGCCTCTTTGCTATCAAAATGGGTTCTATTTAAGAGAAAAGATTACTTCCATTTTTAAGAAGACGTTTCCCAAATTTTTAGAGGCATCAAAATTTTTCAAGAAACCCCCATATTTTACTGACTTTTGAAACCTTTTAGGAACCCCCTTGAATTTCGAAATAGAGAGTTCTGGATCTTCGCGAATTCCCAACTGCATCACGAGACTTCAGCACTTTGTCTGTTTATTCCAAATCCCCAAAATAGAACAAAAATTTGTTTATCGGAATCCATTAAGATGCCAAGCATTCTCATGGCAAAGCTCAGAGAGCAGAAATAAAATGAGCGCCCAAATGTCCGTTTTGAATATTTAAGTACCGTTTATCATGATTTTCCACTCACTTTAAATTTTTATTGTTTTATTCCGCTTTTAATACATTTTTAATGACTCCTCATGAAGCACTATGAATCTTTAATATCCTCAATTTTATGGCTCTGATAACAATAACACGAGGGAATTTATTTTTACGACTCGAACTGTCAAAATGTGGAAAATTGATTTTTCAGTGTCTTGAATGTTCGCAGAATTCCACGTCTGGTCGGTGTCGAACTCACAGCTAGACTAAAATTCGGCTCTTCGCCAGGCAATTCGAGACTCGGGCCCCTTCCCCTCGAAATCTCGCATCGTAAGACCATTTGTTATCATCAGTTTTGACTTTTAACAGATTAGTATTATTAATATTGCCTGTGAATGAAAAGGCAGACGCTCGGGCAAGTTCGGGCGATGCGACGTCGACCAGCCTCTGAGATAAGAGTTAGACGCCAGCGAATCAGACTTTTCTCGGCAGTATGGTCTGACGAGCAGCCGACTTGTTGTTTTGCGCGCAAAAAATTTCGCACGTTGCGTCCTGTGATTCGGTGAAGGCAAAAACGGAAATAATCAGAATGACGCACTCGGCCTTCGGATGGGTTTCTCAAGGGAAAATGCGCCGCTGCTGTGGCAGAGATAGAAACTAAAGTCGGGACTAATCCAATTAAACATTGAGCAAACTAGCAAACTTAAATTGAACCGGGGCAGCGACTGAAGTAACGTCAATTACGGAGTTTGGAGAGGAGCAGGGCCACCAAGGTGGGACCATGTGTGTCTTGCATGGAACTGAGATTGCATGAATGCATCCCAGTCGGTCGTAAAGTTGGTTCGAAGGAACAAAACGGATTATGAATCAATGCCGGAACGGAAGTTTGCTGTCTCCTCTGTTTGTGAGAATTCAGGATGCAAATAAAGCGGTAATCCAATTAGGAGAGGGAGATTGCAGGAAGCCGAGCTAGATTGGAAAACGGATTAGGGGCTCTCGAGCACTATCTTGGCCGCCTAGAGACTCCAGGCGAGGAATGCGTCGTTAAAGAGCTATAAATAATAATTGAAATATGATAATCACCCCACACTTCCCCACGCGTGCGGCATGATACTGCTACGTGCTGCCTGTGATGAGAAAATAATAACAGTATCAATTAAGATGAAGTACTTGAACCTGACAATGACATTGAGCAATCCAATTTCGGTGGAACGATCTCGGCTTGCCCCAAAGTAGCCTCGTTTTGGAGAGAAGACTTCAAAGAACATGCGAAAACAGTGGGCTTCCGGCGGAGAGGCGATAGGAAGCAGCTAGTGATGAGATTGCGGTGCTAATACGCGTAAATAAACAATAACAGATCCATTAGAACGTAAGTGATTCAGATAGGGGCGTGGTTTTCGTTTCTTTTGAGAATGAGACCCGTGGCTGCAGTGGTCGTCTCTACTTCTAATCATCAACGTTTTACTAGAACACATAAAGGGCTTTCAGCAAATGTAAACTCTCCAGCTCATGCTTTCACTAAGCCTTCAAACAGATGTCAGCAACCGCAGAGAGTGCCAAAGCTTCCATCTCTTGGAACAACTTGTTGAAACACTGCCAACTGCAGAGCCATATTATGACTTACCATCACTTTTTACCTCATTTTTTAAATCGAGTAAAATGATGTTGTATGTTGATATAAACTGTTCTCGGAAAATACCTGTTACTGGCTTTCGAACGCAAGATCCTGCGTACCATCTTTGGAGCAGTGTTCGAAAATGGGAACTGGCGTCGTAGATATAACTTCGAGCTGGAGAGGAGCTTTGCGGAACCAAGCGTGGTAGCCACTGTTAAGGTGAATAGGCTGAGATGGGCGGGCCATCTGGCACGCATGGACCCGGACCGAGCCCCAGCAAAATTGTTCTCCAATGACCCTGTTGGACGCCGAGGTGTTGGGCGTCCCAAGACACGCTGGATCGACTGTGTTAACGCCGATCTCCGAGAACTCAGGGTAACATCATGGAGGACACTCGCCCAGGATCGTGTCGCCTGGAGAAACCTTTTGGAGCAGGCTAAGTCTAAAATATGGACGTAACGCCTGTTAAGTAAGTAAGTAAGTAAGTTCTCGGAAAATAATCTGAGAATGGATTTTTTTAAACGCAAAAACTTCGTAGTTTGAAGAGTGAGGATCGAATTGACTGGCTTTTTGATACTCCTTTGATAATCCTTCAATCGTTAGGAGTAGTAAAGTAATCCTACTCCCAGATCCTAATTCGGATCTGGGTTCTGCAGGGCCCCAGTGTTCTGGGAGTTACCCTGGAGGCCTATCAAAATGCCCGTTCTCCACTTTTTCCCTCCGGATATTATATTTTTCTCAGATAGCTCATGAAAAATAAAGGTAAGTTTGCCACGGAAAGTTTCTGAACATTAATTCTGCAAATTTCCATGATATGGGAGCTATCTGAGGGTGCTGTGGCTCTCAGGATGGTCACAGCGAGCTCGTTGACCACTCGAAAAATCATAAAAAATTCAAACTACATTTTGAATACAAGTTTTTGGGTCCGAAATGTCGAACAAAAATTTTTTATTGGAAAACTAAAGTCCACCTTCCCCACTCTTTCACACTCCAGTTGCATCTTCTCCTCCCAGAGACATGGTAAAAATTCAAATAAGCACTTTCTGAAAGCCCAAAAGTGTCTTTCTTAAAATAATATTTCACTTTTGACCCATGGAGATTCTAATGGGTCACGGTAGCCCTAACACAACTATGTTAGGTTTGCCTCAAAAAGCACGCTTCCGGAATAACTGCCAATGAAATTTATAAAAAGACCAAACCCCCGTTCGTTTACGAGCTGTTTCGTTTTTTTACCACACTGTAATGCCTTTTTAATCCGTTTACTTTGAATTTTATTCAATTTAACTCCTCCGCGGTGACATTTCATTGCTCAGCAGGGGATGCCTCTGCTGCAGCCTTTGCTTCCGCCTGCAACGAGAACAACCTCGCCTTCGCCTCCGCCACTTCTGGAGCATCAGGTATTTCAACAGGTTTCACTTGCTCCGGAACATTTGATGCTGCCACACGGAACCCGAGGGCATCTGACACGTAGTTGACGGACTGGAGCTCACCTGGAAATGTTAATTGAAAAAGAGGCGGTGTTATTTGCTTAATTGGATTATGTAAGGAGAGATGTGAGACCTACCGTTGCTATCCACGTAAGAATAGGATCCCCGGGTGACGCCATCAAACGTTTTAATTTCATTTTTTGCACTTAACGGGCTGCTGTATCCGTACTGGTACTGGCCGAGCTCATCCTGCGCGTGATACTGTGACTGAGTGCCGGGCACAGATAATGGGGACACCACTGCAATCGGGACACTGCAAGAAGCGGAGTGTAAAATGACGCAAATGGACAGGGCGGGCTGTGAGGGGCCGACTTGAGCGCTAGGAACCTTCTCGGTGGCTCCATCCCCGACACGAGAGTTAAATGAAAGAAATTCACCTGTACGGATATAATTTATAGACGTCAGGCAATTGAGGTTGGCTGTTCCCGCTATCTTTTTCCTTTTCCTTTTTCTGCTCTTCCGTGTGCTCCGGCGTATGATGCCTGACCAGCAGGGCTGTAGGTGCTAAATACGGATATGCCACTGCATATGGGCTCGGGTGCACCACAATTCCACCATCTACCGCAAGCAAAATGGCAGAAATTACCTGTGGAAAGTGCAAAAATCGTAAAATTTGGTCTCGCAAGCGAAAGGAACGAGGCGAGAATTAAAACTTTGGAACCACTCGTACGAGGATGAAGCACCACTTCATTTGGAAAATCGCGTGAGTTGCTTGTTCTCTCTATTAAACAGAAGGGAAGTTGGCAGGCAAATAGTTCCGCAAAGCAAGCGGAGCATCTATTTATAGGCGGGAGAATACATGTCGCGGAATCTGGTTCTGGAGTGAATCGCAGGTTTGAGAGTCGGCTGTCGGTGCAAAAAAGTTGTACCTCGCCCAGCGATTTGCCTTTTAAGCAGAGCGACTTAAACGTGTTGTGTGCGAGGCAATTGCAGAAAATTGCATATAAATTCCCGTTTCAGTATCGTGGGTTTAGAAAAATGCCCTTGCTATATTGTATTTGCATTTCATCCATGTTTGCCGTCTTGAGGGCTATTCTAGGTTCTGCAGCTCTGGTTCTGGACGTTTCTAGGTAAAAAAATTCAGACAAGGTTCACTTCACTTCTCCGAAAGGTCCAATTGCTAGTCTTCTAAAGAGACTTACTGTACAACTATTTTTTGCTGGATTTAATGCCATCTAACTGTTTCCAAAGTTTTAGATTCTGTTCGCCAGGAGAAGTCTTGGGTGGCCACTTATTAATCCCCCAGGTCCGTTATTTTACATGTTTGAGACTATGACCCGATACAAAAGTTGCTTAATTGTTAAGTTGTTAAGTTAAAAGTTGCTTAATTTGTAATTTTACAAGACCATTCTGAATTTCAGCTCAATCGGAGCAACTAAAATTTTCCTCCCTCTGGTGCCCCCTCACCCCACCCCCTTAAGTTATTGAGGCAAACATGTGTTCTATGATTTGCTAGATTTGACATGATCTATAACATATCCAAAATTCAGCTCAATCGGACGAAGTATATGGAACTTTCATACAACGGGAAAACCCCCTTAGTTAACCCCCAGGCAGTTTTTCGGAAAAACCAAATTTCGGAGCCTTTGTGACTCAGACAGACGGACGGACGGACACGGATAAAAATGCATTAAAAAGCTATTTCCTAAAAATGACCTCCCCATTTTGAATTTAAGGAATAAGTTCTGATTGGGTGGTCCGATTTTAAAAATTGAGAGCTTGTTAGAATTGTCATCATCTAAAAAGCAAATGAATTTTTAAAAACGACTTCTAGTCTTCAAAATAAAATTTTACGCCTCCGAAGGCAACAAAGTGTCAAGCCCTGGGAGTACGGAGAATCTAAAGCAACTGTAGAAGAGTCCTCTGCTGCTCCCAAGCAGCCGAGCTCTTTGCCGATCAACTGCAATATGCATCGCAAGCCAAACAGGTTCAGCTCGTTCTTCCTTCCCCCTTTGTTGTATCTCTTTCCCATTTCTGCCATTTTTTTCCAGCTCGCTATTCAAAGCCCTCAGCCATCGTATTGAGAATACATTGTCCGTAGGTGTTTCGATATCCGATTGCCCATTTATAACCAGAATACCAGGCTTTGGAATGGTAATGGTTCAATTTTCGTAAAACACATGATGCAAAACTGCAATTCACAATGCTGCTGCCCTACCCGAGGTACCTATTGTAAATGTTAATTATTAATTCATAAATGAAATTAAAATTTGGCTTCGAATGAGTTAAGCATGCGAGAAGTTGCATCGAAATCGATTATAAACATAATTTCCAGTGAGGCAAAGCACGTTTCGTGCCGGCTGAATGACTGCAAATTGACACTTCTGACCGATGTGGCTGGCCGCTGACTGACAATGTTGGGTCTCGCTGTTTCGCAGTGCTGTCTTCCCACGTCATAAACAGGCGAGATGGCGGCCTAGAGAGTGACGCTGAACCTCTTAATCTGATTTGAGAGCAAATCCGGGGAGCAGCATGACTAATGACCTCGGAGCCGAGAGCTGTCCGTCGGTCTAGCCGCAAGTGTGGAGTTTTCACTTGGACGAGCCCAGTTTCCAAACGGAGGCGTTTATGCTAATTTTATTGCCAAAACGAAAACGAGTTAGCTCACGGCAGTTACACAGCTGAAGCGCCAAACTAAAACATTTTTTCTAGCTTTGCTCAAACACACTCACTTTGAGCCGTTTTGAGCAAGAAGCCAAAGCGAATGCATAAGCAAACAAGCAGCAAATGAGTGGCTGAGCAATGATAATTAAAGAAAAATATTGGCAAAGCCACTTCTAAGCTCCGCTTACCTGCAGCTACACCTCTACAGTTCCATTTCATCAGCTGGTTTTCTCTCCTGAAACGCACGCTTGAGCCCACTACGAGGTTGTGTGTCTGTGGGGCCCGGCCCGGCGTGGTGTTCTGCAAGTCTGTGAGTAAAAAATGCGAATTGGAATGCGAGTAATGGTCATGCATGAAGTGCATTGATTTTTTCTTGCCCATACCACTGCCTGCTCTTTGTTGTTTGTCCAGCCAAAACCATGCTCGTTTGTGGAATTCGCCTTTATACTCATATTTCATTGCACCACTTTGCATCATATGCATGTTCAGTAACTCTTTCAAGGTTGCACGTGTAACGAACGAAATCCCTTGGATTTTTCAGCCGTGTCGCGCGGTCGTTTTCGGGGATCTGGGGATGACCTTGAACGTGACAAACCTGAATATTGGGAGGTTTTTTCCGGACCACGTGTCTGACTCTTACAGAGCGAGCGGGCGAGGTCAAGGTCAGATGTGGCCGATTCGGGGTGCCAAAGTGTCTGTCAGCTTTTTTTTTAATTGATGGGGCCAGCTCACGTAACTGCACATGGCGAGGCCTCTTAGCGGGAAATGAAAGGCTAGCCTCGCTGTGTGACTCGATTACAGGCTGTGATTGCGCTTTAATTAGGCTAATTGGAACCATTAGGTTGTTGTCCTCTTTTAGGTTTGGAAGGTGGCCCGAATCACCATTGTTCCAATCCAATTTGAAAGCTGGATGGAAGGCATCCAATTGGTCACTGACGACCCACCGACTTTGGCGAATTTTGAAGCTTAGTTCATGGAATTTTTTTCCGTCCCCTCTTTTCCAATTTCAAAGGGGTTTCATAAAGCCTTTCAATTTGGCCTTTTCTGACTAATTTTTTTTCTTTCAGTTTTAGAATTTTACTTCAAAATTTTTTTTTGTAAAATTTTTGTAGGTCACAAAAACAGACAAAATAGAGCCTAACAAACTTGGTTCTACTGTCCTATGAACTCCTCTGAATTCCAAAAATGAGGTTAAAAACGACCCTCAACATGTTTTTCCCACATCCAGTGGACCTGTTGCATTCTTGTCATTTTCGAAAAAATTCCACGAGTAGCAGCTAGAATTAGAAAGGCTCCACAGCCGCTCTCAGTAGTTAGATCTAAGACTACAAACTTCGTAAACAATCCTGTCTAGAAAAGCTCGCCGATCAACCCGGAAACTCTTCAGACTTCAACCTTCAGACGCCGCTCCTCTTATCTCCCCCAGACGAAATTACTTTGTATATCAACAAATTTGGCACTTGGAGTCGAAGCGCCTCTCCCCTGCTGTTTTGACTGCGATGCAGTCTCCGGGTTTCGGTTGGGAAAGCAGTAAATATGACAAATTGACCTCTTAGTCAATTAAACACAGCCTAATCGGTTTTGATTGCGCTACTCCTAACCGCGGGAGCAGTTGGAGTGCAAAAAGTGGAGTTCATATTAGCAACATTGTAGCTAGAACAATCAGGCAATAAATCACGAAGCGGCACGATTTCACGCGGTTCTGAGGAGCGGGACAAAAAGTTGAACAAATCGAGTGTTTACGAGGTACAAGCGGACGATGCCTCCGATTGGGTTTAAGTGCCATGACAATCAATTAATAACAAAACAGGCCTCTATTGGACGGCAATATGCGTGATTTCTCTATTATCTCAGTGACAAATAATTGTTTGTTTGCATAAATCATGCTGATTGACGTTCATAGAGCTGGATTTTGCTGCATGAACATGTGTGGGGGCGGAAAGCGTTTCAGGACTCAATTCGATGCAAAGGATGGTCGAAGAAGCAAGAAACTTTCTTGGAAGACTCATCTCGATGAGAGGATAATGGAAATCCCTTGCTCCCTGTGAAATGTACGGAGCATGTGTAACCCTTTTCCCACTTTCTGAGACACACATTCTTGAAAAATTAAATCTTAGGTCTGAGAATTTATTTTGGTTCGGGGTTAATTGGACACTTTCTCCCTCTCAGTTCAAAAATTTAATTTTTTAGGTCCTTATTATTTTAGGTGAAAAACTGTTCTTCCATTTTCAGTCCATTCCAATTTTTTTCCAATTTTTTTTTCGTCGCAAAAGCAAATTTGGTTCCTACTCCAATTTCTAATTGTTTTTGTCGCAAAAGCAAATTAGGTTCCTACAGGTTAGA
Source organism: Forcipomyia taiwana (assembly GCA_963930915.1). Taxonomy (NCBI): domain Eukaryota; kingdom Metazoa; phylum Arthropoda; class Insecta; order Diptera; family Ceratopogonidae; genus Forcipomyia; species Forcipomyia taiwana. The sequence continues at coordinate 458,961 of CAWVOI010000008.1, forward strand.
AACTAGAGAATGACGGCAGAATTTCTCCTGAGAGGAAATTGCTTGTGAAATTCCTGGAAAGTGCCAAGTCCGGAACAGAAATGTGTTCAAATTTGCCCCAGTGCAAATTAATTTGCATCCGATAACTAAGACGTACCTCACATGACGTTTAGGGGCAATCATTTATGATAAATTAATTTACCATCGAATCGACGCCCGACCAAACCACCATATGTCATCACGTCGATATTGGACACATGTAATGGGGACGCTCGGTTGTGGGATGAAATGTGTCAGGCTGTCAGGTGGGGGACGTTTCACGATTTCACGGTTACGGACACAAACCGTTCAATTGTTATGAAATTAATTAACACAATATGGATTGAGGGAATGGTTGAAAAATCGGCGTAATTGCTGATGATAAAAGAGAATTCCGAAGCGCGGCTCTTTTTTGCCCGAAATCGCCTCGTGTTTGAACGTCGATCGCGTTGCGGAACACAGCTCTTGCACGAGTAGGGGCGCCCACTTATTTCGCGATAAATACGCGGAATAATTCTAATTAATTTTTTTCATATTGAAGATACCAATTTGGTGTACTCAAATCATGGTTTTGCTTTCAAATCCGCGCTCAACTCGACTCGCATAAATTTTCACGGTGTCGTGGCCTTGAAATTCCATCTAATTAATCAGCTAGCCAGTCGTGCATTCCTAGAGCGTGGTGTTCCAGCGTGTCAACAGGTTGGCGGGGGAGATCAAGTGATTGATTTTTGATAATTGGAACAAATTTGGCTTGAACTTGGACCGTTTTCTCGCCGGCTGGATTCCGATCGGCGCCGATTAATTTATTGCTCTCGCTTCTAATGAAGGGTTACCTGCAGGGAGTGGTGTGGACGTGGTGTTTTGAGAAATTTAATGCCTCATTGATGGCAGAGGTGGACCTAAGATGGAGTTTCTCGTCTCTCGTAGTAGAGGTTTTACCCACCACTGATCCACTCTGAATGACACCTGGGAGGCACGGCAGTCGCAACAGGCACTCGCGTGATTTATCTCCTTGTGGATGTGGACCCACGTCGGGTTCGGCTCAAACATTCACTTTCCAACAATACGATTATTATTAGCTCCAATTAATACTCAATCTTTGCACATTTTGACTGTAAGCTGTGAGCCATTAGAGCGCCAACACATTAGCATAATTTACATACGGGAAAGAGTGCTAATGCGGGCGCGAGCCAGTTCAGCCAGTCGAAAAGAGGTGCAATTAAAATGAAAATGAATGCAATAAATTTTGCACGGCACATTCCGGTATCGTGTTGAACAAGTGCTCGATTATGTTTTATTTATTTTTTCTTGCTTCTCCTCACTTCTCCCTCAAGTACGGGCTCTCTCATTCGAGCTTACTTTCATTGATTACCGCCGTGATTTACGTCAACTTTTTCCCCCGTCGCGCCGCGGCCGTTTTGGGGCACCACGTTTTCTGCCATTGACATGAATTAAACGGCACTCCGTTGATTAATCGCATTTCTAATTACTTTTATTTCGCCCATTCGTCAGGAATTCAGCCATCCGTTGGCGAAACTGGTTCATCGTCGGCAGGTGAATGAGCCAGCTTGTATGCAGCGCACTTGTTCCTGCTCTGCTTCATGCCTCTCTTTTTTTTTATTTCTCTGCTCTGCGGTTCCTCATTACATGATATGTTGGTATTGACATTGCCCAAGGTCGTCTGTGCTGGCCAGAAACATGTTTTGTCTTTGGAAAAAACAAGAAGTGCGTAAATAAACTGGATGATCGGGGGCTAGGGTACAGCATTCCGCTACGTCTGATTGAGCGAAATAATAATTTTTAATGCATTAATTAAGAAGGAGAGAAACACGACAGGTGACAAGCCGTTATGGGATTCTCTAGATTGTTCCGTGTGGAGACGAGCCTTACTGGAATTTTATCCCAAATGGTCTCTCCAGAGTCCAACCGAGGTGCCGATCCCGATGGTTCAGTTGTTGTAAATTCTCAGCTCACGAATCAACTAATGGAGCCATCCTAATCCCCCTCCCAACGGACACAAAATCAATCTCAGAATGGCGCGCTGATTAAAACTTTTGCTACACAAAAACCCGCTTCCTCATTGCCAATCGACAGCCGATCTAACACAATTCTTTTAACGCACCCAGAGCCGGACTTGCCTCCGACAAAAAATGGCCCGGAAAAAATGTTAACATTGCCTTTAATCCCTTTTGATAAATGAAAATGAGTTTTCCTCTTATTTTTGCTAATGAAGGTTACATAAATATTGAAATAGCCAATGATCAGATTCTATGGTTATGTTCTCGTTAAATTTTTTCATGGGATTTTTTTAAACTCATAAGTTAAATTATGGTTTCGGTTTATGAACTTTATTTTAAAACTAAAAATTTGGAAAAATTTTACTAAAGTTTAGAAGATCCCATTGAGCTTCGGTTCCAATAAATTTAAAGAAAAAAATCCTTGCTCCATTATTTGGGACAAGAAAACCTTGAGGGAGGGCCCAAAAACCTCGTTGTGCCTTGGAACCTAACTCCGACTCTGAACGTGCCCCTCCCCAGCTGCTCCAAAGTCCCCGACAAGAAGAAGGAAGCAGAGAGCGTTTATTCATAAAACCATTGATCTCCATTCCATTAATCAGATTAAAGACGTGCAATATTGGATGCTCGGCAATCCATAAATTTTCAATCAAATCAGTTCTTCTACTCCGTAACTCCTGATGGCGAATGGCCTGCACGAGAGAAATGAAATCGGTGCGGGGGGAAGAGAAGAAAGAAAAGGCAGTAAAAATTTTACTGCTCGCACGAAATCACGATACTTCCGTCTATGCTAGCGATGCTACACGCGCCTCTTTCAGCCGAACCCGTCGAGAGCGAAAGCAAGGTCAGGTTTAATTCTACATGCCCGTTTATCAATATCAGTTATTATATAAAGTTTTTTTTTTTATTCAGCTCCTAAGTAATGTGGATCAGGTCTCGAACAATGTTGTCGATGGCTTAACAAATAGCTTGAGCGTGCCTCTCTCGCGCGTCCCGCGTTTAAGCAACGTGTAATACAATAGCTAGCGAGTCATACATTATTGTGTTACAATTTTAATGGTCCGTACGTACCGCAGAGTACGAGCCAAAAGTAGAAGTGAAACACACAATTATACCCCTACTTAGGGCTGTTTTGCTCTACACACGTTCGGGCAGCACGGCACTTGCTGCAAAAAGTATAAAAAGCTGCAGCTCTGGTGGTTGGAGCACAGTTCGCAAACAGTCCTAGCCGCTTCTAGGAGGTTTAATCTCGCTTCAGCTACACCTTTTCAATCGCTTTTTGTGTAATTCGCATAAAAATCACAGAAAACCATCAATATGAAAGCTTTCGTAAGTGCTGAGAGCCCCCCAGAGCCTCCTAGGGGAGCCAAAACGAAACGAAAAAAATCAAAAACAGTGAAAAGTGAATGAAAATGAAAAAAATGTGCTTCTTCCGCAGGTGATCGCATCCGTCGTCGTTGCCAGCCTCGCCTCCGCCATGGCCAGCCCCTACTACCCCGCTCTCCAGGTGTACGGAAACGGAGCAGTGGCTCCCGTGGAGACCCCCGAGGTGCAGGCTGAGAAGGCAAAGCTTTTTGCTGCCCACGCTGAGCGCGGAAGCTACTCCGTGCCCCACTGGGGATACGCTCCAGCTGTAGCTCATGGTGTGGTCCAGGATACTCCCGAAGTTGCTCACGCCAAGGCTGCCCACTTTGCTGCCGTTGCCAAGGCGAAGGCCGCCATCGCTGTTGCCGGACCCGACCATGGAGCCTATGAGCCAGCTTACGCTCACGGAGCCGCCTACCACGGTCCCTACCACATCCCCCACATCGTCAATGGAGTCCCAGTGGAACCCGCTGAGAACCAGCACGCCCGTGCCGCTCACTTGGCTGTAAGTTCTGACAAAATTTGGGCCTCTCTTGCGATCCTAAACGAGCGCTCTTTCCAGGCTGTTGCTGAAGCCCAGGCCAAGTCCGGGTACGGAGGATACGCAGGATACGCCGGAGAGTACGACGATGGAAGCTACAAGGGCCCCTACTAAGTTCCAGTCCCCGATGCCAAGACTTAGTTGTAGAAAGCTGCTCACTCTCCCCCTCCCCCTCCTCTCTCCCTATTTTATTTCACTCGAATCTTTGTAAGTTTGTTTCTCACAACAGCCACTTTGTGAATAGAAATAAGAGAAGTAGTAAGACGTCGCGCAACTGTCTTGAAGAGTTTCCAAGTTTCCCCGCCAAACTTGGATAGCTTCCCTTCCAAATAGGTAGTCCCCCTCATCTCTCACTGCCAATCGAACCTGAGATTATTAATGAAATATATGCAACTCATGTGATTTTTTATGTGAAAAGATTTTTTTTTGTTTTTTCTTGCAAATTTTTTCCAAATAAATATTTGCTCAACAATTTCCAAGAACATGTGTCTTTCATTTTCCATCCCCAGCGAGACTCGAAGCCCCCAAAAAAATGCTCCATTGTTCGACATTTTCCCCACATTCGTTTCTGCGTCTATCTAAAGTTTACAGCTCTTTTACCTTAATTGGTTTTTCTTGTTTTGTTCGGCGAGTCTGCAAGTGACTTGTGCTCGCTTTTCTTCAGCACACGAGCTGCTACACCACATTTCTCATGGCTCTGGTTGCTGTCAGCGTGTGCAGTCTGGCGTAACAAAATCTAGCTTGCGCTCTAAACCAACAATATGTATATAAATGTTCATAGACGATTTATTGCAACAAGCAAAAGTAAGAAATGCCAATCATATTCACATTTTTCTCCATTCCCATACGTGTTGGACGCATTCGACAGGTGTACCTCGGGTCTGTCGACAGCGGCCGTACATAAAACTATTGTTTTTCTCGAATGGGATTGCAAAGTCGCGATATTTTCGTTGCGCCACCTCGGGTGACCTTTGGGATCCAGGGCTGGTTATTAAAGGGCTGTTTGGAAAAAGGCTTTTTGGATCTTTTGGATTTTTAAATTTAAATTTAGCAGGAAGCTCTATTTTGGCTTTGGAGACGCCCACTTTGAGGGCTATGCTTGAGGGCTATCCCTTTGGCTCTAGAGGCTATCAAATAAGGCACTTTGGAGGTCCCTAGTTCAGCCAAGATTTTGAGGATACTCTAACGTTCTCTCTTAATGTATGTTTATCGCTAAAAAATCAATTTCTTAGAGCTGCGACGGAACAGATCATCCATTGTCGTAATAACCAGTAAACCACAGACCTCCAATTGCCTCTTCTCTGGGAAAACTTTCTCAATTGTGTATCGTTAAGTCTCAGAAAACGATGACTTCAAAGCCCAAAGCCTGATCGAAAAAAAAGGCTTTTGAACCCACCTCAATCACAAATATAAATTTGAAGCCTCAAACCCTGGCAACGCCACTGGTTTCACTAGATTCTAAAACGCTACCGAGAGGAGTTGTTTTGGCACCTAGAAGATCAAGCCCATAAAAAGTCTTATCAGGCGTCTGGAAATACGTGACTTTCCTCTGACTTTCGATTTTTTTCGGACGCTCTCGTGGTGAAAGGTGACAACGAACAAGAGATCATAAAATAATTTGTACAATCCACAGTCTCTCACTCCTCCAAAGGTGAGGCAGATAATTTTTTGTCGCCCAGCTCCGAGATAAGCCGCATCCCATCAGATGTCACGACTTTCTTCCGCCGAGACTGGGCGAGACCGTGACCTCTCGGGGGCCCACATCTCTTATCACCTCCGACGGGCGCCTGTTATTGTACTTCTCTGCCGTGTGTACCGAATGCCGGGTTGATTCGCGGCAACACGACAGTTCTTTTGTGTTTGATCTTGTTTGACATGCACGAATCGCGGGCGGCCACAAAGAGCTGGCATGAACATACGTGGACAATGTTTCAACATATTAATAATTGAATCGAGTCACAACAGCAGTCAAATGCAAAATGCCAGGAGAATAGAGAGTTATTGTGTGCCCGACGGTAGATTCTATTAATGAGATAGCATTAAATGCAATCTATTTCAATTGACAATGACAATATGAGTTAATTACGGGCCTTTGCAGCCCGGCCAGCAGATCCTGGGTATTGATTTGTGACTAATAGAGATACTTTGCGGCTCCAAGATAAAAATGGGTGGAGCTTTGTCGCGCACCTTGTCAATTAGAATATGTTCTGCAGTCACCGAGCTTGACATATTCGGTTGATGGTCTTACGTGTGCTGAGTGACACGCGGAAGCGCGTTCTGCGTCACCTTGGGAGTAACTGACGGCATTCTGAGTGACAGAGGGCACCCGAAATTGATCGGAGAGGCAGCTAATTGAATTACTGTAAACAGATTATGGACGAAATTAACACAACACTGCCTCTCTTATCCCGGTGCCACGCCACCTGGAGTGAGCTGCTGGGACGGAGAAAATTTTTCACTTATAATTCAAATTACCTGCGCCACGAGACGGAAAATTGATGGCAGAGGGAACACACACGAGCTGAATTATACAGCGGCCTGGCGATGATGATTTTGAATTATTAATCATTAACTCTCGCATCCTCGCAAGCTAGCGCTAGTTCGCAACTCGCTTGTCTCAGTTTATATGCTTTGCAAATTAATGAATTTAAATTGAAGCGACACGCGGAGATGAGCATGGAGCTTGTGTGAATTAAAATTGAATCAATTTACACCGGGATAACCGCACATCAAGTGTCTAGCACTTAATTTGTCACTGACGCTGAGCTCCTAGACGTGGAAAATGAGCAGGACTGAGGAGGAAAATTCTTAGACCTCAAACTGTGAACTCTGCAAAAAATGTCTGTCTGTCTTGAACTTTACTATCGTGTTAAAAATGGATCGTAGGGGTTCTGCCTAGAATTTTAGAAAATTAGGGAGTAGTCTGTGGAAAGTCTAGGAAATCATCGTACCACATGTGCTCCCTATCAAGTACAGGGAAGGAGCTAGGGTCTTGGAATGAAATTAAAAAATTACGTGTAACATGACAAAAAATTAAAAATGTTGAGAAAGGCTGATGTCGTAAATAATCAGTAAAATGCAACCAAAGTTTTATCACCGATTTCTTTTAATTCAAATTGAATTGATGCCTCAGAGCACGTTTTTGGCCCTTTGATTGAGCTAACGGTGGTTCAAGGATAGCTATTTTGAAGTCATCCCTAAATTAGAAAATAAACCTAGAGCTCAACGTTCCTAGACCTTTATTTTTATTTAAATCGCAGTTGGGCTGATTTATTTCTCAAAAGGCGCATATTTCGTTCATCGATAGCCCGAGCCCAAGCAACACGACTCGAAACAATCCAGCGGCCCACTCGAGCCTCGGACTGGAAACAGCAAAAAAGGTACAAAAGTATTAATTAGATTAATTGAACTAACTAATTTCTATTTTGCAATAAACATGTAGAATTGTGGCGACTGCAAAAGCAAGAAATGCTCTGCTCATTGGAGCGTGCACCTTCTGCCAAGCTGAGCTGAGCTGAGCCATACAGAGCCCATTCATATACCTGATTTATGCGCCTTATTAAGCCACACGCGCATTCCTAGCGGTTATTTAGGGGGAGTTCACGAATCACTTGGCTTTCGCATCGAAACGAGTTACGATTGGATGGCTAATGGGGAACACCTCGAGTGCCCGATTGCAATAGAATTCCTGCAACAGCAAAGCGGCAAATTTATGCAAACCCATGCCTTGTGCACAATGAGCCATTACTCCACCTCTGGCTTGGCCGCCTCGAGAATTTTGCAAGAAGCCGCGAGAATTTGCTGCAAAATCCTTCTCAAAGCTGCGGAACCCGTGATCATGTACTCAGATAAAATTGCGCGCTAGAGTGTAAGCAAGGCGACGACAACTTATCAACACATACACACAACAAAGACAACGGCGGCAGCAACATTGGCACTGAATGAGCAGTCGAGTAGATCAATCGAAACACGAACATATTTAAATTCAAGGAATTATTTGAAAACGGCGAGTCGCAGGGGAGGAAAAAATATTATGCCGTGGGTCACATGAGTTTCTGGCTTATTTTTTTAACACAATTTTTTGACTCAAGATCCCCATTTTAGACCCTTTTTTCAGACTGATCTCAGCGGGATTTTTTCTCGAGTCTCTGGAAACGTTATATATGTTAAATGTCCCGAATCACTTTTTCAGAACATTGAGTTTAACCCATTTCCTCCCAACGTTGCGTATACGCAACAGTAACTTTGACACATTTTTTTAGCAAAACAGTTGGAGCTAGAAAGCTAATTTTTGTTTTGTTTGAACATTTGATTGTTTGTCTTTCTTTCATAGAAGAACATTTTTTTCATCAGGCTTTCAAAAGTAGATTTATTGGTTCTCAAAGATGAGCCTAATTTTTAAGATTATTTTTGAAAAACAGTCAAAAAATTTATTCAGTGGTTTTCTCTGGAATTGTTAAGTGTTTGCTTGTTGATTCAATTTTTTGAGAAAAAGTTAATTAACAGTAAAATAAGGCCTCCGATTGGCTCAAAACATTGAAGGTGATCATATGAAAAAACACGTTTTAACAATATAACATACATATATATGTTATATATTAAACATATTCATATATTTATAAAAAGGAAATCTGTGTTCAAAACAATAAACAATATGAAATATATGTAAGTTATAGAAAATATGTTTATGTCAAAAACATAAAAAGTATATGTATAAGATATATTTTTTGACAACATATTTATCATATTGGGACCAAAAAGAGTCAAATTTGTGAAAATGAGCAAAATCGTACGAGTGGTTGCTGGGGTGAAATGGGACGCTTTTATAAAAACCGTAAGAATTGCAAATTCCATTGGAAAGAGGATCCAAATTTTTTAGTCCGTTGTCAAAAGTCCCAAATCCGCTGCTCAGATGGTTCAAGTCAAGGCATGCCGTGTGCCCCACAGATACTGAACAATTTTGCTAGCCTTGCCTGAGAGCTGAGCCGCGCCAAACGCGAGATATTCGGAGTTTATTAGACCAAAACCACCTTTTTTAGTACCTATATTATGTAGGTATATCGCACAGCCAGAATCATGCCTTTAGTTTTATGTTAATGTCTGCCTCACTCAAGCACTTGATTAGAATTTATCGTGATTGATTTTTTCTCGCATCGCAGAGCCCATAACCTACCTCTTCAGCTACATTGTTGTGGGAAGTCCCACTCACTGTCTCGCGAGCCATATTTTTCATCAGCGCGTTTAATGATTATTAATTGACGTTTTATCCAGATGTTAGCTAATAAAGCCATTCGACACCTGAGCTTTGATATACTTTGCATGCAATAATTGAATTTAAAGCGCACTTCAACTTGCTCCTAGTCCCGTCTGATTAATAGTGCATTTTATTAGCACGGCAGTCTTGTCATTTGAAAAATGATAACTTTAAGGATTTGCAACAGAACTCCGGAAAGTTACGTTGTATTCACTTCAGGAAAAAAATCTGTTTCGCGAATCCAGTATTTTTTATTTCGGAGAGATCACCCCCTGGCTTTCAGTATCCTGAACAGCCCTTCTATTCCTCGTGGTTTACAATGAAGTTGGTTGGAAAGCTCGTCCTAGAATTTGGACGAGAGTTAAATTTCCCTCGAGAAGCAACGCTGGTACATTGTAAGCATATTTCGCTGAAGCCTGATGTATGTTAAGAATGCAAAGTGAGGTAATAACAATAATGAAATTATATAACACAAATTGCTCCAGGGCTGCTCTATTTAAATGCACTTGCTATGCTAATTGGAATGAGCAGCAACCCCTTCCTTCACATTTTATTAAGAACAAAATTTATTTCTCCATTTGAATCTCAAGACTTAAGTAGTCGACTTGACTGTAATTAGCTCACTCGGCAAATGTGCTAGTACACATTCCCTTCTCCTTCCCCCGCAGCCCCACAGCCCCGCGTCTCGGCTCAAATTAGTGCTCTGAGGTCTACAATTCATCACGATCAAGGCCGTTACTGATCATATTTCAGATGGAGTGTGAGCAAGCATTGATCTTATCGCCATCGCATTAGCTTTTAACATGTTTAGCTGAAATTGATAATGATAATTCCGCTGCAATAGGCCGTGTAAGTCGCGCACTTTGATTGATTTCAAGTTTATAAGAACGTTGCAATGTCGGTGCCTGTGCCGTGCTTGTGTCATTTGCATTAAACGTCAGGTGCGCACGCCTTCTAGCTGAAAGTTGCGACTTGCGGTAGTAAACGACATTTTATAAAAATATTGATTATTGAGCTTGATTGATGGAGAGCTAACTGGGTGCTATAAATCAAGTGTGAGAAATATCTTCCGTGACCTTGTGGGCTTGCCTTGACTTTGAGGACCTCAGGAGGGACGTTTTCAAGGACTCACTTTTTCCTGATAAGCTACCCAAAACTCTTTTTCAAAATTAAAGACAGAGGAGGTCCGGTGAAGTAATAAGGTCAACTTTAGGTCCATTGGGGCACAACGTTTGGATTTTCGGTCAATAAAGTCAACTTGAAAAAGTCAATCTTTCAAATTATTCTGGAACTTTTGGGAACTAAGATTAAAAGTATGATTATATCACAATATTTAAAATTTTAAATATTTTTCATAAAATAACTTTGACTGAATCGATAGTTGAAAATCCTATCAGAAAAAAATGCATGAAATTGCCAAATCAGATTCAGCAAAAATTGCTTTTTAAATTCATCATTTTCTAGTCAAATCTAAACGTTTACCAAATAATTCTAGCTCTGTTAAATTAAGCATAAGTTAAGGAAAACTTTCCAAATTTTTCAAGTAAATTTTTTCAACTGTTTTGGCGCCCTACTCATAATCCTAACATAATGGGGCCCCCAGAAGCCCTTTTCTGCCTCCGCTGACTCTCATTTGGGGCTATTTTCTTCCTCAGATGAAGGTCCTGTACTCTGACCTCCTCACTTCCTTGTTCCTTCTCCTTCTCTTCAGCACTCGAGAAACCTTTTCAGGAGGCTGCACACCAAAAACGATAAGGAAGCTGGCCAGCTCCTTATTTGCCTCGATTACGAGTGAAATCGCGTGTCATGACGCAGCCAAAACAGCGCGCAAAGTAGCAGCTTATATGCAAATCAATCAATCAATTATGATTCAAAAACGCCACACCACCTAAACAGCGTTTTGCCTAATCTCCAGCAAATTCTGTTTTGCCTCAATCAATATTCCAAGGTCGAACAGAATTCTTATCGCTCCTCAACTGTCAGAATCCAATAATAACTTTGGGTGGAAGGAGAAGGGCGAGTTCCGGAATAAATATTATTACCTCATTACCCAGATCAGCGAGGAACAAGAAGTCGGTATGCAAATAAGCTCAAATGAAATCAATTGCGTACAAAATGCAAATACTTGAGTGCGCTCGATGTAGCGAAATAAAATTTCACATTTTTCGGCAGATTTCACAGCAATGTGCGGTGGCTGCACATTGCGTGGGCGCATTATTGAGTGAATTAATTGTACCCCATTACCTTCATAATTTGTTACAAATTAAATTTGGCACCGGGACGGATGATGAAGTAGTGCCTTCATTAACCTTTTGTGCTTTTGACGGGTGAAAGTTCACACCAACAGGTGATTGACGGAGAATCTTCTATTTTTAAAATGTCCATCTGTCTGTTAATTACAAAACTTTGACTCGGCCACTTCTGACGGCCTGTCGAGGTAGTAATTTAATGCGGATATATTTCAATACAAAGCTTCCAAAGTTTGGATTGAAAAGTTCCTCGGGCTTAAAAGTGGCGGAGACAAGGATTTTGCCAAAGTATCTCCTCGAGAAATAAGAAAATCGAGAAACGTCAAGTAAAAGATTTTTAGTGCATTTTTAGCATTTTGCAAAAATGCACTATTGTGGCCGCTTTGTCGTCTGTCTGTCTGTCAATCTAAAATTTTATAACTCAAGAACCAGAAGAGCTAGAGGTCTGAAAAGGTGCAGGCTAACAATTTTAGACCCCCACCCCCTCTTGGGGCGGAATGGGAGGTGTTTTACGTTTGTATGAAAACTCCTTATATTACATCCGATTGAGCTGAAATTTTAGTATGTTGTAGTCTGTGCAAAATCTAGTAAATCATGGTACCACATGTATCCTCTATCATGTACAGGGACGGAGCTCTTCGATTTTGCTTTTTATGTATTTTAATTAACCGAGGATTTTAATCATTTAAGGTCAAAGGACCTGTCCCAGAGTCCCATAGGCTTACAGCTCTAAAGAAACTTTATTCAGCTTTGAGGATATTTAAAAAATCGTCCTCGATGCTTTGTCCTTAAAAAAAAAGTTCAAGCAATATGAAGCAGCCTCCCGAGACCAGCTTTGCGAGCTGCCTTGAACCCTTCCAGTATGCGTATATCGTGTCATTGATTGATGCTGTCCATTTCTCTCGCTCTCCCACATATGAACTCGTTCGAAACCACTCTGGTTGTCGATGCATCATACTTCATACATGCATAATTAATTAATCATAGCCTCTAGAACGCGGATGTATTGTTTCGCGTCGCTATCATCGTGCTCGACTTCTTGAGCTGCATGCGAATAATACAAAAACACCACTTTGTTGCCGACACAAAAGCTTGAAATGAAATATCCCCACTAACCAGGAAGGGCTGGGCCATGTTGGGGCAGCGTTTCGGCGTGATGAAAAATGTTTCATTCTTGTCCCAGAGAATAATCCCCGTTTGGAACTTTCGCGGTTCTGCTGTCGGACTCCAACCATGGAACGTATGCCAATTATACTTCTTCCGCTCTGGTGCCTTCTTTGAGATTTTTCGCTTGCTCTGAACACGCCAGTAAATGCATTCATACCTGTATCATCAAATATTCATTAAGGCGCTTTGTTGAGGTAGGCCGACACACATCAGGAGAAACCTCTTTGTACTCATGTTGCTTTGTATTTACTTTCAATTTCATGATATTTGCCTTAGCGACAGAAGTTTATGTATGGCAGAACCAAACGAGAAAGCCATTCGTGTTTCATGTTCGTGACCTTGATCTTCAATTGATTTTCTGGAACGCTCTTTAATGATAGAATTTTTTCCGGTGAAAAAAAAATCATTAAAATAGACAATTTTATTCCTCGCTTTGGAATTCGAAAGACCGAAGAAAAAATGCACTGGACCCTCAATAATACAAAACAAATGCCCCCGGGATGACTTAGAGCTTCGATTTCAGGCCTCCCATGAGCTTCTCGAGCGCCATAGCCTTCTTCATGTCCCCTTTGATCTTCAGCTTGCCTGTCATGAAGGCGCTAGCGGGTTTCAGCTTGCCCGAGAACATGTTGAAGAAGTTCTGCGAGTCCATGATGAGAGTTGCGTCAGCCTGGCTCGGAGGGCTTCCTCTGCCTACAGCGCCCTTTCCGTTCTTGAGGTCGGCGAACCAAGTTCCAGCCTCCTCACCTTTTACTTCAAACTGGAAGACGGCGTTCGTGCGCTTGACAATGTCCTCGTTCAGCAGACTCTCGATCTTCTGGAAGAGCCCCTCAATCTGGCCCCCTCCACTGCTCGGAGCGGCGGTACTGGCCCCGGTCTTGGCTCCCGTCTTCACTCCAGCCGCCTCCAAGTGCTTGATGGCGACGTCAGAGAGGTTTCCCTTGTTCCAGCTCTGCGCTATGAGCTCCGGGGGCACCTCCAGGAAGGCGTCCGGGAGAAGCTTGTCGGCATTCTCCTTGATGCATGCGTAGTGGGTGAGGTCTGTGACTCCTGCGTTTTTCACGACGTCCTCGTCGATGAAGAAGTTCCCGGTCGTCTTCTTCGGGTCACTCGTGAGGATCACGTAGGCTGCGTCGGCTACGATTTCGGGCTTTCGAGACCACTCGGCGCTGTCGGGTCCTGAAAAACAACATGTTAGTCCAGAATCATAAACTTTCGACTCAATGACTCTTAAATTTTAAACTTGAAAGATGTCATGGGACATGATTGAGATTACCTGTCAGCATCTCCACGGCGGCTGTGAGAATGGCAGTCTTAGGCCACAACGTGTTGACCCCGATTCCGTTCTCCCTGTACTCCGCAGCCATTCCGAGGGCACACATGGACATGCCGTACTTGGCGATGGTGTAGGCGACGTGCTGGGAGAACCAGAAGGGGGCCATGTTCAGGGGAGGCGAGAGGTTCAGGATGTGGGGGTGGGGGCTCTTCTTCAGGTACGGGATGCACTCCTTCGACACCAAGAACGTGCCTCTCGCGTTTATCTGGTTCATGAGGTCGTAGGACTTCATCGTAGTGTACTCGGTGGAGGTGAGGGAGATCGCACTGGCGTTGTTCACGACAATGTCAATGCCCCCGAACTTCTCGACAGCGGCCTGGACGGCAGACTTTACGGAGGCCTCATCCCGGATGTCCACGACACACGCTAGAGCCTTGCCTCCGGCCTTCTCAACCTCCTCTGCTGCCGAGTAGACTGTTCCAGGAAGTTTGGGGTGTGCGGTGGCAGTTTTGGCTGCAATCACGACATTCGCACCATCCTGGGCGGCCTTGAGGGCGATGGCCTTCCCGATTCCTCGTGAGGCCCCCGAAATGAACAAAGTTCGACCGGCGAGCTTACTGCAAGTGATAAAAAGAGACAATCTTCAGGCGAGTTCAAAGATCAAAGTCCGAAACGGCAACGTCTTCTCTCCCCGATAAGCGATACCTTGTAACTAAAGTGAAAGTTTGCTCACCCCGTGTTTGCGATCGTCATCTTGCTGCTGCTGGAAGTATTCTGAATAAACTTTGAGGTAGTCGATTGCTGGAACAAGGCTTTCAGTTATGATAAATTTCAATCAGAACCAAAACGCGAGAACCGAAGAATTGTTTTGGACTTCTACAGTGCTCTCAAAAGTACATGGACAGCAGCTTTGACGTTTATTTGACGTTTCATCTTCGAAAGTGAGTTACGCGCCATTAGCGAGTAAACAAACCAATAAATTTCACAATTTCAATCATTTCACCCATGAGAAGCTCTCAGTAAGCTCTTTTCTTCCGTCAAGGTGGAAAGGCAAATCGGAAGCCATTGAAAAAGTGAGTGGAATTCTTGGATCAAGAGACGTGTCGATGTTTGTAAATTTGCAGGATGGTTAAAACACGCAAAAAGCTTCTAGAAGAAGAATCCTCTCCTCGGCAGCCGTTGCGGGAGTCCAATATGCAACTAAATACTCCTAGAAGCGCGCGACTTCGAGCCAAAGGGGCCGAGAATGCGACTCCCAGGAGCCAGAAGAAGGCCCCGTCGAAGCTGCGGGTCCCGATGAAGTCGACGATGGCCGCCCAGAAGCTTACGAAGTCCAACCTCGAGCGTCTGGTATCGCAAACAGCCTCCGAACTACCGCCCGTGGTTCAGCCTGACACGATATCGCTCTCTGACTGCTCTGACGCCACGACTAAGGACGTCCAGAGGGGAAGGAAATTCTTCTCGACGCACCACAGACCGCAGGACCAATCGATCATTATCAAAAAAGGCACCGTGGCGAAGGTGCAGATCACGAGTCGTAAAGCTCTCCTCAACCCGGTTTCGAGAATCCCTATCGTGAAGAAAAAACCCCCAGAGTCCGTCAAAAAGCCCAAGCAGACTCCCTCGCCAAAGCAAACTCCCTCGCCCAAGCAAACTCCCTCGCCCAAGCAAACTCCCTCGCCCAAGCAAACCTCCAAAAAGCCACGACAAAACCTCCTCCAAACGACCTCCAAAAAGGTTCCCTCAGAGGACGTGTTTAAGAGCCCGGTAGCTTTATGCTCCTCGACTCCTCTCAGGACCTCAACTAGACTTCAGAAGAATCTTTCGTCAAAGAAACCCGAAGTCCAGAAGTCCGGTCGAAAGAAGGAAGAACCTAAATCGAAAGACCCCAAGTCGAGTCTGGAGGAAGAGGGGGACATTTTTTCCTTCGTGAGTTCGCAAAGTAGTCAGACGTCCCCGGAGGAAGAGAACTCGTACATCAAAGAGCTTCTGGCCAAGTTCAAGGCGGAAAAGAAACAGAAGAGGGGCAGGAAAAGGGTGCTCAAAGCCAAGCAGGCTCCTCCTACTGAGAAAGTGGAGGAATGGCCGAAGCCCGCTGAAGTCGTGGAGGCCGAAATTCCGGAGCAGATAGCGGTGTCAAAAATCACCACTAGAAGAGGCTCCAGAATACCGAAGAGGAATCCAGAGCCGGTACCTCCAAAGCCCCTGAACAAGACCGAGGAGGTTGTAGCCAGGATCAGAGCCAAGCTGCTGCAGAAGAGAAGCCTAGAAGCGCCAGAACCCATTGTGCAACCCCCGAGCTTTTTCGAGCCAAGCACGTCGAAGGCTATCTCCTTCAGGAAGGAGCCGTCCATGGAAGAGCTGAATCTCTCGTCACCGGGAGCCAAAAGGCTGTCTGGAGTCCATTTTGCCTCCACTCCGCTTCCCCAGAAACGCAAGAGCTCCATGAAGAGAGCCTCCAAGTCACCCTGGAGGGTCAACGAGGAGCAGAGAGTTCCTTACACCAAGTACTTTGCGCTCTCCAAGGACCTCCTGCCATCCTACTCGAGTGACTCGATCGCCCAGGAGAGACTTCCCAGTATCTCGCCCAACTCCACCCTCAACCACTCCAACATGGAAAACCTTCCCCCGGAACCGATCTTCAGGCTCCCAGTGAACCCGGCAAATCCCAAAAGGGTGCCCTTAGCACCCATAGAGATTCGACCCGAGCCCTCCCCGCTCGTCAAAGACAGCCACATCCGGGTTCTCTCCGACATTCCGGTCCAGATGCGGCTCAGAGTCGTGGGCAAGCAGCTGGTAGTCGACTCCCAACCCTCACACGACCTTTCCGACTGCTTCGGGTTCCAGGACGAGAACGACGACGACAACCCGCCAGAGGTGGAGCCTCTGGGTACCTCGGATCTGAAGCAGCAGTTGAAGAACCTGAAGAACATAACGGTGGAGAACCCTAGAGACGTGCCCGAGGAGAAGCTACCTGACCTCTTCAGGAGTCCAATGAAGAGACAGGACGGGCTGGATCTTCGGGAGATGCTTGTTCAGACCAGAGACGAATCCGACAGCAGTGACGGAGACTTTTGTGAGTCTACGG
Organism: Forcipomyia taiwana; assembly: GCA_963930915.1. Taxonomy (NCBI): domain Eukaryota; kingdom Metazoa; phylum Arthropoda; class Insecta; order Diptera; family Ceratopogonidae; genus Forcipomyia; species Forcipomyia taiwana. The sequence continues at coordinate 475,934 of CAWVOI010000008.1, forward strand.
TGGTCCGGAGATCAGAAGAAGACCCGTCAGTGAAACTTTTCGAAGACCCTGAGAGGCTTTTCGTCACTCAGAACGAGGCGGTGAGTAGACTTGTCTATCTGTCTGTCATGGGGATGAAGAATAATAATTTTCTCCGTTTCAGAGTCTCCACCGCAGCTACTCCCGCCCACCTCGGAACCGCAAGAGAGTTCGTTTTCCCGAGTACGACACAAGTGAGGCAGAGGAGGAGCCAGAGACGCCTCGGAAGAAGCGCAAGAAGACCGTGAAACCCGGAGTGGAGACCACGGCGGAGTTCCAGCAGTTTGTGAGCGAGTTCGAAAGCATGTGTGAGGAGGTGGAGCAGTTCGAAATCCCCATCGAGAAGGTGGTTCCTGTCGAACCAAAGGTTTAAAGAGAGAGAGAGAGAGCGTTTTTTTACTAGAGTTCATATGTGAAGAAGAATTTTTGCTTTAACAAAGAAAAAGAGTCCCAGAGAATACAAAAATATGAGTTTCAGAGATTTTTCCAAAATTTTGTGTGTCGCCAAGTCGACTCTCAAACTGTAAGGTGCATTATATTTATTGCAGGAAATATAATTCACAATTTTGTTTGCATAATCTTAACTAAATCTTTGACTTTTGGCCGCCAAAGCCGACTCGAAGGCGAACTGCCTAAAGTAAAATCAAGCCGATGTCCTCGGGGGTCATCGAGGGACACCTCCAGTTGTAGAGGTAGTACTGTAAGTTGCCGTCCCCGATTCCGAACTTGAGCTCCTTCAGGAACTTCTTGTTCTCCATCAAGTCCAGCGCGTTAAAGACGTCAAAGTTGAGGTTCTTTGCTGCGATGAGCCCGTCGTTCATGAGGTCCAGCATCGTCGTGGACGTGGCCACGTTGTAGAACGAGTAGGCAGCTTTCAGCTGCTTGTGCGACGGATGGTGCATTACGGTGGACGGTAAGCAGTAGAAGCTGACTAAGTCCGTGATCTCACCCTTCTCGTTCTCCACCACAAACGTGTCTACGATATTGTTTTGAGGCAGAAACCAGTGCTGGAACTCCTCCTCGCTGAACTCTGGACGCAACTTGTACTGCAGCAGGTATTTTGCGAGCAGGGCTCGGGCTCCAGGCACGTCTTTCTCCGTGAATTTTCGGAATCCGGGCGTCTTGGGGGCGTCCGGTAGCTTGTACAGCTTTATGGTTCGTTGCATCGTCATATTGCGCGATAAGTGGGAGAACTTGATGTCAATTAGTTTGCGGGGGTTCAACGATCTATGCCAGTACCTGAAAGTTTAATTTTCGATAATTTTTTGTTCCATAAAAAACTGGAAAATGTTGGAAAAATGTTGTTTTCGTCGGGATTGAAAAAATGAGAAAATTTAATTTTTGTACAAAAATTAAAATCCACCTTCTGGACCAAAATAGTTGAAAATTAGATATCATACCTGCAGGTCGTCACTGGCTTCGGCAACACGACCCCGGCGGTGTAGACAGCCTGGAACAGCCCCGTGAGGTTGACGCGACGCGTAATCTCCCGAATCAGCACCGGGGCCAGCCTCTTCGACCGGATCTTCTTGTGCACACACAGGAAGTTGATCTCAACCATTTTGATTCGCTTCTCATACACCACCAGAGTCGCTGGAATGGCCGAAATAAAGCCCACCAGTCGTCCCGACTTGGTCACCCGAACGCCGCAGTGCCACTCGCGCATCCACCCGGGCGGCTGGAGGGCCCACTTGAGAAATTCGGGCTGGTAGTCGAAGCGGAACATGGCATCGTCGTCCTCCACGTAGTTCTCATTGAGCAAAGTGTAGAGCTCTTTCAGGACGAGAGGCTCATTGAGATCCAGAGATTCCCACACGAAGCCGTCCGGCAATGTGTACGGCTCCTGCCGAATTTCTGCCAGCTCCTTGTCCGCCTCAATGGCCTCGTTGCCCTCCGGCTTCTCGTCCATCTGTGGCACAGGCTGCGTGGACCAGAACTTGTGCGACTCCTTCATCTTTTTATCTTTTTGCGAGAAATGAGGTTAAAGGTCGGTTGGTGATCGATTTTTGCGCACTCACGAGGTACTGAAAACTATGATTTTAACACTGAATAGCACGACTTCCTACAGCAAAGGCTTGCAAATCGTTTAGTAAGGCAAACTGTTGACGTTTTGGTGAACTTTTCAGAACATTTTGCGGCCAATTTCTGTGGTTTTCTCAATTTTCCGGGCCAAGAAGTTCCTGAGGGCGAGACACGGTCCAAAACATGGCAAGTTGTGGGCACAGCCCTCCGTCCCTGGCTAATGTCAAACCGACTCAGCTGTCAGGCGGCTGTCAAAATATCAATTTCTTTTTTTTCATAAACAAAAATGGTTCTCAGCAGTCTCTTCTTCAAATCTCGGGTGAAAAAAGTGAGAGCGATGTAAAAAGGTGCTGGAAGCAGTACACAAGTCTAGAGGAGAAGGCCAACTTGAATGGGTGAGTGGGTGGGAGCGAAATGGAGATTTTCCTAGGCTCTCGACTTCCAATTGTTTCTTAATCGGCATATTTTGTTTCTATTTATATCTCCTTCATTCGCTATTCGTTATTGTTGTGGCGAGTTGAGGTCTCACTGAAAATGTAGACGCTACTTGGTGACCTTGAGACTGAAAATGAAACCCGCTCATTTCACTTTCGACGGATCGCGGGCTCGCCAGTTGGGCTTCTGACCTTCGAGCATGGAAATTTTTCAGGTCGGTCGCTTTTTATATGGAGTGGACAAACAAAGCAAAATTTTCAGCAAATTTTCGTGGAAGTAGGGGTTTGAGACCTAGGGCCTGTTCACATATTACGTCATGGTCTAAGGGGGGGGAGGGGGTGTCAGCTGCTTCGTGACAGTCAGTACAAACTCAAGTACTGTTATATAGGACCAACCGTGACAGAGGGCGGGGGGGGGGGGGGGGGGTGAGGGTCGAGGCCCCTACTTGGATCGAAAAACGAAATTTCCCAAAGTACTTAAGTCCGGAGGCTCCGATGGCTGTTTCTAGGGGTCCCTCTAGTAATTGTCATCAAAGATGGGAGCTCTAGCCCCCGTGCTTTTGGAGCTAGAGAAAACCAAATCTTGGTGAAATTTTCCCATACAAAAATTTCACAAAAATTCGATTTTCCCTAGCTCCCAAAGTACGGGGGCTAGAGCTCCCATCTTTGGTGACAATTACTAGAGGGACCCCTAAAAACAGCCACCGGAGCCCCCGGACTTAAGTACTTTGGGAGATTTTTTTTTCGATCCAAGTAGGTCTCAAATCCAGAATTCCACGAAAATTGGCTGAAAATTTTGCTCTGCATATAAAAAGCGACCGACCTGAAAAATTTCCATGCTCGAAGCTTCTGACCCGGAAAAGCCTGCTAATTGGATAAGACATCCATCCGGATTGAGCGAGGCTTCCGTGACCAAGCCAGTGGGTGCTTCAAAAGGGAAACGGTACAAAAATCGATGACGAAATATGGTGCAATGGCTTGTCTATTGGGAGCGTGTTGTGACCTGCATATGCGAGCATAGCAAAACCTGATTCGCGTTTCCTTTGTGTTTTATGTGTAATGCAGGTCTTTGAACGCTTTTAATCACTTTGAAGACTAGCAGTTAGTTGCTAACGGAGTTCTGGAGCTGTGGTGACTTGGTGAGTAGGAAGGCGCGACCTTGAAGAGTCTCTTGATCTCAAAGAGCGGAAACTGTTTACCAACAAACCGCATAAACCCGAAAATAGAACCTCCCATCGCCGCCTCGGCTCACTCTGACGCGCGGTTTACATCTCTCGTTTGTGCCCACAAAAAATGTCTACGTTGTCTATTGAGTAACCTTGGACTTTCACGTGCAATGCAGCAGCTGATATTCGGTGCCAAAAGACAAGACTCTACAAAGCTATAAGCGACTTAAAGAGCCACGTTTGCGCGCGATTTGCCACACGTCGGCGAGCGAGCGAGCACACGGTTGGGGCTGATAAGTCTGCGGGAGCGAAAAAGTGATATTTGGCGTTCGTAAACTAGGCGAGCCCCAGTGTAGTTTTCATTCGTAATATTTATACTCGATTTGCGACGCTATTCTCAGCTGTTCAGTGCGGCAAGTCGGTGGGCTCGTAACTGTAGATTCAGTGCAGAGTGGACTAGCAAGCAGCTTGCAACCAGTTTGCGGAGGCGCGAGAAATCAAGAGTAAAAACCTTGAAAATCGAGAAATTAAGAGGCAAGTACTTGAGACCTTGGAATCGGGTGAATAATTCGAATCGCCCGAGTCGTTGACTTGCAGTGTATATCTATTTTTTAATCGCGAGTCGGGTGTGAAAATATTTTGAAAAACCGTGCATTCACCCAGCGATATGCCAGAGATCTCTGCCGTGATTCGCGAAATTCAAGCAAATAAAGACGCGAGCTTCCTGATTTCGAAATTCCCCAAGTTTCATTGTCTTGGGAAAATAGATTTTAGAGGGCAGATCTGAGGGGAAACGAGTGCAGAGCAGAAGCGTAAATATCACGTATTATGTCATTGACGGTTTTCGACAAAAACGAAGGCACTTGGTCAAACAGGCAGTACGCGGTGAAGTTCAAGAGGCTCGGTGACGTTTGAATTAGACAGCTAATAAAGCAAATATTTGGTTGAATAGTCGATTTTGTGGGAACTCTTACTCCTAGAAGAGAAAAAAATTATTTTTTTGCTAAATTTTGATGGTCATGAGTCCCAAGAGAGCGCTTGAATGGATCGAGATTTTCTGAACTTACTCAAAACGAAAAACAGGGATCTTAAGAGATCTCATATCTGCAAAAAAGGACAAAAGAATTAAAGGAGAGGACTTCTAAAGTCCTATAACTCTTCATAAATAGTTCGTCATTTCTTTTTACTGAAATTGAAAAATAATTATTTGAAACCCAATGAGAGAGAAAATTCATAGATTATTGCCAATATTCGCTCGTCAATTTCAATCGTCTTCTTGGCTTCATTCCAGAACTAGGAAAACCTGCAGCAATATGGACACATTTTTCAGTCTCTTCGACCCCAGCCGGTCGGACGAGACAACCACCAGTGACGACGACGAGAATATCTTTGACAGCCCCTTTGATGCCAATGGGAATCCCCTGAAGGTCCAGAGCAAGCACAAGACGTTTCAGCGACACAAAAAGTCGCTCCGACAGGCCGGCGTGATTGACTTTGAACAGGACTTTTTACCGCCAGAACCACAAGTCGGCAACATCGAGTACAAGCTGAAGCTCATAAATCCTTCGACCCAGCGATTCGAGCACCTAGTGACGCAGATGAAGTGGCGAGTGCGGGAGGGAGGCGGCGAGGCAATCTACGAGATTGGCGTGTCGGACTCGGGAAAGCTGCAGGGTCTCAATAACGAGGACATGGCGGACTCTCTGATGACCTTGACGAAGATGGCGCACAAGCTAGGAGCTTCCACGACGGTTCTGAGACGAAAGTCGCTCGCAAACGGCACGCGGTCCGTCGTGGAGGTGCTGGTCAGGAAGATTCCGGACGACCAGCACAACATAGAGGTCCGAGTGGCGGTCCTGGGAGGCGTGGATGCCGGCAAAAGCACGCTTCTTGGCGTCCTGACCCAAGGCGAGTTTGACAATGGGCGGGGCAGGGCTCGTCTCAACATGTTCCGGCACATGCACGAGATTCAGACCGGACGCACCTCCTGTGTGAGTCACGAGATCCTCGGATTCGACGGCGATGGAAAGGTGATTTTATATGATTTTGTCTTGTGTCTATGATTTTGAGTCTGAGGTCGAAAGAGCTTATTTTAATCTCGCCATGAACATTTCTCTTGAAGGTCATCAACTACAAGTACACGGAGATGATGACGGCGGAGGAGATAAGCGACAAGTCGACGAAGCTCGTGACGTTCATGGATCTCGCGGGACACCGGCGGTATCTCAAGACGACGGTGCAGGCACTTTCGGGCTACCTTCCACATCACGCAATGATTGTCATATCGGCGGGAGGGAGAATGTCTTCGGGCATGACGGAGGAGCACTTGGCCATTGTGCGGGCTCTGGACATGCCCTTCTTCGTCGTGGTGACGAAGGTCGATCTGGTCTCACCCAACGCCACGATCCAGGAACTTCGGGATATGCTGACATCGGTTGGATGCCGCAAGATCCCATTCCTCATCCAGACGGAGGACGACGTGCTGACAGCAAACGGACACTTCCTCACGGAGAACATCGTCCCGATATTCTGCGTCTCGAATGTCACGGGTGCTGGCATGAACCTCGTGACCAAGTTCCTGTACGTGCTGTCACCCAACATTAGCAACAGCGAAAAGGAGAGACTGGAACAGGAGCCCGTTGAATTTCACGTCGACGAGATTTTCAAGGTGGCAGAAGTCGGCACAGTTTGTGGGGGTTTGCTGACAAAAGGGGTCGTTACAGAGCGCAATGAGGTCAAAATTGGGCCGCTGGACGATGGATCTTTTATTCCCGTAAGTGTCTGTCCTCGAAAGAAGTTCGGAGGATGATTACTTTGGAGGTTGGGTCTTGACCTGGACCGGAAGTTCGCTTAAAAAATTAAGCGCCCAAAATTCTTCTCCTAGTTCTAGATTTCCTAAGCTAAAACGCTTCTAACAAGCCCTCAATCTCTAAAATCGAACCTCTAAATCCAGAGATATAAACCCCTCTAGAACAAGCATCTATAGTTCTTTTTTACTTTGCAGGTGATTGTAGAGACAATTCACCGCAACAAGGCCCCGTGTCGGGTCGTGAGAGCAGGCCAGTCGGCCTCCCTGTCCTTCAACGACTCCCTCCCCATCAACGTCCGCTCCGGCATGGTGATCCTGGGAGCTGAGGACGGCGAGGAGCCCCGAGGGTGTCTGTTCTTCCAGGCTTCCGTATCGGTACTGCATCACGCCACTGCCATCTGCCAGGGCTTCCAGACCACCGTGCACATCGGAAGCATCCGCCAGACCGCCATCATCGAGGGAATCATGGGCATGAAGGGAATCACGACGGGATCCTCGGCCTCTGTGATGTTCAGGTTCCTGCGGCATCCGGAGTACGTGAAGCCGGGAATGCGGATTCTGTTCAGGGAGGGCAGCACCAAGGGGATTGGTAACGTGACGCAGGTCTTTCCGCTCAAGAAGAATATTTAAACTTTGACTTTTCCAAGAATTCTGCTATCTCTGCTTAGCTCTTAAAATTGTATCAACCGTTCTGTGATGCTCGACTAGTAGAAGAGCAGATTTTAGCCCCATATATAATATGTAGCAGTAGTTATGTTCAAAAGTCCCATCCGAGAGAAGTTCAAGTCATTTTAGAGAATTTCAGAAATCAAATACCTTTATTTATTTGAGTTAGTTGTAGAAACCACCAACTTAGATGGTAAAGAAGCAGAAACTTTGTAAGTTTTGTACTGAAGTGTGCAAATATTGAAGCGTTTGACAAATTTGAATAAAAATCATATAGCAACGAAGTCCATCGGCGTTTTCAAATACCCTCAAATAGTTTGATTTGCGTTTGCGTTCGTTCGAAAGCCGGCAAGTCTCATCTTACGGCCACTCGAGTGCTCACCAGGCCTTTTCAGAAACCCCCGAGCTCTTATCTCAGCGAGCTTCCTCGACCTTGGGAGCCCTTGAACACATTTGTTTTGGATTTGGTATTTGAATCGCAACCAGCCGCTTGATTTGCAGCCCCAATTCACGGTGGCACGCACAAGAAAACTTCGCATTCCAAATGTACCAAAAGCTCCTGAACACCGGCAATCAGATACGCGGAACCCTCTGGAAAATCTTCAAGAACGAGCTCCATTCTCTTCCATTGCACGTGAACATGACTGGCTTGGCTGTGAAGATCCTCCCGGCTCTGGCAGACAACTACATGTACTTGATTACCGACTCGGAGAGCAGGGAAGCGGCAATAGTGGACCCGGTGGACCCGGAGGCTGTTCTGGCAGCGGTGAAGAGCGAGAACGTGAAGCTCACGACAGTCCTCACGACGCACCACCACTGGGACCACGCCGGCGGCAACGAGAAGCTCGTGAAGCTCTTCACGGACGGTAAGCTCGAGGTCTACGGAGGCGACGACCGGATTGGAGCCCTCACGAAGAAGGTCACGCAAGGGGACTCATTCAAGATCGGCTCTCTCAGCGTCACCTGCTTGTTCACTCCCTGCCACACGACCGGGCACATTTGCTACTTTCTCGAGGGACCCGGTGACAAGGCGGTCTTCACGGGGGACACGCTCTTCCTTGGCGGTTGCGGTCGTTTCTTCGAGGGCACGGCCGAGCAAATGTACTCGGCTCTCGTTGAGAAGCTCAGTGCTCTGCCGGACGAAACGAAGGTCTTCTGTGGGCACGAGTACACGCTCCAGAACCTAAAGTTTGCGCTCCACGTTGAGCCCGACAACGAGGACATTAAGAAGAAAATTGCGTGGGCGCAGGGAAAGCGACGTGACAACGTCCCGACGATTCCGGGATCGATTGGGGAAGAGAAGCGAGTCAACCCGTTCATGCGGGTCGACGAGCCCTCCGTCCAGAAGCACGCTGGAAAGTCCGATGGGGTCGCAACCATGCAGGCCATCCGCAAGGAGAAAGACAACTTCAAGGGGTAATTTTGTAACTCGACTCTGTGATCAATTTGATTAAATAAACTTTTGGTCTGGGAATCCACCTTTTATTAACGAGATAGGCAGCAGTAATTTAGGCCGCATTGTTAAAAATGTTCAAAAGTCCAAAGATTTGAACTATTTGAATTCAAATCCCGGCTTCAAATATATTTGAACTAAGCAGCTGACTTTGACGTTTCGTCGCGAAACAAACGCAAATTAAGCTCGGGAAAAAGAAAAGGCATTTTCTTCCATCTGAAGACCGGATTAGCCACAAGATGCTTTCGAACACGAGAAGCGCCCTTTCCACCGTGGTAAGAGACTGCGATTTCCCAGGAAAAACTACGCTTTCCGGCCTGAGTGAGAGCGAATCCTGGAAGCGAAATTACATAACAAAGTGAGACCAAAACAAACCTCGTTTCAGTGGAGGGGCCTCCGCGGGTTCCACGCCTCGTCTGCCCGCCTCAGTGACAACCTCTTCGTGCACCGAGACACGCCCGAGGACAACCCCAACATCCCGTTCGAGTTCACGCCCGAGAACAAGAAGCGAGTGGAGGCCATCCTGGCGATCTACCCCGAGGGCCACAAGCGAGGCGCCATGATCCCCTTGCTGGATCTCGCCCAGCGCCAGCACGGTTGGCTCCCGATCTCCGCCATGCACAAGGTGGCCGAGGTCCTGGAACTTCCCAACATGCGGGTCTACGAGGTTGCCACGTTCTACACGATGTTTATGCGGAAGCCGACGGGCAAGTTCCACATCCAGGTCTGCACCACGACGCCCTGCTGGCTCATGAACTCCGATGATGTCCTCAACACCTGCAAGCGCAAGCTCGGAATTGGTGTGGGCGAGACCACGAAGGACATGCAGTTCACAATTTCGGAGGTCGAGTGCTTGGGGGCCTGCGTGAATGCTCCCATGATGGCGGTCAACGATGACTACTACGAGGACTTGTCGGCCAAGGATGTGGAGGAGATCATTGATGACTTGAAGGCTGGGAGGAAACCGGCTCCGGGTCCAAGGTCTGGGAGGTACGCGTCGGAGCCAGCGGGCCAGCTGACGAGTCTGACGGAGGAGCCCAAGGGACCCGGATTCGGAGTGCAGTCGGGCTTGTAGGAATGGACGTCTCCAAATTGTTGATTAATTTACCGAAATAAAACATCATAAGCTTGGAGGAGAGGTTTTCCATTGGACTGCTATGGGCTCGCTGGAGAGTTAACCCTCTAATGCATGAATATTTCACCCAGAAAAAATTAATGAAACTTGCATAAATTTCAAAGGGTTCTACTATAGGCCTCAGAACAAGCCCCGGAGTAGCAAAAAAAAAATAATTTTTAATTTAAGTAAAGCGCACAAATTTAAGAAAAGTGCTTTAATCCATTGGCAGCCGAGGGGTCACTGGTGATCCATCAACTTTTGAAAATTTATTCCGGGCAAACTTAATGTTAAGGTCAAGTTTTGAATGCATTTTCAATTAATTTCATCCTACTGTTGAAATTGGCTACATTTCTTTTGACAGTCATTTTTAGATTTTAACTTATTGGATTTTAAATTTTCAGGTTTAAATATCATTAAAAATACTAAACGTCATAATTTCAAAAAACTTTCTTCTACAATATTTAGAGTTGAGTCTGAACTATATTTTTCATTTAAAAAAATTTAACCCATTTTGTGATTTATGGGCATATTTTTATAAAAATAACTTCTCCAAAAATTTTTTTAAAATTTAAATTTTACGAATTTTTCATATTAATTTTTTTTTCAACCAAAACAATCGATTTCAGGAAGTTTGACGCAGTTTGAAAATCATGGTAGCTAATGGGTTAAAAACCTTTGAGTCTCTGGGCCAGTGCATTTTTATTTCCTCAAATTGGCAATGTGCTTCTTCCAGTTTCTCCTGACTTGAAATGTGCTGAGAAAGAAACTTTTTATTTCACTCTTAAAATTCGAAAGCTTATTTTTCCGGGAAACACCAAACCACTCCACACGGTATGCGGTTACAGCTCTAATTGTTGTAAGCTCCTAAGTAGTTTCCACACTTCTCGCAGTAGTGCAGCTTGCTCTTGCAGGAGTCGCAGCAGTAGGGGATGCATCCGAGACAGCCGCAGACACACAGCAAGGCCGCCAATATGTGCGTCTTGTTCGAGGCTTCAGCTTCGACTCGCGTAGTAGTGGACTCGTGACAAGACGAACACGTGACTTGGATCGGTTTCGGTCCAAAAGCTGCTGCGAAAAAGAAAGGTGACTCAGAGGAAAAATGGAGGAAAAACTATACTTGGTTGCTGGATGATGGCGGCCATGGCGTGTAAGTTCTTCGGCTGGGAGACTCGTAATGAAATGCCCAGGAAGGCTGTTGAAAAGCGCGCATTTCTTATCACGACGGACAATCAATAGTGGTGTCATTGGCAATAATGATGGGTTGGCATGCACAAGAGACCGAGCTGTGACATGTGGAGCTTTGGGTGCTTTAAAATCGATTGCTGCAAGCGCTCTCTGACTGATGAGCCATTAGGGGCTTAACTAGTCCTACACTCGAAGGCTCTGGAGAATGGAGCGTTGAGATCCGAGAGTTGAAATCTCATGGCAGTTCTGTAAAATTCAATTTGCATATGAGCTTATAAATCCCGTGTTTTTCAGAACTTTTTACATCCAACTTCCACGAATTGTTTTTTAGTGCATTTTTAGCATTTTGCAAAAAGCATTTTGCCGCTTTGCCGTCTGTCTGTCTGTCTGTCTGAACTTTTATAACTCAAGAACCAGAAAAGTAAGAGAGCTGCGGTTTTTTCGCATCGTGTCAGGCATGATCTATAAGGTAGCAGGCTAACAATTTTAGACCCCTATCCCCTCTTGGGGGGGGGGAATGGGGGGTATTTTACGTTTGTATGAAAACTCCTTATTTTACATTCGATTGAGCTGAAATTTTAGTATGTTGTAGTCTATGTAAAATCTAGTAAATCATGGTACCACATGTAACCCCTACCATGTACAGGGACGGAGCTAGGGGCTCTCAAAGTTTGGTCTCTCGAAATTTTTGAAAATGCACCCTAAAGCTTAATCTCCAATTTTTCTTTTTATACATTTTCTAGTTTTCGATGAAAGCACTTCAAATATTAAGGATCAGGGGAGAAGTCTTCAATAGGGCAGCTATCCCGAGACTTACCTTTAGAATATGAAGAATTCTGAAGAAAGAAAACTGAATAATGACAAACCGCGACAACAGGAGTAAAAACAGCAATGATTCTTTATGTTTATTATTTCAACTATTTATTTTAGCTCATTACTTTTCATTACTATTGTTTTTATTTATTTTAGCTACTTTTACGGATTTATGCTGAACTCTGGCTCCTACTTCATATCATAGACGTATCTTTATCGTAAACTTAGCCGAGCAGTGATAATTGTTTTAAACCATCGCTGTTATAGTACGATTTCTTTACTTCATTACGATTATTACAGTACCTTTTATTTGCAATATCATAACAATTGCGTCCTGAACTAAAAACGTATCCTCTTCTTACTACCAAATTTCATGTCACATTCATATTTCATTACTTTTTGCGATTTTTATTACTGAATTTTGATTCGGTTACCCTAAAGTACGTATTATTATTGGCATGCATCAAGCATTGAGTTTCAAAGACATCCATAGTTGCGATAAAATTTTCAAAAACCGGGGTTCAGAAAAATTTTGAATTTTCGTAAGCCGATATATCTGAGGGAAAAGTAGGGAAAAGCGCTAGAAAATCACAAAAGAGTTCGTTAACAAAGGGCAATGAAACAAACAATAAACAACGAAAATTGCCGAAAACAAGAACCTCCAACTTAAGTCTTAATATTGCCTAAATATTTACAACTTTTATGTTACAGCAAATTTTACTTAAAGCTTAATCAACAAGCGAAAAAGTAATATCTATTTTCTCAGTTTTCCTTCACTTTTTTTTTGTTTTCCATTTAACTTTACTTTAGTCTAAGATCACTAGTATTTTGGATTCAGTTTCACCTTCACAAGGATATTTTTCATGACGTCACTTAAATGTTAAAGCTTAAAAAATTAAAAACGCAAACAATGGCACGTTTTGTAGAATCCCTGCTCTCAAAATCAATTTGTGCGGCGTCTCTGATTCAAACAATTAGGAACTCGCGTCGTGCAAGTTCGTCGTTAGCTGCTTGTGGTTAAACGAAACATAAGGATGGAATCTGAAAGAAAATAAGGAAGATCATGTTAATGATGTGGCAAAGTAGCTTATCGTCTCCCGTCCACTGACGGAACTAGAGTAAGTCGACTGGAAATTTTCATTTTTTATTCAGCCCTTGGGCGCTCAATTCACCTTTAAAGATTTAGAGACGCCCAATACAGCTCCAAAGGTGCTATTTCCAACCCTGGGAGTTCAAGTTTGGAGCCTCATAGGGCCTGTTCACATATTACGTAACGGTGAAAATCGAGATTTTCGACCCCCAACCCCCCCCCCCCCCTCTGTCACGGTTTGTCCTATATAACAGTACTATAGTTTGTACTGACTGTTAAGGAGCGGCCGACAACCCCCCCCCCCCTGCTGGACCGTGACGTAATATGTGAACAGGCCCATATCGAATTTATGGTAAAAAAAACCTCTTTCTGGACAGTTCTAGACCCTGAATACTACGCCACTGGTTAAAAGGAGCCATGAAGCTCTAGATTCTAGGAAGTAAAAATGGTGGAACGTCTCCTTCGCAAATCAAAGCTAAGGCTAAAAGAAACCCCCTCCTGTGCTCCACCACTGCCCCCGGATCGCAAAAAGAGGAGTTGTACAACAATACAACGAGCAACAAGTGTTCCTAAAGCCGTTTGTATCGCTTCTTCTGCCTCCCATCCACCCTTTTTGCTTTTGTTCCAGCACACGCTGCCGTTGGCATCTTGCAGAACGTCGAGGGAGCCGACAACCGACACTTGAAGATTATTTCAAGTACTACAAGGCAGCTCACCCTTTGCCTCTTGTTCCCTGTCATGAAGCTGTGACTTCATTGATGATGATTATTATTATTTCGAGAGCTCAGCTCGCACTTTAATTACTATTTGGAGCTAGATTTGGAAATGATTGAGCTGCATTGCGAGAGACTTTGATTAAACATAGCAGAAGAGGGATGTTGTTGTCGCAGCGGAAAATCTCATCCTTGACAATCTGCGAGCGTCAAGAATTTAAATGAATCTGCTTTCCCGCGCCTTCTGCATTCCTGCATAATGACGGTCTCGCAAATTAGATTTTTTCCGCCCGCTCTCTTGTTCTCGCGTCGCTTCCACTTAATTTTCCACCAACGCCCGAGAAACTTCATCATACTCGCGCACTCAATAATTCATTCAGCACGCAAATTCTCTCAAATTAGGTACAATTTAATTTGGTACCGCGGTGAAAATGTGTCAATTATTTTTTTCCTTCTCGGTTCTCGCGCTCAACTTGCCCCTTGGATGCCTCGCGTGTGTCGTCGCGGAGTCGAGAAGACAAATTAAATTTGGAGGATGTTCGGGAGGAGGAAAGTTTTAATTTGATAATTCATTCAAGTAGACAAGGAATGCGCACGGAGGGGTGATTGACAGATGGACCGAAAATAAGCCCCCAGCCCAGCGTTCTCCGGATAGTCGTGAGCAGAAAGAGCGAAACCGCAGTCTTGACACGACCACTTGTCTAGCAGTGGCGTATCAGGAGCAGAATAATCAATTTCCATCAAATTTTCATGCACGAGGACACATTTTCGCCGACTCACGCTTCTCGCCCCCCCCCCCAACGCACAACTTTTTGACACTTTTAATGACAGCTTTATTATTATATCACACTTTTCATCCCTGCCACCAACCTGTCAATATAATGTTACATTATTAACGACTCTAAAGTGTCTCGAGTGCCTCCTTGTGTTCCTTCCTCCCCCATTGCATGCAATTTTTTTTCGCAGCCCATGACTTTTGCCTTTTTCCGCCTCTATTAGCACTTTTTGGGCCCGAACGATTTATTTTTTATCGTTCTGTCGGTCTGAGCCGTAAATTTATTAATTTTCTCTTAAGTGGAGTTACTTTGGGGCCTCTGACTTCGACCATGTGCGAGGTTAAAGTCATGTGCGGTTCAATGACTTGCGAAATTTTATGGGAGAGACAGACGGACAAATACATGCATTTTAATCAGTGATAGATTTAACTTTTGGAAACCCTAGGCTTGTTTTGGGACCTCCCAAAAATCTCTAGAAGCCCCCTAAAAAAATAAGGTCCTTGCATTTTTTTTAGGTCGAGGGGCCACTTTTCCAGCTGCCAGAGGCCCTTCTTTGTATCGAAAAAAATAATTTTAAGTTTTTAAGGTCGAGGGGGCCTCTTTTCCAGCTACCAGAGGCCCTTCTTTGAACCGAAAAAAGTATTTTTAAGTTTTTGAGGTCGAAGGGGCCCCTTTTTCAGCTTTCAGACCCCTTTCTATGAATCGAAAAAAATTGTTTTAAGTTCTTGAGGTCGAAGGAGCCTCTTTTCCAGCTGCCAGAGGCATTTCTTTGAATTGAAAAAAATAATTTTAAGTTTTTGAGGTCAAGGGGGTCAAGCCCCTCTTTGAGGATGAAGGGGCCCCTTTTTTGGCTAAGTGGCCCTTTTTTGTCAAAGATGCCCCTGTTTTAGCCACTAAAGGGCACTCAGGACAATAAAACCATTTTTAAGTTTTAGGAAATGAGAAGAGGAGATTTGACAAACTGAGGGTTCAAAATTTTGGCCTTTGGCAGAGGCCCTAATTCGTCACTGATTTTAATATTTTGTTGGTCTCAGAAAAAAGCAGGCACTTTTCACGCTCTCCACTCTCCTTTGGAGCAGAAAAGGAACGCAAAAAAATTAATTATTCCGATCAACTTATGGCGTGCCGACAAATAGCGAATTGAATTTCAAATTTTATTGACACCTCATCATCATCACCGGGAACAGGAAGCCGGAGTGGGGTTCTCCGAAGCGCCAAACATCGATTCGTGTTCGTTAAAGTTTTGTTTTCGGCAGAGAAAAAACTTTTCCCCCTCCGGAGACTCATCATATTTCATCACATCATCCGAAGATTAACACACTGACTGATTCTTAATCTCATTCTTTTTGTGCGCCCTCCCTGACTCCCGAAATCTCTCCTCCCCCCTCCACCCCGACTGCGACTCGTCAAGTTTATTATTATTATGATTATGTTCCCTCACTCGGAGGAGCCAGAGCGGCAACTTTTTCTCCTCCTGCACGGACAAATTACGAACAATTATGCAAGCAAGTTGTAACATTTTAATTCCACCCTAGTGGGTTGATTGATCTCCTAAGATACGACGAAGTCGAGCATTCAAGGTATATGAAAAGGAAAATTACTGGCTCAATGACTCCTATTCAATACGAGATACTTTTTTCATATTCCAAAAGAAGAAATTATTTTTATTTCACTTGCTTTGAGGGTATTCGAGTGTATTTTTATCTTATTAGTGGATGTTTTACAAGGCGCTGGCGTGCCAGCGTTGCCAAGTCGGGTCGAGGAGTATGCGGAGGAAAAAGGAAAAATGTGTGTGTACGGAGGAAAGCGATTTGTATTAATTATTCAAGAGAGCAAAGTCGCAACAGAAAAAAAAGAGCGACAGCCTTTAAGAAAAATTATGTAATTGCTTTGCCGCTCCGCTGGAAATGAGATTAATGTGAAAATAAAAAGTGACACGGAATTGAAGGATCTGATCTTGACACCGAATTAAATCGAGGAAAACGGCGGAAAAACAAGCAAAGAGGTTCAAGTGGGGTTTTTCATTAAGAAATTGTTGCCTTTGTTTTTTTTTTGTTTGCTGTGTCCGTCCGTCTGCCTCGCAAAGACTCCTAGAGATATATATCTTTTGTGGGAATTTTGAGGACACTAGGGCGACTTAAACTCCGGATTGGGTCTTTATAACTATGGTGGTCAAAATTAAAAATCTTTTTTTTTTTTAGATTCCCTATTTTGAACCCTTCGGAAAAAAGTCTTCAACCTTTAACCCATTTCCTCCCAACGTTGAGTATACGCAACAGCAACTTTGGAATTTTTTGTGGCAAAATAATAAGAGCTAAAAAGCTAATTTTTGATTTATTTGAATATTTGATTCTTTGTCTTTCTTTCATAGAGAAACTTTTTTTTCATCAGGTTTTTAAAAGTAGCTATATTGGCTCTCAGAGATGAGCCCAATTTTTAAAGAATTTTTGAAAACTCGCAAAAAATGTAGTGTTTGTTTTTTATTCTATTTTTTGAGGAAAAAATAAATTTACAGTAAAATAAGGCTTCCAATGGGCTCAAATTAGGCTTTGAAGGTGATCATATGAAAAAACACGTTTTAACATATAACATAAATTTATATATGTTATATATTATAAGGAAATTTATGTTCAAAACAATACATAATATAAAAATATGAAATAAATGTAATTTATAGAAAATATATGTCAAAAACATAACAAAAGTATAAGATTTTTTTGACAGCATATTTATCATATTGGGACCAAAAAAAGTGAAATTTGTGAAAATTAGCAAGAAAACGTCGATTAAGCCAAAAAGTCAATTTGAAAATGCTCATTCGTCTTTTAACGCTTCAAGAGCTTCCGGCAGTTGGAGGCTCCCAAAAAGCTGAATGAAGTCTCGCCCTAAGGTTTAAATTAAAATCAGCGAAATGGGCAGTCAAAGCGAAGCCCCGAGCGCTCATCAATCAGGATATAAAAGAAAAATCCGCCAAATCGCGAAAATAAAATCAAATCAACCGCTCGACTTACCTTAAAAGCTATTAAAAATTTTCATCTAGTCCATCGATTGAAATTGCGGCGATTTCCCGATAAACAAATAAAATTAATGGACCCAAGACGGCGGTGTCACGGAGGCGCGAGTCGTAAATTGTCCATGCTGCACCACGACCACGGCCGGAGAGGGCGCTGTGGCCACCGAGGATGCCTGCGTTGGTCCCGCAAGAGTGTTGAGCGCTTCTTGCTGGCTGCTACTTGTGGTGCTGCTGTAGAGACTGTGGCTGTTCTGCTGCTGGGCCATGGGGAAGTTGAAGTCGAGGGAACCATCGACGCTCAGCTCGTGCTTTATCACCTGGAAATTGTGCTTATTTAAGGAAAGTTCGGGGGAGCTTGGAGGGAGACTTACTTCGTCCACATTGCAGTCCAATCCGCCTTGGAAAGGTTCGAGATTAATGTTCAGGTCGTCCAAGTGGGTCTGTCCGTTGAGCGCCTCCATGAACTGACCCATGAGAGTCTGGGGAGTATTGCTATCACCTGGAAATCGGATGGTTTCGACTGAGAGGCCCCTTCTGACGCACCACAACTCACCTAAGCTTGTGACTCCTTGAGATTGGGGCGTCAGGGGTGGGCTGTTGGAGGATGGTCGCTGGAGAGATCGCGTTCCAACGAGCATCGTGTAGTCCGAAGATGGCTCACTGTGGGGATAAGAGGGGGACATGCCCGTTCCTGAGGCTGGAGACATACTCTGAAGCTGTCGAACGGAAGGCTCGTGAGTTGAAAAATGATGTGGGAGAAAAATTAGCAACTTACCTCTCTTGTACTGTTCTGCAGCATGTGCTGGATGCCGTACGAGTGAGCAACTGTTGCATGCAATGAATATGGTTGTGGTGGCTGGTACGGTGGTGGGGGTTGAGCGGGATGCATTTGGCCTGCCGTCGTGAATCTGCTCCATCCGTACGACCAGGAAGGAAAAATTGCGAGATATTTTATTTGTTCAGAGACACAAAATGACGAGCACGTCAAAGGCATGCAAACAACGTTCAAAGCCAACAATCTAGCAAACATTTCGGTTTTCGGCTCAACAAATAAGAAGCAACGAATGAAGTTGAACTCAGGTAAAATAAACATAACACAAAATACTGACCCTTGTAGGAACTCGCTTTGCAGCGTCAGCTCGTCCGCAATAGAGCCCGCTAGCTGATCAAGAGCAGCCTGCTCCTGTGCCGTGGGAACCGTCTCTGGCACAGATGAATTGAAATCGTTCAAGTTTGTGCCGAACGGCCAGTCCGACTCCCCGCTCAGGAGGGACGGAATCGGGCTCAGTCGGCCAACGGAACTGGCATTCGATGAGGCACGTTGGCGAAAATCGGGCGACAGTTGGAACGAGCCGCTTTTCGGTGGTGAGGAAAATAAATATGGGAAAAACACGTGCAAATTGGCCGATGCGGAAATGAAATGAAAAATAAATAAAATTCAAGATGGCGGAAAAATTAGGAAATAAGTCTAAATTTCAATTTCTACTTTGCTAGCTACTCTTTGGCGGGTGATGTGTCCACAGAGTCTAGTTTTTCAGTGTCTCCGTGGACACGTCCCACATCTTTGGATAAGAACTAGACACAGAAAGCGACTCTAGGTCGTGAGATCGAGCTTTGAAGCTAGAAGAGGGACCAGCGTGGCAGAGTCGACACTTACCTATGAAGAGGGCTGTCTGGGAACAGGTCTAGTCCTTCGCTCACACTACTGCTGGGCGAGGGGGTGGCGTCATTCATGTTACTTGTATCTATGGGAGGGTCTCTGTGAGGAAATTGCTTCCGAAAAAGGGGAGAGAGGAGGGACTCACTTGCTAATCCTAGAGCTTGAGCGTTTCTCAGTGCTTCTACCCGTTTTTTGGCTCTTCCTCTTCGCTTCTCGAACTTGCTGGTCTCCATCGAGGCCGCTCTTCTCCTCACAGACTTGCCTGCAAAAGCGAAACTTGACTTTTTCGGAAGGCAGATGGAAGAGCAGGCACCTACCTGGCTTGGCGTCGGGGTTCAGCATCCACCACGAGGACTTGCCCGTTCCCTCATTTTGTACTCTCATGAATCTGTTGTGCAGCGACAAGTTGTGCCTTATTGAGTTCTGGAATGACAAGAGGCAAATTGCGGTTTTAATTTCGGGTCTAAAAGTTGCCACTTAGCGGCATCCCGGCAAATTGAGCGAATCATCATCGTCCAATTAGTATAATGAAGCTAATTTTTCGCTCGCATTTTCCCAGTCATTACCCTCATTTCGGGTGCTGGGAGCCGGTAGCCGGACGTGAGGCAGGCGGATATTTTAATTAAAAGGTCACTCGCATAGGATCGATGAAGACGATGAACTTCCCAGTTGTGGGAAAATCAACAGGCGAGGGGAAGATTTTTGAGGCCATTAAGCAACCAATAGACACCCGGCAAAACAAATACCGTAACGCTGTAATAATGTGGGATTCTCGCAGTCGTCCCCTATCGCAATCTGCTGCAGTAATCACGCTCGCTTCACCTTCCTTCTCTCCCATTCTCCTCTCCAATCGACAACGCTTTAATATTATTTAGTGTAATGATTGAATTTTCCACATTTTTCTCTTGTTTGCGCGCGTATTGATTTCCTAATGCGATAGCCTCGAGGGATGTGCTCGTTCACTCGACCTTTTCTTCGAGACAGGGACGGGAGAGAGGGGCGCTAGAATCCTCTGTTTTCGTTTATTTCAAAAGCTAAGGCCCCAAAGAGCCATCTCTGGTCTCTTACGACACTCGTCTAAGCTGCTTATCTAATTTGTAAGATCTCCCGACACTCTCGCATTTCTCTGACATTGCCTCATTCGCATGCAAATCAGCTTAAAATGCACTTCCACTTGTTTGAACTTCGAGCCCTCTGGGAAATTCTTGAACTTTGCTCGTACTTTTTCCGCTTCCTCATCTTTGACTTGCGGGGTCTGCACCACGTTGATTGGCTTGGCACAAGACTTGACGGGCAGGCAATAAAATCACACATTTATTTATGATTTTTCTCCTACATGGATGGCAGCACACACTTTTCTCGAAATAATGGCCTACAAATTGAATGTTTCCAAGAAACAAGAAAAAAAGGAATCGAGACGTGAAACCTTCCCGCAACGACGACAATGATGAAAGTTAACAAGCAGAAGCAGGTCGTAAAATGACGCGCCACTCGAATGCAGGAGCCGGAGAGGAGCGACAATAAACAGCGGCAATGTCTTATCGTGAAGATAAAATCACTCACTGGCTGGGGTTTTGTGGAAATTTTCTGAACATTTTCTTTTTTGCTTTGGTCTAGAAAATCTGTAGGAGTTTTTGTGCAAAAAAAAAATTATAAAAAGAAAAATTGGAGATTAAGTGAAAGGGTGCATTTTCAAAGATTTCGAGAAGACTAAAATTTGAGGGCTCCTAGCTCCGATCCTGTACATGGTAGGGGTCACATGTTGCACAGACAACAACATACTAAAATTTCAGCTCAATGGGATGTAAAATAAAGAGGTTGCATACAAACGTAAAAACCCCCCATTCCGCCCCAAGAGGGGGTGGGGGTCTAAAATTGTTAGTCTGCACGCCTACAGACCAGGCCCTACACGATGCAAGCTCTTCTGGTTCTTGAGTTATAAAATTTCAGACAGACAGACGGCAACTAAAAATATTCACAAAAAAGTTCAATCTGGAGCTCTTCCCCGGGGTTCGGCTCACTGACGATACAAGACACAGCCCATGTGTGTCTGTATGTTTGCACATTCTGACCCTCATGTCATTTGACATCATCGAATATCCCCGTTGCTGGTGGCGGTGGGTGGATGGCAAACTCGGGCCATTGAAGCGTGATGAATTGCTTCCAAAAATGTATCAAAAGACGAATCGACGATGGTGCTTATGACGATGAAATTTATTTGATTTATTATGGTGAGTAAACTTAGGGTTTTCGGCACTTGTTAAGACACTCGCTTGCACACTACAATGGGATAGGCATTTCCGTAAGGAGACGCCGATGCCGGAAAAGGAGTTTGTTGTCTTGGTATCAAATTGTCAATTGAATTGCAACAACATAAATCTTCCGTCAATTATCGATCCTCTCGCGTTGCGCCTTTCTTTTCGTCGCTTCGGGCACCAGACACTCAGACAGGCTTCCAGCTGTCATACGAGTATTTTGGGTAGCCAAAAGGAAACGTTTTTCCGGTAAGAAAAATTCCAGAGCCTATTTTAAGATGGGTGCTGACTTATTTTGGACACTACACCATCGTCTCGTTTGACCTGAGCGATGCTCAAAGATACAAAAAAAAAATTAAATTATCGTAAATTTTAAATAATTTCAAAGGCTGAAGAGAACCTTTCCTAACACCCACCAGAGCCTTTTTCCGATGTTATCGTAAATTTCAAAAGCTAAAAAAAGAAAACCCGTAAACCACAAAGTTGGACGGAAATCCTCACCCCAGGACGAGCTCGCAAATTCAATATGCCGACCATCAATTGAGGCATTTATATCGCATCTTCCGCACTAAATTTCAGCATAATGCCTGGAATTATGTTCCCATTATGAAAGCCTCGTCCTCGCACATATTTCACATTGCAGGAATATTAAAAATGCAGCCATAAAAGATCTGTTGAAGTCGTGAAACATTTCAATATGATTCAATGGCGCGGAATTGCTTTTTTCATTTATGAGAATTATACATTTTAATGTTTTCAATAATTTTTATGCCATTTCATCTCTCCTTCTCATGTCACGCGGCTCGCATTCCCATTAAGTGACTTAATTTTCCCTGCTCCCCGACGTCTGCCTTCTGCCCCACGTTTTTTCCGGTGAGTGCCGCGCCCCAAGGAAAAAGTGCCCGAAGCACTCATTTCCCTGTTTTTCCGCCAAATCTGGACCAAAACATGCCGCTCGTCTTTCATCTTCTGCGATTCATTGAATTCATTTAAATAAAAAACTAATCATCGCATCGCGGATTTTCCTCCATCTCCCTCTCCGCTGGGTGGAAAAAAGCGGCAAATGTCGCGTTTCCACGAGATTATCTCGCATCCCTCTACTACATATAAATCACTCCTTTCAGCGACAAAAGACAAACGCGAGCGCGAGCGCGATAAAAAGGCTGTCTGGGAGCAACAGGGCGAGTCCCTCAACCGTCCTTCAGCTGCACCGGGTCGTCTCTCTCCACTTCTAATCCTTTCTAATTTGCTAAGTGGGCGCCTCGTAATTATCTGCCAACTCCACAGAACGCCGGGAACTGGTCGTAAAATCATTTCTTGAATTGTGGAAAGTTCGAGCTTAGAGGGAAGAAAATGAAAATGCAATTTACAAAGGATAAAAGTTCGCCCAAGATATGGAGAAAGTTGGGAGCTGGAAAATAAAATGCAAAAGACACTGGCGTCGAGATAGTTTCGAGTTTGGAGTGCAAAAAAATGAGTCGAAAGCTGCAATCATGTGGAATTGAATTTTTGTCTGAACTCTGAGCAGTGAGCAGAATCAAGTTTTAATTTAAAACTGAAACTTTCCTCGTGATAAATTTTCCCCGCTGTGACAGGATTCAAGGATCCCGTGCGTCTCTTGGCAACTAACTCTGCACCTTCCGAGAGCGAACATCTTTGATAATCCCTCAAAGGAACAAAAATGCGACGCCTCTACAGCCCCCACCAAAGAGGATTTCCCTCGCATAAAAGAGTCTGATCCGCTTTGCTCGGTGTCCAGCTATTGACCCTGGGCGCACGCAAGAGCGAGAGAGATCCCGAGAGAACATATTTCAAAGTGAAACACGGAATATTGTAATCTGTATTGCGGCTGACAGCTCGTTTGAAATATGCTACCTCATCGGCAGCGCAGCGTAACTTTTGCTGGCAACTTGTCAAAAGTGCTAGATGATTTCTGAGCCCAGCCCGACTTTCTCAAGTGCAAAATCAATTTTTTATTTGCATCCAATCCGCCCGTCCCTGTATCGCGAGCACAACCACACAAATGAGGCAACTTATCTCTCTGCAGAATCGACAATTTCACACAAAAGCAAACATATTGCTGATGCCGATTGATTGGAACATCATTTTTGTTGTTAGATACTCCTCAGCCCACTCTCTGGATAGAGGCAGGAAGTTTTCCATAAAGTATTTATAGATAAAATGGGAGTGATAAGGCGAACGATTTATTCGGGGAAATATCGGGGACGACGTGAGAGGGGCTAAACTCATTTTTGGCCGCCATATTCCTGCCTTATTCCTGATCTGAACTGAGCTCCTGATAAATCGATTGAGAGTTCCTTTAGGCAGAGAAATATGGGTTCAACGTTTGAGGTCAAATTGCCAAAAATAAGCTTTTGGAAAAAAATTAATTGAGATGAATCTTGGCCACCATATTGGATATTGTGGTGTAGCCTTATTCCTGAACTGAACTGGGCTCAAGATAAATCAATTAAGTGTTTCTTTAGGCAGAGAAATATTGGTTCAACTTTAGAGGTCAAATTGCCAAAAATAAGCTTTTAGAAAAAAAAAAATTAATTGAGCTGAATCTTGGCCGCCATATTGGATATTGTGGTGTAGCCTCATTCGTGAACTGAACTGGGCTCAAGATAAATCGATTGAGTGTTCTTTTAGGCAGAGAAAGTCTAAGGTCAAATTTCCAAAAATAAGCTTTTGGAAAAATTAATTGAGCTGGATCTTGGTGACGAAAGTTTCTGAGAGGTGAGAGGTCTTTGTGTTCCGGGAAAATTGCTATGGAAATTTCACAATTCATCTCATTCATAAAGAGCCCAAACATTTTTATAATCTAAGGGTACAGTGATTCTTGAAGGAGTCAACTTTTGAGAGAAGGTTTTTCCAAGATTTTCAGAAAGCCCTCACCCTTCCCTCCCACAACTCCATACCGCATGATTCTCGAATAAAATCAAAACCATATCAGTGGTAGTGATAAAAGTAAAAATAAATTTGATGTGAAAAATTGCCAGCTCAGCATCGTTCCGGCATCCGATACACACATTCAATTCATATGATGATTCTGGATCTTATCTAACAATTTCTATGTACACAATTTGCCACATTACCTAAATTATTGAATGTACTTTTGTGTGTGCTCCCAGTGCCAGTGGAAGCGTCTGTCTCCCTTGCCCATATTTCTGAATTATTTGTCGTTCAGTTTTGCCGGAAAGTCGCAAAATGATGATGATGGTGGGTTGCCACACGGAACAAGGCAAGAGAAAAAGTTAAATTTCAGCTACTTACGGAACGCGATGGGAGTGGAGGAAAGTATTGGGAAAATAGTGTGTAAGGGGGTAATCGTTTTCACCGTTTGTCGACACATTGGCGCCTGGCGTCGCCCGCGTACATAACTCTCTTCACCGCCGCAGGTCTGTGAGCTTCCAAAATCAATGCAGCGTGCCGCCCCACGCGACGTTTTTTGTCTGATTCTGGGCCGCCTAGTCTCTCTCTCCATCATGCTATACGCTCTCTCTCTCGTAATATGCATGCGAATATGCAACAATTAATCTAAATTTGTAGAATGGCCGTGAACAAGTGCGAGGAAATCGGATTGCATAACGAATTTTTCGTTGGACGAGCATCGAAATCGGCTGGCTGTTGTAGGGTTGCCCTTTGTCAGTGACCGAGTCTCATTCCTTTTAAAACGTCCTTTTAAAATATCTTTTTCGAATTGAATAAAATAAAACCTGGCTCAATCTTTGCTATCTAGCAGAGAAAAGGCACGAGACTTGCCCAATTTTCCAGTTTTTCTAGAGTAGAAAGCATGTGAAATTTTTTCGTGAATTCAAGGTAGTCAGTTTTGCAATATGATTCTAGCCTTCAGGGTGCCTTTTTGGACATTAAGTTTTTGGCGAAAAATCGGACATTTTATGAATTTCAGGAAAAAAGTTTTTTTTCTCCAATTTCACTTTTTCGTCCAAAACTCTTCGTTAACGTCTTTCTTGGGGTAAACTTAGTCAATCAAAGTCTTCAAGGCCCAATTTGAGACAGTAAAAATTTTGGTCAAAAATCCCGAAATCGAATTTTCTTTAACGAGCGGAGATTTGGTCATTTTTCGAATTTTGGGTCAAAAAATTTTTTTCACCAAAACGCACTTTGTGGCTTAAAACGCTTCGTTAACGTTATTCTGGGACTAAACTAAGTCGATTAAAGCCTTCAAGGCCCAAATTTAAGACAAAAAAATTTTGGCAAAAAATCCTGAAATCGAGTTTTCGTTAACGAGCGGAGGTTTGGTCATTTTTTAAATTTTGGGTCAAAAATTTTTTTTTCTCTAAAACGCAAATTTTCGCCCAAAAGCTTTGTTAAAATTGAAAAGAAATTATTTCGGACAACCTGGATTCTGAAATTTTAGTAAAAGTCAGAGATGTAGGGGGGTTTCCAGGAAAAAACCAACGGGTTGCCTTAGACAAAAAAAAAATCCAGATCCCTGGCAACCCTAGCCAACAGAGGCGGGCCTTGAGGGGCATTTCCTCCACTTCCACGAAACGCTAGATATATCCTGACCCCGAGGGCAATAGAAACATGCCTCCATTGCGTCACTTAGAGACACTGCTCAATTAAATCCACTCATTACTCCTGCCCCCGCACTTTCGAGCAGCTGATTTGGCACAATTTGAGCCGTCGTCGAGCCCACATTTTCACTTTTTGCGCCGCTCGGAATTCTGTTACTTTCAGTTTCCAATAAAAAACGCACCAGAACTCGTGAAATGCCCACTGCATTGGCATGAGGGAGACAGTGGCCCGTATCGCGAAATCGCGCGATAGTATTTTTAGACACGTCGGGCCTTCCCTCACTCGTTCTCGCTCGCATTTCAAACGTGAGTATTTGCGGGTCAAGCACTTCATTATAATAATCATATTTTTCAGAGCAGCTTTCGTCATTGCGCGCGGATGGGCAAGAGCCAAAATATTATTGTCGCTGTTCCGTTATCAGCTCCCCCTCCCCCCTCCTCAACGTCGCGGAATATTTATTTATTTACAAACAAAGACGCTTATCGCGACATTTCTGAGCCCCCGATCACGAGAGAAACTGGAGGGCAGGTTGCATGCAGACTTCAGTTAGTGGCCGATATCAGCGATCTCTGGTCCGCTAACAAGCGGTCGAAAAAATGAAATTCACCGCGACACGGGAAAGCGATGTCAAATGCAAATTAGATGAACTTTCATCGGAGACCGGAGCACAGAAGCAGCTCCACTTTACGGCGCACTCAAACGGCCGTAAAGTCACACAACAACACATCTTCTCACCCACAATCATAAACTCGAAATCGAATTACTCGGTTTCATTTAAAAACGCAGAAAATATGATTTATGATTGAAATATTATGACTTCTATGGGAGATTGATTCATCATTGAATTTTATATATATTTGATTACTTTTGCAACATGTCCCACACACAATCATCATGATGACCGAATATTGAGGTGAATACAAAAATTGTATATGCCAGGAGTCACGCAAAAAATGGCCCGCGAATCACATCATAAATTTGTATTTCAGATTGCATTCATCAAAAATTATGATTAGTATGCAAAACACAAATTGTCACATACAAATTGCATTTCGGTGTCCCCAGAATATAACGTAAATGTGTATAAAATTTTATAAATATGCGGAATTCGAAATGCGGCTGAGGGAAGGAAAATAAAAAAAAAAATTAATGGCAATCGACATGACCGGAGAGAGCCTGAGAAAATCGCGCACCTGACCGATCCGTAATTACAGCAACTGTTAAGGGCCTCACTGGTAATTTGCAGCGCCGAGTGCGAGATTATGAGGACTGATAAGTGATAAATGAAAAATACCTAGCGCGTTTTAAAGCCACTCATTGACACGAAGAGTCGAATTTTTTGTCTGTCCGTCAGGAAATGACAGAGGGGCACAAATTCGCCCCGGATAAGCTCAGCTCTTGTTTTCGTTCCCACCGAAGCCCTACGAAATCCTTGTCCACTTCATTACTCTGACGGATTTTAATTTTACACATGTGAATTTATTGTAATCGGATTTGTCGTAAATTAATCCAGTACCTTTCATTTATTGGGGTAATTGAGCTGCAATGAGTTTGTGATGAAGGGATGATTATGTCAAAAATAACCTTGCCCCTCTGACCACGTAGCGATTGAGGCTCCGGAGCAATGCACGTGGTCGTGATGCAAAAAAGAAACGCAGATAGCTCAGGTGGCAATGGCGGAAGAACGCGTAAACTAGTTTAGTGGATTAGCTTAAAGAGTGGAAGTAATTTGATTGGATGGTGCGGAGATTGGAACACGGTTTAGCCGGCAGGGGCTTCCCCTTTTCACGTTCACTCGGGCAAGGTTAGCCAGGTTTGACCGGCTGTGGGAACAGACCAGTGTTTGACCACCTTGTGCCAGAAGCGTGGCTGTGCTTCTCGGAACTCGGGAATTGCGAAGTTTTAAACGTTTTTTCGCTTAAAGCCTGGTTCTCAATCGTTTCAGGTATTCAGTATAAGATGAGAGATGGGTTTTTCTCCTACTCTCTTTAAGCCAGAAAAATTCATAGGAGCGATGACCTCCTTTTTACTCCCCGCCGAAAACAGGTGATTTTGGATTTTACCCCCATAGCTCACCTCTCACAAAAAATATCGCAAAATTGCTTCTCAAACGACGTCTTTGCATCAAGGAAATTGGCCCGGTGGTCCCCAAGCGAAAAATTTGCATTTTTGTAGGGAGATTTTTTTTCTCACCCCTATAACTTTTTTTCTAGAAGTGCTATCCAAGTGTCCTTCAAGGAACTTAAGAATCTTGTCAGACTCAACACTCATGTCTGGTTTCATTAGGCTTTTTATACTGATATTCAAAATTTTAAACCCATTTTGTAGGTGAAAATTGACCTTGGGGTTAATAACTTCCCTCCAGGGAGCGCTAAAAATCAATCCTTTCATATCTCCTCTTATTTTGAGTCAAAAAAGATCCGTGCAAGTTTTTAGAGCTCTACGTCAAGTGGCTTGGAAATGAGAGCCGATGAATACGTCAGCCTGTCGAAACGGTCCTAATTTAAAACCATGATTAAAAATAAAATAGAGCTATTCGACATTTTTTTACGCATGTAAACGCATCTTAATCGTGTGAAATTCAGCAAATTATTTGAGCAGTGTCGATAACCAACGATCTTCATATAAGAGATTTCAGAAGACAACGAGCAGCACCCTGTTCTGTCCCACTTTTCTAACTTCCGTAAATCAAAGGTGCCAGCCGTCTCTTTGCCAACCTCTTGAAGGTAACAACGTCGCCTTTGTTGTCAAATTCACTTTCGATGTGCAAAACTTTTCACTTCAGCCATAACAAAAGGAAACCCCACCCCCGATCTTCCGTCTCACAAAAAACTCGTCCATTGTCCGACATGCACTTGAGGGAAATATCTCCTGCACCGAATAGCTCCGAGACTCACAGACAAATGATGAGTGTCTGTTTCCGGAATATTTATGCGAGTGCAAACTTTTACCAAAAGCGAGAGACGAGCGGAGGAAAGAAAAGAGGGGGCAGAGAAAAAAAGAAAATTTGTAGCCGTGCAATTAAGCAATAAGCAATTTAATCGTTGAAATCGGTTTTACATCCATCCTACAGAAGAAAGTACATCGTGTCCCGGCACTGCAGCGGCAGCAGCTCATGGCAGAAGGGAAAAGCGAGACGAAAGAAAAAGATTGTAGGCGCCACCGTTCGACATAGAATTTCAGATTAATGGAACATTTTTCTTTCCCTCAATTTTCCACGTTTTTCGTGTGCGTCGGAAAGGCTGCACACATTCATGCCCACACAGCATTACCTTTGCTCGCTGCGCTACCATCTCTCTCCCGTCTGCCGTCGACGGTCCCATCTAGCTACTAGAATTTTACGACTTGCACATCCCCTTCCCGAGAGTCACACCTCACACCGACCTTCCGGGCCTCCCCTTGCGCTCTGAGTCGTGTCACAGTTGGGCCGCACGAGTCAAATTATGATAATGTTCCTCTCTCTCATATGTATATTCAATCGAATGCACACAAAGTTCTCCGTTGGATTTTCCCAGGACGGAAAATTCTCTTCTTCTCTCGCTGCTGGCTTTCCTCAGAAACCAAAAACAAAGAAAGTCCTAACTTGAGCCATAAAACAGCAATCATGGAACTTTCTACGCAGCAAAAAATGCAAAGTCGCTCTGCATCCCTGCGAAAGTTCGCCCCCAAAAGTAATTTGGTGATAGACAAGTCACAGTCTAATAAACCCCAGTCACTTTTATGCTCGATGACATTTTCAGCCGGAGCCCGCAAGATTTATTTGGCAGATTAGAATTGATGAAATCTTTATGGCAGGAGACGGCAGACGCTGCCGCGGGAGGGGATTTCTCCACCGTCAATGAATATTAAGTGGAAACAATTACATTATCGCATCTTTTCATCTTTTGAGCAACTCTTTAATTATAATAATTTAGGGCCATGTCACCCTTCTTTGTTAGCTCACTTGTGCGCCAATTTATCGCCTTTTTGATTACCAATCATTTGAATTAAACGACGGCCATGAGTTAGTGTCGTTTTTGTACGTCTTCATTATACAATTTGTGGCCTTTCGGGGACACTCTGTGGAATCGGGGTTTATTGGGTCATTAGTGGATCTCGCAAAATAGATTTATTGGCCGATTTACGACTTGCTCGCGTGGACTTTTCCTCCCATTTACGACCTTTCGGCACGAAGGAGTCAAGGAGCAAAAATCAAGTTTTCAGGAGTCTCTTCAAGCTCCTTATTTTTCGCGGATTCGTGGAAATGTAAACCTCATTGCTTTATGATACGAAAAACGCGCGTCAACCACCACTAAAACCCACCCAGAGCAACATAACCGTAACGATAACAATATTATGAGGAGACGAGTAGTCAGTGGTGTCGTCAAGGTGGGGTCTTTCAGCCGATTTCAGCTCTGAAGGTGCTCACAAAGTTGCTATTTGGGGGCAGAATTCATCTTTGAAGGTGACTAGTTAACCTTAAGGGCGCTCACTTTATCTCTGGAGGCGGAAATTTGGTTTTTGAGATAACAATTTGAATGCTGAGGTGTCTCATGGTTTTTTTTCCAATTTGTTAGCGACCATTTGGGTACCAGAAGACTCATTTTGTCCTCTGTTGCCTCCTATTTTAATTCTAAGGCGTCAGCTTCATCTCTCTAAGGAGTGACACTTCACTTTTGAGACACTTCTTTCATCTGTCGGGACGTCAATGCGGTCTGAGGACACCTTTTCAAGGTTATCTTAGTTCCAAAACTCTTAGGTCAGATCGTCAACCCTAGCTACGCCACTGAACGCAGCTCCTTCCATGCCATAGAGCAAGTAGTTGGGAGAAAAAGCGACTCTTTTTTGCCCAAAACTTTTTCACCCGATTTAAAAATCAGATTACAGGACATTGACGAGAATTTGCATCGGATTTTGCGTTCAGTGCCACAGTTCCCCCACGACATCGCCTCTCGTTACTTTTTCCCCTCTGTATACACATATCTGATGCATGACACATATAAATTTTATTCAAAACTATATCGGAGCATCGCCAGCAACTAAAAAATTTATACAAAAAATTTTCAATGCGTGTTCACAATTCGTTGTATATAATTTACATAATATTGAAATGGATTCTTTGCCGCTAGTTGAGTCGACTTTTATTGATTGAATGGAATGTGCTTACGTTGAGCTTTTTGCGTTGCAGAAGTCAACTCAATTATTCAAGCGCCATGAGACCCCACGTGGAGTAGCCACCCCGTTCCGCCCCCGAGCGTCCCGACTCTCGACTTGAGACGCTTCTGATACGCGCGTCCACAGGACATAAAATAAGACTTTATCTCTTAATTCCATTATCATTCTAACAACTTTTAGTTTTTATTGCGAGCTGAAAGTCGTAAAAGCGGCATTAACCGATACCGGATAAACTAGAATCTCGATTCTTTATCGGCTATATGATGAAGCCCAATATTAAGTTTTATACTCCTAAATGCTCCATCAGACGATAGTGGTCAATCACAATGCATTCTTTACACGCTTCTGCTCGACCTGGGGGAGGACGGGTGACGGGATCGGAAGCAAGACGACGGAGAAGAAAATATAAATTTATTGAGTTATTAAATTTCAATTCAATCTGATTTATGGTATCAATTTGATTCGCTTCGTGGGGCTGCCGGGGCAGGGGGAGTCGGAACTTCCGGGTCACCCAGGCTCCCTCTAGGTACAGAGAGACACTCAACAAGAGTCTAGCAGCAGTGTCACGCGTCTTTCCAAGTCTCGACAGATTGAAAGAATTGTATTTCAATACTATCGGGGTTCAGGGACGGCGAGACGGGGAACCACGCCGTCTTTGCCGAATCACGCCGTCTCTGCACTTGGAACAGTTTCAAATGCAAGTAAAATAAGACAAAGACGGCTGGCTGCGGGCGTCTTTCGAGTTCAATCTCGCATTCGAGAGATTGGCAAATTAAAGACCCAATCTATGTGCTCCATCGACCCGAGACTCGACTCGGCTCGGCTCTCTCCCGCCTCTCGCGTCTACATGCATGCGGAGGAAAGTGAATAAAAATGGCACGGTGTGGTACGGAATGGCAAAATTGAATAAGTAATGAATAATGTCATCGCAATTGGCATTGGCAGGGAGCCACTTAAGAAAATTGCTTTCGTGGCGAATTGGCGAAATTTTTAATCAATTTCCATTGTTTCCATTCCGTTCAGAAGTGCAATTGAATAAATCAAAATGCGTTTACCTGAAGTCACGAGAACGCCCGTGTGTGAGGCAATTTGTTACCCGGTCGTTCTTCAATCACCTCAATCTGTGGCTCCTGCTGGGACCGAGAAGCCTTTAATTGACACCTCCAATATGTTACCATTAATTTATATTTGTAAACATGCATTCAATCGCTCTTTTTCAATCCATTAAGCATTTTTGCGTCCCTTTTGCACTCTTGGTGTCCCGGTCCGGAGGACTAAGCCAATCATCCCCTTTAAGCCATCCGTCAGTTGACGTTTACTCGACTTGACGTTCACGTTCCCTCTCACTGATCTCTGCCCTGCTGCCAGTGCTGCAGGATGAGCAAGGAAAGGCACAAAGGAGGCACCAAAGCACATGCGAAATCTATTAATTAAAATAAATTCAATTCAATTAGAGTGTGATGCGAGCACTAATTTATTTTGCGCCGAGCCGAGAGCACTGCATCATCAATCGGTAACGAGGGAATCAAATCGTAATTGATTGTACATTTCCAAGAAGTTCACGGAGATGGAATAATCTGTCATTCTGTGAGTTCGGGGGTGGGAATACATCGCCGCTCCATTGTTTTGTCGGGGGAATCGAAGTTTGTATTTAGGGCCAGTTTTCATCAAGAGCCTGAAGCCTTACTATTATTCGGTTGGAATCAAAGAGACGCAAAAAATCCATTGACGTAGCTCCCGGGATTTGAGCAGCTGTGTGAAGCCAAATTTCCCGAGCTTACGTCAGACAAGGTCTTTAATCAGGTGCGTTCGCGTCCACGTAACCCTCGACCTAATAACTCGAAAATATTTATGCCTCACAGGGGCTTTCCATATTGCAATTTATTTTCGCCAACAGATTGTCTGAATTGGCCTCTTCAGCAAGGTGACTTCGAGTACATCAATCTCCTCCAATATATGAAACAAATCAAATGCTTCTTTAAAGGTTGAACTTTCATATTTCATTATTATATTTTTGACGTTTCTCAGATCTGCTCGAAGTCGGAGAAGCCGAGTGTGGAGACGAGAGGCAGGAGAAGGGAACATTTAGATGCAAAACAGTGTTACCGAAATTGAGATGATTGATGTACAAACTCCGAGAAATCATCATATCGTATGAAAAGAAATCCTTCAGCTTCTCAGGATGATGAAGAAACGTGTATCAAATCACTACCTCACGTACGCTCCCCGACTCCGTCTCTCCCGTACTTTGATGTCATCTACGATGCTCGGCAAACTTTTTCTGGCTGAAGTGAAGCCAGAAAGTGCTGGATGCCGTGCCAGTGAACGTTCGAAACATAATACAATCACCAAATTTAGAGCCAGGAGCGCAAAAAAAGCTCGAGAGAAAGAATTCGCTCTCTTCCCTCCGTCATGGCCCAAAGCCATCATCCATGACTGTCGAAATTTCACGCTACATGTACATAATATGCCATATATTTAATTTATCAACTTCGACACTGGCAACCGTGCCACGAGAGGGGCTCCCGGGGCCTTAGCCGTGAACTCGATTCTCTCGCACGAGGTCGGGTCACGTGTCGGGGGCTTCCAGAGTGTCAATCGACCAGCATGCATGTGATTATTTCGCAGAGCTCCGAAAGTCGTTGGTTTCCGTTCACTGACACTCAAAAGGATCACAACTCAAACTGAGATTTTTGACTAAAATTTAATAAAAACGAGTTCAGAGTTCATTTGAATAACGAAAGGAAGGAATTAAGATAATCGCAAAGTTGATTAGTTAAAATTAAATAAAATAATCATTTAAATCCTGATAAAAAATTGAAAGCAGTAATCATCCAATTTTTGGGCCTGTTTGCACATTACGTCACGGACCATAGGAGAGGGGGAGGAAGGGGTTGGCAGCTCCTTGACAGCTGGTACAAACTCAAGTACTATTACATAGGACAAACCGTGACAGAAGGGAGGGAGTGGGGGGGCTCTAAAATCTTGATATTTACCGTGTCGTAATTTATGAACAAAGCCTTTTCAGCAAATTAAGATAATTTCGAGTTCGAAGAGGGTAAGTATTTTTCAGCAATCACTTTCAAGGTTCTCATTGGCCGAGAAAGCCAAAAGTTTGATTTTGGAAACTTGTAAAATGTCCCTCAAAATGAGTGTTTGAGCTACATTCTTATCAAGTCACACGTGCGGGAAAATCTGCATTTTGATATGCACTCCCTGATTATACATTTCCAGATTGATAGACCTGATATAAATAAAACATGCCACCCACTGATGCCCTGTAATAAAATAGATACTGCTGTCGACACACAAATGGAGAGCAATGTCAAGCACCCCTCAACCTCTTGCTGTCAAATTGCATGAGCAAACTCCTATATATCCCACATGTGAGCCAATGGATCGCAGCAATTCAGATAGATTGCCCAGGATATTATTCATGATTATTGTATATCATGAAATTCATACAATAATGATGATGATAATGGCGAAGTGAATGACTCCTTATGTGGACGGGAGAGGCTGGAAATCAGTCACGGAGAAAGCCATTTGACCGGATTCCGCTTCCCTTCAATGCGATTACGACTGGCAACGGGCAACCTAATTGTAATTTATTCAAAATTCAATTTCTCATGCCTGGTTTCTGTTTCTCTCACATCTCCGTTGCCCCCCGTCCGAGCACTTCCAGTATCTCAAGGTTACCGCCATTATATCTTATCTCGTCGGTCCGATTCGGAGCGAGAGAGAGCGAAACTATCATCGTAAAAAGTGCGATAAAAGTTGTTGATTAATGTGAGATAAAAATTAAATCATACAAAAAGTTGTGCCGCATGACGACGGGCTCTAGGTGTGTGTGTGAATCCTAACCTACCGCAACATTGGCAAGTCATGACCGATTGAGTTAAAAATAGAGGTACAAAGCAAGGCAAGAGATAGACAATCTGTTGTCCATTTGACTTTGAATTTCTCGTGTTTGGATTCGCCAAATTTGTTCAAGTCTCTCGAGATGTGTGCGAGAAAAGTGAGCCCACAGACATCATTTGTGGTTTTTTTCCGCGCGCTTTTAATGTGCCCGGTTTCTGCGTCTCTGGACCAGTATTGACTCGAATATCAGATATGCTAAGTACTCGACTGAAGTTGACTTTTTTGTTTGCGCAGCTTTCAACTCTACAGACAGACTCTGACTTTTGAGCTGGCAACAGAAGCCTCCAAAGTGCCCAAGGTCACCTTCTCCCGTACCAGCAGACCCCCCAAAATGACTCACAAAAAGTTTGAGGTAGGTCGGCTCCTCATCGTCGATGATGACGTCCGGTGTGACGACATTTTTCGGGATCATCTCACTGACCAGCGTCCGTCGAGGAATGTGCAACAAGCAATCAATTTTCCCTTCACTTTGCTTCCGTTCCGTTTTTGCCCGCTTTTCCACCCCTTTGGCAGCCTCTCTCTCGTATACATGGAGAGCCATTAAAGTACACTTATGAGGCGGGCGAGAGCTATTGAACGGTATGTGATATTCGTGGAAGACAAGAGGAACAATAAAAACGACAAAATGATTGTTGAAGGCGTCAAATCGGAATGCTAATGTGTGAGTGGAGTGGTGTCTAGCTACTAGAGAGGCAGTATGTGGGGCGTTACTCTCTGGAAGGTCTACCGTTGCGTAATTTGTGATTTTTTTAGCCAGAGGCGTAGGAAGACTTTTTATAGAAGGGGCAGAATTCAAATTTGTCAATCTTCTTCTAAGTGAATATTTAAATACCACTTCCTAGAAAAAATTCTGGAAACTGAAGCCTCTGACTTTAGAAGAAAAGGGCCCCAAAGTCTTAAAACTCAAGTCCTTCGGTTTTAAGAATGAGTTACCCCCTCAGGCGTTTAAAGGACGCCTAAAAACTTAAAAATAAGGTGACAAAGTGAAAAATATAAATTTTAAAAATTAGGTCCCAAAGCCCACCAGGAGTAAACAAGTCTGTCGGCGGCCAGTATGGAGTTGACAGACTCAAGTCTGTCGGCATCTAGAGTAAACGTCTGTCGGCGCGGCCAGACTGGGAAAAACTTGGACGGGCCGGGTAAATTTTTTGGCCCGTAAGTTAAAATTTGCCGGCAGAAATGCCTTTTCTTTTTTCAATTTGTACTTCCGGAATACGAATTGAACGGGACAAAGATGTGAGCAAACGAAAAATGGCGGATCGGTCATTTTTTCGCACAAGGTAGAGGCTTTCAAATGAAGCTACCGAGTCTTAAAAAGGAGCATCCAATGTTTGGAAAGTGAAGTCCTTAAGTTTACTTAAGTCCTTAATAAGGCCCCAGACCTAGTTATGTCTGCCCCCACATTAACGACGCCTCTGTTCCTGCCCCGACCTCTACTCTCGTGGCGGAAGGGCACCTTTAAACGTCGCAGTGTCGCCTTTGGGGAGACAAACAAATCAAGTGGAGTCCTTGTGCGCCAGAGACGGAACCACGGGGGCCTCGATCACTTCCGTGTTCACTAAATCCAGCTCGGAGGTATTTGAGGGGCCCACTTCCTTGTCTGGAGCGAGTCACTGCATCCAACCACTCAATTCTGATGAATTTATGTCATCAGTTAAGCCAATTCCTCCTCCCCCGCCTTCGCAGCACACGTGCTCGCGTTCGTTCCACTTACATTTCATTTTCGTTTCCATGAAAAATCTGCCCTTGGGCGGAATGCGTCTCGACTCTGCGAGCCAGCATGCGTGTGCGAGTATCGGTGTATCGCGGAATTGAGAGAATGTTCGAAGGCAACGGAAAAAAGTGAATTAAATGGGGTATTGATACGGAAAGTATCTATTACAAAAACTTAATCAAATTAACGCTTGCCGCTTTTTTGCCCACTTTGCAAGTACCTACGCATTTTTTCTCTCCTCTCCCGAAGTCGGTCATGTTTCAGGTTAATTTTAGCTTGCTTTCA
This sequence comes from Forcipomyia taiwana, assembly GCA_963930915.1. Classification (NCBI taxonomy): domain Eukaryota; kingdom Metazoa; phylum Arthropoda; class Insecta; order Diptera; family Ceratopogonidae; genus Forcipomyia; species Forcipomyia taiwana. The sequence continues at coordinate 512,743 of CAWVOI010000008.1, forward strand.
AATACATCACGATAAGTGGCATGCCGTGGCGTTTTAATTACAATACAGACTTTCTCCAGTGTGATGCTCTTTTAAATACTTCTCACCTGCACGCGCTTAATTGGGCTTTTCCGGAAGGTCAGCGGTGGATCGTTGCGGTGACTCCCGGTCAAACGTGGTTCGCAAAGAGCTAATTGGCGTTCTCGAAGACGCGTCATGGCAACGGAGCGGCGTTAATCCACCCTTGACACACAATTCTCTTCCATTTCTGGAATTCTCTAAAGTATCGATATTTATACAATTTTCTTCCTCCTCGCCTCTACCAAGCCCATTATCATGTTTCAAGTGGCACCACTCACCTCCTCGCTGTGTTTTCTTAATACACTTTTCCGCCCCAAGGGAGTTGAATTGCTTTACAGTGTTGATTTGTACACTCTTCCGTGCAAATCCCAAGGCATAATAATTGATTTACTCCAGCAGAAGACATCTATTCCTCTCTCTCCTCAGGAGTAAGGAGACGTGTACCCATTTAAATCGGAAAATGCGCTTTACAAGCCGTAAAAATGTTGTTTTGTGGGGCGCTTCGAAGACATGAACGACCTGAACGACGACGATGAGCAGCAATAAACACGTAATTGGAGTGATTATGGGCTTGCTTGCCTTCCCTGCCCGTGTCTTCGTTCCGTTTCGTTTTCGTTTTCCGCTGATAAGATTAATTTGGGCGTATTATTGATTGTTAACTGCTGCTTCAATTGGTATTTGATTACCTAATTAGACTGGATCAATGTCTAGCGTAGTCCCTGCCTACGGGAAAACATCCGATTCCACCAACTTTTGAGAGTCCCCCAAACTGAGTCAATTAGTGGAAGTATGCCTGGTTTCGTATTTCATTTGCATATTCGAGCATTTCAGTAATTATTAAACGCGCCAAAGTGCATCTAATTACGCGACTCGCGAACTAACAGGTTTATTTATTGAATGCATTCGGTATCGCATTATATTCGCATATTAATTTAGAACACGGTTGTAAGTGTCGATGAGTGCCGGTCAGATACAAATTGTGACTCGGAAAACTCGCTGGGCCCACACTGCATGCCGGAATCGCGCTCGTACACCGGGTAGACTTAATTTAATTGCCAGCACAGTCAAGTGCCTGCCACTTGAAGTGCTTGAGTGCATGTTAAAATCGCAGCTAGTCTGTGGGCTCTCTCGTTGTCGATATACTTGGCTAATTTAAGCTCTTTAGGGGTCATCAGTTCAGCAATTTGGGGAAAATATGGGCTAATTGCTAAATTTTAGAAGTATCTCTCTCCCAACGACTTTTTTTGCCCAGGGACTTTGATATCTGAAACCCAAAATTTTTATTTACTCAAGAAAAATATTTTGGCCAAAACAAAAACTTTTGAAAAACTATGGAAAAATATTTTGACCCTAAATAATAATTTTTACCCTAAAAAAACGCCCTAAGCTTTTTTCTTGAAGACCTTGAAACCTTGAATCTGAATCAAATGTGGCTCCTGGAAGAAGATTCTTACATCTAGACTTAACGTTCATTAAGGGTCTGGGCCAATATTATTATTTTGGACCGAAAAAGACAAAAAATACCGGCTCACAAAAGTCACTGATGACAAAATATTCTCCACTCGAAGAAAAACGCGATAGACTCTTCCCCCAAATCAACCTTCCCAGCCATAAAATTCCACTCACGTACAAGACTTCTGGGTACTCAAATTGTATCACAGATAAATTCATGCGCAACAAGTGAGTTTTATTGCTCAGGGGTACCTCCGCAACATGCGCGAGTATAAAAATATAACCACACAATGCAGACAATTGAATGCGTTAAATGCCTCTCTACCTTCTCACCTCACCCGACTGCAGCCGTAAAAACTAAACTGCATTTATATTACTTACTGACCTACACACACTTGCCTTGCATTGCGCCGGGCAATAAATATGTATTTCGCGGCACGCCGGAGAAATGGGCATTTGATATTCGCGCCAGAGTGACGGATAGCTCGGAAAAGAGTCGTAAATTTGAGCTGCAGAAGGGAACATCAAATAAACTGTGCGTGAGTTCGTCATTAGGAAGATTTATGGCCGCAGCTGGGCTCGCGCTAGCAACGGAGATTAGAACGACGCCGACACTTACGCAAGATCGACTAAGAAGGGCCCCGTCTGGCCTTGGCGTGTCATTACCTTGGCGATCACGTCATGTAATACGAATATAGGAAGTCTGTCGCGCTCTTGCGAGGCGGCCCGTAGTACTAGAAACCACCTGACAACTCAACTTACTACATCTGTGACTCAGAGACGCGAGCTTACACGACTGAGCACGCAAATGAGCGCTCTCACGACACGAGAGTCAATCGTTTTCATCCATCATCAAATTATACGGCCGCTTTGTGATGTAATGGAGTCATTAAGAAGCTTCTGAAACCAATTTCTTGCTCCGCTGAGGCACTTGTCCGTCTGTAGGGCCGCTAATTTCATCTCTGAGTGCCTCACTTCGGTCAAAATACCACATTTTTTGCTCCATTAACGCCCCATCAGCTTCTCGCGGTCGTCTCAACTGAGTGTTTTAAGAAAATGTGTCCCACAAACTTCCGTCTGTCGATGGAACTCTGCCTCCGGGGGTGTCGGAGTAGAAAATCCGATCAAACGAGGCGTTCAAGAGGCTTTACACTTTTTCTTTATCAAGTCTCCACTTTGCTACCGCCAGCCGATACGACGATGGTTAGCAAATTGATTTACTTCACTTCACATAATTCTCTCCATTGCAGTCTGCTTACTCTCTCTCCCCCGGAGAAGGTAGGTCTGCCTCCGTATCGCAATTTGTACAAGATATGTGTAATAAAAATTATAAACGATCTACTTTTGCGACACATTGCACAGGGAATAAAATGAATTGTGAAAACGTATTTGAAATGGGGATATGAATCAGTTCATTTACCTCCTTGTGTGGGGGCTTTTATACTCGATTTGACGGCAACATACTTCATTCGTCTTCGCCAGTTAATTGAGTGCATTTACCTCTGGAAAGAGGCTTGCCTGGTCCGCTTAGTTTGGTCGTTTTATTTGACTTTGGGGCTTTAACTCATTTCTTTCCCTGCATGCTAAAAAATTCTGTCAGAAGTGGGATTTGAACCCACGCCCACCGAAGCAGATATGGACCTGAACCATACGACTTAGACCACTCGTCCATCCTGACTTACACCTAGTACTTTAGGACTTAGGGGGGCTTTGCTCAAATAATTCAGATGACTTCTGATAAAAAAAGACCTCTGAGGGCTTAGGGGCTTGTACAGCTGCAGTCAAGCATCCCAGAGGCACATTTCTGTCACTAGCGCCTACTGATCTCTTGGCTTTGCAAATAAACAAATTCCAATCAAATAATTTTCGTCAATATTTGATTGATAATTTTTCAAATATTTACAAATAATTAGCTAATATTTTAATCCTTATTTTCAATAAAAATTTATTACGAAGATAATTTTTTAATTTAGAAATTAATTTTGCCACCTTCAGCCTTCAAAATTCTTTGATTTTGGGGAAATCCTCAATTGTATCTTAATAAAATAATAGTAGAGAGTATTCTGTGTTAAAAATTAATTATAGTTTTATTAACTATTTACTATTTTGATAACTAACAAATATTTGACAAGTGCTTGATTAAGAGCTCTACTTCTTCAGCACAAGTTTTCCCTAAAAGTCCCAGTTGGCACCTCCAGAGCTATTTTGGGGTTTCCTACACTTTCATTTTTTTTAAAGAGGCAGATTGCCACCCCACCCATTTACGCTACTGGACTTGTATGTACATAAAAATAATCGAGTTTTCCTCAGTCTTTGGAGCCCCGAAGTTCAGCTGAAGCAAGAGTCCGTTCCTCTGACAGCCCCAAATTAGACATTCTGCGCCAGCATGTATCGAGGATAGGAGCGAGGACACGAGGAGCAGTCGAAGAAATTTAATAAAAGTGTCCTCCTCGAGACACCCAAAGTGACACGCATTACAGCTTATTTATCAAACATAGCGCGCCTTAATTTATTTTCATTCTATCCTAATTGTGATTTATGTCCCCGCACGAACTCCGCTGAACCCTCTCCTTAATGCAATCTCTTGACAAGCGAAATTGAATGAATCCAACATGTATGTATCGATTATTTGTACAAATTCTGCCGTGTTTCGTGTCTCCCTCTCTACTATCTCCGGCCTCCACATTTAAAAATATCACGCGTATGTGATTGCACCATGGCAGCATTACCTTGGACACCATGGAGACTCGACTGAATGTACGGGAAGTGAAAGAAACCCGGGGACTCGAGACAAAAAGCGCTTTGATGAAAAGAAACGCATTGATTTCACCTACTTTGGGGCTTTGAATAATGGAGCTCGGGTTTCTGGAAGCGAGGAAGCGGGGGAGCTTGGTGGGAGGAGGGGCAGGAGTGTGTGTGCGGTTTCTCGCAGAAAAGAAAATTCTCCTATAATTAGATAAATTGCTTAAGGGCCATTGAGCGAGCGGAGGCCTCGGTGGAGCGAGATTTGGGATTTTTCAGTACATTAACATGAAAAGGAACGGAACAAGCTCTCAAATTAATTAACCGCAAGCATTTTATTTGTTTCTTTGTGAGGGTGGCAGTCTTTCTTTGACTTTTTCGAACGCAATCTCCCTTTCATTAGCAACTCCCCTTTTGTGAGACGCGCTATTAGCGTTCCCATGTGAGATAGGATATCCTTTTGTGGGAGCCTCCTGCCTTTTTCTTTCAAGACTACTGATGACAGGACGTGTAATTTGATCTTAATTAGTATTGACTTCCTGCCAGCGCCGAAAACACGACCCGCGACCAGGCGCCTAAGCTCCTCTTCTCACGTTATCGCCGCATGATAAGCCCATCACTTCAAGGTCCGTGTGTACAAACAGAGCTCGCTGGTCTCTCCCTCTCTCGCACGTAATGGTAATCATTGAACCGCGCAAAATATGGGTACATAACGTACACGATCTCGCGCACAGACGTGTCACGATTACAGGTTAAACTGGTTTTTTGATAACGAGATTCCGCGCTCGCCGTTCTTCACCCATACCGACAGACATTCCTGCTCATTCTCGCCATGTGTTGTGTGCCATTAAAAATTTTACATTCTTTTACTCGCTCTCATATACACATACGTAGTTTTTTGCCAAGCACTCAGAAGACGAGCCGTGGATGAAAACAAACGCGCAATTACGGAGATCGTGTGTTGGTTAAGTGAGTAATATATAATTGAGCACCCAATTGGAAAGTATTTCAAAAGCAATTTATAGGTACGAAAAAAATTATGCGATCGCCGATCGGTTGGTAGGTAAAATTCTTGGAAAAAAACTCATCTTCTCTCAAATGAATTTCTGGCTGCCGCTTTACGCATTAGTGAGCGCGAGAAAATGACCTGCTTAAAACGTGTTTGGAGGCGATTATGTAAATTCAAGTCGCGTAATTTCTCAAGGTGCCTCGAGGGTTCTAGAAGGAGTGGAAGGTCTTTTTGTTAAGGAAGCTGAGCAAGATAGATTTTTAAAAATTACTAGTAGCCCCATTTAATTAGACTAAAAAAATTACTGGGAGCTCTTACAAGTAATTTTTTAATTCCCCAGAAAAAAAATTAAATTAAATTTAAAAAATTCGATCATAGTTTTTTGAGATTTAAATTTAAAATTTAAGTTCATTAAGTTTTAAATTTTCTGTTAAAATAGATTATTATTTTGAAAAGCTACTCATATGCTTATTTCAAGCCATTTGCCTACTTCAAAGCCTTCAAAGCTTTTAAAGGAAAATCAAGGAAAATTTAAACGGTTTAAATCATCCAGAAGCTGACAAAAAAGCCTTGTAGAAGGGGTAATTTTTCAATTTTCAATTCAAATGTCCGATTGACTGACAGATCTACCGAAACAATTAGCTCAAGATCAATTAGAGCTGCTCTCTGCGAACTTGAACTGCACCAGTTTCGTGAGTGAGTTGGCCGAAGAAGCGCAGCTGACGCCATATACCTGCCAACTGTTGAAAGCGTCGATCTCAGAACCGAATCTTTTGAGTCGAATTGCGAGTTAAGGCGCGACTTTTAAATGCTCACAAGTTTTATGGCAAAAGCAGACTTTTATCAGGTTATTGACTCTGACGCGCTCGGGTTGAGCCAAAACTTTCCGAAGGCTACACGCGTGGCTGTTTTTTACGAAAGAAAAAAAAATCACGAAATACTCATTGTCATTCTATCAGAGAGGAATTCAGATGTAATAATTCAAATTGCGCCATAAAACTATGATCGCCGCAGAGACACAGGAGAGCCCCGAGACGAGATTATAAGCTGAATCAAATTTAGATTGAAACACGTTTTAGCCATTAACCGCGCGTGCGCGAGCTCCTCAATCACATGGTGATAATTAAAATGCACCTTTACACGAGTGCGAAGTGGAGATACCAGAACGTGTGAGCGTTTTCGGAGCACATCAGAGGAGCATCATTTTTGGGTCACCGACACGTGAACCCATTATCGAGCCCTCTCCTATTTCTGCGGAAGTCACAGATTAAACGAGCCTCTTATCTAATCAGACACTGCCTAATTACGCCGCACTGGAGGCCGTCTATCGACCGTATGCGTGGTGACTTGGCGAGTTGAGTTGATTTTTAAAAAAAAAAGTCACCTACCTTCCATCCAGCGCTGCTGTTCGAGTCTCCCTTGTCCTTGAAGTATGGCACATTTTGCACCATCCACTCGTATATTTGGCTTAAAGTTAATCTGCTATCTGATGCGGAGTTAATTGCTTGTGTAATTAAATCGGCATACGAGAGATTGCCCCAAGCGTTGCGTCGTGATGAATTTTTCTTTGATGAGCTGGTCACTGTGGTGGGCGTTGATGGGGGAACTCCGGCTGGAAGTTGATGAGAGAGCATTAATTCATGTGAGGAAAGACCTCAGACAGAACTTCAGACCCCAAGCAACCTCCCAGACTTCTGGTGCTCTTAAATTTCAGCCAAACATAACATTTACCCTTGAAAGTCAAGAAAGTTCAGTTTTAATCGCCAAAAGAGTGCAAAAAATTAGTTTCTAATCGAGTCCAAGGTCCACGAGTCCGACTGAAAATGTATCCAGAGTTCGAAGAAACCGGCACGTCATCAGAAATCGGCTTGATAAACGCGATACGCAGTTTGACAACTGAAACTCCCCGTACATCACATCCATTCCGAGATATTTGGAATAACAAAACCGAGCCAAACACAAAATACGGCATACAATAAATCGAGTGCCAGAATTACGCGCGATAACAGCGAATTGGGTCACTATTTGTGTTGTTATGTGATTGTACACAATTTACGTACATCAACTCCATATGCACGGAATTGTTTACGTCACAAAAAGTCTGTCTTCCAAGCCTCCAAAACACAGGCCTTATCAACGAAAAAGTCGCAGATTGGAGGAAAACACAAACATCGCAAGGAAGCTACTCTCGATGTCGGGACAACTGTGGCCCTAATTGGCGGCCTTTTTCTCTCTTAAACAGCGAGCAGAGACGTGTGAAAGGTACGCCAGGACAGGGTTAGGTGTATCTTAGAAAAATTTTTGGGGGACATGTTTTTTTTAAACTTCAAAACCAGGCTGAATGGGGTCCAAATTTTTCATAGCTCAATATCTAGAGGCTCTAATTCATTCAATCTTAAATCAAAGCTTTTGGCCCGAATTTAAAGATGAAGACCCTAGGTTTGACGAAAGTTTTAAGCTGGTGGCCCCATATGTAGAGTTAGGGGTAAATTTTAAGTCTGAATGAGAGGTCCCTTATCGGAGTTGAGAGTACCTAGAACGAGTTCAAAACACTCCGTTCAGGGGCATATGTGCCTCCTACATATAGCCTCACAATCTAATTCGCACTCTTATGCTAATTTCGCTAATGGATGCCATAAGTTTGCCGAGATTCGCCGAAAGCGTCCTGATCTGAATTGCTGATTTGAAACCCCCCGAAGGCTCCAGAAAAACGGAAAAAAAATCTTAGCAAAATACAAAATTGAAGATCAAGTATAAGAAGTGCATTTTCCCGGGTTTATATTTTGAGTTTCTTATACTTGATGTTCGATTTTGAATTTTGATTAGATTTGATTAAATTTAATTTAGTTTGATTTTGGAGACTAGGTAGATAGCAATTTCAACTCAATTAAAGCAACTAAATTTTTCCTCCATACAAACTTCAGGGGTCTCCCACTCGGCTCCCTTAGGTGATAAGGGCATACATATGTTCTATGATTTGCCAGATTTAATGTGAACTACAACATATCAAAAATTCAGCTCAATCAGATTAAGTATAAGGAACTTTCATACAACGGGTTTACCCCCCTCACCCCCCCCCCCTAGGACAAATGGGGGTCTAAGATGTCTAACCTTCCACCCTAAAGACCATGTCCTACACGATACTGAAAACCACAGGTCTCTATCTCTTCTGGTTCTTGAGTTATAAAGTTTCGGACGGACAGACGGACGGACAAAGCAGATGAAATAGTGGGAGGGAAAATGCACTAAAAAGCAAGGAGAGGGGGTGCCCAGAGCCCGGCAGCGGAAGTCAAGACCTCTATTGTCGCTTATCGCCGCTGCCCCGGAGACTTGCAGTGAGCCCCTTATCTCCCTCCAAACTGCACTACCAGCTCATTACTATCAGCTGTCTGCAAAAGTGCCGGGATGAACCGGTTTTCGCCCCCAGCAACAACCCCAGACCTCTCGACGCACCCCCTTATCAAATAAACAAACACACCGAGATTGCCGTATCGCTCTCCATCACCCGATACCGCCGTGCTAATCTACCAAGTAAAGTTCCTCAAGGTTCCACATACCTGCTAGCTGCTGGTTGCTGGCTTTCGTGCTGCCCGCCTCCTCTGCCGGGTCGACAAAATTCTCGGGACGCGGAAGGGGCCATGTGTTGGATCTGGCTCTCGTTTGGGGCTCAAACGTGCCATCGTGCAGCTCGCCCAGCGAGTCCATGGGCATTCCGTCGTCCGAGATGTTCTCTAGCCTGGGCGGAGACGGCCACGGGGATCCAAACGAATTCATTTCCACTTTTCACAGTTGCACTTTTGTCACTTCTCCTGTACTCGTATTTATGATGATATCAATATTTATAACTCTTTTCAACTCTGCCTTTTAGACTCGTGCCTAGAAACAAATCGACGTTGACGACACGAATTTGAATATTTGTGAAGCAAAAGCAGTGTGCGCGAAGAGCTTCGAGCTCAAAACGAGTTTTTTACTCGATTTCATATTCGAATGGCTTCTGATGTCTGCCTCAAAAATCAACTGCTCGTACATTTAATAGCCTCCTGCGTCACCCGCACTCTTGGCCCACTTATCTGATTAGCTGGCGCCTAGAATTCTACATAGCGAGACTCACGAGTCCTCCAGACCCCCAGAGGTCAATTAACCAGTCTCTCATTTGCACCTCGTGGGTTTTTCAAGACTCTGCAGCTAGTTTCAGCCAACCAAAGTGAGTCACAAGAGTTGTGTACTCAGATGTCATATTGTTCCCTCATCCGACCTTGGTCAAATTTTAAACATATCATCATCTATTTCATTCCCCAACTGAGATTACCTTGTTGCTCTCGGCATACATAGCATGCGTATTCGATTATGAGGTGAAATGTTGCTGACTACAACAACAATTCCACCTTCAAATAAAAAAGTTTATTCGCACGAAATCTACGCACTTAATTTCGAAACCCCACTCGCAGCGCGCCGAGGCGAGCTCGTTGGTGTGAGTGCGTTTAAAAGTTCTTCTTGCTGCTCTTCGCGATCACGATATCGCGAGGCGAGTCGGCGAGTTTGGTAGTCGGAATCAAAATTCGTGTGTATGCGAGGGGTCTGGGATGGGACCAAGAAGCCATTCGGCGCTCTTCTTCTCGCTTTTCGCGCACATCACTGTATGTATTTCACATGTTTTATGTATTATACAATATTCAAATTGCCGTGTGTCACCGTGCTGCTTTGAAATACGTCTCAAAATATATTTCTTCTTATTTAAACCTTTTCTGTGTTCGTATCTCACCACTCACATTCGATTTGCTCAGAGTGCATTATTTTATTCAGTACTCTATCAGGCCAATTATCAATCTCTTTCCAGATATTTCCGACTTTCGCGGACACCAGAGCTCCTTCTGCACCAACTTCTCACGTATTGTCGCACTCGTGAGCTTCCGAATGTCTAAAAATACATTCCTTCTGCGATTCAAAAGTCCCGAATATCCGCTTCTCTCGTCAACTTGCTGCACTCTGGTGCAGTTCCGGGGACCCGCAAGAAGATTCCGATGTTCCGAAATGTAAATAAAGGAAGGTTCAACCTCGTGGCGAAGTGATGAAAATTTTAGTACGGCCAAAATTGTGTCTAGCGAGACAGAGATTTAACCTTACTCGTGAGCCGGATGTGAACAAACTAAAGTGTATAAGTGGGGCGAGTGTCGATTGGAGCAGCTCTTCGCGGTGCTCGTACATTTCTCGTTCCCTACACATCTACGCCAGCGTGCGCCAGTAAATAAGAAGCACTCGCGAATACATAGGGTTTTCATTTGTTGCTGACCATAGACATGCGCCGTAACGAGCTGAGGTCTTCGAACATGTGGTGGTACACTCAAATGCCATGCCGTGATGACGATTGATAACGCCGTGAAGTTTGTGGGAGAGAGCGAGCGAGCGGCTGTACGGGAGCTCTGATGAATGAGGCGCGCAAACCGAGGAGTGAGTGATAACGTTGGCTCGAGAGGTCCCAAGAAATGTGCTCGGTTGTGTACGTGTCGAGAGGGGATTCTAGATGCTCGAGATGGCTTAATAGCTGATTGGGGTTTCCGGGAACCTGAGAACGGTAAATTTTGAGGAAAATCAATCAGGTAATTGGGGAAAATCTGATGAGAAATTTTCCGGGAAAACTCAAACGAAGCATAGTTTTGAAGAGGACTGTTGTGATGAAAATCTAATTAGCAATTTTTCGAGAAAATTTTAAGGAAGTAAAAATGAAGTTCTAAGGAGGTAACATATGTTTATTGGAAGCTAAAAAAGTGGGGGAAAACATTTCCCAGAAAATAATTTGCATGTACTGTCTTAAGCTGATTTAGTTTTAACCAGCAAACTGTAGTACCTGAAAAACATTACTTAAATTAATTAAGTGGAAAAGTTTTTCCTAACTTTTCCAAGAAAATCGGGGTGTTGCAGGCTATCACAGGAACATTTCTTCAGTTTTTCCTACCATTTGACGAATGGAATATTTTTAGGAAATAAGGCTTTAAATGGAAAATTCTCCGAAAGCAAAACGACCCCTTTTTTATAGTTTTATACCGTCAATGGTGTGATCGTTGAGCGCGAGGGAAAACTGTAGGCTTTTATAGCCGTCTATTGCCAAACAGACATAAGAGAACAAATCAAAGAGCATTGAGGAGTCAGCAAAAAAATTTTGATCGCGAAAATCTGAGGAAAACGAGCCCAAACTGCATCCAAATGCGCGTTCATCATGTGAACAAACGACGTTGATAATCGTGATTGGAGCTGAAAATAAAAAAATCCAGTAAGTAGGGCAAGAGATATCTTCACATTCATGCCATTCGAGTCACTATCAGCCAAAGTCACTCAATTGACTGAAAATGTGGGGCTTGCACGGACTGATAAGAATCGCATCTCGCGTGCGAAAGGGACGGCCTCTGTGTGTGAGTATCCTTGAGCCTTACGAACTCCGCTGCCGCAAATAATTTTGATTGGTCTAAATTATTTCATCGTGTTGCTGCTGTGTGTATATGAATATGCGCGTGAAATTATGCGCAACAGCTTCTTCGAGCCTTATGTCGTTATGATTGTGTGGCACTTTTTATACATAAGCGCGAGCAGGAGATTCCTAGTAGCTGATTACATAACTGCCAGAAGTAGGCACACTTAGCCATGGGAATCCACCGGGGTTGCGGACACGAGACACGGGAAAGGGGAAACTTTTCCCACGTCGATCGACGAATTATGTATTCTAATAAGGCTTGCTTTCTACTTTTTTCCGCGCAAACTTTTTAATGAAATTTCCCTGTTTTCGAGGCACCCGCTGGAGCTGGGGCTCTGGAGATTTCGAGGCTTGTAACGCCTTGTGATTAGCAACACGCGCCAGCCCTCTATAAATATACTTGTAATGTAAGTACTCGTACTTGCAGAGTGATAAGATACACGGAGAAGAGCCAAGTAAGTGCATAGTCAGCTGTCTCATTCTCAGAGCGCGCGATGTCAGAAGTCAGCCTCGATTGTGTGGATTCACTGAATAATTTATTGCACGCTCTGAGCACTCAGGGGTTTTCTAGAATAGTAGTTTATAAATTTTGATAGGCTGATAGGCGGGCGAACTGAAATTTTCCACTCAGATAGCGGCTGCTGGGTCGCGTCGTAAAATGATAGGGGGCGAGGTCGAAATGACGTCAGAGAGATCTCTGACATTCTTCAGAATATTAGGAGGACAATACCGATGCAACTCCACGTTTTTATCAGCCAACGTGCATCTTGTGCGTCACTGGAGACGATCCCAAACCCGGCACGAGGCGTACCCGGTGCCTAATTAGCGGCCTCCTGCATTCCTCCGTTTTGCCATTATAGAGTCCACACTTAGCTCGAGTCTCACAAAAAGTGACAGTGCAAATACGCAGTGCAAACCGCTCAGTGGGCAAGCTCCTCACCTTGGACTCGCATTCTTGTCGCCTTGAGCTTATGCAAGTGATTGGTAGTGAGTCTTGGCTGTGCGTCTATAGGAAGTGGACTTTTTATTTTGCGAAAAAAACACTTCAGAATTTTCTTGAGCTAATTTACTGATTGCGATTAACCCATTTTTGCTAGCTTAGGTTGAAAAATTCCTTCCCACGATAAATCAAGACTCACTCCACAAAAGATCTCAAGGTCGACGTGGCCAGAGAAGTATAAATAAGACTCTAGAGGGTTTCTGCAAAAAAAACGGGGCAAAACAAGCCCCTGCACCCGCTAGGAGAACTAATGGAAAACCCCAGAAATGAGTAAATAAATCAATGATTAATTTTTGAGAGTGTTAAAATGTTTTTTTAAAGTTTCAAATTTTCTGTCAATAAAAAATTAACTTTGAGTCAAAAATCCTTGTTAAAAACCTGTTAGATAATAAATCAATGCTTATTTGTAATCTACGATAGTCAGATGTTCGTTAGATTTTCCAGGAAAAATCGGAAAAGGTGATGGTGCAAACTAGCACCATTGGACGGGAATGGGTTAAACTATTTCCCAGAGGAGATGGAATCAGGCCCGTTTCACGCCTTGTTTTGACAAACAGCATGGAAAATGGCTTAGTGGCTTTCAAGCGTCAAAACAAAATTCCAATCGGCTACTCGACCGAATTCCAGAATTCAGTCCCCCGAGCTATCAGAGAATCCCAGGCTGTAGCAGCTGTTGGGTTCAGCTGGCTGTTGGTAACCCTTGGAAACCTCCCAGAAAGCATCAACGTTACGTGCTGTTGCCGCTATTTGTTTATCTATGCACGTGGTTTTGTTTACAACTTTTTACTTGAATGAGCTGTTGGCTGCGATGATGCGAAAGAAGGAGAGGGGCACACCGACGTCGTCAGTGCTCAGTGCGAGTAAAACACACATGAATGCTGTTTTGTCATTCTGTTTTTGCTGCTGTTATTATGTATAAATATTCGTATTATTTTATTGCTACGCACGTCCTTTCGTGCCGCGTGACCTTGGACACACTAGACCCGTACTCGCTATGTGAGCTATCCCGGTGCAACTATGTCAGGCCACTTTCATTTCGTCATCGTGTTTACGTCTAGAACTCTTGAGCATGTAATGTCTTTGTTGTTTTGTCATCGTCTGGGGGCTCGACGCAATGTTATTCCGCTTGCGGTAAACAATTATCGAGGCGGATAACGTGAGATTTTGGCGGGGAGGCGCGAACTTTTTTTCTTCTTCGTCCAGGGGCGTAGAAAGGGGAGCTTGCTACTTAGTTCATTACCTACCTCCGCCCCTGTCTTTCCCAGAAGTGTGACTTCGCTGTTTATTTTCCTAATTTGGAGCAAACATTAAAGTCATGCTGAGTTTCGGCTCAGACTAAATATTTACTCCGTTTCTGGTTGGATTCGGATGGGGGATGCGAAAATCGGCATCTGCACCGGAATTTATGGCTCCCAATAAATCGCTCACTCTCGACAACTAATAAGCAAGCCACCTCCCTCCCCCTCCTCTTGTCTTACGGGAACTCCGCTCTACTCGAGATAGTTGTAATTGTTCAGCTCAAATTAGCATACTTATTGACCGTGATCAGTTACGGAGCAGCTGCACTGGCCCGAGTCCGGGATACAATCACCGCAGTTTTTTTTTTTTTTTGTTCGCAAGGGCAACTTTCGAGTGGCAGAGGTTTATGTGAAAGGCGCGATTCATATCCAAAAATAGAATGTGGTATCGCGCTGCTGTCCTGCTAATTGATTGGGTGCAAGTACGTGTTTAAATTTAGCAATCTCGTAAGTTAAACATTCTTAAAATAAACCAGAGTCTGCTATTAAGTGGCATGTGAAAGGTGGTTGTGGCAGGATTGGAGCAGCTTTCAGCGAGCGTAACGGCTTTATTGATCGTGCAGTTTAATTTTGGTGTTGATTCATAAAATCACTGACACCTGAGAGTGTGTTCAAGGGTATTTACCGTATTATTTGGCATTTTCGAGAGTTCGAAAATTTTATTCGTCCCAAATATTTACTTTAAAAGGAACTTTTCAACTTGGATTGGTCATTGACTTGGTTGGATTGAATGGTTTGGTCAGATTGAATTGAATAAGTTGAATGATATCGGATTGATTTTGAGAATGGAATAGACTAGCCTTGGTTGATTTGACTTTCATCAGGTTGACTTAAATTGGATTGGATTGGTTCAAATAAGATTTGTTGCATTGGATTGGAACAAGCTAGATTGTTTTACCTGATTGGATAAAATTAAATCAACTAGGAATTGGTTGAAGATCATTGGATGACTTTTATTGGTTCAAATAAGATTGGTTGACTTGGATTGGAACAGACTGGATTGTTTTACCTGGTTGGATTGGTTCATAAAAGGTTGACTTGGATTTAATTGGTTCAAATTAGATAAGTTGACTTAGATTGGAACAAGCTGGATTGTTTTACCATCTTGTAAAATTAAATCAACTTGGATTGGATATAATCTAATTGGATGATTTTTATCTAGAACTGTTTTCTCTCTTCTTGCTATTCGCATTTCTAGAAGGAGGAAAAGTCACCGCTCTCACAAATGAAAGTCAATTCTGCTGATCCCGTAAACTGCGAGTAATTTTCCTCTCAGCGGAAAACTTACACACACACACCCACATAAATCAAAATCGGAATTATGACGCTAAAATCAGCAATTTTTCAGAGCGGAATGCGTGATGATAGGTGGATAAGATGAAAAACGTTCGATTTATTGGCCGCCAATAAATTACATCCAATGACGAAGAAACACAGACTCGGAGCGGAAAAAATGAATTTCTGGAGCCCGAATTCCTGACACAATTCTTTTCGACTCATTTACCTCGAATTTGGTCAAAACTTTCGCCCTTGGTCTCGCTCCCACACTCGCTTAATAAATATATTCACAATCAATCATACAATTTTCCTCAACTTTTCTTGCACGGACGCGCGAAAACCGGGCATCGCAGCATGGATGGGAGCGAAGTGGAGAAAAAATTACATTACCGAGTCCGTCCATAAGTGTGATCAATTTTGCGGAAAAGTGCCGACAATTTACACATTTTGTGCCCTGGGCCAGAAGAAAAGATGGAAATCACGAAAGAAAAGCAAAAGTAAAACTTTTCCTCTCCAAACTTATTGGCGTTTGGCGATGATAATATCGCGTAGGACGTATTTTGGAGCATTGGAGCTGGGCATAATTTATCATCTCTGGCGAAGTTGAGGAGTGTGTTGGATGTTGGATGGCAAAAGCACGTGCTCTGGGGCGGTCAAACATCCAAAGTCACTCGGCTTCTGCTGATCGTAAAATCGTATGAGTTTGAATTTCGTCTTATCTCCCAAAAGTCCCAAGACTCTCATCGCCAGTCGTCATAGTCATCAGAAAAATTTTATTTGCAGAACCGATTACTGGCCAGTCGTCACTAGCGTATGTACACTTCAAAAGTAAAACAAATAAAACGTAAAATTTTATTGCTGTTTGACATTGGGATTATCTGAGGCGAACTCTTCACTTATCTAATTACACTCTCCTTGGCGGGAGGACGAGTACTCTTGCGTGTGTCGTCGGGTTGTTTGCGGGTGATGCGTTCTGAGAGGAGTCGTAAATCCCAAATTCCCCACTAAAACTTGATAAGTTGTCTGAGCGACCACTTAACCCTCTAATGCACGTTTCTTGCATTTTTTTTCTTTCTTTCTTTATTAAGGTTTGTGTAGCTTTAAGAGGATGGAAAACGAGTCAGGTAAATTTTAGGGCTTCTAAAATTGTGCTCTCAGAGGGCCTAGCTGCTAAATTGTGCAAATTTAGTAGAAATTAATTAATTAAGCGTCAATCAAAAGAACAACAATTGTTGAATAAATTTTCTAAATTTTTAACAAGCTGTACAGTTAAACTATAAGATTCGAAAGAAGTTTTCCCATCAAGGTTGAATTTTTGTACTTCGTTTAAGGGTTAAGAAACTTAAGGAAATTGACCTCATGGCACCCGCCGATTTTCTAACGGTGAATTTGAATGTTGTCAGTCCCGACTGAAACGGTTACCATCCAGAAGAGAAGGTCAAGGGGAAAAAAGGAAGTCTGGAAAAGTCCCTGATTGACACCTCTTGGAGCTCTTTTGACCCAGTAGCTACTCGAATCGACCCTTACTTACTTATTGCCTCTCTTTCAAGACATGAAAAATCAAATCAGGCCAGCTTTGAAGAGCAGGTTGACAGCTGAGGGTTCAACTGACAGACAGACAAGGTGGTGAGGAGCGAGTTTGGTCCCCACTTCGTGATTGAAAAGACCATAAAGAATAGCAAAACCATCAGTCACAGAATTACAGCAAAAAGTTTCATTTTCTTACAAAATCTTAAATGTAAAGCAGCTTGAAGGGCCGCTACCAGTTTCCCCCTATTTATTTTATCGAGTTAAGACTAGGCTTATCGGAGCTCCAATTGAATTAAGGTGCGGAATCGGGCGAAAAGCGAAATTAGGCGTTGCCAATTTTTTATCTCGCGACATTTCCTTCGCCGGCTGACCGAAAAGTCTCTCTCTTCCAGATGTCCAGTGGAAGGCCAATCAAGTGTGTGGTCGTGGGGGACGGAACTGTGGGAAAAACGTGCATGCTGATCTCCTACACGACAGACTCGTTTCCGGGAGAATACGTTCCCACCGTCTTTGACAACTACTCCGCTCCCATGGTGGTCGACGGGGTCCAAGTGAGCTTGGGTCTGTGGGATACGGCGGGACAAGAGGACTACGACAGACTTCGACCCCTCTCCTACCCCCAGACCGACGTGTTCCTCATATGCTTCAGCGTTGCAAGGTAATTCCTAGCCGCCCCCTTCTGTGAGGGCCCCACTGACAAGTCTCCTTCCAGCCCATCCTCTTTCGAGAACGTGACCTCCAAGTGGTACCCGGAAATCAAGCATCACTGCCCAGACGCCCCCATCATCCTGGTGGGTACGAAGATCGACTTGCGGGAGGACCGTGAGACGCTGAACGTGCTGCTCGAACAGGGTTTATCGCCCCTCAAGCGAGAGCAGGGCCAGAAACTAGCTAACAAGATCCGTTCCGTACGGTACATGGAGTGCTCGGCGCTGACTCAGCGTGGACTCAAGCAGGTCTTCGACGAGGCTGTGCGGGCTGTGCTGAGACCGGAGCCGCTCAAGAGACGACAGCGCAAGTGCATCGTTATGTAAAGGGGTCTCTTACTTTAATTTACACATATCCGGTGCTTCGTCGAGGATGGCCACAGCTTCATTTGTGCCATAAAAATTCCTATTTTATTTGAAGTAAACACTGAATACAATCAAAATTTAGACGGGAGACCCCTCCCGACCTCTTCCTGCATTTCCAGCCAACTTATACGAATAGAACGAAAAAAGTCACAAATACGGAATCTCACAGACTTATTAAAAATACACTCAACCGAGAACTTTTGTACTGAAATTTTAGCACTTTTTTGACCATTTAACGTACGAGTAAAGTTAAATATCTAGGAATAAACGCATTGACATAGCATAACGCTCTAACAAGAATAACCAAAATTGTACTAAATCTCTTCTTCTTTGAGGGCCTGGGCCTCGACTCTTCCTCTCGCGAGGAATCGAAAGTAGCGAAACTAAATAAAAATTTTGTAAGTGTTGTGAACCAAAATATGAGAGAACGACGAAGGAAAAGTGATCAAAGTTCAATTAACGATAAGGTACCTCTGATACTAACTTATAACCCCCAAGTGTATGCATTTTAACCATCAATTTTACGATAGAGATATGAGGAGTTTTAAAACATGGATTTGAAACGCAGAAACCAAAGTTTTTGAGTCGACACCAGGAGCGTGAGTGGCGGAAAGTCTCAATTAACGAAGTACTAAATATTAATTGGCAAATCTACTAATATATCAAATTGACAGTAAAGTAATTATGTAAAAATACATTGTATAGAGAGCAATAAAAATAGTTGTGTTTTGTATAAAGTTGGACTTTCTTTTAGTAGAATTTTTGTCCTAAAAACTGTCACTAAAGCCTCCGCTTGTTAACGAGACCTCAGGATCGGGAATTTTGGTCAAAATCTTTTGTATCAAAAATGGTCCCTGAAGCCTCAAAACGACTAGATTTATCTCTAGAAACACATCTACGAAGGTTTTTGGACGAAAAATCGGAAATTGGAGAAAGAAATTTTTCATCTAAAATTTCTAAAATGACCAAACCTCCACTCGTTAACGAAAAATCGATTTTGGGAATTTTGGCCAAAATTTTGTTGTCTCGAAAATGGTCTCTCAAGGCTTCAATCAACTTATTTTAGGCCCAGAATCACGTTAACGAAGCGTTTTGGTCGAAAAAGTGGGTTTTGGAGAAAAGACATTTTTCACCTAAAATTCAACAAATGACCAAACCTCCGCTTGTTAACGAAAACTGGATTTTGAGATTTTTGGCCGAAAATTTTTTGTCCCAAAAATGGTCTCTCAAGGCTTCAATCGACTTAGTTTAGGCCCAGAATCACGTTAATGAAGCGTTTTGGTCGAAAAAGTGGGTTTTGGGGAAAAGACATTTTTCACCTGAAATTCACCAAAAAGCCAAACCTCCGCTCGTTTACGAAAACTCGATTTCGGGATTTTTGACCAAAAATTTGTTGTCTCGAAATTGGTCTCTGAAGCCTTCAATCGTCTAAGTTTATCCATAGGAATACGTTTACGAAGTTTTTTGGACAAAAAAGTGGGTTTTGGAAAAAAAAATTTTTCCCTTGAAATTCATAAAATTACCAAACCTCCGCTTGTTAAGGCCAGGGTGAAAGTGAATCCCAAGGCACCCTATGACATGAATTCAAATTTTGCAGGAACAATTCGCGAATTTTTCTATTTCCTCATTTAGGGCTTCCCGGAGGCTGGAAATGATTCTAAATCATTCTCCTGCTTCCCAAAACATTACCCCAGTACTTTGAATGACTCGAATCGGTCCAGAAATAGCTGATTTAGGTCATTTTCTCCTTTTTTCATTCAAAAGGTTCTAAAGGGTCAGAAAGTGAACGCACAGACATGATTGAGGGCTTTTTGGATTCGTAATTAAATTTCAAAGGGCGTAACGGAGCCCTTTTTTCGATTTTTGGCCCACAAGTGAAGTTGTGAGCCTTTTTTCGGAAGGGTCGACAATGGAGGTTTCTGTTCTTATTTTATATAATTTTCACAGACTGAAAATCGAAAAAAGGGCTCCGTTACGCCCTTTGAAATTTAATTACGAATCCAAAAAGCCCTCAATCATGTCTGTGCGTTCAGTTTCTGACCCTTCAGAACCTTTTGAATGAATGCATTTCTATTGGCGACAGGTTGGCGACTGGCAGGAGAAAATGACCTAAATCAGCTATTTCTGGACCGATTTGAGTCATTCAAAGTACTGGGGTAATGTTTTGGGAAGCAGGAGAATGATTTAGAATCATTTCCAGCCTCCGGGAAGCCCTAATGAGGAAATAGAAAAATTCGGGAATTGTTCCTGCAAAATTTGAATTCATGTCATAGGGTGCCTTGGGATTCACTTTCACCCTGGCCTTAACGAAAAATCGATTTTGGGAATTTTGATCAAAAATTTTTTGTCTCAAAATTGAGCCTTGAAGCCTGAGAACGACTAAGATTACCTCTTGAATCACGATAACGAAGCTTTTTGGCTGAAAAATTGGAATTTGCTCACCTAAAATTGACATTTTGGCACTTTCTCGTTCGTCAAAACCATCAGAAAGATGGGGGACTTGGCAAGGAAGCCTCAGTGATTTTTGTACTTTCAAAACTGGATACATAAGGGTTAGGGAAAACTGGAATTAGAAAAGATTCATGGACGACCACTCCAAGATATCACGAGATGCTGAAAAGTGAAATGTTCTTAAAGTCAAGTTAAAAAAATCAAATTTTATATGAACTTTATTACACCAATAAGTGATTATTCTTCGAAAATAACGAGTTAACATCATTCCTAGCGGGATTCCAATTTTCTAGTGTTCCCAAAAATTGGTCCCTCAAGTCGTGCGTCCTCCAGAGTCCACTTCAGCACTGCAGCCAGTTTTCCGGACCGGAAAACCACCCAGTTCCAGCCCAACTGTGGCGAATGGAGACATCAGGCGGAGGTACTTGTTGATTCCTCGCTGGTCTCCTTCACGATTTGGTTCTACGTTTTGTTTTGCGACACATTCGTCGTTTAGAATATTAATGTGGTTCATGTGTGAGTACGCTAGAGTGTTGAGCAGATGTGAGGTGCCTTAGCATGTATGTTATATAGCCTAGTAATTTCTGAAAGGGAATGGATGCAAGACTCTTCCATCCTTGTTGATTGTAGGTCGTGATTGGTACCGGCGAAGGTTCGGTGCAGTAACGGAGAGCACGAGACACTCGGCAGGAAGCGATAGCGAGGTTGAGAGCGTGTATGGGCCGCCTGGCGGGACGCGAGAGTAGGGCCAGTACCCACTGGCGAACTGCTGCAAGAGGCAAGTTAGAAAATACGAAACTTCTCGTTAGTTCAAACATCACTTTCTGTCCAGCAAAACCACAAAAATGTTCCTGCGGGGAAGCGAAATAAAGTCTGGTGCCGCTAGCGCGCTCTAAATACGCCAATCTAAAAGCAAATCCCGTGGTTGGCACGGATGAGGGATCCGCAGACCCGGCATGCAACTTTCGGTCCTTTGTCATAATTTCATAGTAATTTTATTCATTTCATGTTATTACACTACATAAAGGTGAATTTACTCTTACACTTTCATGCCTTTCTTGCGTTCTGTTGACATTACATAGCTTGAGTTGCCTACGAGTACGTTTCGGAAAGTGAATACAGTTAGCTGACTAGTGAAGGTAATTTTTTTTTGTAGCATATATTTTGATTCTGTACGAAAAGTTGCTTTAAAACTATCATAGAACATGTGACGGGCGTCAGGAGCCCCTTTTACGACGCTGCTACTCTTTCGGACGAAAATAAACTTGGAAACCATAACGTGGTGATTGTAGCTGCTGCAGTGAGTTATGAAAATATGAATATATGTATATTAAATTTGAACATTAAGTGAATGCGTGATCTTACGTATCTAGAAATTATATTTTAGCTTTTGCCTTTAATGTTTTTTTTTCATATTTATTATGCGTGTCATTTAGACTTGCTGGTTTAAATTTTCGTCAGCAGTGACTGATGTCGAGAGACTTGCTGGTGTTGGACTCTGTGAAGAGAAAGGAAAAGAAGAAGGTGGAGAAATAAATACATGAAGCGTGATGAAGCTTAAACAACGAAAACTATTAAAAAGGCAGAGATGGATGTCTTTTCGTCCATTCTAGCGGGAACTCGCAAAAATTACTTTTACACAGTCAGGGTTTCTACCTTAATTGTTTTTCTAAAAAATAAATTTGAAATTCAGGCTCATCTCTTACTAAATTTTTTTACAACCAACTTTCCAAAGTTCAAGATAATTCAGTCAGCAGTCAGACCATCTGGTTGAAATAAAATTTAATTTTAAGTACTTTTAAGTCGAGAAGGTGTAGGTAGGAGAAATAATTTTCCTTAATTTTCACTAAGAAGACGAGTTATCAAGTCTTAATCCAGTTGAAATTAAGTCTCCTAGGAATTAGACACATTTGGTGCGTTCGTCACGCTGAGAATGGACGTTTTCTCGTTTAGTGGGTCTGGCTATTGGCTACACCACTGCATTTGGGGCGGGAAAAGTTAGTGGAACTCGTCACTCTCCATGGAAATAGTCATCGGGGTACGGAACAAACAAAAACTCAAAACCAAACAAACACAATACCGCCGAAACCGCCGCTTTGCCTCGCTCCTAACATTAAACTACACAGTATCAGCCTTTTGTTTCGTTCAGAGAGATGAGCACAATGAGCTGTGCCTTCTCAGCATATTATTTATGGCGTATCGTGGCTCGGCATTCTAATAAAACGTATAAAGATAATCCTAAAAATGATAACAAAACAAAAAAAAAAGTTTTATTGTGTGATTGCTTGGCAGGTTTTTACGTGAGTGCTCTACTTCAAGCTAGAAGCTGTGTGTCGGCGCTCTCGTCAAAAATCAATATACAAAATTGAGCGATGGGGTGTCAAAAGGGTTGCAAAAATTTAGATACCAATTCTCGGAAGGGGCTCCGAGTCAATGAGGATTCGAGGAATTTGGGTTCCAATCGGGTCTCTCCGGTAAATGCTTAACACGTCGAAGGACTCGAATCCCTGGTCGTCGCGCAAAATTTGTATTACCTGAGACGGTGGCGTTGGCTGAATGGGATGGTCGACGTTCTTCAAGTACTCCTTGTCGTCGAATATCTTCTTGTCGCCGCCCCCGGGCCTGTGCTTCACGTTGTCCAGCGAGCCAATCTTGCTCTGCGCCTTGATGTCGATCTTCTGGCTCACAATCTGGGCGAGATGGAAAAGTGTGTCAGCGCCTTAATTTCCCAAAACGAGGACGGCAGGGGTGTGGCTTGGAGCGGCCACGCGGGATTTTTTTCCCCAGAGCGGTCCGAGCCACCTCCCAGCCCCGACATTCAGACTAACAATCGCATGACGGAGAGAGGGAAATAATAAATGGAGCCATTGAGGATCCGGAGAAGAACAATGGGAAAACACGCCATCAAGTCTAAAGAAGCAGAAATTGATATTGCTTGCGCTCTATTGCCGACATTAGTTATCACCGCGAGTGCTTGGTGCCTGGATTTGCAGTTTGCACATTGAAAAGTTTCCTTTTGCGGGTACTTACACTACCAGCAGCACTCAGCCGGCCGGCACTCGAAGCCTTTCAATCAAAATTTCAATTTAGTCAAATAGGGTTTTACACAGAACTCGAGACGTCTACTTCAACAAACATCCAGCTACTCAACACTACCGAAGTGAGCTAAATACTACATGAAAGTGCATACCTTGACGTCGCCCCCTCCTGCTACGTGGGTGGCGTTCTCCAGCGAGCCGATCTTGGGCTTGGCCTTGTTCTTGAAGTCGAGCTTCACCTCCTCAATCTTCCTGTCGCCGCCTCCCGGCTTGTGATTTGCGTTTTCTAGTGATCCAATTTTGGATTTTGCATTCCATTGCAATTTTGTGCTTAATATCTGTGAATGTAGTATTTGAAAGCAAAACAGAACTACTGAGGGGTGTCGTTAAATGGGAGAAGTACGTGAAAGCAGGAAGAGGAAGTGAAAAAAAACGAGAGAACGTGTTGAATGGATGATAGTGAATATTGTGGAAGTTTCGGCGGAAATGTTGGGTGAGCTGAAGCCAGATGCAGAAGCGGGAGGAAGTTTTCTGCAAGTCGTTAACCAGATGGAAATTGAAATGGAAAAACTTCTGTTCCAGGAAAACTCAGTGAAAATTCCAAGCGAGTTTTCCAGTAAGCAAGAAAAATGACCCTTAATATACTACACCCTTCAACCCACAAGGGCCGTCAAATCCCGAAATATCAATTTGCCAGATGACAAATGACGCATGATTGTCTCTTCTAGCACCCATTTTTCTTCATTTTCATGTCACTGCGGCTTTTTCGTCACTGTCACAGCCACAACGAGAGCGCCAGAGCTGTAAGGAGTTGGAAAAAAGGACACCAAGTACATGGCACAAAGCGATACTTGGCCCCATAATTTATAACCGTCGCATACAATTTTTGCCTGCCTCATGTATTGTGCTCGCAAGTTGCAACTTTATTGCGAGAAGCCCCGCTTGCCTTGCAACATTTTGACGAACATAAAATAAACACGGTGATTGAATATACATTCATTCGAGTGTTTTTCTTTGATCAACAACCTCTCCCTTCTGCTCATTCGATTCTTTTGGGTATTTCATTAGCCATACGCTGGCAAAAGGACACATTTTTGGCTGCCACCACCCGCTTAAGAGTGCCGAGAGTGACAGAGAAGAAGAAGAAGCGGCACATGACATTTCCTACAGTTTTGCGGACGTCTCTTGGAAAGGTGATGTGGTGGAAAAGTTTGGCACGTACCTTTTTTTCCCCTCCCTTGGGCTGGTACGCCTCGTTCTTGGCTTCAATCCGGGGGGCAGCCTTCACTTCCACCTTGCGAGTCTCGATCTTCACGTTCCCGCCCCCGGGCTTGTGGGTGGCGTTCTCCAGCGACCCGATCTTGGACCTGACTTGCTTCAGGTTGGGCGAGGGCGCTGCTCCGACCTGGATCTTGTTCATTGGTACTTCTGCAGGAGCAAAACAGGGTGTCAATGACAGAGGCGTAGGTGAGATTTTTTATCATAGGGGGTTACATCTTCAGTATTTTCATAGGCGTAAGTGGGAATTTTTATGAGAGGGGGCAAATCTTGATTGAGCTTCGATTCTGGTTTAGGCTTTGTTCATAAATTACGTCACGGAAAATATCGAGATTTTAGACCCCCCACCTTCTCTCTGTCACGGAGCAGTCGAACCCCCCCCCCCTCCTTCCCCTTGGACCGTGACATTTGAATAGGTGAAAATGAAAAAGTAGCTTCTTTCGGAAGAAAAAGTCCCACCCAGTTACGCCTCTGTCAATGAATCTCACGGGACTTACTCTTGATGAGCGGCTCCACCGGCGATTCGGGAGTCTTGGCTGTGAGTCTTTGTTTGGATGTACTTCGAGATCGGTTGTTCCTCGGAGTCGTGCTGGGGCCCCGAGATGTCGGAATCTTCGACGGAGACTTCAGTGGCGAGCCGGGCGAGGTGCCTCCGTTTCTTTCTTGCTGCAAAAACGGAACGGGCTTGAGTAAGGCAGAAAGGCAGTGGGGAGTCGGGAGGGGACACCTCTTCTATCTTTTGCACAATCAACTGAACTTTCTTCAATATCTGCGCTTTTTTGTTTCTCAACTTCACCATAACTTGACACTATCACGATATGTCGCAAGTCCAATGGGAAGCTCCGAAGCTGTCAGGCAAATCTACTTTCAATATCTCCCTTCAATTTAAATTTTTTTCGCTACTCGCTATTTTTCGATCATCGCCGTGCCAGTAACTATGCTCTACTGATGTCAGCATGAGCAAAATCAATTTTTATTGCGACAATGATTATTGAATCGTGAAAAATGGTAATCATAATCTTGAGCATGTTGGAGACATACATCTTCGGTGGCTTGGATGTTTGGCGGTGTCTCGCTCGGGGCACCAAATTACCATAAGTAACGAGTTTCTGATGCAATTCTGGTGGGAGATTTGGGGGAAATTATGGAAAGCAGATGTGGCTATTTTTCTCAGTTTTGGGACGGACGAGGCTTGTTTGAGACCACCGACCTAGAAGTCACACCTCATTGAGCAGGCATTTCATTACTCAGCGGATTTTATTAGTCGGCTCTGTCTCTCTGTCAGTCTGAAATTTTCTTTTTTGGATTCTTGGGCTTTCAATACCGACCATTACCAATTATTTTTAAAATTGTTTGTTTTTAGCGAATTTATAAAGTTCTTTTTGCAATTTTTGAGTTGGTCAATACCAATCAATACTAATCAATACGGATCAATATATATAAAAATATGCTTGCTCTCACTCAAAGGAGATTATTTCAAAAAATTCTATCATCCTCTCTTGATATTTGAACAGTCAATATCAATCAATACCGATTAATAAGGTCCTTGCTCAAAGTTATTTCATTCGTCAAAACAAAAGAGCAGTATTTTTAGAAATTTCTCATAGTTTCAAGGGCAAAGAGACTCACCTTCTCTTGAGTAGATTCATCGACGCCACTGTCATTATCCCCTTCTGAAACGAGAAAAACAAAACGAATTTAATTAAGACCGAACCGCATACATTATCGAGATTGGCCTCATTAATCTGGAGTGGCTTACGATATCGTCTGTCGGCTGATTTGGATCGGCCCCAGTTCGAGACGCGCCTCGGAGTCTCGTACTCTGGGGTCGCCGGCACCGCGTACCTCCGAAACGACTCTGATGTGGGGGTCGTGACTCGAGGCTGCTGCCGAGGGTCAAATTTCTTACTGAAATCCCGTCGCTCGTCCTCATGTGGCAGTCGAAATGTCACCTGCTGGCCCGGCGAAGGCGTCACTCTCGTCGGAGTGATCAAGTTGTTAAGCCCAACGGGATTGTAGGGCTGCTGGGGCCTGGCAGCGTTCAAGTCGATGGAAGTTGGGGGCTGGGGTCTCTGGAAGGCGTCTTGGGCGGGTCTATGGACCTCGAGGGGCTGCGTAAAGGACTGTGGGGGTCGGATTGGCGCCTGCTGGTACTGATTTGGGATCAGAATCGAAGCTGGACGAGGCTGATCTGGCGTCTGGAGGCGCTCGTAAGGCCGCGACTCGGGACTCTCGTGCCGTCGGAGCTGGTCCGCAGACGGAGGAACGTATCTCCCGGTGATGACGGGCTCCGGCGACGTGATGGAGCTTTTTCGTGGCTCGAGAGGGACGCCACGAGGAGCCATCATGCGTCCTGTGACGACGTCATCTTCGTCATCGGGTCTCAATCGGGGCTGAGGGGGAGCCCAGGTCTGGGGGCGTGCGTACTCCGGTGCTCCTCGATACTCTGGGGCCACTGGAGGCCTGTAGACGGGAGGTGAGGGCTGCACTTGCGGTCGGTACTGAACAGGCTGGGTCTGCGGCTGAGGAACGTAGGTTTGAGGGTAGTGGGGGGAGTCCCCGACGTTCTGGGGCTGCACTGGTGGCCGCGAGAACTGCTGGTACTGAGGCTGGTACACTGGCGTGGGATACTGCCGGTTGTCGGGTCGCATCTAGGGATTCAGACGTAGAGATGAGCAATGGGTATCCAGTCAATCCACAATCCATGGGTTTTGGATTGGATGGTTAACGTTGAATAGAGGGTAATTTACTAAAGACTGGTCGGGTCATAATAAGTCTTGAATTGGATGGATTTCATAATGATTGAATGGATAGATTTTCATTCAATTCACTTCAGGACTTTTAACAAATTTAACAATTTGAATGGATAAAGCATAAAAATTAGGTAGAAAAATTGTGCTCATCTCTAGTTCAGAGAGGGATCAGAAGGGGCGCCAAACGCACGGTCAGGATTCGTGGCCCACTTTCGTGACCCAAATACGGGGAAGTCGCAATAAAAATTCCATGACAACTCATGTAAACTACTAAATCACGGCAAATTCACGTGATAAGGTGCATTATTGGGGTAAGGAGAGAACTCAATATGTAAGAATAATAAAAAGCCAACATCGTGTACTCGCAAGAGCTTTTCACAATATCAATCAATCTATTTTGGGGCCGCGCGTCCCAGTGCCTTGTACGAGAATCCCGCAAATCGAGGCTCTCACGGAATACGCCACGAACTCTGACCATCCTCACGGCACCAGGGCTTACTGAATCCGCGCTTGTATCCATAGTTGGTGTCCTGTTAACGGCAATTTGTACACTTTCTTTTCACTTTCTCCCTTTTGTGCCGGACTGTTTGTTCTTTGTGGCGTGTTTAGCAGTCACTGAATCACTGCTAATTAGAATATTCACTGGCGAGTGAAACGAGGGAGTCTGAAATATTTTTATTCCGAAAAAAATATTTACTTTCCGCTCCGCCCCTGGCGAGCCCAAGCTAAGTGTTTCCACGCGCTTTTCATGTTGACTTTTTCATTCTCCGCGCTCACAGCCTATTTTCCCAATTTGATTCGCCTCATAACGCCCAGAAGGTAGAGACAGGGCCGCACTCAGAGCCTCTCACAGATCCCGAGGAGAGATAAACCCGGCGCTGACTTGAGCCCACTGTGAGCTAAATTGAACGCGAGACACGAGACAGTTAATGTTGCTTGCATTTTGGGCCCGAGCTCGAGGCCCGATACAAGGCTACATTGTAGGTCAGCATGCTTTCGCGAACAAATGACTTTGTGAAAATATTTGACAAGTTTCGTGCCTTATCATATCATGCCCCGCTTGCTCTATAGGCTGATGCTAAGCTATTTGAATTATGAAAGGAATTTATGTAGTTCAAGTGGTTCTGCCAAAAGCATCTCCGAATTGCAAACGCTTACAAATCGATAAGATTGCATTAAACTTTTGTTATAGAAATAAATGGAGAGTATCGGAATGGAGGGCGGGCGGGGTAATCTTGATAAAAGGTCAAAACACAGCAGTTATGTCGGCTTGTGCGGGTGCCAAGAGGTGTGTAATTGAAATAGCTCCGTCTTGAGCTTCATTTGGCGCGGGAGGGGCGGAAGCGGTTTTACTTTCAGCACTCGCGGTCACACTTTCCACACTTTTTTCCAAGATTTTCCGGATGAGGGAGCGATTTTCTTGGGCGTATTCCACCGATAAGTCGTCGTGCTTCTCTCACGCGAGTCTGGTCCGGACTGAAGGACTACAGCGGGGGCGGCGAGCATTTAAGGACTCGCTTAGCTCAAGAGCCACATGCCTTCCACTCACACAAGCCCATATCCAGACATGCGCCTTTCCAATGTTTTGCTTTTGGCGTGCTGCTTCCGATTTTCGCGGCTTTCCAGGAATCACAAAAAGCAACAGCGTTTTCCAGCTCGGTGTCCTAATTTTTTCCAAGAACTTTCCACTAAAAACAACTCTTTGTGCGACACAAACTTTTTCTCCCTACAAAAGTTTGATCGATGGATTGGCCAGAAAAAAAGACAATCCATCGTAAGCCATCCGCAGCTTCGGGAAGTCAACGTACCTGGAAAGAGAAAGAAAATTCATCAGTCATCTGGATCGGCTAGTTCGAGGAAAATCCCACAGATGGCGCCACACGCTCGTTTTCTCTCCCTCATTCTCTCTCGCATTCCGTTTTCCACTCTCTTATTTTCTGCTTTTCCGCGCAATTCACTGCGATGTTGGTCTACATAGTTTACACCCAAGCATCCCTCCAGCGTAAGATTTCCATTCATCTTCAGCACCGTCTGCAGATATCGATTTTTCCGAGTCTGTTTGTCTTCCGTATTTATGTTCCTTTGTGCTCGTTCCTGAGACTTCTGGGGGAGGCGACGGGAAACCTATTGCCTGCCAGAACGCATTTAAGTCTCATCTTTCTACGCAAACATGAGTCATCAGAACCCCTTTTGGTCTGTCGCTTACCTAATCGCACATAAATTTTGCATAAGAGTTTGACCGACATTTGAGCAGAGGGAGGAGACGTTAAGTAAGAACGGACTATGGTGTATTGATTTTCCCACCTTTCGCGTGTGGAAAAGCCGTGTGTCGTAGCGGAAAGTTAAGGTCAGCTTGGTGCTTGGCTTTCACTTTCTAGGCTTCCCAAAGCCAAACGAGGCACCGAAGTTTAAATTTTCCCACAATCAAAAATTCACGACAAACTGCGGTTGATTTCGGAATAGAGTGGGAACGGAGTAACATAGATATTGTGGTCGTGTGCACTTTAAGTTGTTTGCAAGCTCATTGAATATTCATGGGGTGTTGGGGGAGTTTAAGCTGCAGGGGTGTGTCTCAGAAAAATGGGTGGAAAATTTTGGTTACGGAACTGGAAAATGGGAAGGAAATTCGGTTCTGAAAATGGGTGGAAAAATTCCATTTGCCCTCAAACACTAATCAGATCCATCCCTGGCCCCTCTCCCATCACTTGAGAGTACATTGAGGGGCTAAAAAATTCAGCTAAGTACCGGAAAAATTCAATTTGCCCTCAAACACTTTTAAGATCCATCCCTGGCCCCTGTCCCATCACTTGAGAGTACATTGAGGGGCTAAAAAATTGATTGCAACAAACACAATCGCCGAGTAAACGCAGCTGGTGAATATTTCAGAGCGCAGAATTTTTAACGAGCCTTTTTGAGCAACATGTCGTAATTGAAATCGAGAAAAACCACTGATTTCCTCAATCCGTCATCTGTGGGGCCGCTTAAAAAGGCGATCATCACCTCTTGATTTGTCATTCGCCTCTCCGCTGCCATTACCGGTTTCATAATCACTAATCACCACTAAATGAATCCGTTTCTACACCATATTTTCACGTACTTGCGCGTCTCATAATTGAAGACCAGCCGGAGCTCGAGAGATGGGAGAAAGGCGGTAGTTTGGTGCAGCTGCAATGTTATCATTCGTGTAATGCATCATAATATTGTCTTAATTAACGATAACCGCTTGTAACGCCCGTGTCGGAATAAAAATATACAAATTACGGAGCTCGCGGATGACCTTGAGTGGTCGTATCACATGTATGCCGTCAATGGGCTGGTTAAAATGGTAAATTGTGGTCGGTGGTTAGGTTTTCTGATTGAATAGTCGTGATCTAGAAACTGAAACCCTAGTGGAAACCGGATAGCGCCTTCTGACCTCAAAATCTCCTCCCGCTGGCGTAATTGGCAAAGTTCAATGCTCAAGTAACGACCTCATGCCTCAATTGGAAGATAATTGGGGCGGAAAGGGTTAACCAAGAACCTGCCGGGTGTCTAATGACTCCGGAAAATTCCGAAAATCGATACTCCGTGGCCGCTAGATTGCGTGAGCGTCACCACAAAAGTCTGGTTATCACTTAACTCAGAAATTGCATGTGGGCACATCTAGTTATGATGATGAAAATGAACTTTTTTGCCTTCCAGAACCCCATTTAACGACTTCCATAAATTACTTTCATTCGCGACGGTACATTTTTAAAAGAAATTAGTCTGACGGCCGTGTGTTTCGAAGTTATCGCAAGAATTTAAGCAAAATTGTCACGCAATGAAAGCTCACACATGCCGACCTTGAGGTTTGCTCACTTGCTCACTGGGAGACCTCAAAGCCCAACAATTATTGAGTTACTACTCGAGTTTCAGCGATCGACCAAACAAAAAGAGAGCGCTGATTTTCCGAAGAAAGGGAAATTTTCCACCTGTTCCACCCATTCGTTCTCAATTCTCTTCATAAAAGTGCAATTAGCATCTGAGACTGGCACCAGGGATGGACCTCGGGAAAAATTGTTCTTCTTTCAAAGGTTTTGTTCGGGACCTGCGTGACCCTCTGCCCCACCTCAAATCTTTGTTCCAAAACTGCTTAAGAATTTGTCAGAAAAACCGACCTCTGGTTCCACCCCTGGCTACACCAGCCTTGCACTCAATTTCGGTACGGCGCGACGAGACGCTCGGTTATGTCTTCATTAGCATCTATTAGCTAGACGCTGCCTATTTGAATTATGCTAAGTAGCAGAGACGTTCTTGGGGCCTCAGCTCCAAAAGGTCTTAAATAGAGAACTCAGGAACGTCCCTGCCCGCGCCAAAAACTCGTTTCGCACATCTCGCCTTTTACTCCGACTGGTCAAATTAGCTGGAGGCCAGCAGATGAAGTCACTGGTGACGAGACGCGTGTCGTAATTCTTGCCAATATTCAATTTTGCTTCAAACCAGAAAACTCAATTTAAATTTGGGGGAGGGTGACCCAGTTTCCCGATTCCCTGTTGGTGTATCTGCGTGTGAATAATTAAATCATGTATGGAAAACGCCACCCAAGTGCGTTCCACGGGGAGAATGACCTCTTTATGTGCATTTCGAGGAACAGTGGGGGAGAGGCGCACTTTTGCCGGCGTCGTCAACGGAGCTGCTGTTTTTGTGTTTCAAACAACGGGTGTAAATAAACAATGGGAGGAAAATGGGAAGTGGGAGAATGAAAAATCGCATGACAGAACATCAAAACGGGGGATTACGGGGGGATTATTCGGCTGTGTCTCAAAATAGTCCTCGAGCTGGCTTCGAAACTTGCGGAAGGCTTTCGAGTGATTGATAATCTTGAGACTCGGGCCGAGATTTTGGGGCATTGGTCGAACAAGATTAATTGAATTGCCAGCTACGATCTAGTTTATCCCTTTGGGGTCGAAAATTTGGCTCAAAAACCCGCAGACATTTTTTCGCCCTCGAACGGATAAGACGCCGATTTACGTTTTGTTTTCAATTTCGCACTTGCTCTACAAAGTTCTGCCAGCGTTTGTTTTGCACTCGAGTGTACTGACCATGCTGCTGGCGGTGGCTGAAGAGCTGACTTTGGCTATAAATAACCCGCGATGGCCAGCGCATTGCACAAGCCGGCTGACCGCTCGACGCGACAATATTGTGTGTAAAAGCGATTATTAAATTGAACCTCTCCTCCAATTCGTACGTGAAATCGTGAGTTGTGGACGCAAAAAGGTCAAATTAATTTGAGTCGTAGTTTTTATTTGGTTCAAACAAGCGACATAGACACTAGACGAGGCCCATCTGCGAGTCAGTCAACTTTCTTCCTCCCCTCTCGGCTCTCCGCGTCCGAGCCATCTTCCCACACAGTTGTTTTACTAATTTATGGTATCACGGGCGATAAAGTTCAAACAAAAGGTGCTCGCGACAAGCCGAATTTTGAGCGGTGGGGAGATAAAAATGACACCTTTGTTTACATGTCTGTCGCTCACATGTCGTCTTCCAAACGCGAGCCTCTGAGCCAAACGTGTGCGAGACAAAATCAATTCGGTTTTGTAGCAACAGCTCGGTGTTGTGAGTCTCAAACAATGCACCTAGCAATGGTTTGTTTTCCACCCGAACCCGGCGAAATTCGCGACTTATTATCGTTCAAATCGCGATAAGATAACTTTGTAAGTCTCATTCGGAAATCGGAATGCAAAAGTGTGCATATCATCGCAGCTCGGAGAGGGATTACGCAACGAAGCCCCACACGAGCTACGAGCCCGATATTGCAACGCTATTTTGCTCGCCAATTTCCGCTCAGAATACATCACTCGAGAAAACGGCCATGGCAAAGCTCCAAAAATTGATTCACGATACGAGCTCCTGATCCTGCGACTCGCGAGCCTCACCTGTGTTATTCCGATGCACGTTGATGGGCTCAGGTCGGCTATTAGCTCCCTGCGCTTGTACGACCGTCGCCATATTTTGCTTTTCCTGCTCTAGATTTTCCTCAGAAATTTTTTCCTATCCTTCTCTTATTTTTCCACTGAGTCCTTTTTTATGACTTTTCCAACGATTTTTCTGTTCACTTTTCAGCTTTTCTCCGACTCAACTCTACCACGGCAATTTTCTGCTTGGTGAAAATTTAATCAAAACAATTTTATGATTTTTTTATAAACAGCACAACAAAGCTCGCGCGAAGCCCGATAGCTTATCGAGAAGACTGAAAACTGAACGAGCAAAAAATCTGAGTAAGATGAAAATTTGAGCAACGCGTGGTCCGTTTCAGTCGTTTCACGGGAGAGGATTTTTAAATTTCTTGGCAGCGCCATCTGACGGATATCGAGGGGTACTAGAGTTTGATTTGAACTCTTGGCAAAGCAGTTGCAGGAAATGGGCTCGCTGTGATTAGGTGGTTATTGACGGGGTCGACTTTGAAGGTAGAAAAAACACTCCCACTTTTCATATCATTGACTTTTTGAAATTCAAAAAAATGGACCAAAAAATTTTTATCGAATTTGAGCGACAAAAAGCACCATTTCGGATAGCTCTTGAAATTTCAACAAGACTACCAGAGTCAGTTTTTAGATTTTTGACCCTTAAGGGGTGTTTTGGACTCTTCTTCCGCAAGGTCCAGTTTCAGTGACACTCGACCTTGCTCCACTAAATTTGTATCAGGGCTTCCATTTAGGCTTTTTGAGTGACAAAAAGCACCATTTTGGATAGCTCTTGAAATTTCAAAGAGATTCTAATAGCCCTTTTTTCGATTTTTGACCTTTAAGGGGAGTTCTGAATTTTTTTCCCGCGAGGTCGTGTCTCATTGAAACCCGACCTTGCTCCGCTAAAATTGTATCAGGGCTTCCAGTAGGGCTTTCTGAGTAACAAAAGGCACTATTTTGGATAGCTCTTAAAATTTCAAAGAGATTCTCATAGCCCTTTTTTCGATTTTTGACCTGTAAGGCGAGATATGAATTTTTTTTCCGCCAGGTCAATTTTCAATGAAACCCGACTTTGCCGCACTAAAATCTAGTCGGGGCTTCCAATTGGACTTTTTACACCACAAATTGCACCATTTCGGAAAGCCCTTAAAATTTCTGAGCGAGCCTCATACTTTTTTTTCCGAAATTCAACCATTAAGGAAAGTTTTATTTTTTTTCCCGCGAGGTCGAGTTTCATCGATATTCGACCTTGCTCCACTAAAATTGTATCAGGGCCTTCCAGGGGAATTTTCAAGGCCTTGTTTTTTTATACGGATAGCCAATTAAATTTCAAAGAGACGCTCAGAGCCTTTTTTCGATTTTTGACCCCTGGGCGGCGTAAAAAATTTTTTTTCCCCAAAAACGATTTTCGCAAAACTCAGAGGCACGATCTGTCAAAACTAAAATTGGCCAGAAATGCTATTTCTGGACCGATTTTGATGCGGTAAAATGCTGGTTTCCTCTTTTGGGGCCCAAATGAAGGATTTGGAACCTATTTAAGCCCATCGGAAGCCCAAATAGCAAAGTCGAAAAAACGCTTGTTTGTTTTGAATTTCAAAAAGTCAATAATATGAAAAGTGCTCTTAAAGCTCTAAAGGACTCTAAAGCTAGATAGATAAATTCGAGGTTAGGGCAAAGGGTCACGGGGGATCCTAAGATCCTATTGTGGCTCAGTAAGAAACCTTTAGTTGCCCCAGACCTATGGCAGTAGCTTTATTTTCTTTGGAGTACGAAAGAGATATCTCAGGTTCTTTTTCCAACTCCACATGAGACTGAAGAATCTACAGAGAAGAATATTCAAGTTCTAAGTCCAGTGAGAAAAGAACTTCTCTTAAGGCACTTTTACCATTAAGGTCATAAAGCAAAGGTCCGACACGAGCCGAAGGCCTTTTCGGTGGCTGTATTGTTTTCCCGCACCCATGCGGCTCTCGTCACCTCACAAACATGCTTTATTGACATCGCTATGGCTCTTACGACTTACGAAAATAGCCAGCACCGA
The DNA here is from genome assembly GCA_963930915.1 of Forcipomyia taiwana. Lineage (NCBI taxonomy): Eukaryota > Metazoa > Arthropoda > Insecta > Diptera > Ceratopogonidae > Forcipomyia > Forcipomyia taiwana. The sequence continues at coordinate 548,136 of CAWVOI010000008.1, forward strand.
CCGAATTAAACGGCTCAGCTTCTTCGAGATGCCTCGCGTATGAATAATGAGGAGTCTTTTTTCTATTTTTAGGCCATCATGAGAGGCATTCAGCTATTTATTAGAATTAATTTGTATACACTAAGCAGTCTTGGGGTCACTCTTCCTCTCAAGGGGAATGTCGTCGGACGGGGCTTGGGGCTTCTTTGGCCGATCAAAGACCCTCTTGACCTTCCGCCAGATCTCAGTCTTGCTCACCGAACGCTGGATCTTCTGGCCCTGGAAGCCCAGCTTCTCCCTCAGGGAGCGCCGTTTCTGAGCATCTTGGGATGTGGATGGAAAGTCAGCATCTAGCTGCAATAAGATGTCACTTGAGAGGCGCCTGAGCACTGCATTTGGCACTGGGATCGCACGACTTAATCAAAATGCCGTCGCGCTACTTGCTTCATCATTCATTAATACTCGCATGAAAAGCCATATCCAACCCCTCCCCACGCGATCTCTGGCGCCGTGCCAAGCGAATGGAAAATACCTTGCTCAGTCTCGACTCATTCAGGTTGTCTCCAGAGTCCGAGCGGCCCGGGAAATCCAACGGTTTGGGGGCCTGAGGGCCGACTCCGTCTCCGGTCTGCAAATCCACGTTTTCGAGAGAAGCCATTTTTTGGGTGACTGAAGGACAAGTCATGGCCTTCTGGGCCCCCGTTTTCGCGCTTTCAGGTTCGTCAGAACGTCAAACACGAACGCCAGTGCTCGGCTTTAATTGTGGCAATAATTCGCGCTTCGCCTCCTAAAAATAAAATACCAAACCAATTTGCTTGAGCGCGAGTTTGCGTTGTTTTTGTGCGGGTAAAAGTGAATTTTAAAAAATTTCAAAATAACTCGGGATGAGCGAGCGTGTGCGTGAACGCCAAAACCTCTCAATTACACACAAAACGTTTTATTTTGGCGAAGTCGGCATATGTGGCATGAATTGAAAATAGACAGGTAGGTATACTCGTATAGTTGTGCTTGACGGGAAACGCGAGAAATTATACAATTACGGGGCGATGAGTAGATGTTTGGGGTTTCGTACTCAATGGAATTCGCTCTCATATGATTTCCTCGTTGTTTCCTTCCCGGATCTTCCTCTTCGGACTTTTGTTGAGATGTTTGACGGAAGAAAGGGATGATGCAACTTCTGTGGTCTTTTCATACGTTTTGTGAGGTCATAGGAAATTTCGAGTATACAGTGGAAAAGCCTGGTATTTAGTAGAATGTCTTCTATTTTCCTAAGATCTCCCCCATGAGATAGAAAACAAAAGAAAAACTAAAAGTTTGAAAAAAATCTTGAAAAACTTTTTCTCGAAATTTCCACCTTTTCCGCTCTAAGGAGTTTTTTTCTGGTTGATTGAGGTGTATCAAGAAAATTTTCATTTGTCAACTTACAAAATTTCAAGAAAAACACTTTTCTTCACCAAATTTTCCAATTGAGTTCAGAAACAGGCAAAAGCCGGTACCAAGAAAGTTCTCGAGACTCACAGCCAGTATCGCCATGAAAGTCTATTTCCTGCGAGAAGCCACATTGCAAGAGAATTACATAAATTATTGAGAAAAACACAAAAAATCAACAATTCGTCGAGGATTGCTAAATAATCCATTTTGCTCGCTGCCAATCTCTCTCTCGCACCCGAGCATATACTTTTTCATCAAAAACTACATCATGATCGTCGTCGTGTCGTGAAAAATTCGGATTTGTGTCACGCCACAAAAATAGCACCTCGACTCTGGCACACTCGTACTCACGTCCACACGGGCTCGCACTTTTCGTGGTGTGAGTGCGTGTGATTTTCATTTTCTTATACTCTTGTTTCCAGAGAAGACGGCGAAGAGGAAAATTTATGGCAAAACTCGCACGAGAGAGGGCTCGTACATTCGATATATTGCGGGCAGGGCGGCACTTGGGGGCTCTGGTGCGCATCAGGGGCTCTAGAAGCGGCAAAAATAGGCGGGAGAAAGGCGAAAATAGAGACGCGAGAGAGAACGTAAAAGATATAAGGGAGTGCGGCCCTGCGCAGTTTGAAATAGTATCACAAAAACCACTATACAAGTGCAAAGAACCCGACACGATCTTCGGTCCCTCAGTCAGCAATCTTGTTTCGATCTTCACTTGAGTCTAGAGTGATCCGCGAGAAACAATAGATTAAAATGGTGAGTGCTCCGTCGATTTTTTCATCATTTTTTCTTGAAAAAAAGAAAGAATAAAGTTGAAAGTCGGGCAAAGTGAGATCCTGCTGCAGACTCTGCGAGGACCCGAGGCACCTCTGACAAGTGACAGCTCTGACTAACACCCCTCTTCCCTTTTCTGTTGCAGGCCGACCTTAAGGATGATGATATTGAGCGTAAGTGTCGCCGTTTCGGGTCCCGGAGTCGTTACGTAACGCGCCAGAGTTTACGCAACTCCCATTTCCGCATTGAGGAACCTTCATGGGGGGGAAACAGAGCGAAAATTCCTAACGAAGAAAATAATAGAAAGGCTGATGGGAAAAATGCTGACCGCCGACACTTTGCGTTCTAATTTTAGAACCGCCACTGCGAGTCAAATAAGGAGAGTCTGTGAAAATTATTTTTCAAGTTGCGCGCACCTTCTAGCACCGAGTGTGCGAGTCTGCGCATGGCTAGCTGTGTCGTCACCTTCGCAGCGGATATGTGGCACACGCGAGATGATTATCTAATTTAAGAAATGTGTTAAATGTGCGGAGGTGAAAAGTATCGAATGACACGAGATGCTAAAAAATGCATTAAATAATTGGGGTGTCTGGGGAACTCTCCATGAAGGATCGGAGGCTCGAGCTGAACGAAAAATCTTTCACTTGCAGGCGCAGAATTCGTCTTCTCAGTCTACGACTGCGATGGCAAGAAGAACATCGATGCCTACGACATCGGTAACGCCTTGCGTGCCCTGAACCTCAACCCAACCTTGGAATTGATTGAAAAAATGGGTGGCACCACCAAGCGCGGACAGAAGAAGCTCAAGTTCGAAGAGTTCCTTCCCATCTTCTCTCAAGTAAGAAGCCTCCCTTCTCTCTTCAGCGAGTCCGGCACTAACGAGCCACTCCCGTTCGCAGGTCAAAAAGGAAAAGGACCAGGGTTGCTACGAAGACTTCCTTGAATGTCTCAAATTGTACGACAAAGCCGAAAACGGAACCATGCTCTTGGCTGAATTGCAACATTGTTTACTCGCTCTAGGTAAGACACGGCCCCTCGTCACGGCCACTCCTGACCACATGGGTGTCATTTTTTCCAGGTGAAAAGCTCGCAGAAGAGGAAGTCGAAATCATCTTTAAGGAATGCATGGAGCCAGAAGATGAAGATGGATTTATCAAATACGCACGTAAGTGTCCTCCCAAACCTCCCTCCAAAAACCAAACAGATGAGTCGCAGTTTTACTCACGCATTTTTGAATTATTTATTCCATGTCTATGTGCTCGTCAATGTTCACCCCCATGTCGTGTAAAAATGTATGTTCGTGTCCGGATAACAGCTTTCCTCGAAAAGATGATGGCCAACAAAGTCGATATTGAACTCAGGAAATTCTAAATCACTTGTTGTCTTAATTCAAACACCAATGTCTAAATTTTTATTCGTTACATTTCAAAACATCCCGATGTAAAGTCGTAAGTATGGTGTCAAGTTTCCTAACCCCCTTCCCACATTTTCGTCTAACATCAAGTTCTTCCCCGTCTCTTTCCGAAACACGCCACCCTTCTCGAGACCTGTACTAATTTTTCGACTCTTCCACAGCAATGCTTAGACGATTGTGCGGCTTGGAACCACCACTTTGCGAAACATAAATTTGATACAAAAACACCACCAACAACTTCATCACTCTTCTAAAGTCAAAACATCATCTTTTTTTTTGTATTCTAAATGAAGTTTCAAAATACTATCTACAAGTACCCAAGCAACATTAACCATCTTCAGTGCAATGCAAACAGATAAACTTTCTAGTGAATCCAAAAACTCTTTGAACAAAAGTGACAAAGCTTCTGGTGACAAAATGAAAAAAGAAGAAAAATGACGAAACTAGCAATTTAAAGTTTATTTATTTATTTGTTAAAAAATATAATTTCTGCGTAACTCAATGTCTTTTAATAACATCAAAGATGCAACACACTAAACATCGAAAATTAGACCAACACTTTAACATCACAATATCACATCAACGCGGCGGCTCAATGAGACCCTGAGAAGCTGCCTGTAACATCGAAAAAGGAAGGAAACACATTGATATGGAAAATAAAATCATTTCTTTATATAAAATCATTGAGATCATTGTTCTTTTTGCAATAAAGGGGCAATTTTTAAGTTTCTTCTTTATATATTTTTATTTTAAAGCTTAAATGATAATTATTGTATAATCTATTGTTTAACGACACAAAAAAACAATAAAAACGTAAAAGATAAGGAAAAAATAGTAAAAATCACACGAAGACTCCTGTTCTTAATTGTGAAAAGTCTGAGTGACAATCTGTTGGACCTCTATGGGGTCGATTGCCGTGGGAGGCCCGTTTGTTGTGGCCGTGGGAGGGGCATTTCAGGACTTCATGCAGGCTAAGACTTAACCCTCTAACTATCGGAAAACTCAAGGTCAAGAGTTCAATGTGTTGGTGTGAAAAATTTTTATAAATTTTTTGCAGCAGCTAAAATTAATTTTTAGATCGCTACCATCGATTTTAAAAACAGTGCCTTGTCCTTGAGACACCCATTCACAAACAGGACGCCCGAGCCGCATCTATATCCTGGCTCATCCTATACGACACCAAAACAAACCTCCTCGCTCACGACCGGCTCCCTGTTCTCTCTGTTTACGTCTCTCCGTGCCACCTGTTGAGCCTCGGTGTTTACGTTTTTTACTACAAAACAGGTGGTTAGTCCTCGCCGGTGAATGAAAGCAGCTGCTTCTGTTTACCCCCAGAAAGCCGGGTCTCGAGGGCGCAGGACACGCAATTCTCTGTTTACTTTTGCCGAATTCCACCCGCCGACATCCACCACCCACTGACGGATCGATAGAAACTACCCCGGACCCAAACTCCGCACGCATCAGGTTCTTGCTCATCTCTCCCACGAAGCAGTCGCAAAAGATGCCTCATTGCCATTTTCACATCCTTTTTGTGTTTTCGTCCTCAGTCGCCATCTCGCTCTTCACCGCGCTGCATCGTTACCAGCCCGTCCCAGGGTTGCGTGTGACTTTTTTATTTGTGTTTGAGCAATTAAAATAAACACCTAGGGAAGGTAAAAAAGCGTCGCAATCGGGAAATTACGATAATTGCGAGTCAAGTGACGGAAAATAGCGACAAAGTGATGGGTGAAATGGGATGAAAATTGCGTGTGAAAAAGTGTGCAGGGAAAATGGCCGCCCTGGAAACTCTCACACGAGATAAATTATTAATTTTAGCTATTTGCAAAGCGTGCGAGGGGGAATGGACATGCATAATGGATGCCAATTTGGCAGGAGCGTGATTTTCGGCAGCTCTCGCGGACCCCGACAAAGAAATATGGGTGTGGATGGGAAAAATGGTACAGGCTCATGGGTGGGCGACATCTTGGATTTTTCCTCCCTTCGTTCATGTAATGATGTTGACCTAGTTGTCCCCACTCGCTCCTACTTCAATATTAATCTTATGTAACTCGGGCGAAATCGCACTTTTTCACCTCCGTGCGGAGGAAGGAGTGAAAATATAAGCACTTCCGGACTTTCATTGTGCTCTTTTGCCATCCATAATGAAATGCTACCGACCGCTGAGTGATATCGATGTCTGTGCCAACTTTGGTGTTCCTTTCCTCGACACCACGGTCGCGGGTTGGCTGTCAGCGGCACGAAATAACGACTTGCCAGCCCGTAATTTTATTTATTTTTCGCAATCAAGGCAGGGAGGGGTTACATAATCGTGTATTGTGCGAAATGAGCGTTGATAAGGGGTGATAAGAATCGATTTTCCACCTGAAAACGACTTGCGGACTGAGGACTTTGCTTTGCCTCACAGCTCGAGTTTCAGTGCGACGTTCTGGTGGTGGAAAAAATTGTGCGAGTGCAAACAAGTGTTTAGGAAGCAAAAGATGGGGATTAGGTTTCAGATTTTGGGCAATTAGTGGCATTAGGGGGTGTTTGCGCTCGGATACGTGACCACCCAGACTTGGCTCGTGTTTGTTTTAGTCGCAGACGAGCAGTAAAAAGTGGAAAATGGGCTTTACAAAGTATTTCGGTCTTAGGTATTAGCTTGTCTTCCACCCATCTACCGTTGACCTTTCATGGATTTTCCACCTTCTAATAAATATTTTAGAAAGCATCTAGCGTAGGGTTAAGAAGACCCATCAAGAATCGAAAGTCAGCCCACTTTAAGCCGACTCAGACGTGCCCATCAAAAATTCATAGCTCAAAAGCAGCCGTGGGAAACATAAAACTATTACCAGCCTTCCCACTTTGTAATCCCCGCAATCCCCCTCCCCGTCGGCATTTCGGTATCCGACCATTCGCATCACGATACTAAGTAAACTCCATGTCGGCAAATTCAAATTTCATGTTCAAGCATCGCGTACCTCGCATATCATTAATTTCCTTCCATGTCACGAGCCGCGATTCAAGGACTAAATAAACGGCCTTTCAGACTGACGCGCTGACGTATTAGCTCCCACAAAGCGCAAAAATGCCTTTCAATGTGAGCATCAGCAAGAGACCATCCGCTGAATCGCATTCCGACCAGCAACAGCCGCAGCTGCCCCTCATCACGACCGTCAATGTCGTCGACGATGGACTGCAGGACCTGAACCTGCCCCTTCCCGTCCAGACATTCCTGTGGCGCCAAATTGCTCCCTTCGTTCGTCCAAAGCTGGGAAAGCTGCACGAGGCCAGCTGCATGGTGAGTCCCTTCGTTCCTTCCACTCTCGCTTTTTCGTCTTTGCGTGTGTAAGTAAATCATGTGTCTACAGCTGTAAAAAGCGATGTGTTTATGGATGTTGTGTGGTGGGGGAGCTGATTGACCTTCGGGCTCATTCATTATTCAGGCGACAATTTGCCCAAAATCGTGTAAATATTGAAGAACGGCAAATTGATTTTCTGTCTGGTGTTTTTGCCGGCAATATGACGAGTTGCGACGTATAGGGCAACTGAATGGAGAAGGTTCAAGTGTCGTAGTCAGGGCTGGGCCTCGGGTGGGTCGCAGAGGGCAAAATGGCTTTCTCATGAGTAGCCCTTTTGAGATACTTCTGTGAGTTGCCTTTCGAAGAAACGGTACTCACTTGAATTTTGGCCTTTTTGAACTGGCCTTCGGAGCATCTGAGTTATTCTCCTCTCTGGTTACGCCTCTGAACCCAGAATAAAAAACTTGTTTGTACATACATTGCTCCAAGCACATTTTCATACATTTTCTTTTTTTCATTTTCTTTTCTTTACTGTTTTCCTTACAAAATGCTTTGCTGATGCTCAAATGTACATTATGTGGCTAAAAAAACACATGTAAAAATTGAATGTTGTAACCAAACATACAAAAACACACGAAATAGTTTTGTCAACATGCGCCAGGACATCATGTAAGTAACGATATCTTGCTAATTTGAATATCCCTCACCCCCATGAGCTCCAAAGTCCCAGTAAAAGAAAAGAAAAGAATTAAATTCACTCCGAAAGGAATAAACTATTAGTGTCCCGCCCCCTCAATCATCATCGGTTACCTGTGAGGCCATGATACCACTCGTTATTCATTGTTTCTTTCCACGCAACACATCATCAGGAGCTCAAGGAAGCATGCAAGGTAGGCCACAGCACTTAACCACAAACACATGTGAATAATTCAGCAAAATGCCCCCAAATCTAAATATTCCAGTCATTCGAGAAAGTGTTGGCACAGAACATCCAATTTGGCTTGTCTCCATCACTCACGGGAGCCTTGGAGTCGATACCGAGATGGCGAATATTGCAAGCGGCGCTCCCCCACTTGATGCACGCTTGCAGCTCGTTGCTGCACACGAGGTGAGGAAATGATGAGTGAAGAGCCACAACAAAGGAGCTGAAAATTGATGAATTCCAGGGTTAAGGACATGCACACGCTGGCGCCGACAGAGACAAAGTTGCTCTACACCCTCCACTGGATATTTCTGTCCGCAGCTGACGAGTGTGCGGACTCGGAGCCCGAAGCCCAGAAGCAGCCCTACTTGTTCTCCATTCCCACCATCACGGTAAGCTTCTTCTCAGCGACGGAACCCCCCTCACGGTTCTTCTTCACAGCTCTTCATCTACCTGTTTGCGCCCATCGTCCATCACCTGAAGGAGTCGGACTTCCAGAGCAACGTGAGACTCGAGAACGGCATCAAGTTCTGGCACGGGATGTGGGAGTACCGAGCTCCGGGGGCCGCGTGCTTCACGGCTCCAGTCAAGCCCAAGGCCCGGCAGAGCCTCAACTCAATCAGCGCCGCTTCCTCGGCCGAACTATTTCCCGCAGCAGGAGGTCGCAAGCAGTCGGCGGGACAAGACTTTCTCCACTCGCCCCCCAGCACCTTCTCAGAGACGCCCAAGCACGACGACGACGTGTCCTGGGTCTCGTCCCCGAAGGACTGCGTCTTCCCCGAAACCATCCCCGAGGAGGCCTCAAGCATTGAGGAGGAGAGAGTGGTCATCTTTAGGCTTCCTCCGGGCCACCAGGGCCAGGATCCTTCGTTCTACAACCTTGTGAGTTTTGTCAGAATTCCAATTGAGCGCAAGTCTCAGCAGAATCTTTCTAGGCCGACGCTAGTCTCTTGACTCAGGCAGTCCAGCCACCCTCCCGGACGAGGTTCGACTTCGAGAAGATACTGGAAAAAACAGCAGACAAACTGGTGAGTCCCCCGTGAATCGACTCTCGGAGACTGATTCGATTTGTTGCAGAAGAAGGAGGAGCCGAAACCCAAGACCAGCTCCTCTACGGAGAAGGAGTCCCTCGAAACGGACCCCAAGTCGCCCCAGGTGCACCACTACGACGTCAATGCGGCCACATTTCTGGACGTGGCGGTCCTCAGATGCCTCTTCAACTCGCACTGGCAGGAGGAAGGGGTCTACTGGGGTCTCCACTACCTCAACAACCGGCTCCGGGAGATAAACGAGGAAGCCACTCTGCCCCCCTCGCAGCCCAGACGGCGCTCCAACAGCCTCCCGATCCCCCAGATTGAAGTCTCTCTGTACCAAGGTCCCGGAAACAGCGACAAAGGGAGTCCCAGCAACAGTTCCGCCCAGAAGGACTACATGGAGGTCGCGGAACCGCCTCCACCGGTCTTCAAAAACGGTTCGTAGGGTCCCCGTTTGGGTTCAAAAGTCACGAAACCTGTCGTTCCAGATGACTCGCCTGTCGGCGACAGCAGGAGGGGAAGCGAGAAGAAGAAACGCGTCAAGATGGCGGACCTTAGGACGCTCATAGAGACGAGGATCCTGTCAAAGTCGGACCGGGGACTGGAGAAGGTGGGCCTGGAGCCAAACGGGAACGGGAAGCACCTCAACAAGAGCGATTACCACCGCAGCCTGGACACCAACGAGCACCAGCTGGCCCGGTCTGCATCCCTGATCTCGCGGGAACCCACCTCGAACCTCATCAAGGGCAAGAGCATGCCCAGCCTCAGGTGAGTCGGGCGGATTTTCGAGCTTTCAGAGTAGCTTGGGGCTTCCACTTCTAACACTTTTTCTTCTCCCCACGACTATTTTCCTCACACCCCTCCACAGCTGTCTTCTCGACACTGGGTAAGTTCGAGACCCTCATCTAGCTGTTTCACCTCATTTTCATCGCTTCCCGGTGTACTTTTCGGCCACAACAGCGAAGGTGGCTTGTCTGTTTGTCGACGCCTAAATTATTGCAGTAGTTTGAGCGACAAAGCAAAATATTTGAATAACTCGGCCTCAGATTTAGGGTATCCTTGTTGTTTGCCTTCATCTTCATTAAGCCTGCTTTCACATCCGGCTTCGCATCTCTCGCACGGCCGAGCACTTGGCTGCCTCACCACTCTCTCCTCTCACGGTGACTCAATTAAATTAACATTTGACAAATTATTGCTCGCCACCCGTGCTTCATCCTCGTTCGCCTCGTTATAAGTCTTTATCCGTATTTTAAACATCCATGCATGAAATTTGCAGCTTTTTTTTTGGCTTCCGATGAACGAAAAATAATTCACTTGTTGACGAACAGCCTAGCTTTGTTGCTCCTTCGCCCTCACAACCTCACGTTCTCACATTTCCACACCATCCCACATGTTGATATTGCTCGTTGCATCCCTTTAATTCGATTAGGGATGTCGCAAATCGAATTTGGTGGCTGCCACTGGGACTTGCAAGAATGAGCCTAATTTGGTTTGTTTATATTGATCCAGGTTTCAGCGATATGTCGAGCCTCCAAGGATGATGGTCCGGAGCACGGAAAAGTGCCAAGAGCAGCGCCCTTTGTTGCCACGGAACCCCATTATCACCGTGACGGAGCACACTCCCACGCCGAGTCCCGACTACATGCGACGACAGGTGGGTCTAATTAGCCTCTCGACTGGTCAAAGCCGTTTCAACGTTGGTTTTGCGGAAATTTTCAAAAATGCCGATTTTTATTTTTTTGGAATGCCTAAAAACCAAAACTTAGCTCTCTAGGTCTTCTCTGGTCTTTACTTGGCTGATTTAAGAGTGTTTTTGTCCCTCACAAAAATGTTTATTTTTCATATGAGGCTTAGCCTGAGTTGGCCGATTTGAAAGAGTTTTAGAAAACCTTCTGAAAATGGGAATTAAGGGGAGGGAAAATACTACTATGCAGATAATTTAAAAGCCAATTAAATTTCTTATCCAAACTTATACAATACCAGATGATTAAACGCAAGAACTAAGCATCAAAAATTACCTAAGTCGGAGGGTTGTCAATGGGTTAAGTTGTTCCAAATTAATCTTCAAATAATAAAAATTTAATAAAAATTATAAGATGCCCCTATCTGTCTGGAAAGCTTTCGATAAACTTAAAACACGTTTTGAAGAAACTTTTTAATTGCCTTTTGGAAGGGCTACGTAATGTTGTTTTGAGTCCTTCAAGTGGTCAATTTTGGCTGTAGATGTTCTCTACGATATTTAATAAATTTTGGCGTTTTTCCCACCAAAATTTTGAGCACCCTTTAATTTTGAGCCCTTTTCCCAAATAAAATCTTTGAAACTCTAGTCGAAATTTCTTCTTCTGCAGTCCTTTAAGGGCTCCTTTGACTCGCAACTCGACGTCATCAGCACGGCCGGGAGCCTCGGGTTCAAGAGCCAGATGCTCCGCTCTCACACCGACTCGCACATTGCGTACGGCGGAATCGACGAGCAAGAGGTGCCCGGCAGCACCTTCTACATCACCAAAGAAGGTGGCATCGACTACGAGATCATTCTCCTGGCGGTCTATAATGTCCTCAAACGCGACTCCAACATCTGCTCCCTGCGAGTCCTCGAGACCGGTCTGAACGTGTGCGAGCTGCTGCTGGAACTGGGAGCAGTAAAACTCGGAGAACACGCCCACAACCTCTCGATGGGCATCATACGCAGAGCTCTGCTCCATCTGGGGTGTCCACATGGGTGCAATGAGGGCATCAGGGGACCGCCAGCAGAGTTCCTCAGGACGCAGTGCCACTCGATGCTCTCACGACTGCTGCGCCAGCTGACGTCCCAGTCGAAGAAGTATCTGCGGAACATGGTCCGGACGACGGTCCTGCCCGAGCTGGTGGAGTTCTTCCACGCCTTCGTGGGATTCTGCATCGACCCCAGCACCCTCCTCTCCCCCCTGAGTGAGTATCCGTTTGAGGAATCCCGCGCATTCTTAGATTAGCGTTCATTTTTTCCGCCGAGTTACTTTGATCTTTGCAAGTCGAATTCGAGTTTTGAACTGCTCAGATTGGATTTGCATGAGTTTTCTTTTCAAAAACGACCTCGCTTGTAGGCTCTCATTTGCAAACTAACCGGCTACTAGTCTCAGTAGCGAACCCCGAAGGTGAGTCTCCGTACTTTGACTTAGCTCTAGCTTTTATTAGGTAGAAATATTTCAACCTCACCCGCCTATAGTAGCTGCAATTTGCATGAGTTTTATGTGTCGTCTTTCTTTTCTCTTTCCTCCTTCTCCACCACCAAAATCCAAACACCTCACTGTCCGTGTTCTGTTGCTCATCATCACACCTCTGTTCGGCACGAAAAAGCCCAAAAGCGCCCTAGTATACTCATAAAAACGTTGCAATCCGATCTGTTACCCACGATATCAGGCGGACAAGGAGGATACGCCACAAACTTCGGGAGCGGACTCAGTGGGTCGGCCGAATCGCAGGTCATAGCGGCGGTGTTCCGGGCTCTGGTGACGAGATTCGTGGATGCTAGCAAGGAAATCAAGTCCCCCGACAACCACGAGTTGTACGCGAACGTGAGGCACTTGATCACCTACGTCAAGGGGGCTCACGGAGGCACCTTCAGACGCGTGGCTCTGAGCGGCGTTCTGGCGGTCTGCAACAGACCTCACGTGAAGCCTCCCTCCAAGCAGACTACGAGGGTTATAAGGTGAGTGAGAGCCTGATTTTTAAGTCTGTCTGTCGACCCATTCCTCTTCCAGACACATCTCTCAAATGGACATCCAGAGCTACCAGAGTGATGACCGAAACCAGCGAAAGTGCATCTTCAAGAAGCGAAGTGCCTCCTCGACTTGCCCTGTGAGTGCCCTAAAATTTCCCAAGCCGGACTTATAGGCCTTATAGACTTTTAAAGGTCTTTTACCCAAGTCCGGCTCTGCCCAGGCCCTCTCTTAAATGCCCTCTTGCAGCCCAGCTTCCTAGAAACGGATCTACTAGAGGAGCACTTCCTGTCTCGCGACAGCCCCGGCGGCATCATGAAGCGCAAGGGAGTCCGTCCGATTCTGACCCCACGGCAGAGCGAGCGCCAGCTTCTCTCCGACTCCACCTTCAGCTCCGAAAGGAGCCAGCCCCCGGGTCGCATTGGCAACATTGTTCGGTGGCTGCGGGGCTCCAAAGATCGCCAGTCCGTGGACATCGAGTCGACTGCCTTCACTTCGGATCTCACGACCTCCTTCAGCAGGAAGTGCTCCCTCAGTTCGATGCAGGTGAGAGGCAGAGTCAGTCAGGATGGCTTTGGCAAGTCTCTGGAGCGAGCGGGACGTCAAGTGAAGGGAAAGTTCAGCCGCTTCAGGATCGGGAAGGGCAAGAAGCTACCGAGAATCGACGACTCAGCAGGAAGTTGTAAGACTCTCTGACCCCCAAGCCCCCACTCACCTCAAATCTTGCAGGTTTCAGCCGCCGGAGCTCCTTTGACGTCGCCGACGGTCCTCGGGACACCGAAGTGGTGATCCTGAAGGAGCGCTACCTGATTCCCACGGAGCCTCTGAGGGACGGGATGCTGAGATTCTCGTTCCTACTGGAGACCTGCTCTCCCGGGACGATTCCGGACCCGCAACTGATAGCTGCGATGCTCGATCTGGTGAGTTTGGGTCAAAAAGAGGCAAAAAATGCATGGTTGCCTCCTGTGAGGATTGAACTCACGACCCCTGGTTTACAAGACCAGTGCTCTGCCACTGAGCTAAAGAGGCTCGTAGTTACATAAGGATCCCTATTCCACACACTCGCTCCGTCGAATCTCAACCCAAAACTCATACAACTCGGCAACCGGAACGCCACGTCCAATGCGTCAGCGAAAACGGAACGTACACATGCACGAAAGTGGAACAGGGACTCTGCATTCATTTCGTAACGCAGAGTTGAATATTTTTTACCTAAACTCCGGAGTTTCCGAGGGCTTTTAAAGAAGATCTGGAAACTTGAGGTTCAAAATAATCGTTCGAAATGAGGACAGAAGGCAACGCGAGAAGATTGTGGCGCCGCGCCTCGCCCGCCTCTTTAGCTCAGTGGCAGAGCACTGGTCTTGTAAACCAGGGGTCGTGAGTTCAATCCTCACAGGAGGCAGACATTTTTTGCCAAATCTCTAACACTTTCGCCCTTTCAGCCCCACGCCCCCGTCATAGCGCGAGCCACCGTCCTCGTGGAGTGCTCCCACTTCGTCCATCTCTGCAACCGCGGTCAGTGGCCGGCCTGGATGAAATCTGCCTCATACCGTCCATCCACGATCAACATCAGCGGAAACCACCGGCCTTCCATCGCTTCGAGAGACCGCAACTTCCACACGCGTCAGAGGGCGGCAGGAAAGATGTTCCACCAGTGGGCGGAGGCACTCGGGCATCGCTTGGAGGAGCTCATAGACCATGACAGGGGTCATTTTCACCGCTCCTCGTCCAACATGCACCTCAACGACCCCGAAAAGCAGAAGCTTCTGGTCCAGCAGGACGAGGAGGAGGACTTTCTCGACGACGGTGAGGGTTCCAGGGCTCTCAGTCACCTCAAAACTAACTTGAACACGCTCTCTTTTCAGCATCAGTGAATCTCACTGGAAGCGAGTGTCCACCAGCCCTCAAGCTGGTGGCTTGCATCGTGCTGCTGGAAATAACCTCGTTCCTGCGAGAGACCTACCAGACCATCCCGAAGGCCTCGCGTCTGTCGACGAAGGAGAAGCAGGGCTGGGTGATGGAGAAGGACTACCGTGAAGCCAACCGTCGGTGGTCCATGGCGCTGAGCTCCATGGGTCACTCGCAGGCCTCTGCACAGAGCTTGCAGTCCATCGCTGGCGTTGATGGCCCGAACGAGCGAAAAATCTCGTTTGTTCTCCACGAGCCCGACAACGAGTCCGAAGCCAGCAGCAACACGACGATCACGATGCAGGGAGAGGACAGGGACGGAGCTCAGAGACGGTCCGTGGCTCCCGTCAGGCCATTTTTGCTGCGTCGAGGAACTGCAGTCGGGTCCGGGGGCTCCTTCAAGAGAAGGTCCCTGAAGCTGAAACGGGGAGTTAATAAGGATAGCAGAGATGTGGAGCCGGATTGTGAGTCCATAGTTTTTTGTTTCCAGTACCATATTTTTTCGATTCCAGACCCCGTAAACCGCACGGATTCCGTGAGGTCGAAACAGCACCGCAAAGTCTCCTCGCTGTCAGACAGGTCTGACAACTCCGACATGGGCCAGCAGAGCGGTGGCGAAGAGTCCCCCGGGATCCTCAGCGACGACCAACCCCCGGAGTCTCCCCTGGGCGACGACTCCGACGACACCAGCAAGAATTTCCCGTGGATCAAGGCAGTCGTAGACGTCGTCAACTCGTTCAACTTTTACTGCACGCACCAGAACTACTGCCATCCGTACTGCTACCGACGACACATGCGAGCGGCAACGAGGATGATAAAAGCCATTCGGAAGGTACGTATGAGACCTCCCGGAGAGGGGGGGGGGGGATGTGTGTGAATGCGGGACGCAAGACGAGGGAGGGGTTTGGGAATGGCTGTGAGTTGCCGTATTGCATGGGCCTCTTTAGCTCAGTGGTAGAGCACTGGTCTCGTAAACCAGGGGTCGTGAGTTCAATCCTCACAGGAGGCAGACGTGGAGTCACTTTTTTGCTCTCTCCAGATAATTTTTTTTTCTTTTCGAGACCTTTTGGGTGTTTGAAAATAATTCAAGGCCTCTTTCAGGTTTATGGTGAGGAGTTTGGGCTCGTTCCAAACGCCTTCGCTACCAGCACGGAGCAAGCGAAGATGAGCGGACGCCGAGAAAGAGCTTCCCGAGGAGGACGCAAGGTCTCGGACCAGAGTGCTTCGCAGAATTCCCCTTCCAAGCGCAAGGACAGCATGGGCAAGAAGGACAAGATATCGCTGGACGACGACGGTGCCTCCAGTTTGCTGGCCCAGAAGAGAAAGGAGGAGGAGCAGGAGAAGAAACCGAAGGAGTCAGCGGCCATCCTGAAGTACATCAAGAACCAGGTCCGGGATCTCTTCCACGTTCCGATGGCGCTGTTTCTCAAGAGTGCCGCCATAATGACGGAAGACCAGTTCGTTGAAGTGATCCCGGCCGCCTGGGAGCTCCTCCTCGAGTCAGATCAGGAGATAGCCACAGCTTCTGCGGCCGTTTTCATTCTCGGGTCAGTCAAAGCGCCCTCCTGCACCACTGAAATCATGACTAGAGCGCTTAAAAACAAGGACCCCAACGTTCGAATCGGCGGAATCCTGAGATACCAGGTTTTGTGGAAGAGCAGATTCCAGGTGTGGTCTCGCATGGAGGATTCAGCTCACATGTCGTTCAAAGTCCCGCCCCCAGGGATCGAGTTTACGCTGCCGTCTCCCAAAATTGGCATCGAGAGCCTGCCAGTCGTCGATCCTCCATGGAGCGTGCAGAAGAGCCAGAGTATGGAGGTTACGCTGGACCAGGAGAGACACCGGTCACTCGTTACGGCCACAAAGACGCGCAAGAAGCAGCAGACGGAGGCCATCAAGCACGCCATCCAGCTGCAGGTGGACAAGCAGCGAGCGGAGCGGCAGAGCTTCATGATCACGACCATAGCTATCACGCAGCAGGCCGCCCACTTCCCGGGGATCGACCACACGGCAGGGGAGGACCATCTTGAAGGTACGTAGGGCATTACATCAGCAAGTTTCAAGCAACTCTCGTCGTTTCACTTTCCAGAAGAAGAAGGGGAGGGAGCCAGGTCCGGAATCCACCTGCACGCAGCTCACTCGCTCTTCCCGTCGTGCCTCTGTTCCGCCGTGATGCTCATCGTGGCCTCCCTGGACGACGCCCAGGTCAGCAACGATGGCATTTCGGTCTACGAGGTCGCCTACCAGGTTATCTGGACGTGTCTGGTGGAGGACTCGGCTCTCTTTCTGCGCTTCATCCTCGAAAAGCTCACCCGAGACAAGCAGGACCAGATGTTCAAGCTCCTCAGACACCTCATCCGGTTCGTTCCTCGACTCCCCCAGCAGGCTGCCTTCAACCTCTACAACTACCTGATCGGCTACGTCATGTTCTACGTGAGATCGAGTCAGGAGAACGCTCTCCAGCTCGTGGGAGCGGCCCTCTCGATCATCTGGATGATCGTCCACAGCGTTCACGGGATCATGTTCAAGGACTTGAAGCAGATCCTGAGGAAGGAGCAGTGCGATGCCGCCATCTTGTTGACTGCAAATGTCCCGTCGGCGAAAAAGATCGTCGTTCACGGACCCGAAGGTACTGAACCAGCCAATCTTTTCTATTTCCCTGGAAAGGCTTTTTTCCTAAATAACGTCACGGTAAAAATCAAGATTTAGAGCCCCCCCTCTCTGTCACAGTTTGTCCTGTATAACTACTTGAGTTTGTAACGGATGTCACGGAACAGACGACCCCCCCCCTTCCCCCCTAGGACCGTGAGGTAATTTGCCGTGGCGTAATTTGAAGTTCGAGGGAAATTCTCGAGAAATCACAGAAACTCCAAGTCCTGTTTGTCTTTCAGATAAAGACGAGTGTGGAATCCCCTCCCAGTTCCCGGTGCAGGAGGACACCCAGTTCCTTCAGCTGCTACGCGAGTCCCTGGACTTCTTTGGTATCGAAGGGAATCTGCAGGCTCGGCATTTCCTGGTGGACTTTAAGACCCGTAAGTGCTCGATTTCCTTCAATCGGGAGCCAGTTTCACTAAATCCAATTTCAGACCAAATCCTGAACCCCAACTGGTACGTCCGTGACCTCTACTTCTTCAAGCGATCCCAGTACCCGCAGCTTCGCCTGGTGGAGATGAGCCCCGAGGCTGCCTTCGCTGCTCTCCAGCGCCAGGAGCTCCTGCGGAAGTTCGTGGAGATCGGGAAAGTCCACCTCACCTGGGCGATCCTCAAGAACGTCGACATGGTGGTCCAGCGAGTCGTGTTCCTGCACGAGGAGCTCATGAAGCTCCCCTCGTTTCCACGGAAGGCCCTCGAGGCAGACCTGGACCTCTACCAGGGTGGAGATCTCGGGAAGGAGCTGCTGGGCCTCGACGTCCTGCACAAGTTCATGTGGGTGCGGCTCATAGCTCGGATGTTCGAAGCAATGGCTGGGAATTTTGCCTACTCCGCCGACATCCAGCTCTTCCTTAACGTCCTGTCGGGAGCGGCTTTGCTCCACTCCGAGGACTCGTGCATCATGCGATACGTCATGGCAACCTTCATAAACGCCGCCTTCAACTTCAAGAACATCTTCTCCACCTCCGGCTACTTCATGATCATGCCCACGTTGCTGCAGATCTACTCTCTCCATCAGACCAACAAGCTCGTGACAACCACGATCGAGTACGCAGTGAAGCAGTTCTACCTGATGAACCGGAAGCCCTTCATTCTGCAGATGTTCGGGTCCGTGAGCTCCATCCTGGACACGGACGAGGAGGGCATCTTCGGGGAGGCTCACAAGGTCCAGTCTAGCTGTCTCTTCAACCTGCTTCTGAGTCTCGAGACCCCTTCCCCGGACCCCCTGAACATCGCGGAGCTCGTGAAGGAGCCGAAACCCCTCAAGGCCATCGACTTCTGCTATCACGACGAGGACGAGATGGTGGGGGTGATGGATTGCATAACTCTCTGCGTGATGACGGTGTCGTATTCCGCCGAGAGCACGCGGGGCTATCAGATGCTGGTGAGTAATGGTTGAGGAATGTCGTGATGAACGCGTGGAAATGGGACTGTGGGAAGTGGAATGAGGAGGAATGTGTTGAAAATGAGCATTAGACGAGCGAAGTGTACAACCTTCGATAGCTCAGTTGGTAGAGCGGTGGACTGTAGAGGAAACGAAACGTAGAAATCCATAGGTCGCTGGTTCAAATCCGGCTCGAAGGAATTTTTTGCCCTCCTTTGAAAAAATATTGTCCGTCTTTCCGAGTCTCAAAGGCTCTGAAGCTATAAAAACTACTTTCCTCGAGTTTATTCCGTGTTGGGTGTAAGAGTGGGCGAGTTATTTTAAATTTCCCGAAAACCAGGGGGATTTTCCCGTTGTTACTTATGTAGGTACCCCGAATGAGCTGAAAATCAGAAAGCATTAAAAATACTTTGAAATTTTCTTTACATCAGGTGATTCTGGAGGCCATCCTGCCCTGCTACCTGCAGCAGATCCAGTCCACCAGCTACATTCCTCTGGAGGGCAAGTGCGAGCGGGACATCATTCTACAGCTCGCAATCTGCGTCCGGACGATGGTCCACAACTGCGAGGGCCTCTCCAAGTAAATACCTTAACCATGTTTGACTTCGAGCTAGCAAGAAATTTATTTCAGGAGCTACAACGGTCCCTACAGGAGCAGCCCAGAGCACAAGGGGTCCTCCCAGCGAAACTGCAGTCGCGGTCCTCCATGTTCTCCGGGTCTGGACTTCGAGGAGGAGTCGCACTCCAAGTATGTTAGTGATCGCATGACAAAGTCCATGATGGAGTCCGTTGAGGACTCGGAGCAGGTGCGAACGGAGTACCGACGCCCCCGAGACGTGCTCCTGTCCGTCGTGGGCGACTTTCTCTTCCGATCCACGACACGACTGGTGGAGCTGAGTAAGAAGCCGGGAGCCGACAACAAGCCCGTGGAGATCCTCGACATCAAGTGCCACATGAGACTCGCAGACATTGCCCACTCGCTGCTGAAGGTGAGTCCGTACGACCCCGAGTCGATGGGGTGTCGGGGTCTCCAGAGATACATGATCTGCGTGCTTCCCCGAGCCGACTGGGGGGACGAAAAGATGCGACAGTCCCTCAACAAGATCCTCCTCCGACTCGACAAGGTCTTCCTGAAGATCACGAAGAAGCCATCCATCCGTCGTATCACCAACTGGGAGGCCGCCTCGGGACTCCTGAAGGGCATCCACGAGACCATCGTAAGGTATCCCTTCGTTCTGCACTGGCAGCAGCTCAAGGACCTTCTCTCGCACCTCATGAACCTCATCATTAACGAGCCAGGCACGACTGAGGCCGTCTCGACTGCCGGGGCCGCTCTCATGTCTCAGCACCCGCCTCCCTCTTTTTGTAGCACCGTTATCCGTCTGGTAGCTCTGCAGCTCGTGAGTCCCGTCGAAAGCTTCAGCTTGCGTCAGATCTGCGGTGGCAATGCTGAGTTCTCATCGCAGGAGAAGGCTGAGAGGTACTGTTTACTCTCCGCCATTTTGTCTGTCTGTATGTCCGTCTGAAACTTTATTACTCAAGATCCAGAGTTGCAGTTCCCCAACTTTCCTGAGTAGGAAGTGGAAAGGCCTTCCCCTGCTTCATTCAATTAAGCAAAAAATAGACTATTTTACTCACTTAAAGAAAAACATATGACCCCTAAAAATCGGAGGGAAAACTTACCTACAATGAAATTTAAAACTGTCAAAAACTTGTTGTTAATTTCTCTTCTTATCCAGGTACCTCCTGCACCTCGTGATGCCACTGTGCCTCAAAATCTGCAGTGGCAAGGGAGTGAGTGAGACGGGGGAGCTCAAACAGGCCGACATCTCCTTCCTCGTGACCGTCATCCTCAACGCCATGAGTCCACCCGCTGGCAGAGGGGCCAATCTGCCGGTCAACAAGGCTGGCGCCGACATCAGAGCCGGCTCTTTGACCTTCACGGGGTCCCGAGACGCCAAACGTCCCGCCAAGATCTCCAACTCGCTGTACCAGGCCGCGTTTCTGGCACTCAGGGTTCTCTGCGTCTCCTTCGAGTCTCGTCTCGCGAACGAGTGGCCCCGCATCGTGAGAGTCATGCGCGACTTGGGTCGTCGGAATGAGGCCGCTCCCGAGCTCTGGAGCTTCCTGGAGTTCACTGTGACGAGCAGAACGCCTCTCTATCTCTGTCTCATGCCCTTCGTGCTGCACAAGATCAACCATCCCCCGATTGGGGACCACGAGAGACACATGCAGTTCCTCATACGCGAGAGAATTCGGGGAGTCGCTTCGGGGGTCGTTAAGTCCAGAGGTGCACTGCTTCTAGACCTCGCGAGGGAGCTTCGGGACCTCAAGGATCTGCTGGAGGAACGGCGTTACGACCGGGATGTCATGGGGGAGCCCATGAAGAAGGACACGACCGTCACAATGCCCTCTTCCGACGCCCAGAAGCACCAGCAGAGACCCTCTCTGATATCAATTCTGACCGGACAGGGTCCCCAGACCTCAGGTCAGCCCTCAACGCAGCTGCAGGACTCCCGGAGCGGAACTGGGGGCCACACTCCCAGCGACACAATCTCCCAGAGCACCATCAACCCGCCCCGGGAGTCGCTCTCCAGCAGCTCCAACACCACCAACAAGGACCTCGGAGTCGAGAGCCTCAGCACCTCCGGTCTCACGCCCACGCCCAGTCTTCCCACATCCACCACCGTGATCGCAGGCCACGCGCATCCCATGGGCGGAAGCGTGCCGCATCTCCCACACTCATCGTCTCTGCAGCAGCACGCGAGGTCGCACCCACCCCGACTGAGGTTCGTCCAGAGCGTCGAGTTCCGGCACAGCAGCGGCGAGCGCAGCACGACGCCTCTCTCTCCCGAGAGTCCGGCCGACGAGAGCTCGGGCTGCGAGACCCAGAAGCCTCACCGTCTCCAGAGGTCCCGGGCTCAGAGCAGGAAGACCTTTAGGATCAAAAGGGGCCACAGAGACGCGCTGGTCAGCTCGCCTCAGCAGTCGAAGGAAGCGCCCCCAGCTATTTCGAGCACGACAGCGTCCACCATCACCCTCACGCCCGCCCCCAACACGTCCCCCCTGTCCGTGGCGACCCCGCCTCCACTCTCGAAGCCCGTCTCGGACGTCTCCTGGGACTCTGTCTCTCAAACCTCGTCGACATCCGGGTACCGCGACAACTACAGCTTCCAAACCGGCTTCTTGTCGCCCGACTGCGACAAGTCCGGCTCCCAGAACTCCCTCCTGATGCTCTTTGAGGCCCAGGACGAGGACACTTTGATATAAATTAGCACTTTATGTAACGATACCGACCGCAACTCATAACGAAATGGAAAATTAACAGAAAACATGCACAATGATAAGAAATTAGGGTAGCAAAGTAGCAGTAAGCTGTTGTCAGTGCGCTGAATTTTTATGAGAACGACAAATTAACATTATTAGTGTTGTGATTTATAACATGTTTACTCACCAGAGAGATTTTAAATTTTTAAGGACTGTTTCAGTTCCCACACGGCTCTTTCAGATGTCACCCACCTTGATGTTTCCAGAAAATTAGGACGTAACTTTGAGAGTTTAAAATTCAACTTCATATTTCTTAGCTCGCCTGTCTCATTTTCGGCGGGAATAGTCGAATTTGTGGGAAAAATGTTTGTTTTAACAGAAGCACTAAAATATAGTCTCCACACAAAATAATCGAATTGAATGTTAACATAAATTTACACGAAAATGCATTGTAACGTCACCCAAAACAATAATGAAAACTGCATTGTATCCTATAAACATAAATCATTGTTATGTAGATGTGTTGCTGCGCACAGATATATGAATGTCTCAATCTTAGAGGTCTCCATATTTTATAGAAGGAAAACCATATGAATAGTTATCGCAAGTTGTTACCGAAGAAGAAAATGTTGAAACTCAATACTTATGAAAAGTCATTCAAAAGCGCGCGTTCAATTGCCAATAGACTTAATGAACCTTCCCCCTGATCGAAAATGCCAAATTGCGTAATATTTTAGCGACGACCGACGACATTTAGGATACATTTGGAACGTAAAAGCAATCCACCTCAACCTTACAAATTTACATTATTATCGAAACGTATTTAGTGGAATTCGAGCTCATTTAACAGACTTGAATTACGAATTTTCAATCAAAAGAAATGCCAAACTCTTTTTATTTTCTACAATATATTTTTGGGTACTTCAGTTGAGAGTTAACGAGAGGTCACGAAGAAGCATGTATTTTAACTTAGCCACATGGATGTCTAGACATACAAATATAATGATTGTTACTTGTTACTCAATGTTAGCTTGTTGTAATACAAAGCGAGGAGTCGCATCGCGAAAAGGTGATCTAATCACGAATATATGGACTTCAGGAAAGTACGAAAAACTACGGTTGATTGTTGATGTAGCTTGATAGTGGTGTTAAATATTGGATAGAGAACAATAAATGGTGCTTATTCTCAAGATTTTATGGTTTTGGTTAAAAACATGTTTAAAGCTTAGTCGGGGACGAACGCATACTCATTTCGCGTTTTCATTTCGCTTTGTTGCAAAAGTTGAGTCAAAGAAAAAATATTTTGTCCAAAATTCCATCACTGCAGAAACTTCTTGGGCCCAATAATTTGATCCCACAGGAGGCTATTTAGCTAAATTTAATGTCACCTAACATATGCCCAAGTTTAAGCTCAATTGGAGTTAAAAAGTTTTCTCCTCATACTAACTTTGGGAGCCCTTAGCTCCACACCCTTAGATCATAGAGACTTACTGTAGAACTAATTTTTGCTGGATTTAATACTATCTAACAGTTGCCAAAGTTTCAGCTCAATCGGTTGAATTTGAAATTTCGCCCTTCTGTTCGCCAGGGGAATCTTGGGTGGCCACTTATTGACCCCCAGAGTCCGTTGTTTTACATTTTTGAGACCATGATCCGGAACAAAAGTTGCTTATTTTGTCATTTTACATGACCATTCTGAATTTCAGCTCAATCGGAGCAACTAAATTTTTCCCCCCTTCAGAGGCCTCTCACCCCACCCCCTTAAGTGATAGGGGCTAACATGTGTTCTATGATTTGCTAGATTTGACATGATGTATAACATATCCAAAATTCAGCTCAATCGGACGAAGTATATGGAACTTTCATACAACGGGAAAACCCCCTTAATTACCCCCAAGGCAGTTTTTTCGGAAAAACCAAATCATTTCGCCCACCCTCCAGATCATACCTGACAACATGCAAAAAACCGCAGGTCTCTAGCTCTTGTAGTTTCGGAGCCTTTGCGACTCAGACGGACGGACGGACGGACATATCGGACATATGAGAGCATTTTTTTCAAAATTGATGAATATGCACTAAAAAATCGCTTTGAGGGCAAAAAATTCCTTCGAGCCGGATTTGAACCAGCGACCTATGGATTTCTACGTTTCGTTTCCTCTACAGTCCACCGCTCTACCAACTGAGCTATCGAAGGCTATGCAACATGGCCGTCTAATGCGCTTTATAAACGCCACTTCTTCCCATTTCTGTCTCTTCTCACGCCTTTTCTCCCACTCCCACTCAAAACACACCTCCATTCTTGGACATTCAGCTTTAATTTCCTCTAAAGTACGAAAATATACTTAAAATTTACAATAGAACAGCGAATGCGCGAGTCTAGGGAGCGGCTGCGACAACAGGTGCCGAGCTGGGGATGAGATGCATGGTGAGCCAGAACGAAAGCACTGCCTGAGACCCGGCGAACATGAAGAGGAAGTAGAGCTTTCGCTTCCTGGCAATTTGGTGGCTGAACTGCTGGTTTTGGGCGTCATAGGGATCGTATGAGACGCCGTTCTGGGGCTGCTCCGAGAGCACCTTGGCCTTGAGAGTGCGCAGGAGGAAGAAGCCGAGAGACAGGGAGCAGTAGATGAAGGCCACCCAGTACCCCGTTTTGGACAGGAGGATGCTGCTGACGAGGATGAAGACGATTATGGCGAACTTGTAGCCTGCGAGAGCTAGTAGATCGAACGTCTTGAGGGTCGTGGGGATGTTGGTGACGTACAGAGTGATGGAATAGACGACGAGCTCGAAGATGCTGTACGCGAGGGCGCTTGAGGCCTGGATCCCGAGCTGCTCGGGGGAGAAGCGGTCCTGCATTCCCAGCACCAGTCCTGCCACGACGACGTACGTGATGTAGGCCATGAGGGGGATGTAGAGGTCGGGAGCGTTGATGTCGAAGCGGGGCTGTACGGGGTTGTCGTGGTCGTACTTGAGAGCCCAGTCCGAGTGCAGGAACGGGAAGAATATCAGCTTCAGCTTCTGCATCACGTACCGGTTGTCCACGGCAAAGTAGTACTTGAGTTTCGTCAGGGGGATGTACTTCTCGAAGTTCTTGTTCACCAGCTCCTTTCCCTGGTCCGCGAGCCTCTGTCCGTACTGCATCGCCATGTCCTGCACGATTGGCTGCTGGAAGATCCCGAAGTTCGGGGCTCCTCCTGGCCCGACTCCGGGGTTCATTGGAGCTGCGTTGGGAGGGTATCCGAACTGTCCAAAGTCTGCAAAAAAAAAAAGCGTCAGCATCGTGCTTCCTTCGCGCGGTGTGGCTTACTCTGAGTGGGTTGCGGCATTTGCTGAGGAGGAATGCCCCCCTGG
Source organism: Forcipomyia taiwana (assembly GCA_963930915.1). NCBI lineage: Eukaryota > Metazoa > Arthropoda > Insecta > Diptera > Ceratopogonidae > Forcipomyia > Forcipomyia taiwana. The sequence continues at coordinate 573,225 of CAWVOI010000008.1, forward strand.
GGCCCAGAGGGGGCTGCGTAGAAGCTCTGTCCGTAGGCCATTGGCTGCATCTGGGGCTGCTCGAATCCAGTGGGACCCCCGACGTTGAATCCCACCGAGGCGCCGTACTGGTTCGGGGGAACGGGAGACGGGCTCGGGTTGAAGGGAGCAGACGGGACAGGAGCTCCCATGGCCTTGACGTCGCTGACTCGCTTGATCTTTCGGGGGCCAGAAGCTGAAACGGAGCTCTTGCATTAATCTCAAACGGCTGCGGGAGACCGCAAGCAAGCTTTAATTCTTTATCACTGCACACAAGAAAACCCAAATTCCAAACGAAAATCACTCCCACACGCGTACTTGCCGCCTTTCCCTTACAATTCTCAGACTTACGCTGACGAGCGCCGGCATTTGCGTTGTAATTCATCCTGATAATTCTGGTATTTCACGAGATTTTCCCTACTTTTCCTATGCACTGTCAGACGAGCTTGAATATTTACACGTCAAACGTCTCGCCCATCTCTAGTCTCAGCGATCCCGTTTGCACGTGGCAGTCCCTTTCCGGAAGCAGAAGTGCAAAAGTGCTTGTGAACATGAAAGCGAATCTTGGATCGTAAAATATCCTGTAAAAGCTACTTGAAACAGTATAATTCGCGGTAATTTTCGACATCAGGTAAACTTTGGACCCCAGCGGTCCCGCATGTCGCAAAACAGGGAGTTTTCAAGCGTGAAAAGGGCCTCAAAAACCGAAACCCACATTGCCAGGTCGTGTTATGAAATCGGTCGAGGCGAGAAAACGAGGCAAAATAGTGCTGCGTAACGTTGACTTGCTGCTTCTAGTCGGCTCCCCCCATCTCCAAAGTGGGCGAGCTTATCTCAAGGACACTTGAGCAATTGTCCTGTCCATCGGTTTTCTCGAACTCCGATAACACTGAGGGTTTCCACCAAATCACTCATTAGTCATTTCACCCCATCCCAGGCCACCTGAGGGTGTCAATGGGGCCCAGTTCAGCAGCAGAGCTCCCCCATAGTGGAGGTTTCTCCCTCGGCCCCGTCAACGTCGCATTTTTCACTATCACGTTTACTTGGTGCTGGCACACATTCAATTCAATCTTTTATAAACACACAGTTCATGAAGTACTTTTCATTCGGTTTCAGGCAGTCGCCGGGAGTAACAGCAAAGGAAGAGGGACTATCTCAACATGAACTTCGACGACTACGAGCAACTTCCCGTCACCAGCTTTGGGGTCAACATGACGGCAGGTAAGCGCTCCAGAATGTCTTAACCTTGGAAACTGTGACGTCTCTCTTGCAGGAGCAATCGCGGGAGTCATGGAGCACTGCGTTATGTACCCGCTGGATTCAGTGAAGGTAAGGGGCCGTAAAGTGCAAAAACGTGAAAAAAAAGTGCCTAAAAGAGGGGGAAGAAAACTAAGAACTGTGATGCAAGAGCGCGAGTGATGTAATAGCCGCCATATTTTTGCGTTCGGGCGAGGATAAACCGCAGTAAAATATTTCGACACCAAAATTCCCTGGTTTCCCTCCGCAGCGAGGTCATTCGTCTCAGTCATAGTCATTGCGGTCTGCCCTCGATGTTGTTTTGATAGGAAAAAAGATAAAAGCGTCCATTACAAGAGAATCAAAGAGCGATAAGGGGTGATAAGGTGAACGTGCCGGCTTTCCGAGTCCTCCTCCTCCGGTCACTTGAGCCCGGCTGAGGCATGCGAGTCAAGATAAGACTAATTGGGGCGATTTTGCGGCCGGAACCACTTTTTCGAGTGGCTTGAGCGCGAGTGACCTTGAGGCTTTCAGCTCCGAGACTCATCCAAAAAGCGTATTCTAGGCCGCTCCACAGAGCAGCTGGGCAAACTCGAGTGTGCCCAAAATACACTTCGGAACCTCGCAAGAAACTGTTTGCTAAATATGTGCGTACCTAATACCTACTTGCACACACACTAAGCAGCTTCAATTACTGAAATTCGTCTATGGGCTGTCCAATTGCTCGAAACTGGCAGCAGCAAACCTGTTTTTTTAGCTTCTACATACATTTTATCACGCGAGAATGCTGATGCTTGTCGGAAATTGGGGAAGCGTATGCTAAACTCGTTTGACCGGAAGAGACCGGGGCTTCTCTCCTTATCAGGAACGGGGATTTCCCTCGTCTTAGAGTTAAGAAGAGTTATATATTTTGCCTTGTTTTTTCGAAAAAAGCTTTTATTTGTTTTTCAAAAATTAGAGCCTCGAAAATCGGGCTTTGAATGAACACCAAGTTGAGAAGCCTCCAGAAACCCCCTTCCAAAACGGCTATGTGATCCGGGACACATAGCGTCCGCCTGAAACGGAACAACTGGTCTCGAGGCACGTAGTATCGCGAGCGAACGAAAGTGCATCGAGTGCATCCATTAGCGGCAGTTAAAAATACCCAGTTCCACGATCCAATGTGTCAACGTGCACATTGTCTCACTCAAAACAAATTACAAGTTGCAAAGTGAGTGGAGCTGACCGGCTGAGCGCTTTCCGGTTCTGAGAAAAGGGCTGCTCTTGCTTATCTTTTTATTCTCTATCTCTCTCTCTTCCAGACACGGATGCAAAGTCTGACACACTTTAGCACCACGATAAGCACGACGCTGGGGGATATGATCAAGAAGGAGGGCCTACTGAGGTGAGTCGCCCATCGATTTCCTGCGGCCCATGGACGGCCTCCACACGCGAAAGTACCGCAGTGTTACAGAGAGACTTCCGTTCTGAGGAGTGCAGCAAAAAAGACATGACTCACTGGCGTCTCTGGGAGGTTGAACAAATATTACTAGACAGAGACCTGGAGTTTCTCGAAGCTTTCATAATAACTCAAATTATAAGAAACTCCTTGGCATCCTGGACAAATGAAAAATCCTAGACAGAAACCTTCAGTTTTTTGGGGTTTGAAAGTTAACTTAAAATTGTAAGGGGAAACTTGTCTGGCAATTTAAAAGCGCTTTAAAGCCTCTCGGAGATCAAATGAATATTCCTAGACTCAAATTCTTGATGAAGCATAGAATTGGATCCTTTGAAATCTTCCGTCGATTTGCTTTGACGGGAAAGTTCCTTCGTCAAGCCTCCTCAAAATTGTCCATCTAGATCTAAGTAGGTATCTGAGCTGAGAGCCATTAGAATCAAAAATTGATGAAAATTGCCATTTCTCATTGCCGTGACGTCATAACCCCTGTTGAATAATGAACGTCTCGTGATTATTGTTATCAACGGTACCATAGTAACCTATATAGACCCAAAGCAGTTCTCCGTCAAGGTCAGTGATTCTAATATTCCACCATATTTCTCCTAGACCGATTCGAGGCATGGGGGTGGTTGTAATGGGAGCCGGGCCGGCGCACGCATTCTATTTCGGGGTTTACGAGCACTCGAAGGAGCTGCTCGATAAGGTCAATGTGAATCATCAGGTTGGATATGGTAAGTGACAGAGCTTTTTTCCCCGAAAAAAGGTCACCCCTCATCGATTATTTCCTTTACTTCCAGTCATGTCAGCTGTCACAGCTACTCTCATTCACGATGCTATCTCAAATCCTACCGAAGTAATTAAGCAGCGGCTACAAATGTACAATTCGCCGTACAAGTCAGTGATGCATTGTGCACGGATGGTGTATGCAACGGAAGGCATGGGGGCCTTCTATCGATCGTATATGACCCAACTCTGCATGAATGTGCCATACCAGGCTATACACTTCTCGACATACGAGTTTTTCCAGAATTTGGTGAGTAACCAGACCTAAAAATTAATCATAAGAGGTTGATAAAATGATAAGACCTTTATGCCCTGGCCTTTGAAAACAAAAAGTAAAAATAAGTAGTAAGTTGATTTTTTAATTTTTTAAAAAATTAAAATCTTTTTTAAAACTCGACTCTAAAAATTCCAACTACAACAAGACTGAATTTCAAAACTTCTGATAAAAAATGGCCAATAGTGGCCTCTCTTTAATTCTCCTCCGTCCGGAAAGACACGAATTCCCCAGAGATCGAGTTTCAAAAATAAATTGCAGACAAATTCGCCGTATCCGTTTGTTTATTCGTCCGAAGTCGGCCCTCATCTCATACCACTTCTTTTGCAGCTCAACAAGGAGCGGAAATACGATCCCAGGGTCCACATGGTAGCTGGGGGCGCTGCTGGAGCAGCAGCTGCGGCTCTCACGACCCCCCTAGACGTGTGCAAGACGCTACTGAACACTCAGGAAGACGGTGTGGGCAGGACTCGAGGCCTCCTGCAGGCAATCAAGAAGGTCTACAAGGCTGCTGGCTTCACGGGATTCTTCAAGGGGATGCAGCCCCGAATCCTCTACCAAATGCCCGCTACCGCCATCTGCTGGTCGACGTACGAGTTCTTCAAGTACATGCTGAGTCGGACGCGCAAGGTGGAACCCACGAGCGATGGCCCTTCTAGGCTCCACTACGTGTTACCAGTGACTGTGAATGCCGCCGAAGAAGTGCCTACAACGACATCACCCACACGAGAACTACCTGGACTGAAGCCTCGCGAGCTACCCGCGATGTCCGGGGCGGGGATGTACGGCTCCCTCAGCTTCAACACCATGCACTCGACAGACACGCCCAGTTTGAAGGACATGAGTGGTCGACGGACGTAAGTTGGATCGGCTCGTTGTTGGTGGGAAGAAGGCATCGTTTGTTTGTTGTTACACACAAAATTCTTGTTTTTAAATGAATAATAATTTTACGAAACGTATCGTTTGCAATCGTCATCTAAAACCTTAGTCGCCCCCGTGGACCCCCGAGACAGCAGAAACGTCTAGAGATCACACAATTACTCTATTTGATGCCCAGTGCATGTAAAAAACTGGTCAATTGGGAACATATTCATAATGTCGAAAGGTCGTGTTGAAATAAGTATCAGTTAAACGTTCGAGAAGAGTACCTCTAACCGACCAACTGTTGTCCAGTGCGACAAAGTTGCAGCGACTTTTGCAATTTTCAAATTCATTTCTGCAGAAAGCAAACCTCCTGAGAGTCTCTCAAAGAGACGGCGCATAAGACTGACCTCTTGAAATTATGATGCATATGTTTCGATATTGTTATTTTATATATACGAGTAAGGATATAAAGGTTGAGATCGCAACTGGAAATCGAATTTTGTAAATAGAAGGAAATTCAGTTTTGCACCCTTGGAGGAACTCCTGATGTAAAAAGGATGGAAAGTAATAAAAAATAATGTATCGAACATGAGCATTTCACCTCTGAAATGGGGGTACTTGTAAATTATCTTACAAATATCTACGATAAGCTGCAACAAAAATTAAAATATTACCAGTTAATTGTTAGTATCTACGGTATTCAGACGTCTTGGATGTAAAAATGTAGCAAGAAGTAAGGAAGCACAAAGCTACATTGTTGTTTTTGGTTGAAGTTTTATGAGAATTGGAAAAACTATGAGAAAACTAAAGCTGTATAATAAAATGTAGACATAAAAGTTGATTGCTGCAAATAAAACGAGACCCTTGAAATGTTTCAAATAATCTTTATCGCGAGCTCAGTACATGAAAAAGTAGGCCGTCATGGAGAGGAGCAGAACCGAGAGGCTGGCCTGCGCCGCCTTGCGTCCATCATCCGTCTTCTTCGCATTCCAGTCCCGGACCTCCTTCAGCCTACGGTCGTCCCAGCCGATGTTCTTCCTGCTGTTATCCGCCACCTGTCCGAGTCTCGTCACCTGGGCCTCACCCAAGGCAGCTGAGCTGTCGGCGGCAAATTTCTCGACCTTCTGGACCTGCTCCTCGCGAGTGAAGCGAGACGAGAGGGAGGAAATCGAAGAGGATACTGGGCCCATGCTGGAAAAACGAAACAAAATTGAAGACTGCAAGTAGGAAGTGGAAACATTCCGACTCACATTGGCTCCCAGTCGCGGAACTTCTCAATGAGGTAGTCCAGGACGATGTCGACGTTATCGTGGTTCCCAGCGAAGGCGTTGGTGAAGCTGCTGGACTTGTCCTGGGGCCGAATGGCATCGGTTAGGATGCGGCCAAGGAAGTCCTAGAACGCAAGTTCAGGGTTGAGAGACCGAGATTTCGGCATAAGTGAGCTTACGTATAGGAGAGTCCTGTCCTTGGTGCATCCGAGGGCCTGCAGGATCACAACCTGCTCGTGGGCGACGTTGGTGGTCAGGTACTTGTTCCACAGGAAGTTGTACTCATCTCGTCCTCCCTGGCGGATTCCTTCGCAGTACACTGGAATGCGAATGTTGGGGTTGATCCTGAAAATTTTAGAAGAGCGTGAACCCCATTGTTGATCCTTTTGTTGAAACCCTATCGCTGACCTAATTCATTGTTGACCCCTTGGAAAACCGTTTTGTTAACCCCCCTCCCCCAATGATCCCCCAATTCTTACTCTGACCCTATTTAAATATCTATATCCCGAAAATCTGAGAAAAGCGTGAACCCCAATGATGATCCTTTTGTTGAACCCGTTGGGAACCCTAAAGCTGACCTAATTCACCCCCATGTTAATTCATTGTTGACCCCTTGGATAACCGTTTTGTTAACCCCCCAATGATCCCCCAATACTAACTCTGACCCTATTTAGAACCTCTTTTTGACCCCTTGTTCCCCCCTTTTTAACCATTCAAAAACGAGCCACTTACACGTGCTGTCCCTGCCTCAGTTTCGTAAATTCCTCCTTGGCCTTGTCGACACAGTCCTGGTGACCGTGCTTGCAGGCCCAGTTTAGAACATTGACGCGGTTGAGGGTATCGATGTGGGTGTCGGTATCCTGGGGGTGGAACTTCAGGTGGTCGTAGACGGGAATCACGATGGACCTGATGTGGCTCTCGAAAATGCCAGCGAGGTCATTGTTGGCGATCCTGCGGGAGAGGTAGGCGAGGCCGTTGAAGGCGGCCAGCCAGGGAATGTAGTTGCGTTTCACGAGCCAGGTAGTCAGTGACGTCGAGGACGAGGCTGTAGTCGACTTCGGCGGCTTGGGCTAGTTGAAGAGGTCATCGACAATCTGGGCACGGTTGATGACGGGGATCGTCTCGAAAACGGTCAGAGTTGAGGAACTGGCGAATGGCGTTCCAGTTCCTGGAATCGTAGTTGACGCGGTAGAAGCCGACCTGCTGGATGTTGACGAGGTAGAAGGGGAGGTCTCCGTCGCGAGGGACGTCTCTCTCGTAGTCCGTCTGTCCGATGGGGAAGATAAAGCGAGTGGCCGTGGACTCAAAGTCGCTGGAGTTGGTGGCGACCGTGAGAGGTATGTCCCACCTAGTGGCGTCCTCGCGGGGCTCTAGGAAGAAACGCTTCTGGGTGAAGTGCAGGTGGTCGTCATGGGGGTGCACGGAGACGAGGGGGTAGCCGCTCTGGGTGGTCCAAGGAGTGAAGATGGAAGTGATTCGCAGTCGCCTTCCCGTTCGAAGGCAGTGAAGAGGTGCTCGGGCAGGACGGCTTCGTACTCGCTGAAAGAAGGGAATTAGGGACGGGAGTAGGTTGGACGAGTCTTACTGTTCCTTGATGTATTTCTGGAGAGCCTTCTGGAACCTCTCCTTGCCCATGTAGTGCTGGATCCAGCGCAAAATCGACGCAGCCTTGTTGTAGGAGATGTTGTCAAACATGTTGGAGGCCTGTTCGGGCGTGAAGACATTGGGGTTCGTCATGGGATGCGTGTTGGGGTGGAGTCCAGCTGGAAGCTTCCCTGAACCTGCTCAATCACGAACTGCTCCTCCAAGTTCCAATCTGACTCGACCTGCAAAGGAATTCAGTGCAAAACTAATCGGTCCAACCACAAAGATTGATACTAGAGGGGACATTTCATAAATTCTTTGACCCCAACTTATACCAGAGGGGGGTGTGTGTGTTCAAGCCAGCTTCTTCGGTAATTTTTCTTTAAAAAAATTTGTAGGAAAAATTGACGTTCATGGAAATCAAAGTTCGTGGACAACTTCATACTAATCTGAGTAGAAATAGTGATGGGGGCTTACCAAGTGGGTCCAAAGTACTGGAAGAACCTCGCAAATCCTTCGTTGAGCCACGTCTCTCCCCCCCAATCGCAAGTCACGAGATCTCCGAACCACAGGTGAGCGATCTCGTGAGTCAGAACCGCCGCTATGCGCTGCTGGTTCATGGCCGTGGAATCGGTCTCGTCCCACAACAGCGAGGACTCGCGATAGGTCATGGCTCCCCAGTTCTCCATGGCGCCCGCCGAGAAGTCAGGGACCGCGATCATGTCGAGCTTCTGGATCTCCGGGACCCTGTTGAAGGGATAGTCGATCCACTCTCCCATCTTGGCGAGCAGCTGCTGACCCACATCAAAGGCGTACTTGGTCTGGTTCTTGGCCTGGGGTCTGGCGTACACTCCAAAATGCTCGTCCTCCGTCTGCTCGAAGTCATAGTCCTGCACCACGAAGGCCAGGATGTAGGAGGACATCTTGGGGTCGTCTCGAACGTGTCCACAGTCACGTCTCCCTGCTCTATGCTAGACTTGACCTTGGTGTTGCTCACGGTGACATTGAATTCCCTCGGTCTGGTGATCGTGACGTCGAAAGTGGCCTTGAAGCGGGGCTCATCGAAGCACGGGAAGGCTTTGCGACATCCGTGGACTGGAACTGGGTCGAGCCAATCCACTGCCTCTGCCCATCCTGGTTGTAGTAGCTGCGGTAGAAGCCCCTCATGGTGTCGTCCAGCACGCCGGTGTAGATGATCCTAAGCTTGTAAACCTTCCCTGCCTCGAAGACGCCCTCCTGGCGAGGAAAGGTCCACTTGTGGGTCGCTGGTACGTACGTGGCTTCACTTCCTCTGTCGATGGCAACGGAGGTCTCGGTCAGGAGAGCCCAGCGCTCTGGTCCACAAACGAGTTCCTTCCCGTGCAGCGTCACGGAGCTCACATCTCGGTTTGCCCGAAAGGTGATCTCCACGCTCCCGTCGAAGGTAAAGGCCTCCTTCTCTTCCGTCTTCTCAAAGTAGGGACGCAAGTCTATCTTGTAGTTGATGGGAACTACGTCATCTGTGAGTCTGTACTCTGACAGCGGTACGGTTTCGTCGAGCAGGTTGAGGTTGGCACTCAGGGGGGGAAAAACTGTGTCTTCTGGACGGTCGAACTCGATTGGGTTGGCGTGAATGGCGCCTATTACGAGGCATGCCGCGGCAAATATGTGCGAGAGGGCCATCTGAAATGTCATTCCACGATAAGATATGAGGCTATCTGCGTAAAATATTGCTTAATGGTTCATAATCTCTGGATTATCTCGCGGATTAATGGCTTGTCCGGAATTTGACATCACTAGACGCCAGTAAAATTCCTCTTAAAATTTTTATGGAGAAAATCCGAGTTTTTAGAGCCTAGCAGGTGACTGCTATCAGCTCTTTTATCTCCCCGCCGCTGTAAGCGAGGTTATCCAAGAGTAGGGACTTCACCTCAAAACGTGTGGAAATTCTGTGCAGGCCCAAAACTGACTAGGAGCTCTCGCCAGTGCGGGTCCAATATTTATACTTTTTGCGGAATTTTATCAATAAGAAGCAGTGGTATCAACGCAGAGTACTTATCTCGCGCCAGGGTCCTAATCGAAAAATCAAGTGCTTGTAAAACATGGCACTTGCAACCTTTATGACAGTGGATAGGAGCCTCAAATAATTTTACGGTTCACTCGAATTTTGCGAGGAGAAAAAATATGACTCATTGTTTTGCGACTTGGGCTTTATTCATGGATATTTAAACCTGCCGAATGAGGACGCAGATAGCCAAGCCGAGGACGAGTGCAAGGCCGCTCTGGAAGCTTCTGAAGCTGCTGTTTTTGCCAAAGTCCAGCTTCTGCATCCGCCGGTGGAGCTCCGGGAGTCTCCTGTTGGCCCACTCTACGAGGTACTTGGCGTGGGCAGCTGCCTCCTCGATTTCCTTTTCTTGCTCTGCCGTCAATTGTCCTTCCGACTTGAGTGTTCTGAGGATCCCCAAGAGCTTGTCTACCTGAGAGTCCTTCGTGATCGTGTTGGAGACCCTCTTAAGGGTGCTTACTATGCAGAGCCTGAAGGGGATTAGATAACGCTAAGTATAGGCTTAGGTCGTCCAGTAAAAGACCTTACTGCTCGTTCCATTCACGCCAGTTTATCTCCAAGTGAGCCAAGACCGTGTCTGTGTTTTCCAAGTTCTCGTTGATGAGGTGCTCAAATGTGGAAAATTTGTTGTGGCTTCGGATCTCGGGAGTCAGGAGCTTCTCCAGCAGGCTCTAAAAAGCCAATTAAATCGTAACATTTGAAAGAATCGAAGGCTCCTTACTTTCACGAGCTCTTGGTCCTTAGTACAGGTCAAGCCTCGAAGGATCCTCTGTTTTTGAGCCTCAAAGTCCTCGTTGAGGTACGCTTGCCACAAGAAGTTGAAATCGTCTCTTCCGCCTCCTCGAATTGCCGAACAGAAGACCGGGAATTGCTGGTCGGGGGCCAACCTGGAGGATAGTTAACGGGTTAACGGATACGCGGAAAACGTCTTCAGGGATCATTTTGGAGAAAAATTTCAACTGAAAGTTTTTTCTTCAATTTCCGTTTTTCTAGCCAAAAAACTTCGTAAACGTGAATCTTGGGGTGAATTCAGCCGTTTTAAGGTTTCCAGAACCATTTTCGAGACAAAAAATTTTTGGCCAAAAATCCCGAAATCGAGTTTTCGTTAACCAAGGGAGGTTTGGTCATTTTATGAATTTTAGGTAAAAATTTGTTTTTCTCCAATTTCACTTTTTCGTCCAAAAAACTTCGTAAACTTGATTCTTGGGATGAATTGAGCCATTTGAAGGCTTCAGGGACCATTTTTGAGACAAAAAATTTTTGGCCAAAAATCCCGAAATCGAGTTTTCGTTAACCAAGGGAGGTTTGGTCATTTTATGAATTTTAGGTAAAAATTTGTTTTGCTCCAATTTCACTTTTTCGTCCAAAAAACTTCGTAAACTTGATTCTTGGGGTGAATTGAGCCATTTGAAGGCTTCAGGGACCATTTTTGAGACAAAAAATTTTTGGCCAAAAATCCCGAAATCGAGTTTTCGTTAACCAAGGGAGGTTTGGTCAAATTCAAATATTTACGTAAAAAAATTGTTTTCCCCAATTTCCGTTTTTTCGTCCAAAAAACTTCGTAAACGTGTTTCTTAGGGCAATCATAGCCGTTTGAAGGCTTCCAGAACCATTTTCTAGGTAAAAAATTTTTGGCCGAAAATTCCCGAAATCGAATTTAGAAGCTAGTGTGCAGGACTCATCCATTAATTTCAAAGACCTCAAAGGAAAACCTTTAAGCTTACATCCGTCCGCTCGACCGAAACTCCCTGAAAATCTTGCTAGCTTCTGCCGTGCACTCTTCCAGTCCGAATCTGCAGGCAAAATAGAGCACCTCAGAACGAAGGAGCTTCTGCAAGTGGGACGTCTCCTCGTCCTTGTCGCTGAATCCCAGCTCGGAGAAAATCGGCTTGGCAAACCATCTCATGTAGCTCTGAAAAGAGTCTCTTAAGCTCCAGAAAATATTTGAAATGTCTTCAGATACCTTGAACAAGCCGTCGTAGTCCGCTAGCGGTTGTGAAGGCTGTCTCAGGGCCAGTCTATGGAAGCCTCGGAGGGCACTCTTCCAGGGCTGGAGATCCGTTTCGTGATGCAGGTACTCGAGGATGTCGAATGCAAAGTCGTAGTCCAGATGCTCGGCCTCGGCGAGAGCGAAGAGGTCATCGACTATCTGAGCGCGGTTCAGCACGTGGATCTCGTGAGTTTCCCTCTTGAGAACCTCCTTGAGCGCATTCCAGTTAGGTCTGTCATAGTTGACGCGATAGTATCCGATCTGCTGCGTGTTCAGAACGTAGAATGGCGCGCTATCTGACTCGAGCTGAAGCTCCCAGTCGGCTTGTTTGGGGAAAAGGTGCGAAGGCGCAATCTTATCAAAGTCTTGCCTGTTGACCGCCAAGCTGATAGGAATGTGCCAGAGCGTGGAGTCGGTGCTTCCCTCCTGCTGGTGCAGATTGAACCTGGACTGCTGGAGAGTGAGGTTGCGGCCGTCCCGAGAGACACTGATGAGGGGGTAGCCTGGGAGCTCGATCCACTCCTTGAAGATTGAGTAGACGTTCGTCTCGAGGAAGTCCTCGTCCAGGGCCTTCCTGAGGGTCTCTGTCGTCACTGTCTTGAACTCACTGAAAGAAATAACCTGAATTCTCTCCTGGGACCCTCGAAACTCACTTCTCCTTCACGAATCTGCGCAAGTAGACCCGGAAGTTGTCCGAGCCTTGGATAGCTTCGATCCATCGGAGAACTGCCGCTCCCTTGACAGAGTAGAGGTCGTCCTGGAAGACATGTGACTCCTTCTCCACGGTTCCCAAGTCGAGGTTCTCCAGAGCGTGGCTGCTTCCGCAGCTTTCCGACAGCAGGGCTTCCTGGAGGTCGCAGTTGAACTGCTCCTTCAGCTCAAAGGCTTCCGAAAATGCCAAGGTCTCGAAGTACTTGGAGAGTCCGTGGCTCACCCAGACGTGCGACCAGTACTCGGGAGTGACCAGGACCCCGAACCACTGACGGGCGATCTTGTTTGAGAGCTCCTGCACCATCCGTTGGCGGTCGAGACAGCCAGACTTTTGCTCACTGGCGACCACGAACTCTTCCCTTTGGAAATTTGGATGAAAATTAATTTTGAGGCTAAGAGAAACTCCAAGTTACCTCAAGTAAGCGGAGCCCAAAAGCTCTACACCACAATAGGGGAGGTCAGGAAGACCCACCAGCTCGATCTTGTCCGTCAGAGGCTGCAGGCTGTACCCAGTAAAGTCATTGATGAACCGCACAATCTTCTCGGCAGTGGTCATGGCAAAGTTCTTGTCGTCAGCTCCCTCAAATCGAGACCACACGGAAATTGTCCTCGTGTTCGAGAGCTCGTAAAAGTTGAGCAAAGCAAAGCCGAATGAGTGTGGAGGAGCCACGTTCTTGGAGCTCCTGAACTTGATCTCGTTGCCGGACCTCTCATCGACCTCCAGGCCGTTCGCCAAGACAGTCCTGAAGCCCGCAATCCCTCTCAGGTGCAGCTGAAACTCGGCCTTGAAGAGCGGCTCGTCGAAACTGGGGATGACGTAGCGAGCAAAGTTGGGGGCAAAGTTGGTGGCGATGAACTTCTGGCCGCCAGACTCGCCCTCGAAAATGCCCCTGTCCTTCTGGAACTTTCCGGAGAACGGGACAATCAGTAGGTATGGAGTGTCGAGGGCTAGAGTGATACTGAAGGCGAAACTGACGGTCTGGAGCTCCTTGTTCTCGCTCGAGACACCCTTGGGGATCGTGAGTCCCGGCACATCCGGACGCTCCAGACGCCACTCGCTTCCGACCGCCAAGTCGGCAATGTTCAGAGTTATCGACCGAATGTTGGCTCGCACGGCTGACAGGGTGATTTTTGCGGTGCCCGAAAAAGTGCCCTGGGAAGGGTCGAGAGAGAGCTCGACGTCGTACTTTGAAGGTCGAATGGATTCACTAAGACGCGCTTCCTCGAGAACCTCGCTGGTGATTAGCGAGGGGAGGAGCAGCGCTAGCACTAGGGTGTGTTTTATTTTAGACATTTTTGGCAACTACTGAACCTGAGGCAAGAGCACGAGCGCAATTTATAGAGCCTGTTCTGGCCATCAATCTTGTAGCTGATAAGTAAATCGAGTCGATTCGTTGAAAATCAATTGGAGAGAACTGTCAGATTCTATTTTTGGCGTAACATCGTCATTTGTTCTTGAACCCTCGATTTGTCCGTCTGTCTGTCCGTTTGTTGATCCATCTCTTCGTTCCAGGTCTGAAACTGTAAGCGCTAGAGACCTGTAGTTTTCACATGAAGTAACGGGTGTTCTGAGGAGCGGCGGCAAATTTATGGCCTTTCCAAAAAAATAAGCAGGGACGTAAACAGCGGGGTTTTTCCAATAAAATACCACCAGGGATGGAGATAGGAGTCCTTAAAGTCAGTACATACAAGAGAAACATTTTTACTGACCAAAATTGGCCCCAACTAAGCTTCAATTTTTTTATTTATCAAAGTGAGTCACAGCGGGCGAAACTCTTCCTGGGCTCTCTTACGCGGCTGCCTAATTGACCATGTCGGTGATCAGCAGCGATAAGATAAGGAGCGTAAGGCTTACGGTGAGTGACATGGCAGAGTTGTCTTGATTCCGGCGGTAGTACTTGAGGGCCTCGGGAAGCCGCTCCTTATCCCACTCCATATTTCTCCTGGCTCTCGCGATGGCGGTCTCCAGCGTCACAATCGTACCTGGCGTGAGTCCGGGGGTCTGACGGAACTCCTGCAGCTTCTCAACCTGATCCTCGCGCGTGAATCGGCTCGCCAGGTCCGAGAGAGTGCCTCCGAGGTTCATGCTGGAATGAGAAATGCTGGCTATCAGACTTCAAAAGAATCCAAAAAACGTACGTTTTGGCCCACTCGACGTGGTTCTCGATGATCCAGTCCAACACCAGATCAACGTTCTCCAAATTACCGGAGTAAGCTCGAACGAAGGCGGCCGATTTGTCCTGGGGTCTGATGTCTTCGGTGAGGATTTTCGACAGGAAGACCTGCGAGAAAATGTTGATAAAAATGAAACTCACATAGTTTTCCTCTCACCCCAATGTCTTTCTTGTTTGAGGCGCACCCCAAAGCCGTCAGAATCGTGGCTTGTTCAGTCGTGTAGTTGGTGGTAACGTACTTGTCCCAGAAGAAGTTCCAGTTGTTCATCGTGGTCCTCAATCCAGTGCAGTAGGACCCAGGTTTCAGGTCCGGGTCGATGTCGATGTTGCGAGCTGCCTCTCCGAACCTGTCCAGAGCGAACCTTCGGGCGTCTTCTATGCCGTACTTGCTGGCCCAGTCCAGGATTCTGATGAAAATAATCTTGTCGAGGTGCGTTTTGTCTTCGTCGGCGATACTCGAGAAACGCTTGTAGACTGGCTCAAGGGTCTCTCGTACGAAGGCCTGAAAAGAGGAGGGAATCAATGGACAAGTTTAGTAGGGGACGAACAAGCATTTTCAAGTCGGCATAGTTGCATATTTGGGTCGAAGTGAACACCTTTTGTCAAAAATTCCCTTTCTGTAGATACTTAAGGGGTCTAACTCCGTCCCTGGTGGTGGTACGGATTTACTGTAGAACCATTATTTGCTGATTTTACAAGTTCATCAATATATTAAATTTTCAGCTCAATCAGAGCAACTCAAATTTTCCCCCTTTCGGTGGCCTCTCACCCCACCCCCTTAAGAGATAGAGGCAAACATTTGTTCTATGATTTGCTAGATTTTGCACAGACTGCAACATGCTAAAATTTTAGCTTAATCAGAGCAAGTATAAGAAAGTTTCATACAACGGGAAAACCCCCCTTAATTACCCCCCAGGCAGTTTTTCGGAAAAACCAAAACCTTTCGCCCACCCTCCAGACCATACATGACAACATGCAAAAAACCGCAGGTCTCCAGCTCTTGTAGTTTCGGAGCCATTGCGACTCGGACGGACGGACAGACGGACATATTGGAAACATAAGTGCATTTTTTTTCAAAATTGATGAAAATGCACTAAAAAGTAGTTCTGAAGCTGAAACGTTGGCAAATAAAAAGAGTTTCTCTTGAATTTTAATAGAGTTATCGACCTGAGAATTCTTCTATACTTTAACTGAGATTCATGAGTACGTGAGTCTATGAATTTAATAATATGAGGTTCGGTTTAAAATGTCTCACTCACATAAAAGCCCTCCTGGTACTCGTTGGAGGGAATGCGCGTCTGCAGGTAATTGAGGCCGTTCAGGAAAGCGGCCAGAGGGGGCTGCTCGGTCTCCTCCGCGATGTAGTCGACGATGCCGAAGATGAAGTCGTAGGTGAGGCGTCCGGAGCGGGCCAGCTGGAAAAGGTCGTCGACGATCTGAGCGCGGTTAAGCGTGTGAATCCCGCCAAAGTCGGGGCTTTTCAGAGCTTGTCTTATCGCATTCCAGCCCGCGGTATCGTAGGTTGTGCGGTGGTAGTTGAAGGCCTGAACGTTGAGTACGAAGTATGGCGAGTCTCCGGGAATCTCGAAGGTCACCTCAGTCTCCGAGCGTCGGAAGATCCTCAGGTTGGCTAGGGTCGAGTTGAAGTCGTCGCTCTTCGTGGCGAAGGTGATTGGAATGCTCCAGGTGAGGTTTCCGACGCTCTCCTGCGTGTCGAGGAGGAACCGAGACTGCCGAAGGGTCACCCTGTTACCGTCCCTGGTGGCCGTGACGAGTGGAAGCCCTGCCTGCTCCGAGTAGTACGTGAAGATCTCGGTCACGGGGTGTCCCGAGCCCTGCTTCTCCAGCGCCGTGAAGACATCTTCTGGCTTGGCGGTCTTGTAGGCGTTGTCCCGCAGATACTCGCGGACTCCGTCCTGGAACTTGTCACCCATGAGGTTGTGAAGCATCCGCAGGATAGAGCCGCCCTTGTCGTACGTGATGGACGTGAACATGGTCCGGATGTCGGCGTAGGTGTAGAGCCCAGGATTTGTGAGGGGGTGGGCTGAGAGACTGGCGTCTGCTGCCATGGCGTTTTGGAGCGTGTCCACGACAAACTGGTCCATGATGCGCCACTGCGGGTACTCTGGAACGACTCCCACGTACTCAAAGTAGGAGGCAAAGCCCTCGTTGAGCCACGTGGCCTCCCACCAGTCACACGTCACGAGATCCCCGAACCACTGGTGGGCGACTTCGTGGCTAATCACGACCGCTGTCCGCTGGTACTGAAGACTGGTGGTGTGGCGTTCATCAGTCATGCAGTTGACCTCACGATGGATGAGGAGACCCCAGTTCTCCATGGCGCCGGCGGAGAAGTCAGGGATGCTGGCGAGGTCAATCTTCTTGACGTCCTCAAATTCGAAGTAGGGCAGGCCAGTCCACTCGTCGAAGGCCTTGACGGTTTTCTGGAGAGCGTCGAGTGCGAAGATAGCCTGCTCTCGCTGGTTTGGACGCACGTAGACGGAGTACTTGGCTCTGGAGGGGGGTCCGTCCTGGAATTTCCAAATTTAGATTATTCGAAAAGTTGTCCAAAAGTTGTCTCTTGTGCTGGTACGGGAATGGACAGACGGACAGACTTTTGAGTGTATTTTTTCAAAATGTTGAAAATGCACAAATTGGGTTTTACGAGCAATACCTGAAGAGCCTGGAAGTTTGAGACGACTAGGGCCAGGATGTAGGCGGGGATGCGACTCGTGGGTTCGTGGTAGTCAATCTCGTAGTCGCTATCAATGGGGTCCGTTTCCTTCCTGACGAACTTGCCATTCGTGATGGAGTTGGTGTAGCGCCACTTGTACCTGCGGACGGAGAACTCGAAGCGAGCCTTGAATCGAGGCTCGTCCCAGCACGGCAGTAGACGTCGACCTTGCTGCCCAAAGTGCGTGGTGTCGAGGTACCTCTTCTCGATTCCTGCTCCCTCATCCACGGTGTAGTAGCTCTCGTAGAAGCCCCGCATGTCGTCGTGGACTTTTGCCTCGAAACTCAACCGAATCAGGTACGTTTGCGTCGTATCGAGTTGGCCTTCAGCCAGAGTGCAGATAATCTTTTCATACGTTCCGTTCACAACGCAGCCCTGCAGCGGGACTTCGACCTCCTCTGCATTTTTGGTCTCTCGTCGAGACCTCCCGAGAGCCTCCTCTTCCTCCTGCGGGGGCTCGTTCCTGAGCAGGGCGATTTTTTCGAGGATCAGGCGGAGATTCTCGCGCACGAGGTCCTGATGTGCCTGTCTCTCCTGAGTGGCCTGTTCTTCGGCCTCCTCTTGATTCATGGAGCTGGCTTCACTCTGGAGAGCCTGGAGGTCGTCCATCAGCTTCAGGATCTGGGCGTTTCGGTCATCTTCCGTGCTCTCTGGGGGAGCTTCCGTTTCCGTCGCCTCTTCCAGCCGGAAGAGCTGGAACGCGGTGAGATTGATGTTCTGCTGGTTGAGGACGAACTCAGAGACGGCCCTGGTGGCTGTGAAGGTTATGTCGACCTCCCCAGTGTAGGTCTTGGCGGGGTTCATGAACGCGTTAATGCGCACTTTGTAGTAGCTAGGCCAGGTATCGTCGTTCAGACGGTAGTTTTGCTTGTCATCGTCGTCCGCGAAGGGAACGAGAAGGCTCTCGTCTTCGTCGACTCGAAGGAAGTCTGGTGGGTCGTCGCGCGGATGCGAGGCTAGCAGTGAGCCGAGAGTGGCTGCGACTATCAGCAGCCTGATAATCATTTTGGAGACCAACCGGGGCTAGCTCAGACGGATTGAAAGTGAAAAGTGTACTGAGTGGGCTGATTAAAAGTGCTAATATTTATAGCCATCAGCTATCGACAGACTTGACAAAAATACAATCGAATCGCGGAGATAGGGGCGAGATTAAGCTATAAAATGTGATAAGGACGGGATGTAATTGAATTCAATAAAATCAAAAGTCTATAGACGTGAGGATTTGCTAAATCGCTTGAAGCCACTACTTTCTCTGACCAACTCTGACCATAAAACTAGAAATGTGAATTTTAAAGCTTCCCATAAAAATTTCACAAGTACAGTGATGACTTTTGCAGCCTTCACTTGTGTTTCTAAGATTAAGTTCCCAGACGTTCCTAAAAGCCAAATTTCGGTCCGGACATAGGTCCGCTAGTACGATTTTGCCCATTTTTGAAATTTTTAGCTCCTCTTGGCCCCCTTGCAAAACATTTGAGGTATAAAATATATCTCATACATATATATTTTGTATATTTCAGCTATATAATACATTTCTTTATCCACATTATATCCAGCAAAGAATTCCTCAATTTTTAAAAATATATTTTTATCAAATATACCATACATATGTGAAATATACAAAAAAGCGTATTTTTTCATCACTGACTTTTGAAGCCTATTTTAAGCCTTTGAAAAGCCTTATTTGGAAAGACGTTGATTTTTTCCCATGATGCTGACTATTACTTTTTTAATCATAAAAAGCTCAGACAAAAATTTAAATAGACAAACTTTGGGGAATTTTCAAAAAATATTTTCGAAAAAGCCTATTGTTCAAAAGCCTTAGAAACTAATTTAGAGCCTTGGAAGAAGTAAAGACGAGAGATAAAATATAAAGACAAAAAAAAATTAGCTTTCTATCTATTACCGTTATGTAAGAAAAAAATTCCAAAGTTTATGGTCAGAAATCCTTTGCTCAAAATGGGTTAAAAACTGAAGTCTTTTGAAAGAAGTGAAGCGTCAGTTTGAGTAACATTTTATTACAGTCTCCACAGATTCTATTGACTTGATTGTGCCGAGGTCGCTGGCTACCAGTTTTCTGCGGATGAAAAACACATTTAGAAACTTTCCGAACAAAGCGACAGACAGGGGGAAGAGAAGCGGGAGTGGACACATTTTAGGATAACGGAGATTTCAAAGAAAGAGCGGAAACTTTTGGTAGGACCGTCAGTATCGTTTCCGCCATTTCTATCATTTAGCACACACAGGAGAGTTCTTTGATCGTTTTATTTTTAAAGATTAAATTTTTAAGCATCTAAAAATTACGCTAGTGATTATGATCAATTTTCCTATATAATTGTATAGCAAGGTTTGTTGTAAATACTAATGTAGGGTCACATTGCTAAAGTAAAGGTATTTATGTATATTTTCAATTGTAATGTTACTGATGTTAGGACTTAGGTTGCTTTAGAGTAGGTTGACTCGGAATCGAAACTCCATCCGACTTCCGAATTGTTGCGTAATCTAGACTGTCACCTTCACTAAGTTACGGTTCATTAGGGGTAGGTAAAAATATTACAGATAGGTTGTTACTTTACTAGACGCGACGCATAACGCACAAGAGAGTTTTTTAGTGTCTTTTTTCTAAAATTTTATTGAAAAAATACAATTTTTCTGCCATTTTATCACTGTTTCTTTGTTCGTATTTGTTTTACTTTGGTTTCTCTTTTCACTAGTGAAAGTTTGTCAAAAGGTCCCGCGGGCATGAAAAGCTCCCATCGGGATTTGTGAGGGCGTTATGTACAGTGATTCTGGGATGGAACTCGTATTTATGGACAATAAGGATTCTTGTTTCTCATTACAATTTCTTACGATTATATGCTTAGGATGAGTCGTGAGTATTAGATACAGTGAAGAGATGGGTAGGTTAGCGTATCTTACAATGGATGGATCGAGGTTCTACACTTATTTAGAATTATGACAGAGAACAAACTTATAGATGATAGTTACTTTCGACCCATGTGTATATCGAGTTTTGTGAACGGGTGACCCATTCGACGTTTCCGGCGACCGTCTTGAGGGTCATGTTGAGGGTCCTCACGCCAGGACCTTCTCCGAATCGTTCCACGACAGACTTCAGCTGGAAAGGGTAGTATTTAGACCGACGTCTCAGAGAAACAGCCGCAAGCTTACCTCGTCGTAGTCGAAGCGGGAGGATCCGTACTGAGTGATTGCTCCAATGGCTCTTGCAAAGTGGATGGTGCCCTTGCCGAGCTTGGCCTGGAGGCTGAACCACTTGGCCTGGAGGAACCGGCAGGCCATTGCGCCTCCAGTTGGCGTGCCTGCTATCGCCTCCAGCACCTGGACTATCTCGTTGGGGGGCAGTGAGGAGACGTGGGCGAGAAGACGGTTCTGGAGCCAGGCGTTCTTCGTGACTCCCAGGGCCCTCAGTAGCTCGTACCGCTCGTCTTGGTGGTCCTTCTCCTTCCTTAGAATCGTATAGCGGTTCCAGCAGAACTGCCAGTACTCGAATTTGCCCGAAAGAACTGCTCCAATGTACGCCACCTTGAAAAGAGGGTCGTTAAAAAAGTATCCTCGACTGAGTAACTCCCACTTACAGATCTCATGTTGGGCGGAATGGCACTTCCGTTCACCATGTGGTTGTCCATTAGGATTTTGGCTTGATTTATTGCTTCTGCTTCCTCCCACAGCACGGACGCCATCAGCACTTCCGGTCTCACCAACCTAAGCTCGTCCGTTCCCTTGTCCTCCCACCCTATTTCCATCACTGACCGCGCCAAGACGTTCCTCACGTACTCTGCGAGGAGCAAGAAGCACTCCGAGTACTTGAGAATCTTGCGCCACCGTTCGAGATGCCTCAAGGCGATTGTCATTGGTCCCCAATCAAGCTCCTTTGGAAGATACGATATCAGACTCATGGTGATCTGGCAAGACATCAAGTTGGCATGGCAGAAGGTGAACGCATCTGACACGAGACCCATGCGGTCCTGAAAGAGGGATGTTCTTCGGTCAAAATGTAGATAATTAGAAATATTTAGAAACAGTGTGTTGATTGATTAACACCACTGAGTTATTAAAAGTATCAATCACAATGATCAAATATTAATTTTTTTTATTGGAGAAATTGGAATTGAGGCCATCTACCAGCTGTGTGAACAAGTCTGTCCACAGTCTGTCTGCGAGCATATTAGGGAGGCGCGAATGTTTGTTCGTAAGTCCTTTCACGTGGAAGGAGGGGGAAAAACTTGTGACTGGCCGATGCCCGGAAGTAAAAATTTGCCGGCAGATATGCTTTTTCTTTTTCCAAATTTTACTTCCGGACTACAAATTGGACTACACCGGACTACAGACTGACAGACACAAATGGGCATTTAAAGGAGAAGCCCTGAAATCAGACAGAGAATAAAATGGATCTCACTTTGGCGGAAAACACGTTGTGATTGATTTTAAGCTGCTCTATTAGGTTGTTCCAGTTGTTGTCGTCGTAGAGCACGCGATAGTAGCCGTTCTGTCCCGAGTTTATTTTAATCCACTTGACGTCATAGTGTAACGAAAACTCGACTGAAAGCAGAATACGTTTCTAAGAAATGGGTTTCATTAGCGCAATAAAGGCCCACCCACCTTCCGAGGTATTGAACCACATGTTGTCCGCAATGGTCTCCGCATTGGTGATGTAGCTGACCGGGAAAATCCACTTATCGCGCTTCTTCTTCGACTCCTTCGGCGACAACGTCGTGGTCGTCGTTGGCATCGCAGTGGTGGTCGTCTCCTCCCCGGACCCAGCAGCATGGGTCTCGTTGTCGAAGGTCGGGTCCTCCAGGACAGCGAGATACTCGGCTGCCAGGAAGGGTTTCTGCCGAATAGTGACGTTGTAGCCGTGCTTCGTGACGTTGAGGAGCGGGAAGCCGGGCAGCGTGGTCCAGAGATTCATCATTTCCTTGATGTTGCGGGTGCCGTTGACGCGTTTCTTGCAGATGGCCCACAAGTCAATTGGTTCTGCGGTCTGGAACTTGAAGGCGCTGATAAAGGTCCCGAGACAGGCCCGGAAGTCGTCGTCACCGATGGCGGAGTGCAGCATGGCGAGGAGGGCGGCGGACTTCTCAACGTAGAACTCCTCGTTCTCTCCGAACTCGCTGGTGCCTAGCAGGATGCTCTCCCATCCCTGAATTGCGTCGTTGTCGAGGGCGTTCAGGAAGGTCTCGAGGAGGTGATGCTGGTCCATGGGCCACTGCGGCTGCAGCGGGAGCAGTATGGCGCGACTGAGATACTTGATGAGCCCCTCCCAGAGCCAAGAGTGCTTCCAAATCTTCGGGGAGATGACCCCCCCGAAGTATTGCTTCACTATTGCCTCGGAGATGCCGAGGGCCGAGCGGTGGTACTCGCGCGTCGTGATGGACCCAGGCTCGCGGAGGAAGGACGTGCGACATGAGACGAGCCCGAGGGAGCTGATGAGGTCCTCGTTGAGGGACGGGAGGGCCACGAAGTCGAGCTTGGGGAGGGGATAGGCGACCCCGAGCCACATCTGCAGGTGCTCGAGGACGTCGCGGGAGGTGTGGAGGATGAACTGGCTACGAGGGAGGGTCTCCTTGGAGGCGTAGAAAGTGTAGGAGGGGGCCGACATGATTCCGTGGTCGGAAGCAGCTGACACGTTCTTCTCCACCGTCAAGCTGGCCGCAGTGGTCGGGTGGTGGCCGTCGTGGGTGT
This sequence comes from Forcipomyia taiwana, assembly GCA_963930915.1. Lineage (NCBI taxonomy): Eukaryota > Metazoa > Arthropoda > Insecta > Diptera > Ceratopogonidae > Forcipomyia > Forcipomyia taiwana. The sequence continues at coordinate 596,043 of CAWVOI010000008.1, forward strand.
GGGGAGGGTGCTGAGTATTTGGGGCCGCTATTTTCACCACCAGCCCCTGCCTCAAGATTGCCGTAATGTTCCGCATAGATTGCACTTGTTGCTTTGCCGCACTCGAGCCGTTGACGCTGCTGAGGGGAGATGATGTCGTCGTAGAGACAGTTACGTGGTTGGCAATTGTCGTAGTCAGTTGATATGTCGATGATGGCTCCAGCAGTTCGCGCTGGAAGTCACTCACCACCCACGATATTGCGTCTGCTGGCAATGGCGGGGTGTCGAGGAAATCGTCACGAAGCTGCAAACAGGGACGTCTGGCTATGTCTGTAGGAAACTATGGATGAGTCTTACCAAGCCCGTTCCCATGTAGAATCCCACATCGTCTGTCGCATGCACGATCGAATTGGATAATCCTATGTGAAATCTATCCCTAAACAGTGATATCTTAAAGGGAGCTCGCAAGTGAGGTTCGTCGAAGCAAGGGAAGGCTTTTCGTGCTGTGCCTGGTCCGAGCACGGTAGCGGCTAACAATCTGAAAGAGTTTATGGAGGTCATTAGGTGGCTAAAAATAGTGTTAAGTGCCGCTCAGAGGTCGTTTAGCCTAACAAGGTGGGCTTTTGGGGAGAAACAGCACCAGAAATGGATCAATATTGAACGCCCCCACGGCTGAGGTGACAGGAAGTGGAGAGGAAATTTTCAATTTGCAACCCAGACATGCCGGGATTCGGATGTTTGTATATTGCCCCATTCACTCGTTCGTCATCGTGGCGCAAATTTAATAAGCCGGCCCGAGAAAGACGGGGCAAGGATACGAGAGACAGTGAAATCTAATTTCTTACCGTTTAAATCCATTTGTACCATCATATTCATCTACATAAAAACCTTCTGGCTCATAAACTAGACGCGAATACCACCTTATGCTAAGTGTATAATTTGATTTTTTCCTTAGTCTATCTTTAAGTTCAATGTAGATTTGTTGCCGAGGTGGATACTCCAACAGCTTTACGATTTTCAGCTGGTAGCCCTTGGGCCCCACAATTGCCTGCAACGAAAAGCGAGAAGCGTGAGCGGAGGAAATTGGCAAAACGCGTTCCCACCTTCTCTGTGATGTTAAGATCCTGTGCGTGCAGCACAATGAAGTTTGTCTCCTTGTCGACATGAAATTCTATCGTCACTTGTCCTGGAGGGCACATGGGAGGGGCGGAGGGAGAGACGAAAGTTAGAAAGTGTAATTACAGAACGTGCTGTTGGTGATGCCAGTGACAATGTCAACAATGCAATGGCGTCACAAATTTAATTAAGGCGACGTTGTTTGCGCACTTTTTGCTCGGAAGTCTGAGAAAAGCCAGCTTGAACTCTTTCAAACTCGGCTCCTTCTTTCTATACAAAATTTTTCTCAGACTAAATTTTTACCCTGAAAAGAACCTCTTGAATGAACCTTTTTGTAGCTGGTTTCTTCTTGGCTATTTTCAAAATTTTCGAACTAAGAAAACTAAAATATTAGGGTCAAATGTTCTTCCCTATAAAGGACTCTGGACTCTTAAAACCATTTTAGATCTTTTTTCAAGGAATTGAGGGCGTTCGTGAATCTTTTGTCTCTCAGGTAAAGTCTACATATTTCGGCGAAAAAATAGACATCTCGCTGTAAGAACCAATTCCTGATAAATTAACATTTTGCGATAATCCCTTTTGTCAGCAAATAGGCTCCAAGGTCCAGGGATATTATTTTTAGCAAAAGTCTCATAGTTTATCATTGTGGGATAAAAAATGATGGACAGAAAGTAAATCTTGTTACTCACCCTTAACATCTAAGGTTGTTAAATTAGGATGTATAGTCAGTGTATATCGAATAGGCCTAATGTTACTTGGTAAATACGGATGCAGCCATGGAAATGGCTGGCCATTTGTTGCTATCGGTTGAAATGGCTCCGAATGATTCTCACCTTCTGGCACATATCCCGGTGGTATCTTTCCGGCGCACGGGCAGACTGAATAAATAAATAATGCGGGAAAAGAGAGAAACAGAGATGCGGGCGTTAATTCGGTGCTCAGCAATTGGCGGCTCAACACTCAGGCAAGCACATGAATGCACTCAAAGCGGGCGAGAAAGCGAAATTAGGGAAACAGAAACTGAACTACGAAAAGGGATGCAAGTGCGTTTACGATGGCTCGTTGAGTAATGCGGTAAAAAGTCCAATTTCATTGCGATTAAAAACGGAGGAATGAATAATTCAGCTTGAATGTTGAAAAACAATGAAAATGCAATCGAGAAGCGAGCTGGTGAAAAGTTTCACAACGCGAGGCGGCGAGTGGGCGAGTTATTTTTCCGCTTATGTGAAAATTTCCATATTTCTGCTGAAGCAGCAAATGCTGACGTGGGTTCTGGAGTCATTTTAAAACACCCTCTGGCTGTCACAATTCTCAAATTTGCGCGAGTAAATCATTAATAAGTACTTTATCGAATTCAAAATAATGAACGAAAAAACCAAAATCCTGAATATCGGCTTCATCGGCGATGATTTAATTTAACTCGCATCAGGCTCGTTAGGGTCGTTTATCGGCGATGGCGGCGGCCTCCCGGGAGACTGATAAAAGTCGCCCAGTCCCGAATCGATTAGCGCCAGTCCTGCACCAGCCTCGATTCAGACAATTGGATTAAACGCTTAAATGAAAGGGGATGATTGGCAATGGAGGCTCAAATGAAATCTGCACACATTCAAATTCGCATTATGTGTCTGCAAATTTGTGTGCAGTCTGGAGCGCCAGCATTCCGAGATGATTGCAACATTATCCCGGGCATTTATCTGGATTTGTGGGTGTGCAGAAGGAGGGAGTTATTAACAGCTGAGCCAGATGATGTCGTCCCGTTTTGATCAACTTTAAAGCTGCTCCATGTCCACGGAGACTGCTGTATGTGCTTGAATGGGGGGTGTAAGGATATCGATTTTCCCTCTGCCTCCACCATTATGCTCCATTCAACATTTTGTGGTGGTTAGACGGAACAACAGAGCGAAGCCTCTCGCCACCATTGATAGACTGAATCGCAATGCAGGGACTATCAAGCGCTCTAACCCATTCGAGCGTCGACACTTTCCACTCTTCGAGCTCTTCAACTCAAAATCCAGGCTTCAAAACTTGATTTTTAGGCAAATTCCCACGCGGTTGGAGATGGATTGGCTCAACCCATCAAGTCTCATCACTCTCATTATAAATAATGTGTGATTAAAGATTTCACCGTGACACTGAACGCAACCTCACGCCACACTTTCTGACATTGATTAAATTTTGCCACAGATTTGAGACTTCAATGACAGTTCTGAAAATTAAATCGAAGCCCTCAGCTCGAGGGCTGCCACTTGCACTGGAGAGGATCATTTTCTGCTTGCGTGGGAACGAATTAAAATTACAAGAGTGGGTAAGAGCTGCCAGTTGTGCCAGAAACGGAGCCACTTTAAATCGCAAATTATGGTCGTGAGAGCGCATGGGAGGCTTCACCGCGATCCTGGCACTTTGCAGTCGTCAGGCAACAATGGAAGTACAAAACGACCCGACGCGGGAAAATGTGATGGAAATGTGTTTGTGTGCAAAAAATGTATGTCAAGATGGGGTGAATAACCTTGGTACTTGCGCATCTCGTTCTCATTCATCCTTTTGATGAATTACCCCCGTGTTCTGTGGCATGTACGGGGAACGTGTCCCGTTTGACCTTTTTTCTTCCTTCGCCCCCCAGTTCGTAAGCGTCGGAGGAGGTGAGCCGAAATTGGGCATGAAAAATGGCCCGCTGTCAGGTTTGTGACGCACCAGCTTCCTCAGACACCTTTTTAAACTATGCTTCCCGCGAAAAGTGCAGAACTCTACCCAATTTGCCTTTCAAAATACGCTCCAACAAGCAACAAATTTCCGTTTCCATTCAAACTTCTCAACAATCTAAATGCAAATTCTTTGTCACCACCCTTCTATTACGACAAATTAT